>OX422210.1:712864783-714064783 GCA_949130495.1 Sambucus nigra
GTTGTTGCTTGAATAGCGTCGCCCATGGAAGAGATGAGGAATGAGATGTAGAAAGAGATGTTAAAGTTCATGCAAGCCTCCTCGTAATCTGCGGGAGAGGTAGCTTCGGCCTATGACAATTTTCAGACGCCTTACCCCCAGGAATACAATGATGAGCCCTACCCAAAAGATTATATTCCTCTTATTTTTTAAAAATACACAGGATAGGGTGGAAACCCGAAAGAACATATTAAACGCTTCGTTGAACATTTGGGGGCGCATTGCAATAATAAGAAACTCAGGTTGAGGGAATTTTCTAAATCTTTAACCGATAAGGCATACACTTTCTATTCTCAGTTATCTCCTAAGAGTGTTTTCACATGGGAGGAGATGCACGTTTTGTTCGTCCAGAAGTTCTTTCTGGCGAAAGATGAATTTATCTTGACCCAAATAGGGAGGGAAAAGCAACGACCCGAGGAAGAAGTGGTGGCTTACGTTCAAAGGTTCAGAAAAAGGTCCCTCAATGTGAGGGAGGAGGCCAAAGAGTCCAAGTTATTGCAGATCTGCGTGAAGGGGCTACTTCCTAAGTACATCTGCCATCTCATTAATGAGACGCGCAAGGGGACTTTTTCGACGTTCCTAAAGGCAGTAAGGAATATCTCATTGGTGGTGCGACCGAACCCAGTGGTGGTACCCATGATGTTTAGGCACACGATACAACCTCTGGGGGGGGGCGAGGTCTCAGCCCCCACGGGTAGGGTACACCGAGGGAGCAGATGGGGGTAAGGTGCCAAAGAAGGACAATAAGAGGAAGTTTGGAAGAGACAGGGAGGATGCACCACCATTGCCTTGTACAGTGGAGAAGGTTGTCAGCTGTCACAACGCAATGGTTCAAGGAGGAATGGTCTACGAACCAAAGAGCATTCTCGTTAGGGAACCCAATACTGCAACAGGGGCGGATCCTAAAGATTACCAGATTTATCGAAAGATCCAGCATCTAATAGAGAGTTGTTTCACGCTAAGAAGAATCATCGATAAGTATGTGAAGGCAGGGATGTTGCAAATCCCTCCGCAGAACGTTAACAACAACCCACTCCCAGCACATGGGGCCAATCTGGTGGTGGCCTATGATGAGGAGGCAGAAAGAGAAGAAAGAGAGTTAATGACGAAGCAGGGGGAGTTCTAAGAAGCTTTGGAAGATTATACTAAGGAAATGGCTAACGTAGTATTAGCATACGATGAAGTAAGTGCTAAATATGTGGAGGATGTATACAGCGTTGAAGGTGAGGAAGCAGACAAAATCATAGAATACTGTGCAATTTCAAAATCCCCAAAGTTCACTTGGTTCTTCGATAAAGTAGGGATACCGAAGGAGAGTAAATTGGAAATAACCCAGGAAATCCTTGACATTGTGAGGAAGAACGCAGTCCCTTCGCTGAGATGGAAGGGACCCATGGCCAGGTTTATAAAGAGGTTTATGTCAGAAGTAACTTTCAGCGATGCAGATAGGGCCGTAAGGTTCCCTCATAACAGGCCATTATATGTGACCGCCAGCGTCATCGGAGTTAGTTTTGTAACGACTCTTATGGATGGGGGAGATTCCATCAATATCATGCCAATCAAATCTTTCCACGCAGTTAATATTCCGAAAGAAATATTAATCCCCATGCCTTTGGTGATTTCGGGATATGACAACCAGTCTTCTAAGTCCATTGGGTACGTGAATGTTGGGATTGTGTTGGGAAATCTTAGTGACCATATCAAGTTCCACGTAATAAGGAGTGCAACTTCCTACCATCTGCTGATAGGAAGAGTGTGGATGCACAACCAAGGGCTAGTTCCTTCGACGTATCACCAATGCGCCAAGGAGAATATTAAAGGAACAGAGGTGACCATTAGGGATACGAAGAGGCCCTTCGCTGTTAAGGAAGCTTACTTAGTAGATGTGAAATAAAGAATTGAAGGAGGATGTTCGGGTCCTAACGAGAAGAATGGAGGGAACATGAGTTACCTCGATCAGAGAAAGGATGGGGCCCTTGAACGAGAAGAATAAAGAGGTCGCAAGCAGCAAATGAGTGATGATCGAAGAAGCCCAATAGGTGGTCCCTCAACCCCAAAACATTTCAAAGCAACTCAAAGATAAGATGAGACCTAAAGTGGACCCAATGGAGTAAGAGGTTAAACGACAGAGCGTGTTAAGTCGATTTTCAGGAGGAAGAGTCGATAAGGCTTCTAGAGATAAGAAAAGGAAGGCAGTAGCGACTACTAATAGACAGTGTAAAAAAGTAGTTACCAAAGAAGGAAAGGTAATTTATCGATTATAATGGTGTGAACGGGCGGTCGAAGAAACTGATAATGAGGCTGACTCGATATATGAGTGCTTTTTGGTGGATCAACGGGACAACGTATGGTGATAGACAACTCCAACATACAGGAATTTATGGAAGAAGTCACCAAAGAACTAGATTACATGGAAGATCAACCAAAGCCGCAAGCACAAGAGTTGGAGCAGCTGAACCTGGCGAAAGAAGGGGAGGATCCAAGGACTATTTTTATCTCGAAAGACCTCAATAAAGGGAAACGAGAGGCCTTGGTTGAGTTAATTCGGGAGTTCATAGACGTTTTTATATGGAAGTACAAAGAGATGGAAGGGATGGATAAGGAAGAGAGCTGCCACAAGTTGAACGTGATGCCTTCAGCCATTCCAGTAAAATAAGCCACGAGAACGTACAAGCCTGAGCTAGACTTGATGATCAAAGAAGAGGTCTAATGCTTACTGACTGCAGGGTTCATTAAACCGATACAACACCCACTTTGGTTGTCTAGCATTATTCCAGTGGGTAAGAAAAACAAAAATCAAATAAGGATCTGCATGAATTTCAAAGACTTGAAAAGGGCTTACCCTAAGGATGAGTTCCCTCTACCCTCCATCGATAGCCTGACAGATGTAATGGCTGGCCATGAGATGTATAGCTTCATGGATGGGTATGTAGGGAATAACCAGATCAATATGGACCCTACGGATGCAGAGAAAATGGCGTTTAGAACCCCATTGGGCAACTTCATGTACAACGTAATTCCGTTTAGACTCAAGAATGTTGGGGATACTTATCAGAGAACGATGATACCATCTTCCATAACTTCTTTCACAAGTTTATGGAATTTTATGTGGATGATTTGGTCATCAAATCGAAAAAGGAAGGAGATCTAAGCAATTTGAGGAAGGTGTTTGCTCGGCACAGAAAGTATAAACTCAAGATGAACCCACTAAAATGCGTCTTTGGAGTAACTAGTGGAAAGTTTTTGGGTTTCATGGTTGATCAGCAGGCAGTACATATGGACTAAGACAAACAACGAGCGATCCTAGAGATGCCCAATCTAAGAATGGCGAAGGAACTGAAGAGTTTCCTGGGAAAAGTTTCTTACCTTAGGAGATTTATACTAGTATTGGCCGAAATGACGCACCCGTTGATATAGCTTTTATAAAAGAACACGAAATTCAAGTGGGATGAGGTTCACCAGGAATCTCTCGCTAGACTGAAAAAATTGATCGTTTCACCACAGACCATGGTTCTCCCGAAGGCAGGAATACACTTGCATCTATACCTCACATCCACCACGAGGTCCGTTAGAGCTTTGCTGACACAAGAGATTAACGGGCAAGAACGACCAGTATACTACCTCAGCAGAATCATACATGGGCCAGAGGTCAGATATAGTAGTTTGGAAAGTCATTGTTTAGCCTTAGTCTTCGTAGCGCAAAAACTTTGACACTATATGCTATCTTTTACAATTCATATTGTAACCAGATATGATCCTATTAAGTATTTACTGGAAAGAACTACATTGATTGGTAGGGCAGCTAGGTGGTTCCTCATCGTCTCAGAATATAAATTAAGGTGTGTGATTCCTCGCACGATCAAGATCCAGGCATATGCTGGCCTATTGGCAATCTTCACCTCTAGAACGTTTGAGCCACCTAAAGAAAGTATTCCAAGAGATGACTTACATGCCAATTACTTGGATGCAAGTGATGAAGAATGGACGATGCAGTTTGATGGATCTTCAGCGAAAAATAAAGGAGGGCAAGGGTTATTCTTTCAAAAGGAATGAAGGAGATTTGTCTTTCTTACAAATTATATTTCCCTTGTTCCAACAATGAAGCTGAGTATGAAGCTTTAGTGCTGGGGTTGCTGGAGGCCCTTTGAAGGGGGATTCATTCACTTTGTATTAAAGTTGATTCGAACTTGGTAATCTAACAAGTGAATGGAGAATATGCATTGAAACACTTGAGCCTATCACCATACCGAACAATCATTCAAAGGCTTCTCAGCCAGTTCCATCGGACCAAGATCAAGAGACATCCTCGAACGATGAACTAAAACCAAACGCCTACGCCACCATCGCCCAGAAAATGGTCATGAGGAACGATACAACTACAGTCATGATTAAATAAAGAATGGATCCTTCGGTGGTACAGTCCATTCTGTCGATGGAGGAGGACGATGACTGGAGGGGAGAGATTAGAAAGCAACTATAATCTGGAGAATGAGCGATGGAGCTAAGGGAACTAGACCAATATTTCACAAATCATGGAAATCTTTACTTCAAAATGCAGAGGGATGGTTATCAAGATGCATCGGCCCAAAAGAAGCAGAGCGGAGGTTGAAGAAGACATATGAAGAGCACTGCGAAATAACTGAGATACCTTTTTATAGGAGAATTGAAAGGGAGGGTTATTTCTGGCCTAGAATGAAACAGGACGCAACGGAGGTACAATGAAAGTGCGGTAAGTGTTAATTATTCTTCGAAGTAGCTGAATATCATTTCGTTGAAGCTCAACCTGACTGGAGGCAACCTTACATTGAATTCATTAAAGATGGAGTCATACCAATAGAGAAGATTAATGCGATGGGACTTAATCGAAGGGCCTCAAGGTTCTACATTTAGAAGGGGAAGATTTATCGAAGGGGCTACTTCAACAGGCCGTTGCGTTAAATCACAAAGGAAAAAGTAGTCGAAGTCCTCAAACAGGCGCACGATCCAACTCACATAGGAGGGGGCAAGTTATATGACAAGTTGATGATGTTGCGTTATTATTGGCCAATAATGGAGAAAGACTCTGTTGAGTTCGTTCAAAAGTGCAAGGCTTGTTAACTTCATGGAAATATGATCCATGCCCCATCGGTAGACCTACACTCCCTGGCAACACTTTATCCTTTTCATACTTGGGCATTCGAACTGATAGAGGTAATTCATCCTTCTTCGAGGGGGAAAATATGGATAGTAGTAGTAGCGGAGTGTTTTACAAAGTGGGCTGAAGCGATACCACTAAGAAGGGAAATAACAACTTCATCAGAGAATACATCATTTGTCATTTTGGGATTCCAAAGGTTATCCTCTCAAATAACTGAACCCCTTTCGTCAATTTAGAGGTAACAATACTCACAGACAAGTATTCCATTGTTCATCAAACTTCAACGGTGGCATATCCAAAGGGCAATGGTCAAGCCGAGGCAACCAATAAAACCTTGGTTAATATTTTAGCTAAAATGATGGAGGATTTTCCAGGATCATGAGATGACAAGATACCAGCTGTGTTGTGGGCCTATCGAATAACCAAGAGGAAGCCCATAGGGTATACTCCGTTCTCCCTTATTTATAGGGATGAGGTGATTCTCTCGGTAGAGTTAGAAGTTCCCTCTGCTCGATATGCCTTGCGAAGTAGCATGCTCCCTCAGGATAGATATGTACAGTTGGAAGCATTGGATGAACACAAAGATAATGTGATACAACACTTTCAAATGTACCCGAAACAGCTCTCTAGGGCATATGATAACTTGGTAAGACCAAGGAAGTTCGTGGAGGGAGACCTCATTTTGAAGGCAGCAGTGAAGCACATTAGGGGGCTTCCCCTACCTAAGTTTGTAATAAATTTGGAGGGACCTTTAATTATAAAATAAGCTCATTATTCGGGTTATTTCTTAATTTCTAAGATGAAAGAAGACAAACCATTTGAGATTAATAATAAATGGTTGAAAGTCTATCATGTGTAAGCAATTAAGTTTGGACCACTGATGTATCTAGCTATTGTTATGAATATGCAAGTTCTTTTTTATTATAACTCGAGTGGAGATGAAGGAATTATAGAACTTCTTAATATACGCAAACAGTTGTAGCACAAAGAAATGACATGGGAAAACATACATTTTTTTCATTCATTCATAAACTTTGGGGCATTACAAAATTGGGAGCTATTGCCCAAGAATTACAAAAAAAATAAAAAAGAGAGAGAAAAGTAAAATGTTTACAATAAATCATTGACCTAAGAGGAACCAAAGATTTGGAGCAGAGAAAAAATCTCCAAGAAGGCCCGAAGAAGCTACTAGGCAAGACTGTTGAGCACTTATAGAAACCTCCAATCTCGTTTACGCTTATGTACGTTCGATGAGGAGTTTATCTCGTTTCAGCTTCACTAGCCGCAGAGCTTCTTCGACATCTTCTACCTCCTTATTAATAGCTTCAAGCAGAGGTGCTAGCTCATCCAACTTAGCCTCATCAGCCCGTTGATCCTCCCAATATTTCTACAGCAGCTCCCTCTGACTATCCAGTCGCTAACTCTTTAAAGTTTTTAAGTGCGCAATAAGCCAGTCAAAACAAAAGCCATTGTGACCCAACTCCCTCAGATAGCCCAGGAATTTATTGAGGAGGGATCTGGTGACGTTTGAAGTGGGAGTGTTGGCGATATCAGCAACATTGGTAGCCATGCCCTAACATCTGTAGCTCATCACTGGGATATTAGAATGTAGGTATTCCATATTAAAAGTCTCAGGATGGTGGCTTGCAAGCTGCTCAACTACTAAGCGATGGTTGGTAGGCATTTGAGGAGAGCGTTGAAGGACGATGAGGATCTAAGTCGGGCAGAGGGATCTCACAACCAGATTCGTTCTCGACAGTAGCACCAGTCGTGGAACCTTGATCGTTGTGGCTAGAATCTTCTGAGATAACGGGTTCCCGATGGGGTGAAGCGATGGGAGAAAGAATTGGTGGAGAATCCTCCTGTGTAACCTGAGAACAGGTAGAGGAAATCATAAGTTAAAAGAAAAATCTTAACAAGTGTTTTCGTTGTTAAGTCATCGTTATAGGTGGAGTTTAAGAAAAATCTTAACAAGTGTTTTCATTGTTAAGTCACCGTTATAGGTGGAGTTTATGAAAAAAATCTTAACAAGTGTTTTCGTTGTTAAGTCACCGATATAGGTGGAGTTTAAGAAAAAAATCTTAACAAGTGTTTTCATTGTTAAGTCACCGTCATAGTTGGAGTTTAGGAAAAAATCCTTAACAAGTGTTTTCATTGTTAAGTCACCATTATAGGTAGAGTTTAAGAAAAAATCTTAACAAGTCTTTTCATTGTTAAGTCACCGTTATAGGTGGAGTTTAAGAAAAAATCTTAACAAGTGTTTTCATTGTTAAGTCACCGATATAGGTGGAGTTTATGAAAAATACAAACAAGCGTTTTCGTTGTAAGTAACCAATATAGGTGGAGTTTATGGAAAATCTTAACAAGTGTTTTCAGTGTTAAGCCATCATCATAAGTGAAGTTTGAAAGGTTGCGAAATACAGAGAAGCTAGCGAAATACCTCAGCAGTAGTAGGAGAGAGAAGAGGAGTCACCGTGGAGGATATAACAGTAGGAACCGTTGGGGGCATGCTTATTTCCTCAGAGGCCTTAACGACGCCCTTAACTGCAGAAGCCTCAACAGTCGGTAAATCTCCCTTGCCAATAAAAGGTACCAAGGCCAACGTAGGCATTTTACCAAGAGAAGACGATGGACCTCTAAACACTGCCCCAACATTGGTTGGTATAGAAGAACCAACACGCTGGGCAGAAGCATCAACCTTAGCCTTGGAAAGAGGCAGAACACTAAGAGAAAAGGATGGGGTAAGACTTGGCGAAATCTGCAAATATGAAGCTAAGTGTTAGACACGAGGAGCAAGCACAGAAAAAGGGAGAAATGCATTCAAGTGTTACTTACCTCAGTTATGGCACCAAAAAGGGGAACCACAGTTATGGGTCTCATCAGCACAGGAGGAAGAAAAATGCCAGCTAATAAAGATGCCATTTTAACCTAAGACATCCACACATATTAAAATTCAGCATGATAAACAAAGGGATGGCAAAAGAAAAAAGACGTGAGACCTGACAAGTAATAGATTATATATTACCTCATGAGCACTTTCCGTAGCTAGAACGAGGGGCAGAGTAACCTCATGCTAAGGTAATAGTTCAGAAGGGGCTGGGGGAGTTGTTTCTATTCGAGAAGAGATGCTCACAGACTCAACGGTCTCACCCCCACAACAGCATCCTTCGCACGTTGAGAGGTCGAATGGTGGGAGTAGGTAAGCTCTATCATGGGAGAATGGGGAGGAGTTACATCGGTATGAGAGGAGCTGAAATGTCCCCCCACAAAAGGGCTCACGGGGGGGCTGGGTCTTTCTTCTATAATTTCCTGCACTAGAGTGATTAAGAGGTAAATAGATGCAGCTTGCCTTAGAAAAAAATGTGAATAAAATCAACAACACACATACATACCTCGGATACAGTGGGAGAATGGGTGGATATAACTACTAGCGAAGGAGGAGAGGAGGCAACAACAGAGGGAGCTAGGGAGAAATGTACCTCGGGGGTTCATTTCCTCTGGGACTTGGTACCCAGAATCTTCTTCCTCGCACCCACAGCACCAGTGCCCTGAGGAACCTTTGAACTCTTCTTCCTCTTTGCCCCCGATTTAGTTAGATCATCCAGGATAGTAGGGAAGGCAGTAGAAGAAGGAACGATAGGAGCGCATCATTGAAACTCGATATTTATTCGCTCCACCTCAACTTGAACCTTCCTTCTCAGCTCTTCACTTACCTCTGCAGACATGGGAGGGGGAACGGAGGCGATAGGGAATGTCTCCAAAGGAGTTTATGGTTGAGTTTGAAATTTGGATTTTGAGGACTTAGATTTTGAGGAAGTCCCACTCTTAGACTTCATGGTCCTTTTGGCTGGTGGCTAGGAAGTCCCTTCACCAGTGGCTGCTTCGATTAAAGGGGCAGGCTGTTTAGGGGTTGCAATGGTCTTGGGCTTGGGTGTGGTAGTAGGGATCATGGGGTAATGTCGAGGAAGCTCAGTGGGAGGTACTTTGGGGGGTTTTCTTAGAAGGAACTCAATCCTAAGAATGAAATTACCTTTCAACCCCAGATTCGGGGCAGAAAATGAAATAATCGGAGGATACACGGGATCCCCCTCGATGAACTCAGAAATTTGGGCCAGTTGCCTTGGCCAGTACTTCATTACAAACATAGGGGTCACGTCCCCTTGCCTAGTGATGCTTGGAATAGTGACTAGCCCAGTCATGGTAAAACTTACTCCCCACGCAGCAGTTGATGAGAACAGGGAACATGCCTCGCTAAAAGAGACTTTGGGATGAGATGACTGGAAAACTGGGTGAGGAGCCCCCTGATCAAAATCGAATTAACGGCTGCATCGGTTGGGGTTGTAGTGCTCGCTGGTGTATCCCCACTCGGTGTAGGAAGGAAGGTACCCTGAAGAAAATAGAAGGACCACAGCTAGCGAAGGGTCTTCAACAATGAGGTCTAAAGTAGTTGCCTGGACCACCCTTGATTTATATTTGAAAAAACCCTAAGTGTGGAGGAAGATATCCTCTTCGTAAGGCATCATCACAAAATTCCTAGGTTGATCAATAATAGAGGTCAGATCCTTCTTGCTTTGTCTCTTGTGATAAATAAAGGAGTGTGGGGGCAGAATTGCTTCACCTGAAGGAGGGTGGTTGGTATTGGCTGCTATGATGGGGAAATGAACATAAAGGAAGCCTGTCAGAAGGATCCTTGAAGAAATAGTTGATAAAAGGAGTGAAAATGGCTTTGTTTGAAGAGCCGATGCATCTTCGACATATACGATCCAACTCCAAATGATCAGCAGCCTCCTGGGCATCTAGGGCCTCATCAGAATAGGGCTCATGGCCTGTTGCCTCAAGTCCCAGGAGCTCACACATGTCTTCTAACGTTATCATAAACTCACCCCACGCAATAATGAAAGTATGAGTGGTAACGTTCCAGTGAGATACCAGAACAGGAAGGGAAGCATTGTTCTTGGACAGAGTAGACTCACCAAACCACTTGGCTCGATAAAGCCCAATTTTAGTGATAGTATCAACGTGGGAACTCTGCATATGGGAGTTCCAGGTAGCGAAGTGAGCAGGAGAGCCTCCAGGCCCTTCAAAGTTAATATGGGACCACGGGAAGTCCCCTCGCTCAAGACAAAATCGAAAAGTCCCCTCTGAGGGTAGAAAGCCCAAGTCAGTCGCACTTTCGTCTTCATCACCAAGCATCATGGCATCATACTTAGCGTTGAAAATGCAAGTCTTGAAAAACCTAGTAAAATCATCACCCTTGTCGAATATAGGGGACCGACAGTAGAAGCGCAGTTGGTCCTGGCGGGCAGCAGTCAAAGAGGTGGTAGTGGAGGTGGTGGCAATAGGGGTGGCAGATGGAGTATTGGTGGTAGACGTGGTAGCGTTGCTTGAGCAGGCCATTGCAGATAGCAATGAAGTACAAGAAAATATTTGAAAAAGGAATGAGGAGAAAATGCTAGAAAGTGAGAATGGTTGCAGACGAAAGGAATGAGGAGAAAAAGGCTGGGCAATAATGGAGTTTTTGGGCAAAGTTTCTCTCTCTAAAGTAGACGGGAGTTTTGAATAAAATAAAGGAGAGAGAAGGGTTTTGAAAAAATAGACGTTTGAAACCTTCTAAAGAACTCGTTCGTTGAGTTTCCCACCACCACATGTGCAAGGCCACCTATAACCATTTCAAAGGGACACGTGGCACTTTGGGAAGTGTCTTGATAGTTAAAAAGATAGCGCCACATCATTAATGAAGTGATGCCTAGGGAATGGAAAGGGTTTCCTTCTTAAGAAAGTTTGAGTTTTGGCGCCAGAATTTTTGTCAAACATATCCACTAACTCCCAACGAAGACACTTCCCCAACGGTTCAAAAAAGCTACGATGTCCCCTAGCCACAAGTCCAAATGTTGTCTAATTGTCACTCAGCTACACCGGGGAGAATTTATATTTTTTTGAACATAGCAAAACGTTACAAGGGAAAATTTTACAAGTCACAACGATAGGGGAAGTTCTAACGACAAACTCACGGCCTACAACTATGCTCCACAACAACACAAACGGGATAATTTCACTTCCCCAGAGCCAAAACGAATATTCGAGAAAGTCAGTAGGTGTTTAGAAAGAATTCCAAATTACCCAATGAAACAAATCCAGAACAGTTGAATCTTAGTAAAAGGGAAAAGTTGCGATGTCCCCTCGCCAAAGCGCCAATAAGCCGCAGTGCTTCGACTCAGGTACATCAGGGAGAATTTTACTTTTTCCTACAGACAATAACGAAGTGGTTGTAACGAAAGGAAAAATGCCAAAAAAAAATCACACAGAAAAGGTTTATCGGATTGAGAAGTTTTCATGCAGACATTTCTTGTTCCTACAACAAATCTCCACACGAAGGGGCAAATGTAGAGGGAGATTGAATATAATCCTGAGATTAGAGATAATCCCCCCATTTATAACAGTGTTTGGGATTAAGGCAGCTCGGCGTGGCCACTCAACGTGGCAGCCCAGAGGGACCTTCCAGCGAAGAAGCTGACCGAGAGAGCTCGTCCTTTAGTCCTGTTAATTTAGTCTTGTTGTATCTTTTGTTTACACTGACTATGACCCATAACGATGGTAAATATATAATGAGTATAATGATTATGTGTGAGGTCGAACAGTACTCGCGAGAGACCGGGCTTGGTAGGGCCTGAGAGAGCTTTCATGATCTATCGAACGACCTTGCCGTGGGAACTTCAGAAGGACTTGGTTTAGAGGATTGAGAAGTGAGGTACCGTTGGGGCTTGTCCTGACCATCTTAGATACACCTGGTAAAACACCGAAGGACCCTGACTGTGGAACCTTGGGGGAGATCAACCTTGAGTCCTATCGAGCGTTGAGTTATGAGCCAAACAACCCTCTACTTAATGTCACATCCACTTTATCTGATGTCAATAACCAGCCAGGCAATGTCAAACCTACACTTGAGTAAACCACCGTGGTATTTAGGGCTGTCAGACAGTTGGTGAGCCACCTCTATGACGGCAGCCCCCTGACACATAGTGGTTAGGCAAAAGGCACGTCTTGGCATTTAATGCTTATGACGTGGAGATAACTAGTGCATCAGGTATTTAATGCTTGTGATATAAAGTATGATAGATGTCTTTCACAAGCATTAATGGTTGAGTTACCTCGGGGGTAGTGTGTGGGGGGGGGGGGGCTATTTAAGGACCCCAACCACCTCTGAGGAGGGATCAAGTTCTTATTGAGAGCTCAGAAGTTATTACTAAAGATATTAATTACGAACCAGAGAGTCTAGTCACCCACCATTGTAATTTATTACGAAGCTTTAATATTTGATAGAGATCATTGAGGGTGGTGTGGGTGTTTTTATTCCTATCAAGGTGTATCTAGGGTGATCATTTTCTCTCTCCCTATAAGAAAAGTTGCTTCTAAAGATAATTACTACCTTCTGAGTTATACACTGGAGATTTGTGAGTTCAAACTGAGTATATCTTCATTGAGTCATGTTTGTATGTCTTGTGGTTAATCAATAGTGGTGTTATTTAACTTATCATTACTATACTCAAAAGGGGTTATGCCTCCATCTAATCTAAAGTACCCTCTTACATTTGGCGACTCTGCTGGGGAGGCATTCTCCTAAGCAAGGAGTATGGCGCAAGATAATGTTAATCGAAGGCTTAATTTTGATGACATTAAACATAATGAAGAACAGGTGGTGAGAGAGCTGGAGGCTTCGAGGGATGGGGTTCCTCGGGTAGAGGTACCTCCAGTTCAGGCAGCAATAGGTGTCCCCGGAGCAGCACAGGCTTCAACGAGCACCGAGTTGGGACCAGCTCAAGTGGCACTCCTTATGAATAAATTTTATGAGTTTCTGCGAACTCCCGTAGCTTCAACGGTGTTGGAAGGATTTGAAGCCAACTCCTTCGTGATATCAGGGGTAACCCCAACGTCCCGACCAAGTGCGGTCATAACGGTAACGGTCCCAGCAAGTATACCCCCTGCTGTAAATCCAAAAGTGGGAACCCCAGTAGCATCAACGGCTCCAACTGTGATGATACCTTCAGCTGCAATGGGCACGCAACCTATAGTCCCGTTAGTTGTTGCTTGAATGACGTCTCCCATGGAAGAGATGAGGAAGGAGATGCAGAAAGAAATGATGAAGTTTATGCAATCATCCTCGCAATCTGCGGGTGAGGTAGCTTCGGCCTATGACGATTTTCAGACGTCTTACCCCCAGAAATACAATGATGAGACCTACCAAAAAGATTATATTCCTCCCATTTTTGAAAAATACACAAGAAAGGGTGGAAACTCGAAAGAAAATATTAAAATCTTTGTTGAACACTTGGGGGCGCATTGCAATAACAAGAAACTCAGGTTGAGGGAATTTTCTAAATCCTTAACTGATAAGGCATACACTTGGTATTCTCACTTAGCTCCTAAGAGTGTTTACACTTGGTATTCTCACTTAGCTCCCAACCCCTCCATCTAATCTAAAGTACCCTCTTATAGACTCTTCTCCCCCGACTAAAAGCTATCAAATCTGGTCTTGATAAAATAAATTCATTGCCTGGGCCTGTACCTCCCTTGTGACAATCTGGGGGGGTGACGATAATAACCGACATTAATGATCTGGCAATTGAATCCTGATATCCCAGGTCCTTCCATTTCGCCTTCCAAACTTCAGCCACATCCCCAACTGCCCTACAGCTCAACGCGTTTGCCACCACGTTATCCTTTCCCAGATGATAATGGATGTCGAACTAATAATTCTTCACAAATTCCATCCACCCACGTTAACGCATATTTATCTCTCTCCAAGTGAACAATATTATAGTGACTTATGATTTGTGAATAGACGAAACCTCTCCCTGAGAAGGTAATGTCTCCACATCCATAGCACAAATACGATTGATGCTAACTCCAAGTCGTGGGTGGGGTAATTCCTCTTGTGAGTCTTAAGATTATGAGAAGCATAAGCTATAGTCTGGTCCTCCTACTGTAGTACACCCCCAAGTCCCTGTAGGGACGCATTAGTAAAAATAAGATACTCCACTCCCGTCCTTGGTAGTGCGAGTATGGGTGCTGAAGTCAACTAGTCCTTCAATTCATCGAAAGTCAACTGACAAGCATCATCCCAGATAAACGATACCCCTTTACGAGTCAAGTTTGTCAATGGACCCCTATCTTTGAGAACCCCCGAATAATCATCAGTAGTACCTGACTAACCCCAAGAAACTGCGCACTTTCATCGATGTCATGGGTTGTTCCCATTCGTTCACTGCTGACACCTTACTTGGATCCACTGATATCCCCCCGACAAATACAATATAACCCAAAGAACATACCTCACGCAGCTAAAATCCACATTTCTTAAATTTAGCATACAACTGGTGTTCGCGTAATGTCTACAAAACCCGATGCAGATGCTCTGTTTGCTCCTTCTCAGTCTGAGAATAAATTAGGATATCATTAATAAAGAAAATGACAAACTGATCCAAGAAAACTCTGAACACCCTATTCATCAAATCCATAAACACATCTGCTGCGTTGGTTAGCCCAAATGGCATCACCCAAAACTCGTAATATCCGTATCTCATCAGAAAGGCATTCTTAGATACATCTTACTCCCGAATGCGCAACAGATGGTATCCTGATCTCAAATCTATCTTAGAGAAGTAGGCGACTCCTCTTAATTGGTCGAATAAGTCGTCGATTCGGGGCAATCGATATTTATTCCGTATTGTGACTTTATTTAACTCCCGATAATCCCCACACAGGCGTAAAGATCCATCTTATTTCTTCACAAACAACACTGGGTCACCTTAAGGTGAGGTGCTCTTATGAATAAAACCTTGTCCCAAGAGCTACTAAATTTAATCTCGTAACTCCCTCATCTCCATAGGATCCATACAATAAGGCGCACGAGCTATCGATCGAGTGCCTGGCTCTAAATCAATGACAAACTCTATCTCCCGGCTAAGTGTCTATCTCGGTATCTCCTGAAACATGTCGATGAACTCATAGCTCTATACGCTGCTAGCCAATCCATACCAATAATGGCGTCATACTCTGACATATCTAACACGAGCATATTGGAGGGTAAAGCAAGTCTCCCATTGTCTATACTCACATCCCAATAAATAAAGAAGATAAGTGTCCCGCTACCCAGTGGTAAGTCTACACACGTGATTGTACTATCTGTCGTGTCTAGCAATCCTGCGGCTCGTGCAAATCTAGTGGCTATAAATGAGTGTAAAGCCCCAATGTCAAATAATATACGCCCCGAAATCCCATATATAAGAAATGTACCCTCAACGGCGAGTGGAGCCTGTGGAACTGCTGCCTGGTGGACATTATACACACGCTCGTACTTTAACTGCCCCTGCTGAGGTGGGGCTGCTGGGATGATTGGTACGGTAAGCAGTGTTGGTGATGGGTGGGCGGTGGGAAAAATAGGCCTATAGGGATCCTAGTGAGCGCCCTGCTACTGTGGAACTTTTCCCTTATCAGGGAAATCTTAACACTTGTGGCCATTCTTACCACCTATGAAATATCTTGCCGTGAAATTTCCTCCTCTCTAGCCCTGCTGGATGCTACCACCTCTCCCTTGGCCCTATTGAAAATGTTTTTGGCCCTGTTAACCCTGATGGCCATGCTAGAATCCACCCTGCCCCTACCTAAAATCTCCTGATCGAAAATGCTTAGTAGAATCCCTCTGTTAGGAGCCCTGTCTCATTTGAGTCTGAGTCAATTATGCCCCACTGGCACTGCCACCTCCTGTCCTGACCTGCTGGATGGACTCTCATGTGCGCTTGCTACCTTCGATGTGGAAGCGATGATCCTAACAATGCAGTAAAGCGACATTTAACACATCCGTATACGTCTTCAGAGCGGGATTACCCATCAAATGTTGTCGGATCCTCCAGGTAAGACCATCAACAAAGAGTTGTATCCTCTTTTCCTCTGTGTTCACCTCCTCTAGTACAAAATTTGCCAATCGAGTAAATTCCTCATCATATTCAACTATTTTCCTACCTTCCTAGGAAACGTCTAAGAATTTTTGCCTCATCTTTGTCTGAATGGCGAATGGGAAGTACTTGCGGTCGAACCGCTCCCAAAACTTCTAAATAGACATGCAATCCCTCTCTTGTGTAGTGGAAACAAACTCCCACCACTGTAAGGCTGCCTCCACTAGCTTAAAAGTGGCTAGTATTTGTCTCTGTACATTAGTTCACTCATACATATGTAAATGTCGTTGGATGTCCTTCTTTCATTGGCAAGCAGTAATGACATAGGAGATCCCCTAAAACTCGGGAGTATGAGCCTTCTGAAAGGCATTCCTGACTTGATCCCAAGTAGAAGGAAACGAGTGTGTTTGGTCTGGAGCCACAGCCTGAGGCTGAGGTGGCACCTGCTAAGCAAAAATAGTCTTAACCGCCTATGCAACAATGACGGTGACCTCCGCAGCATTCTGACTGCGGCTCGAGCTGTGCATCTGGGATGGCTTGTGGTGCCCGTTTGGGAGGCATCTGAAACGAAAAGGAATTCTTCTTTCTATAAGTCCACAATTCAATATAGATCAAAATAAATGAAGATGTAAATGCATAATCATGAATGGAACAATCCTAATAGTAAGGCTCTATATCAAAGAACGCTACGCTGGAAACGTGACAAGACCGTATAGATCCTAAGGACACTACAACCTGATGCTTTGATACCATTTGTGACACCCCACCTATTCTAATCCTGGGTGATCAGTCCATTATTAAATTATACAGGAATCATTAATGGTTTCATTCTTAGCATCACTGTCGAAATCCAATTATATTACTAATACCCTAATGGCCCGGTGTCAAATTTTAATCTTTTTATTAACATGCAATAAATTTAAACTATTAAACTACATTCACCCTTCCAGTAAACAATGAAATAAATAATAAATCAACTGAATAAGAAAGTGTGTCTGGAATAAACACTCCAGAACTGAAAACCACATACAATAGTCCATGAATAACATCCAAAACCAATTACTGGAAATAAAATAAAAATACAATATCTCTGAAATATCCACTAACTAAAGATGGGAGACATGCCCGACTGAGATGACTGGATGATAAAGAGGAATCGATAAAGGTGAATGCGTCTACTACCGAGGTCATGCAACGTCCATAACAACTACATCACGTCAAATATAGAGGAACTCCTAAGCCCGACATCCTTGTGGCTGGGAACCTAAAAGGTTTTTATAAAAATGGATTTGAAACAGGTCAGAGCCCAAGTAAAACAGTTTTAAAATATTTTTACAAGTATTTAAAATGCATTAAAGAGAAGATATTATATACATGTGAACTTTACGTGCCCTCACTTGATATCCTCACCTCTCAACTGATGTGCACGCCTAATGTATACTTTTAAACCAACCTAGTTACGTTACCCTGCCTAACTACTTTGAATTAAGTCTCTCCCTGACTAATAATTCATTGTGCCCACCCGTATTACCCATACAATACGTTACTAATTTTTCAAACCCTTTTAGCTAGTAAAAATCACCAATTAAATATTAAGTTCCCTCATACTTAGATTACTTTAGATATCACTATATATCTTAGCTACTAATGCACATATAGTAGAATAAATCACACGTACATATATATATATATATATATATATATATATATATATATATATATATATATATATATATATATATATACACACACACACACACCACTCTTGTAATATATATATGAATATTGCATCCCTAGGTGGAGAATTGCGATGCGATCGTACTCTGCTATTGAGTCCTGTTACATCACGTACTAAGTAAAGGACTTCGGGTTCAAAATCACTCTCGAACCATTCATTCACGATTCACACAATTTGGAGGCGAACATAGTTCTAAGCCTTTGGGCTACGCACACACCTAACACACCTAAATGACCGGTCACACTATCATACACACAAGTGGTGCTCAATTCCTAAGTTCTATGCTTTGAGGTACAAGTAAAAATCCCCCAAAGGGGCTCATCAGGATAAGACTGTCCACGACGCGAAACCTCCCATGATAACAGGTAGCCTAGGTATGTTCACACACTTAAGAATTCACACAATAGGTATTCGTACAACCTATATATATATCATCAGTATTGGTATACACGCAACCTATAATATATCTTTCGTACATAGTATATATATATAACTCTCAAATCTCCTATGTATTATTAATTTACCATTATACTTCTCATTGTATGATCTCGAGTGTTTCCCACTACTCGAAGGGTACCAATTTTTTCTTTAAATTACTTTAGTAAATAATTCACTCACACTCTACTGGTCTAAGTCATAAGTTTACTCATCGTCACCGTAACTCGTGCTCATTATCCCAAATTCATTACATTACAAATTTTTCTCATTAATCTCAGCCTTAATTTTTCTCACTTATGACTAAGTTCCAATCTTACCATTAGCCTACTGGTAACCAAAATGTCTCTAATAATAGTTTAAAGGTATTCTAAAAGTTTTCCCGATCATTGGTTACAAGTTCAAGGCTTAAATAGGGAAAATTGCCAAAATCTGAGAAAGCGAATCAATTTGCCCAATGATCGAATCGATTTGCCTGATTACCCTTAGGCCGAATCGATTCTAAAATGTACAGTTCATATCTTTCCTTTAAACTGTTACAATTTTCATGAATTTTTACCCTTCAAACCTCCATATACTACTAGAAATAGACATTTTTATGATGGGGAAAAAGGGTCATAAAAAGTTATTTATGACGGTTTTTCGACGCTTTAAAAATCGTCGTAAATTGTGTGTCATAATAAAATTAGTGTTGACAAAACTGTTATAACAAACCATCCTATTACGACGTTTTTCTGTTCAACCCGTCATTAACAATAATATCATGTTTATTGAGCCGTCGTTATAAACTTCTTTAAATGACGGATATTAATAAAATAGTCATAAAAGGTACCTATTACGACGGTTACTTTGTTCATTATATTGACAACGTACATAAAACAGTCATAAAAATTACTTATTTTTTGTTCATTATAATGACTGTGTACTAAAAACCGTCATAAAAGTTGTTGTTTTTTCTTGTCTTTTATGCGTTGATTTTTATTATATTATTCCAATATCCCAAACATATAATGCATAAAACTATGATTTATCCATTCAAAGCACAAATTTCTATACTCAAAGTATCAAATTCCAAATACCAATATAATTTTAACAATAAGTATAAAAAAATGTCATTGATATTTGAAATTGAAGAAAATAAGTATAAACCAATGATCTACCCACTGACTTGTGGACAACTCACAAACAAAACGATATCTAAAATGACCTATACTATAGCCATAAAAACTAGAAAATTGAACCACAACATTAGCTCCACTCATGTAAATAGTGGCTCCACCCATGTAGCATGGAAACGCACAATAGCAATATCTACACCGGATACACAATAGGCACCAACGGGATCAATATATGACCAAAAGGGGGAAACAAATAGCAATTGTGGGTACCTTCTTTATCTTTTAATAATGAAGAAAAAAACCTCAGGAGAACCTCTGAGACTACGTGAAGAGATACTGGGAAGTGTTCAACGAAGTCGAGGATTGCTTGGAGTAGGACGTTGTAGCATCCTTCAAGATCGGCTTGCCCCACTCCTGCCTCCTACACCAGTCCCTCACTAAGAAGGAATCCACGATCATCGACGACTTGATGGCCCATGTTGAAAAATATGCCAAAGTCGAAGATGTGACCCGTCCTAGTGCAAGAGAAAATGGTAGCAGTAAGGTTATAGGCAAGGGGCCGAAAAAAGCAACACTCAAAAGAAAGGAAGTAAGAACGGGGGTAAAAGTGACCCCAATAGTGGGAATAAAGGCGATGCCTCGAAAGCATTCCAAGTTATAAATACCGTCTTTAGAGAACCGATCTATAAGATCCTCATAAAAAACAACGATGAACCATTCATTAAGTGGCCCAAGAAGATAGGTGGAGACCCCTCCAGGAGGATAAACGCATTAAGATGTGCTTTTCACAAGGAAGGCGGGAACAAAACCGATCACTGCAAGGCTCACAATTCCCACCTGGAGGAGCTAGCCCAAGATGGACACTTAAGTGAATTCGTAGAGAACAAGGCAGAGAAGGTAGCTACAAACGGCAATCAAAAACTCGATAACGTTCTCGAAGAGGATGTCGACCACGAGTTTGCAGTGATCCATGGGGTGTTCGACATCAAGCAGATTCAGGGGAATGCAACTTGAATGGAGGTGAAGATGCTGACAGCAGTGATGCAAGCTTTTCAGATTGATCTGGATAAAATCCAAGCTGGGAAGCATCGACATCCAGAAGAAATCAACTACAATAAGCACATCGTGTTCACAGACAGGGATTTGGTGGGAGTGAGAACTCCTCACCATTACGCATTGGTCATTACACTTGGGATAACTAACTTCGACGTCGACAGGTTACTCATTGACCAAGGCAGCTCATTTGAAGTAATGTACCTCGAGCTGTTCAGAAAGCTGAAGTTAAGCACTGCCGACCTAAGTGAGGCCATTGTTCCTTTGGTTGGCTTCGCTGGAAAGATAACAATCCCCTTGGGAAAGATCATACTACCCGTAAGGGAAGGAAGCATCTAGAAGATGATCGAGTTTCTTATGGTTGATATTGATTCACCTTACCAAGCCATCCTCGGTAGAGGATGGCTGCACGCGATGAAGGTCGTCTCATCGACCTATCATCAGAAGTTGAAGTGTGTGAAAGAGTGAGGAGTAGTTGAAATTCATGGAGACCAAGCAATGTCAAGGAAGTGCCTCGTAGCGGCTATACGCCCCAAATAAGAGAAAAACATAGAGGAAGCGAGAAACGAAGACAAGGAGCACGAGAGGTTGATGCCCTCTAAATAACAGTTAAGATATGGCAGACTAGGAGTGGAAGAGACCAGACTCCTCCTCTTAGAGAGGATCTTCAAGGACCTAGAAGAAGTCGCAGTCGAAAGTGGCTCGATCGAGAGAACATTTTTTTATTGGAACATCTCTTACTGATCGTGAGAAGAAGGAATTGGTCACCCTCATTCGAAGCAATTTGGATATTTTTACATGGGAGACCAACGAGCTGCCCGAAATCGATTCTAGCATTACCTGCCATCGATTACACATATATCTAGCCTTCAAACCAAATATACAAAAGGTACGCCGAACAGCCCCAGAGAAAACCAAAGCAGTGGAGAAAGAAGTGAAGAAGTTACTAGATGCAGGTTCCATAAGGGAAGTTCAGTTACCTAAATGGCTATCCAACCCAGTAGTGGTCCCTAAGAGCAATGGGAAGTGGAGAGTGTGTATCGACTTTACCGATCTCAATAGGGCTTACCCCAAGGACAACTTCCCCCTTCTAAATATCGACCAGTTGGTGTATGCAACAATAACTTATGAAAGAATGAGCTTCTTAGATGCGTATTTAGGATATCACTAGATCCCTCTGCACGAACCAGATCAAGATAAGACCGCATCCATCACCAATGTTAGCTTATTATGTTACAAAGTTATGCCTTTCGGGATCAAGAACGCGGGAGAAACTTATCAGTGGTTGGTTACTAGGATATTTAAGGACCAAGTGGGAGTAACCATGGAAGTGTATATCGATAATATGCTCATCAAGAGCAAGCTTAAAGATGACCACTTATCTAACCTAGCAAGGACCTTTAAAATCCTCAGGAAGTACCGAATGAAGCTTAACGCAAGTAACTGTTCCTTCGACATCCAGTCAGGAAAATTCCTGGGTTACTTGGTCAGCGAGAGAGGTATAGAAGCTAATCTAGACCAGATCTATTCTATCAGTAGGGTGCAATCCTCGTGAACTATGAGAGATGTACATAAGCTCACATGAATGCTTGTTGCCCTAAACCGGTTCATTTCCAAATCTTCAGAGAAATGCCAGCCATTCTCCCAACTGCTGAAGAAAACTAAGAGCGTAGTATGGAATGAGGATTGCTCGAGGGATTTAAAAGAGCTTAAGGACTACCTCAGCAAGTCCCCTTTGCTTGTAATCCCTAGAGACAACAATTCCTTATATCTCTACCTTGCAGTATCAGATCATGTCGTGAGCTCTGCCTTGGTATGTGAGAAAGAGGGGAGCCACCATCTAGTCTATTATGCAAGCAAAACTCTTTTAGATGCCAAACAACGATACTTGCCATTGGAGAAGCTTGTTTTTGCACTAGTGGTAGCCTCGAGAAAACTGAAGCACTATTTTGAGGCCCACTCCATCTTTGTAGTCACTTCGCACCCCCTCAAAGCTGTACTAAGAAAAGCAGACCTATCAGGCTGACTATCAAAATGGTTGGTTCAGATCGAAAGATTTGATATTCATTTTCAACCGAGGACTGCTATCAAGGGGCAGGTCCTCACTGATTTCATCGTTGAATTCACAAGAGAACATCCCTATGATCAGTCCAAGACTAGTCATCTGAGGGAATTCCCATAAGAGCCAGGCATCTGGAAGTTATATGTTGATGGAGCCTCCAATTCGAGAGGGGCGGGAGTAGGCATCATGCTAGTTACCCCCCAAAACACAGTGCTCTAGAAAGGAATCAGGCTTGGATTTAAAGCCTCCAACAATGAAGTAGAGTACGATGCATTGATTGCTAGTCTTTAGAAGGCACAGTTGCTTGGGGAAAGACACCTCCAAGTTTTTGACGACTCACAACTGGTATCAAACCAAATAAGTGGCGATTTCAATGCAAAAGATGACAGGCAACCTATCTCGCCACTGTGAAAAGATTTATGGCCAACTTCGATCACATCAATGTTCAGCAATTTCCCAAGGGATAAAATAGCCATGTCGATGCCTTAGCAGCTCTAAGCTCAACGGTTGACTCAAACTTAAGAAGAATAATTTAAATTGATTTCCTTGCACACCCGAACATCAACTGAAGAACAAAATCGCCAAACCTCGAGCATGTTCTCCATATAGAGAAAGCTCCCAGATGGATGGACCCCATAGTAGATTACTTGCAAAGTGAC
Organism: Sambucus nigra; assembly: GCA_949130495.1. Classification (NCBI taxonomy): domain Eukaryota; kingdom Viridiplantae; phylum Streptophyta; class Magnoliopsida; order Dipsacales; family Adoxaceae; genus Sambucus; species Sambucus nigra. The sequence goes on from OX422210.1 coordinate 712,887,977, forward strand.
GTACTTCTAAGTGATAGGAAGATAGCCCACTAGATAAGAGTCAAAGCAGCCCGCTTTCACTTATCTCCTGAGGCAAATTATACAAAATATCCTTCACAGGTCCATACCTTCAGTTTGTTCATCCATAGGACGTTAAGTAAGTCCTACACGATCTTCATAAAGGGATTTATGGAAGTCATATGGGAGTAAGGTCGCTAGCCTTTAGAGTAATAAAGGAGGGATACTGGTGGCCATACATGCAGAGGGATGTTGGAGTCTACTCTTGAAAGTGCAAAAAATGCCAAAGGCACGCACCTATGGTCCACCAACTTGCCAGCGATCTAAAGTCACTCACCAGCCAGTGCCCATTCGCTCAGTGGGGTCTGGACATCGTAGGCCCCCAGTCAACTGCTGTCGAAAATTAAAAGTATATGTTAGTTGCGATAGACTACTTCACCAAGTGGATTAAGCCAGATCCACTGGAGAACATCAGAGACACAGACATGATGAGGTTCATATGGAGAAATATTATTACTTGCTTTGGGATACCTTGGACAATCATCATTGACAACGGAACCTAGTTCGAGAGTGGCCCTTCTAAAGCTCTTGCAGTGACCATTGAATCAGGCACTACTTCAGCTCTGTGGCATACCCCCAGAGCAACGGTTAAGCTGAGGCTTCCAACAAATCAGTAATTGATGGACTAAAGAAGCACCTAGAATGAGCCAAGGGAGCATGGATAAACGAACTACCCCATATCTTCTGGGCTTACCACACCACCCCGAGGCGAGAAACTGAAGAGACACCATATGCACTCACATATGGAATGGAGTCAGTTATTCCATTGGAAGCTGGTCTCCGCACAATAAGGTCCACACTAATCAACCAAGGTCAGAACGATGGATTATTACTCGCTGAACTTGACTTAGCCGATGAGGGGCGAGAATTAGCTCTAGTGAAACCAGTAGCCTACCAGCAACAGCTAGCCAAGCAATATAATAGAAAAGTAAATCCAAGGGCATTCCAGGTTGGGGACTATGTCCTAAGGAAAGTCCTTAGCACTGTGAAGTCATCAGATGGCAAGCTAGGACCGAACTCGGAGGGACCGTTCGAGGTGGTGAGGGATGACCTGCAAGGGCCCTATCACTTAGAAACGCTGGAGGCAGGGAGATACCAAGAGCTTGGAATGCGCCCAACCTGAAAAAATTCTATTTCTAGATTTCTCTTTTCGTGCATTATTAATTAGGCAAATTTTTATTTTACAAACTTAATGTTGCTCTCTGTTCATGACTCTGATTAATGAAATTTGATTGGCCTCAAAATTTTATAAGTATTGGCTCTCTCATATATATTTTAGTATATGAGTCCTTTCCAAGTTACAGGCTTCACTTTTAACAGGAAAAATAAAGATCACGCGTTACAGTAAGTTGATCAACTTATTTCAACCAAATAATCTTATATCTTTCCCTCCTACCATTGCACCACATTGGTCAAAGCATTAGCAGGGTTAAATAATTCTCCTCAAGCCTTTATTACTAGCACAATTGGCCTCCTAGTTTGCCGCGGGCAATAAATAAATCCCTACAGGGGATCCTTAGGCAATTTGACCAGCCCAGGTTATTCGCCAACACGGTTTGGACTAAAAAAACTTTCTCGGATGGATTGTCCACTTACCAAGTATATCCTCGCCATTACCCTACTTAGGCCTGAGGCAGTGTTACGACACAGGCTGAAAGGTAAAATGAGGCAGAATGGTATGACTAAAGTGTACTGGACTGGGGGAATATTTCTCTAACAATTAGCTCTATTTAAGTAATACTTGATCGGCTAGAAGATAATTAAAAATAAGGCCAGCAAAACCGAAAATGAAATAACACGCGTTTAGTCGGCAATTGACCAAACATAAATATTTCATTACATCACTAAATGTACAGACAATCACATCAAAACAAATCAAATCCTAAAGAGGACCAGGTCGCTGGGACAGATAATCAGCTACCCGCGCTCTTCGACCATCATCTGGGTGAGGGATAAGTTCCTCTTCGATGTTGCTTGAGCTCGATCCAGTAGCTGTCTTGGGTTTGCATCTATTGGGATCCAGTGATCATCCCTTCTAAATGGATTTGTCTCCAAAGATGAAGGAGTAATCACATGTCTATACCAAAGGATGGAGTTCTGAGGAACCTTTAACTCCCTAAGGGCACTCAGCTACCCTCTAATGAAGGATAGCTCCTCAACTTTGTTTAACCTTGTGGGAGCATATATCCAGCCCTGGTCGTATCCATCTGGCCAAACCTGCTAAGGACTTTTCTTGAACAAGTGCCTCAATAGGGCGACATCTCTTTGAAGCCCTGTGGCTATCACGTACGCCCTACGAATATATCCTCGTAGTTCAGTAATCTCCCTAACTGAACCACTATCATCAGGCCCAGCTCATCGCCTAGTCGATGAAGAAGAACCTCGTATAACTTAAGGGGAAATTCTCGGTGCATTCTCCCTAAGGCATGCAACTTCCCTCCTTAAAGAATCATTCTCCTGTTGTAGGATTTCTCCAACTTGATTGATCTCAGAGGCATCCAAAAGCTTAGCCTTCAAAGCATCTATTTCTTCTTGAACAGAGGCTCTAACCTCCTCCATTTCCTCAAGTTTATCTTTCAGCTTATCAACCAGCTCAGACTGATCCTTAAATTCCTGGTTCCTTGACCTGAGAGATTTATAGATATTAACGAAAGCTCGACGAACTTGGTCTCTTACAATGGAACCAAGGATTTTGCCTAAACAAAAGGAGGCAGGAATGTAATCATCAAGGTCAACAAACTACAAGATATAAAGGCACGGAAAGAAAATAAATCAGCATAAACGCAAACTAAATCCTTTCATTAAAAATGGCATAAACTAAGTACAAATACATGGAATAGCAGAGAAATGAAAGAACAAAAAAAAAGCAACATACAAAAGTAATCCTAAGGATCTATTGTTCAACAGCGACCTGCTCTGTGGCAGCTGGCTCTTTCCCTCTGCTAGCATTGGCCTCGCTTGGCTCTGGACCAAGGGCTGGGGCATTGGCAGTAGAAATAATAGGAGCTTCAAAAGAAGGATCATTAGGTTGGCTCACAGTTGGGGCATCCTCAACAACGAATTTGTGTCCAGGATTATGCTCGCCAAATAAGGGAGAATCAGTAGATATTCTAGCAGCAACCAAGGCTTTATCCTAGCCTTTCTTGAAGTTTGCCCGATCGAAGTATTCAATTTTATTCTCGGTGTCCTCATAGGCTGCTTTCTAGCCTTCATTATATTTGTTCTTCCTGATCGTGGCGGCCGCCTCTGCCTCCAAGCTTGCCACCTTCTCCATAAGCTTCGTGTTCTCATTAGTAACAGCGAGCTTGGCAGCCACAACCAGCTTGTATGCCTTGCAAAGCTCCTGTAGCTGTTTAGTCGCTCCCTCCATCTCTTTGGTAAATAAGGCCTCAACTGCCTTAAGAGCCTCCTGGTCAGTATTCAAGCTCCCCTCGAGCTCAGCATTCTTCCTCACTATACCATCGCGATTACGGCGAAGAACGGAGTAATCAGACAGAAACTGTCAGAAGAAAAAAGAATAAGTCAAGCAGAAAAAAGAACTAGATAAGTAACTGAGGAGAAAAATAATGTCCTTACTAAAATAAGCCCTTTATCGGCCTTCAGGGCTAACTAGTCGGGACCCATTTTTTAGGATTGCTCCCGATCTGCTGCCAGTATCGCCCTCTCGATCATTATGGGGGCAAGATGGGGGGACAGAGCCATAGAAGCACCCTCAGTTAAAGCATCAACAGGCACCAGGGAAGCCTGTGCCTTCCTTGACCTCTCTTCCTTTCTTTTTCTCTCTTCTTCCTTCTTCTTATTCTCCTCCTCTATTTTTCTCTCTTCTTCTTTCTTCCTCTCCCTATCTCTGTTCTTCTTCTCTCTTCCTCCTCTCCCGCTCCTTCTCATGAGCTACTGTTTGAGAACCACTGGTAGTATCCTCAGCCCTAGTTTTTTGAATCTTTAGCCTGTTGGATAGTAAAACATCATCATTATCAGGGATCAAATTCCTTCCTCTTGGAGGAGCCATGAATTCTTTAATATAACCTTTCGAACCAGAACTACCAGAGCTTGAATCCTCCTCGTTAGTTCTCTCTCTAACAGACCCTTCCTCACCAGATCCCGACTCACCACCACTAGCAGCACCAGACTATGAATTGCTCTCCTCCTCTTCGTTTAGGTCGATAGGCTGAGGAGTACCTTCTTCTTCCTCTAACACGTTAAGATGTGGAATAGAATCAACCTGGAGGGCGATGAAGCTGGAAGTAATATTATTATATTCCAGTAAGAAGGAAGCAGATCTCGGATGCTCGCCTTCTGTAATGGAATCTCGTATATTCCAAGCCTTGAGTAACTCAGCAGTACGAATCTCTCGGAGAGCAGGTTCCTGATTATTTGACTTTGTTGCAAAAGAAGAAGGAAAGTATTAAAGAAAGAACACTTTATAACAGTAATGAAAAGATAAAAAGATTGAGCAACAACCTATATATTCCTCTCCATAGGTAGGAATTCGAGGCCCCGTGTACCTCGCACCTCCTACCTGAGGAGGAAACTGACAGTTCCTAGCTACAAACCCTTCAGCCCAATAATTTATATGGGAATCAGGTAAGTTTACTACCAATACCCTATCACGACTCCTCACTTTCAAAAAAAGAAGACCGGAGCTGGTGTAAGAAAAGGAGTAGCAAAAATAAATTTCAACCAAGCCCAACTTGGTGCCATATAGCTGATTTATCCTATGAACACCATTAACAATCTTCCAAACATTCGGAGAACATTGGGCTGGGACTATATCGAAATATTGAAAAAAATGTAAAGATAGACGATTTGGAGGAAAAGTCAAACCCCCTTGGAACAATAAGAGAACGTGAATCCAATGGTCGTCCTCAATATCGCGAATATTGTGAGAAACAGAGGCACACTCAATATCTACCCAACTAGGGATGTTATAACATTTCCTAAATTCTACCAAGGATTTGTTGTCTATCGTTGCCATGAGAAAAACCCTAGCTACAGTAAAATCAGATTGACAAGACGAAATACATAAAAAAGAGAAGACTGAGAACTTACAGAGAAAGAAATGGAGCTATCAACGATGGAAACCATGAGCAAATGAAGGCGCTTGAAGCAAGAGATAGCTTGGAAGATGTGAAGAACGGACTTGAGAGCAAAAGGAAGCGTGAGAGTAAGAGGGAGTTTGAAAATGAGAGAAAATACAGAAAGGGCAAGACGAACTGTTTGAGTACCTCGATTTAAACTCCAATGATATTGCACAAATACCAAAGAAGATTTGCTGCCTAAATCTCTTATAAAGAGACCCTTCACACCCCAAGCTTGTTATAATTCACAACAGTGCCACCTGCGAGCAACCGAAATCAGTGTTTAAAATTTTTGAGGCCAAGTTGTGACCCTAAAATTTTAGGGGCAATTATGGGTAACTTCTTTATCTTCTAGACCCATAAGAGTAGCCGGACCAAGTCCAAATAAAAATAAAGGATGTTCAACCCAAACTATAGGACACTCTAGATAACGGTTAGAACAAAGAACTTGACCCATTCTATCCCCAAAAATCTTAGAGGAGATATTCAAGGGATAGTGGGATAGCGGGGCAGTTACCAGCGCCCTTCTCTCCCTCTTAAGGAAAATATATTGTACCCCTGGCCCGGGGCAATAGGGACACAGCAAAAACCTCGATTAAGAGTTACTTAATATATCAGTTGACCTCTCCATGGACATAGGCAATTTGTCGAACCACGTACATCTTTGTGTTGTGTGATTGCGATCGTTGTCGTTCTTTTCTTTCTGGTGATTGTCTTTCATTATTATTTGTGTTAAGATATTTGTCGCCACAACAATTAACAACTAAAACAGATTAACCACACAGAGAATATAGCTCAAACGATAATGATATTCTTATCTAACTAGAAATTTTCAAATTGGAGACTTATAGAACCATCCTGGTAGTTTAGTTGTTCACAAATCATTTAACTCATAATTAGTGCAGAGATTAATTAAAGATATAAAATGGATAGGGATGGAAAGACTGAAATTGAGTAGAGAGATAGGGAGAGAGGTACCTTTAAACCAAACTAAATATCTCCAGTTTTTGGGTGAGAAAAAGTTAAAATTGTAAATAGAGGGGCAAATTTTTAGCACCACCAAAAGTTCTTGCTATATTTTTCGAAAACCTAATTATTTTCACGATACCTATTATTTGTCGTGAATATAGGTTGTATGTCGTCAAAAATTTTACAACAACTACTTAAGTGTCATTTTAAAAGTTTCTCACGACTTCTCATTTTCGTATGTCGTGATATGTACTTGGAGGGATTTATCTATGACATATGTCAACAATGTGTCGTCCTAATATATTTTTGATGAAACCTATCTACTAAGCGTCGTAAAAAAGGTGTTGTAAATGTGACTTATTCTTGTAGTGTAAATACCAAAAAATTTAAAGAAACTTGCATTAAATTTTGATATGGACATTCCATGTTCCATACCCAATCACATTGTTAATGCACTCCAAGAAATTTCAATATTTTTAAGTTGTCATATCAATTAATAACATTAGGGGTTATAATAATGGCTGATAGAGTTGATCCGCGTCAAAAGCACGGGTATAATTCATGCCAATTATATCAAGATTAACTATAGCTCTTTAAAAAACTCACTTTTCTTAACATCCCCAGAAAAGAACACACAAAAAATAGAATGCAAAATTACTTTGGGACCATGGGTATGTTGTAATTAGAAATGACAACTAACCGGTGCACTTGCGATGCATGTGCATCGTGTATTTGACACATATATGAAACAATATTTGTTATAGAAAATAAATGAAATAAATGTAAACAATTCATGCATTAAAATTAATATGTATTAAATATGTACATGCAAAACTAAATGTTACTACACAAAATCATTTGAATGATATTAAAATTTACAAAGTAGTCGAAGATTAACGTGAAACAACTAAATTGAACCATGATTTCTTAATATGAAATTGAACTACAATAAAAAAACTACAAACTACAACTAAAAATATTAGATATGATATAGTAAAATTAAAGTGAATTTTTTATTCATTGAAGCATTTTATCAAGTATACACTGTGCATTATAACAAACTCAATACTTAATTAATATATATTTTACATCAAAATGGTCAAGCCATAAATAAGATTCGAATCATAAAGAATCAACCAACAAAACTCTTACATGGGAATAGATCAATACAAAAATTTATAGTTGTTAGTGAGTAACAATGTAAGGTGTTGAGTTTAGACAATATTTAGATGAAACTATATGAAGAAAAAAAATTATCCACCGAAACATAGTAAATTGACTTACCAAATGAGCGATGAAGAGGGACAGCGACTAAGGGCATCCAACAGGGGCGACGACGAAAGGGGTGGCTGGGTAGAAACATAAAGGGAGGAGAGCGTAACAACCTTAGACGCGATAATGATTGTGACATGAAAGGTGACTAGGTAGAAATTGTGGTGTTCTAGTTGTGATATCTCTACTATTTAGGAAAAATTTGAGGGTAGTAGGGTAGTGGGTTTAGAGCAAGGTTCTAAAAAACACGGGGCGTGATCGAGGCGTGAATGCCAAGCCTTAAGCCTTAGAAGCCTAGGCGAGCCTTAGGCGTAAAAAGGCGTTTTGGCCTTCTTAATATATTTTAATATTTTTTAACCATAACAATGCTATTAAAATACTAAAATTGTACATATCATAAAAATATGTCTGAAAATATGCAAATTAAAATACAATTTGATTATTTTGGATCTAGATAATGGTCCGGTTTGTAAAAAAATTCTTTAAAGGGCGAGATCGTTTCACTAAAGCATTGTTGTTTTTAGAAAAAAATGCGCTTTAAGGGTTTTACCAAGAATAAGGCGTAAAAAACTTAAGGCGAGGCGTCTCTCCCAAGCCTCAAGTCTAGGCGAGTTTTTTAGAACAGTGGTTTAGAGTTTGATGTTTTTAGGACTGCTATCAAGAAAGGAGTTGTTTCTCGCCTATATATTTTTGTTGTTTTTTCATTAAAAGGGGTCATAAATAATTAAATAAATTAATTAAATATAATATTACTTTTGCAAATTATATTTAATATTCCATTGTATAAACTATTGTCGTAAAAAATAAATATATTATATGACAGTTAAAGTATTACTGTCATTATATATTACATTAATATGACCCTTAAAATTAAATGGTCATATAAATTACAAATTTAGGTCCATGAAATGCAAAAATGGTCATAATTGGGAAACAATAGTATTTATTATGACGGTTTAATAGAAGTGGTCATAACATTAAATTCTAAAACCATCATAAAAAGGTGTTTTTCTAGTAGCGATATAATTTAGTCACAAACTCCCAACCAAGCATGCTAATCCCTATAATAGCATGCATAAAGAATTTCTAACATAATCAAAACATCAAATCATCAAAGAGGGTCATTTAAATCGCATTAATCCTTCAATTTAACTCCAAAACCCCTAGGTTATTCTTTTTATTCAAGAACATCAACAAAATCCAAATTTATTTTCATCTCATATGTGCTGATTTTGTTTTCTATTCACATAGAAAATTATTCTACATGCAAATCCTTCCCAAGATTATGAATTAAATCTCCAATTTAAAGTCAAAATCATTTATTTATGCATACATTTAATCCTACACAAACATGGATAGTATATGCACTCAAATTTAGCAAGATAAACACTTGCATAGAATTGTAGGTATGATTTTCTATAAAAAGGTGTCGGGGTTGCCTTCCTTTCCTCCCGATCTACACTCCGGTGGTGGTGGCGGTGCAAAAATGGTGTGGGAAGCCTTGAAACTCCCCTCCTTCCTGCCCTAGTAGTCTCTCTCTGATTTTGTAATCTCTAACCCTAGCACCCTAAATCTACAAAATGATATAACTCTAGCAAACTCGTAGGTCCCTTTACCTTAAAAATCCAAAATCAAAATGTGCCGGTTTGGCCTAAAAATACCCCGTGACACAATTCAAACCCCCGAGTACACTTTTCTGACTTTTTCGACCCTTACGGACACACTAGTGCACTTGAAATGACCATTCAGATGACCCATAAATAAATTATATTTTATCTCATAGATTTAAGTCCGGACACGATAGACACGCGCGCTCCGACTAAATTACCGTAACTACTATATTTCTCACTCACGACAATCATAATACATTATTATTAATTTATTATGTATTTACTAAGTAATACTCAATATAATTCATACAAATAAATATTAACCATTGTCTCGTTAATTAATACTTATTTTAACCCGAATTAATTTTCCATTTTAATTTAATTAATGCCAATATAAAAATTATTAAAAATACACGGTGTTACAGTAGAGTCCATTAAAAGAACTTATGGGAAGCATTCCGCAAGGGTAGTGGAATACAGATGCGTAAGAAATATATCTAACACCTCATCCGTGTCGGGATCTCTCCTATGAAATTCCATGTATTGTTTAGTATCCAGTATGTGCATCAACTGTTGCATTTCTGTCCTTCCTTGCTTCTCAATAATTTGGTTCTTCACTTTGAAATTGTATATTGTTTTAATAGTTGATGCATTATTTGAATTTCTTCTTTTCAACACACAGAATCTCTCTTGGTTTGACCCCACATAAGCTCATGTCAACCACTATTTGTTCCTTTTCCTTAGTCAACCTCCCAATAAACGAATGACCTTGAAATGTTTTTTTATTAAGTGGGTGGTTGTGAAACCCACATACAACTTTAATGTTCCGCTGATCATCAACTTACAATTTACCCCCCCCCCCCAAGCAAAAATGGATAACCATACTTTTTGGTCCGTGTTTTCTTAATTGATTTATGCTTCCCATTGTTTTATCATGATAACTTTAGCTTTTAGTATGTTTGTCATTGTTGCAAGCCACGTTAATCAAAACCTTCAAATACCTATAAGAATATAATAAACTAGATTGTAGAAGTAAGTAAGGGTGTCAATCATAATCTAAGGATTAAACATATGAGAGAGGAAAGATGTAATCCATTTTTATTTAATTTCTTTTAAGACATTTTACTCTTACTATTTTTTTTAGTTTTTTTTATATTAAAACAATTTGTGATGAGGGTGAAATAAGACTAAACTAAATCAAAGATCTAAAGACTAACTAAAAAGTGTGATGAAAAATAAGTGAAATATAACTAAACAAAAATGCAAAATATAAGATGAATGAGGAAAGCAAAGTGAGAGCCAAATCAAAATTAATTCATTCATTAAAATTAATTATCCGAAGTTAGTATCAAAATCACAAATCAACTCTCGTTACAAATGTAATTTTAATAATAACATTTTAGAAAATTAAATTTCACACTCCTACAACTCTTGAAAAGTAGATCTAAACTTCATTTAATAAATCTCCCACTAGGATCGATTTATTAAATTAGTTTAAATCATAAAAAGTAGATTAAAGTTGAAATTCAAAGAAATAAATTCACATTTTAGACAAACCTATCTCTAGTTCGATTCTAAAATGGAAAATAAGACTAGTAATTTTTTCTTCTCTCGAAAATCATTTACCCTCTCTAGAAGCGTAAATCAAAATGTAAGAGTGCAAAATTAATCATCAAAGGGGCCTTTAATTTAAATAAACTAATTAAAATGAGATTAACATCAAATAATGGGATCACCCCAGCCCTTGAAAGGGTTCATAGCCTAACATAGTGATAAAATACAACAAATATAATATTATCAACAAACTAAGCATGAAATAAAAAATAGAGATAAGAGAACAAATCTTAGAATCAAGTCTCCCTGAATTGCAAGTTGAACTCCAAACTCTTCAATACAACCCAACCTTTCACACTTTAATCCTCACAAAATCTTTAAAGAAAAATAAAAAGAAATAAAAAAATTATTTACAAAGATGTTTCTCTCCCTATTCTTCTCTCTAGGGTTTTCTCTCTACAATGCTTGTTTTTTTCTTCAAATGGGCCTTCCTTTATTTTATAATGTGGCATGGAGCAAGGGGTATATTTGGAAGGTTTGGAATTTAGGTGGGGGTAATTTAGGGAAGCACATAAGTGCATGTGGGTTAAGAGGTGTTGGGGATAATATAAGAAAAGTAGAATATATGGGCTTATTTTATTTTTGAATTTTGTTTTAATGTTTGGCTTGGGGACTTGGCTTTATGTAGCCGGTAGAAATCGATTTCGACTGTGAAGGATTAGAAATGGGTTTTCGGGTTTGAGGACAAAGGGAGATTGAAATCCGGATGGGCATGTCGCATGGGAGATTCGGGTAAAGGGGTTTCCGGATTTGGGAAGTGTTTGGATTCGAATCAGGGTTTAAGGGTCTTCAACAGGAGCTCACTATTAGGTTGATCGATTGGGTTCACAGGTATGGGGCGGTCTCAGGTCAAGGCAGGGTTGGGGGCATGTGGAACCGGGTCGACGAGGTCAGAATCGTTGGATTTATAGTGGGCATGGGTCGATTTTTTTTGTGAGAGGTATGGAGGTGGCCGGATCGGGTTAGAGGATTTGGAGTTTCGAACCGGGCAGGAGGTTTAGAGATCAAGTTCGTATGGATTGTAGGAAATAGTGGTGAAGGTTGTTAATGGAGGTTAGGAAAGGGTTTGGCTATGGAGTTTTGTGGAGAAAGAGAATGTGTGGGTGTAGGAAGAAAATGAATAGTTAGGGGCATTTGTGTGTGGTAAGGTGTAGTGTAATAAGGTGTGGATTAGTGAGTGTTTTAATGTGTGTGTGTTTAATTTGGACACCTAATCTAAAAATAAAACTATCTAACTAAAAAAATTAAAATCAGTAAAAACTAAAATTTAAAATCCTAATAAAATAAAACCAAAGAAAATACAAAATCTAGTAAAATTAGAAAATTAAATTCCTAACGAAATAGTAAAATAAACCTATCCTAATAAAAATAAAGCTAGATAAAAATAAAAAAAAATAAAAATAAAGATCAAATACAAACTTACACCTAAATAAAAGGAAATATTAAAAATAGCCGACACAAATAAATCCTAAAAATATATACAAAATTCTAAACAAAATATAAAATAAATCCTAAAAATTAAAAATGACTAAAAAAAATCTAAAATATTAATAAAAATACAAACTTGACACAAACAAGGCTCATAATAGGTCTGGATGGGTTTAGGTGAAGGTTACGGGACATGATAGAAGGCACGGGTGTTAGGTTTAAGCTCTTTTTAATGCACATTTGCCTCGTAATACAACTTTTAAATCCACAAATGGCGTTTGACCTACAAAATAGACATGAACGCGCATAAGACCCATTTTGTCAAAAATTAGCAATTAAAAATCGTCTATTTGGGGTATTATTTAAACACTTTTGGGTGCTTATCACTTCACCTCCTTATCATTCGCAACATTCTTTCGGCGCCGCTCCTTTCACAACCAAATATTACTCGACCATGTTGATCGTACTTTGGATTATTCAATTTTTTTATGCACACAACCATACCACAAGATTTGCCAACGAATTTGCACCACGTGGTTAACTCTTCTCGGGAATAAAATACCTACGTAGAAAAAACATAAACATTAAGTGTCTAGCGAGAAATATTTAATCGTATAATTTTTTTATAAATTAAATGGTACCTTGTCAGTTAAAAAATGAAATTTACAGTCCCATTCAACTATGTCATGTTTTTCAATATTTGATGTTCTTCCATGTCTTCCATAGTACTACTACTACTACTACTACCACTCTCATATTATTGGATGAGGGATAGCGAATTCCCAATAATATTTTCACTTGTATTTTTTTCCTGTAAATTAGATTTAATTTAAATTAACATTATGTTTTGTCTATAGCCAGAAATAATTTATATTTGATGATACATACCTCTCTCTTCGATTTGTGGTCTTCTATTTCAGGTTCTTTTTCAATGAGATTTGGGTGAGGGACCCCTCCAGCCCTCCTGTAATGAGAATTGGGCGAGAGACCCCTCCAGCCCTCCTATAATGACACTTGCAGGAGGGACCCCTCCAACCCTCTTGTAAAGAGGTTTCAAAGATATTTTTTAGAAGGAACCCCTCTAAGACCTCCCTCAAGTTCAAAAGATAATTTGGGTGATGGACCTCTTTTCCCCAACCTAAAATCAGTTGAAATGATAATTGGGTAGGGGAGTCCACAACGAGGACCCTTCTGCCAAGACCAGCTAAAGAAAGGAAAGCCTAGTAAGTAGGCCCATAGTGAAGGACTCCTCTAGCAAATGTTCAAATAGTATTTATTTTGCAGCAGGAAGATCCAAGAAGTGACCCTCTGAACAAAATAGCCCAGGATGAAGGAATCCAACATGAATAGTCCCTTATCATGAAAAATAAGTTCTTTTATAGAATAAAAGTACTAACACTTACTTTCGTGTACATGTAGCCTAGTTGAGTAGGTAGGGCTCAAAGAGGCCAGTTTGGGATCTCTTACGAATTTTGGCTTTGCGGCTGAGGAATAAGGTTTGTTGAGAAAGCTCAATCACTTAGCATTTTAGAATTTAGATAATATTAGTAGAAAGACCATACGGTTTACTCAAAGTCCTCACACAGTTCACACCCATCCATAACTGAAATGAGCAACCAAGAGGTTGCTCACCAGAAATGATCTTTCTTTATAAAAATTATTTTTAGAGAATAGGATCCTCAAGACCCCCCCCCCCCCAATAGAAATGGTTTTAGAGGAGGTGGTCCTCGAGGCCTCCCCTCTCAAGTTTACAAAGTTTGTACCACAAGTTACCATTTTAAAAGATATTTACCAAATTAAATATTTTATCTCCATTAGGAGACATATTTTCTTTTTGACTTTGGCTCACATCAGGTGGCACCTATCAACGGGGACAGGCGGTTGCATATAGGTAGGGATAAATGGTACATTTTAGACCTTGTCCGACACCAACTCTCTCAATTTTGGTACCCAAAAGTGCCAACTCGGACCTAGTTCCCAAGTATAAATAGGCCCCCTCGGTAAGGTCAAGTAAGAATCATAACTCAAGTCATACTGTTACTCTGTCAAAATCACACCAAAACCTCCTAGTATTATCTCCCTGCTCTCTCTCTAGTGCTAAGTGACTTGTTCTTTCACTCCTCACTGACAGGCATCATTCTCAGGAGTTTTTCTTGGGAAAAATTACTATTGTTGTGAAGTTCATCTTCTTGTAGGGAGTGAGTCCCAGATTGAGTTCCATTTTTACCAAAAGGAGAATGTTTCTTAGGAACCTTGAAGGCAGAGTTCATTGAAGTGAGTCACGCCTCACCCGATTCAGCATCTTACCAAACCCTAGTCACACTACCCTCCTATATTTGGCGATTCTGCAGGGGAGGTATCCTTGTTTTAATGAACAAAGTAGGTTTCAACATTTCTAAGCAGCTAGTTTTTTATGACATTCTACATGGGAATGGAATTCAAAGTGATCATACCACTCAGGAGGATGTGGTGGTGACCGGAGCTAAGACACTTGCTCCTCAGGGAGGGCCGACCAGCTCACCGACGGTAGCTCTGATTACATGTACGAGCCTTATGGGCATATTTTTTGAGTTTTTAAAGCAAAATAATATGGACCCGATAAGTTTGGGTCAAGACTGTGCAACACCTGTAGCTGCCCCATCGGGAAGGGTAGCCACTCCAGCAATAATTTCGACGGAGGTGGTGCAAGAGCAAGTTGTGGCACCATCAAGTTCACCAACATCAAAGGGAATGAGTTTGGAGAAATCACCCTCTAAAGCGGTTACTATAGAGGAGGTGATGAAACTACTCTCCTCCTCTCATAGGGAGGCCTCATCTATATGAGGAGTTGCAGAATGCCTACCCACAAGAGGTGAATGAGAAGCCATACCCAGAGGGGTATATTCCACCAAAGTTTATCAAGTTTATTGGCAAAGGGGAGAATCCAAGAGAGCATGTGATGACGTTCGTTGAGTACCTGGGAGTGCATGAAAATGACAAAAATCTGATGTTGAGGGAGTTCTCTAAGACCCTTACAGGGAAGGCCTATATATGGTACTCCCATTTAACACCCAATAGTATCCCTACATGGGAAGAGATGCACCGGCAGTTCCTCCAAAAGTTCTTTGTAGCTGAGGATGATTTCACATTGAGACACTTGGCACAAGAGGTTCAGAAACCTTGTGAGGAGTTAATGCAGTACATCAAATGTTTTCGCGAGAGGGAACTAGATGTCCATATGGATGTAGGAGAGGCAAGGTTGTTGTAAATATGTATCGAGAGACTCTTGGAGGAATACAAGTTGCATTTGATTAATGAGACCAGAGATGGAACTTTTGGAGAGTTCACCAGGGCTGCCAGTAATATAACCATGATAATAAAGCCCAAGTCCTCAAGTTGGAGGACGCAAGTGCCACTGACTTCTGGAGGTTTAAAGTCTCGAGGAGACAAGTAGTCAACTATGTATATGGAAATCTCAAAGGCAAGAAGGGATGCTCCGGATCTAAGGACAACAACCCAGGTAATAAGAGAAAGTTCGGAAAAGATGCCCCACCACCACTACCTTGCAGTGCAGCAGAGGTAATGGATTGTTATCGCACATTGGTATGAGGGGGGTAGCAGGTCCCCTTAACTTGAATGGTAAAATCCCAACAACAGCTAACAAAGCTAATCCTAAGTATTGTGAGTTGCATCAGAGGGTGCAACACTATACTAAGGACTGCTACCATCGAAGGATAATCATTGGCGAACAGGTGGCCAATAGTACGTTGCAAATACCACCGATAGATATTAATGAGAATACACTCCCAGCACATCACTTCGGCACTGCCAATATGGTAGTAAGGTATGATGAAGAAGAATCTCGAGATCAGATGGATTGGGAAGGTAGTGAGAAAATATACGAAGAGCTAGAGAGGCTAGACCAGGACAGAGAGTGTTGAAGGAAGCTCACGATCCCTCCCACGTAGGAGGTGCCAAACTGTATGATCAGTTGATGACGCTGGGGTATTATTTGCCAACTATGGAGGTTGACTCCATTAGTTATGTGAAGAAGTGCAGAGTTTGCTAAGTACATGGAAACATAGTCCATGCTCCTTCTATCAGCTTGCAAAGCCTAGCAGCTCCCTACCCCTTCTAAACATCGGCATTCGATCTGATGGAAAAGATTAGGCCAGCCTCTCATGGTAAGGCTTTCATCATTGTAACTATGAAATAATATACCAAATGGGTAGAGGCCATTCTCTAAGAAGGGTGACTACCCAAGTAGTAACCTAGTTTATTAAGGAATATATCATATGCATGTTTGGTATACGCAAGGCGATCTAATAGACAATGAAAAATAATTCGTATGAAAGGAGATGACACTTCTCACTAACAAGTATAAAATTATTCATAACAGCTCAACCATCTCCTATCCAAAAGGAAATGGCCAGGCAGAGGCTACCAATAAAACCTTGATCAATATCCTGAAAAGATGCTAGAAGACATGCTAGGTGCATGGGATGAGAAACTACCCATGGTGTTATGAGCCTACCGCACTTCCAAGATAAAACCGATCGGATTTACTCCATTCTCACTTGTGTATAGGACCGAAGTTGTCCTATCGGTGGAACTGGCAGTACCCTCAGCTAGAGTCGCTCTAAGCAATGGACTCATACCTGACACACTACACGTGAAACTGGAGGCGTTGGATGAGAACAGAGATAAGGCAAGGGAGAACTTCAAAGTTTACACCCAACAACTGTCCAGAGCTTATGAAAACCTGGTCCAGCCCAGAGGGTTTCAAGTGACAGACTTGGTCCTACGAGCATCTATTCATCACATCCGCATCATGTCAGTGTTAAAATTCAAACCCAACTGAGGAGGCGCCTTTGTGGTGATAAGGGTGGGGAAGTCAGGATACTGCCAGATTTCGAAACCAAAGAGAGACTGTCTCTAGTCCATCAATTGCAAGTGGCTAAAGAGGTACTATGCCTAGTTTTCTTAAATTCATTCCTATAATAAAATCTATGCGGTTTGCTCTCATACCATAATTTTTTTTATAAAAACATGATAGAGCAATGCCATCTTATAAACAGTACATAACATAAAAGAAATGGATAGTAACACTTTTGATTATTGTTGATGTTTGTTTCGATTACTTATCTAATGTATGAGTTAGACCAACAAAATATTTTTTTTCCAGAAATGCTCTCTACTAGGCTAGAAGAGGGTGCGTGAAAAAAGAGAAACTTTGCTCATTATGCTTTTGGGGGGGGGGGGGGGGGGAGGTACATCCATCCTAGGAGAAAGGTTATTGACCAAAGTCCTCCCAGTCATAACAAACAAATAGTTTTATTTTTGTCACCAGACTAGTAGGAGGACATCCTCAAAGTAATAAAAATAATTTTTTTTACAAGATTTATAGCCTAGAGAACAAGATTTAACTACTGTTCTCAAAGAAATGCCTCACTTAACCAGTTCAATAGAAATATGGAGAAGGAGTCCAAACCCCCCTCTCTAATATTTTAAGACCATGAAATCTCTTAAGAAAAATGTAGTGCAAGGACCCCATAAACCAGGGGCTCTTCTAACTTTTAAAAAAGAAGAAGAAAATAATCAGTTATCATTTATTTATTTCATTTGCAAAGATTCTTTTGAAACAGAACCTAAAGGAAGGAGATGGGATCACCCCCTCCAAGTTATTCCTTATGAACACACATAATAATGTGTAAGAGTACCCCCATAGATAGAAGGGGCAACTCCAAAATAACATATTACCCAGATAACATGCAAACACCCCACCGTCATAGGGGTTGCACTAAAAAAATGTGTATTTGTATATAACTTGCCCAGATTAATGCAAGTACCCCAAAATATATGGGGCGACCTAAATTGACCAAATGCTCACAGAAAATTAGTGTTGTTCTTAGTTAATAGATGCCAAAAGTATAGATAGAAAAAATGATTAGTTCTTTATTTATGGAAAGAAAAAATAGTACAAGGCAAGAAATAGCCTATCCACTAAAAATAACAAAAAACAAATCGTTGTGGGTGAGGGTGCCGACATATGATGGACCAACCTCTTGCACGAACTCCTCCTCCAACTTAGTCAACTTGGCTTCATCCTCCTGGTCACCAGACTGAAGTCTGTCAAGCCGAGAATGAAGCGATGCAATCTGGAATTGAAGCGATGCAATATGTCCCCGAATCCTCGTAGTCTCTGCTTGTCGCTACTCGATCCTAAACTGTGTGGATGTGTGAACTCTCACCATCTTCCATAAGGGAATTCTTAGAAAATGACAAACTCCAACATCACGCCAATCTAGCTAAAAATTGTTACAAATCACGGAGAGCATCCAAAAACAGCAAGGTGGAGGCACTAGTCAACTCGGTAAGAGAAGTATCTAAGAAATCATGAATATGGCTAGCAAGAGCCTTTAGGTTGAACACTATAAAATTAAATTTAAGATCTGGAACTCATGTGTCCTGAAGTGTCCTAGCCACTCCTCATGCCACAGCCTACTCATGAAAGCTGCAGGAGCCTCTACCTCAAGTGTTACCATCTGAATGGTGTAACTCTATCTCGGAGGGGAGGAAAGAAGACTCCCCACCATAATCGACATCACCAGCTGTAAGAGTGGCCTCAGAGCTCTAATCCCCCTCATTAGCTACTTTGGCAGACTCACCAATAAGATCCTAAAAATAAGTGTCCATGATGAGTTAAAGAAGAAATAAGACAAGGACAACTATATCCAGACTCTGAAAAGGGCTATGATAGAAAACCTACCTCAAAGCTTAAGGGGGTGAGTATGCTGCCAGTTGTGTAAAGGGAATCAGTTCAATGGATGATGCCAAGCTAAGCATAAGACAAAATGATGAGAAATGTTAGTACGAATCACAAGTTAAAATAAGCAATAGTAACTTGGATATGACAGTCAAATACCCGTGGAGTGCGCAACACAACACTCTCTGTATGTTCCATAGTTACCAGAGTCGCAGCCTCACTAACCTGAAAACAATGAAATAAGAGTGAAGGTGAGAGTACTTGCACAATAAAAGTAAGGGAAAAAAAAGAGAAATAGAAGAGAGGGTAAGGTATGACAGTATAATACCTTTCCCATAACCACCTCTCCAAGATGCTCCACAGTTACTGAAGAAACTGCCTTACTAACCTGGAAACAATGAAACAATGGTGAAGGTGAGAGTACTTGCATAGTAAAAGAAAGAAGAAAAAGGAGAAATAAAAAGGAGGGAAAGGTATGACAATATAATACCTCTCCTACAGTCATCTCTCTAAGATGCTCCACAGTTACCGAAGCAGCTGCCTCACCTGGACATAATGAAACAAGGGTGAAAGTGAGAGTACTTGCACAGTAAAAGCAAGAAGAAAAAGGATAAATAGAAAATGAGAGAAGGTATGACAGTATTGATAGCGCACGAGAAGTGTGCCCGTGTAAGTGCACAGTCATTGTTTTCTGTCTCGTCGCGACTATACAAAAAAACCTAAATTATGACTACACTTGCGGGGCAAGCACAGCGATAAGTCGGGTATCGAAAATCCACAGGGATGAGTTGTTAGAATTTATACGATTTAATATTTCAAATAAAAGTGTAAAAGATGATTACAAACTAAAAAGGAAAAGATGCATAAAAGGGAAAGATTAATCTAGGTAAGGGTATTGAAACTAGATTAACAAAGCGGTAAACTTATAGGTTGCGTCGAATATCCCCCACCCGAGTTAATTTGTATAAAAGGGTTACATGAGTCGACGAGTTATTACAAATGTGTCTCTTTTCGACAGTTAATTAAATCAAGGGTTGTCACGCCCCTAAATCCTCATAAAAGCCTAATAAGATTTTGGCGTAAACAAATATCGCGGAAATTACGAACGAAAGGTCGTAAGCACGGGACATACATGATATGCCCCGTGAAATCTCCTAGGCGTAATAACTAGGACAACATACCCGAAATACACCCGTAAACACTATCACAAAGCAAAGCAACGCGTTAACCCGAGTGAGTTCCATTTAAACACAACCTAATTTAAATTACCTAGAAAACATATTAAAAACGCGGTAAATAAACGCGATAAAGTTACACTAGAAAGCAATGAAAGAAATCATGTAAACCTAAATTAGAAAGCATGTAAATCTAATTAGAAAGCAAGAAAGAATGAAATACAAACTATATTAATGGAGAGGATGATGAATAGTGCAACATTCAACCCAAATAGGGTGTCAATCCAAGAACAATTGAAGAAGAACTCTCCAAATCACCCAAACCTTAACCTAAAACTATCTAAAAACGTATATATCTATTTATTACATAAAAAATGCTATTTATAGTAAGTGGGAATTAAAATAGAAAAGAAAAGAGAAAAGAAAATGAAGGCCAAAATATCTCCTAAAAACAGGGGATCGATCGATCGACCCCTTTGGTCGATCGATCGATCATGAAATATCCACTGTCGATGACGATCGATCGATCGACCCTTTTGATCGAGCAGGGCAGAATCAAGGCAGTACACTACAATGCTGTTTTGGCTTGCAAGCTTTTCTCCTACGCTAAAATTGCCGTAACTTCTTCGTTATGAATCGGAATCGCGCACCGTTCATATCCACGCGAAGGTAGTGAGGAGGGATACAACTTTCATGAAGATGTTGGGCCAGGTGCCCAAGCTGTGAAAAGACTAAAATGCCCTTGAACATGCAATCGCGTACGAAAATCGAGTGGAATGCGTCCGAACTTCACACTTAGCATCCGAATACCTATAAAAACTCAATTAACCCCTGAAAAACATGTTAACGTAGAAATCCGAGGTTGTCTGGTCAAGGAGCATAAATATAAGGAATAAGATACCTGAGGGGGCTAAAATGCGTCCGTTCGGAGGATAAAATACACAATATTTGCGTATCATCACACCCCCTAACTTACACATTGCTAGTTTCTAGCAATGAAATAGGATGCAACAAGAACTGCAAGCAAACCAAAAGAAGAGATAGTACAAAAGAATGGTATAAAAGCAAAAGGCCACTTTCGCGGGCGATTCGATTGCATTTAGCGTATGCAATAAGCCGTTAAACCCCTAGGTCACCCCAGTGGACGAGCGTTGTCTCGTGAGGGTTTTCAGAGATGGCACCCACAAACATCACATGGTTTCCTCAAAATAGGCCAAACCCAACATGCGACAATCCCAACAATGGCGAAAAGGATTTCATACGCATTATTAACAAAGTGAATGAATTCAAACAAAAGTCCAAATCATTAACATTATAAAATGCACCTCATAGAATTGAAACCTTAAAATGTGGGAGGGGAGCGAGCACATGCAAAGTGTGATTTGACAAAAACTTATATAAACCGGATAAACATTAAAGCAAGCATATATTCAATCCTCGCGGGCACTACACTCATCAAGCGAATTCACTCGAAACAGGGAGGTAACACATGGAACATGCGGGCATAAAGAGTAAATGTAAATGGAAACTAGGCCGCACACATGTCACAAATGAAGAGCGCTATATATAAACTGAAAAATCATAATCTCAATGAAAGGATACCCACAAGAAAAGAGGCAAAATGCATTTTCACAGATTATCAAAACTATTATGACTTTTGAATTACATCAACCTAAGATCACATAAGACTTTAATAGGGTTGTAATGTAGGTTAGGCTAGGGTATGAAATGAAGGAATGTATGTACGGATTCAAAGTGTTCGGGATGAAAACTCGGGACAATGGGAAAATGTGGGCAAAATCAAAATTGGAAAACAAGTTCCAAAACAGCATTAGATATATCATCGGGGAGAGTAATCAAATCTTATTGAACACTATACACAACATATACAACTTTCTCTTTCTTTTTATTTTCTTCTTTTTCTCATGTTTCTTTTGTTTTCTTTTGCTTTTTGCTTTCTCTTTTTCATCGCTTTCTCACAACACTTTTTCATTACTTTTCATACTCTCATATGCCTAAATTGCAAACAACATCATTCAATCCCAAGCAACATTCCAAACAAAGGTATGGAAAGTGTATATATGGGCTAAAACTCCAATTTAGAGTTGGTTATGGGATTGGGTTATGAAAAGAAGGGCTATATTTAGGCTCAAAGGGGTTAACGAGGGTAAACATATAAGGGTGAGGTCAAGGCTAATATGGGTGATATAACAAAGAATGCCTATGATCATTTCCAAAAGTTTACACAATTCTCGAATCAAAACAATATATGAAAATCATGATCAAGTAACACATTTCAAGTATGAACTCAATTAATGAACGATCAAATGAAAAAATAGTGAGATTACAGACGAATTCAACGTTTTCAATGAGAAAAGAATAGTGTATACACTCACAGATGACGAAAGGTACAAATCTTACTCGGTGTAAGCATATACAATGCAACAAAAGATTACCGAGTTATAAAAATCTTAAACCAAATCAATGTAACAATGAAAGTGCATGTGCCTATGGGATTAAAGTTTAATTCATGAAGTTATTCATAATATCAATAATGGAGACTTAAGTCTAATAACTTCTAAAATCAAGAACATGCATCATTGGGTTGTCTATTGGATCGGGCAATTATTGAAATTTATCATCGAAAATAAAGGCAAAATTCCCAAAAAAGGAGAAAAAAAAACGAAATTCTTTTTGAAATTTTCAATTTTTCTAAGAAAAGCATACTAAGTAACTAACATGTGAGCAAAAACATGGACTAATAAAGAAATGGATAGAATATCCCACACCCCCTAACTTAAAACTTGGCATTGTCCTCAATGTGAATTAAGAACCAAGTTTAAGAAGGAAAATAACGATATCATCCAAAATTGGAGCGATCTCCGTAAAAACAAGTCCAAAGCATCTACAAAACAAGTTAGTACCGAGCATAGCAAAAACAAGTAATAAAAAGTTAACTAATTACAAGAGACTAAAACTAAAAAGAAAGAAAGAATAAAAAGCTAACTATATACAACCTACTATTTAGCCCTCACACTAACTATACACTAGAAGTCTAAATAACTGAGGGTCTACCGTAAAAACGATTTGACTTTGGAGGATAATCGGTGTACCCTCACATACAAGCATGCCTTTCGAAAAATATGAATTCCATTTTAATAACGGAAGGCATGTGTAAGGCGGAAGAAAGGAATCATCGTCAATTAAAAGTTTTGGAGGGACGATGGGGGGTTTGGATTGAACGGGTGACAAAAACAAGTGAGGACCGAGAAAAGACAAATATCCTCCCAAGGATTTTGAAATTGGAATGGGAGGCGGCGCACATAAAGGCAAAGATGCGATCGTGGAAAGCGACTTGAGCAAGTAATTCTCATCGGCGAAAAGGTTTAAAACATTAAAGTTTGAAACCGAATCATCGGGTACTTGAGACGGTGTGATAATAGAGAATGAAAATGGAGATGAAAGAAATTCAAACTCATGAGATGAATCATCATCGCATGAAGTTTGAGTTTCGAAGGAAATAATATCATTTCCAATGAAATGTTCTTCTTTGGGGGCCCAAGAAGAAATCATTTCATTACAAATAGATATTACGTCATTTTCATCCTCACTTTCAATATCTATTATGAAATGGTCAAAGTCTAGAATGGTTTGCTCAAAAGTAGGCAAAAGTACCTCATTTGACTCAAAACATTCTTCGACTTCGAAAGTCTCGGAAGCAAAATCGTCGTCAGACTCAAAAAGTAAATCCAAGTCATGTTCCCACGAACGATTTTCTTCTCGATAACGATTTTTAAGTTTCTCATTCTCATACATACGCAAGCCCTCGCCGAATGTCATAGGTCGAGGTACGGATGAATGAAAATGGAAACTTTGAAAATTACTATCGGACTTAAACGAAACCTCATTATGATAGGAATTTTGAAAACTATTGCAATTCGTTTCAAAATTCCTATTATAAGGAGGTAAAGGCCCAAAATCATTATCATCATCATCAAAATTCCAATAACCTAAGTTTTGACTTTTGTTATACTCGTCCAAAGTCATATTTGAATTTGTTATACTTTGGGATTCTAAGTATTCACCGAAAGTCATAGGTTTACGAGAATTTTGAGAATTATAACAAGGGTTACCGAAAGAATTGGAATAAGACATGCTTACCCCAAAAATGGCTCGAAGTGACGGATTCTACAAAGTAAGTGCGCGTGGAAAAAATTCGAGCGTTTCTAAGTGCTCAAATGTGGAAGTCCTGCAAAAAGTTAGCAAATAATACAGATAGAAAGAAAATACTATGAAATACTAAATCAAATAAAGTCTAAAACAAACAAGTCCCCGACAACGGCGCAATTTTGATAGCGCGCGAGAAGTGTGCCCGTGTAAGTGCACAGTCGTTGTTTTCTATCTCGTCGCGACTATACAAGTAAACCTAAATTACGACTACACTTGCGGGGCAAGCACAGCGATAAGTCGGGTATCGAAAATCCACAGGGACGAGTTGTTAGAATTTATAAGATTTAATATTCCGAATAAAAGTGTAAAAGATGATTACAAACTAAAAAGGAAAAGATGCATAAAAGGGAAAGATTAATCTAGGTAAGGGTATTAAAAATAGATTAACAAAGCGATAAAACTATAGGTTGCGTCGAATATCCCTCACCCGAGTTAATTTGTATAAAATGGTTACATGGGTCGACGAGTTATTACAAATGTGTCTCGTTTCGACAGTTAATTAAATCAAGGGTTGTCACGCCCCTAAATCCTCATAAAAGCCTAATAAGATTTTGGCGTTAACAAATATCCCGGAAATTATGCGCAAAAGGTCGTAAGCATGGGACATACATGATATGCCCCGTAAAATCTCCTAGGCATAATAACTAGGACAACGCACCCAAAATACACCCATAAACACTATCACCAAGCAAAGCAACACGTTAACCCGAGTGAGTTCCATTCAAACACAACCTAATTTAAATTACCTAGAAAGCATGTTAAAAATGCGATAAATAAACGCAATAAATAAACGCGATAAAGTTACACTAGAAAGTAATGAAAGAAAGCATGTAAATCTAATTAGAAAGCAAGAAAGAATGAAATACAAACTATATTAATGGAGAGGATGATGAATAGTGCAACATTCAACCCAAATGGGGTGTCAATCCAAGAACAATTGAAGAAGAACTCTCCAAATCACCTAAACCCTAACCTAAAACTATCTAAAAACATATATATATATATATATATATATATATATATATATATATATATATATGTGTGTGTGTGTGTGTGTGTGTGTGTGTGTGTGTGTGTGTGTGTGTTATTACATCAAAAATGCTATTTATAGTAAGTGGGAATTAAAATAGAAAAGAAAATAAAGGCCAAAATATCTCCTGAAAACAGGGGATCGATCGATCGACCCCTTTGGTCGATCGATCGATCATGAACAAAATATCCACTGTCGATGAGGATCGATCGATCGACCCTTTTGATCGATCGATTGACCAAGCAGGGCAGCACACTGCAATGCTGTTTTGGCTTGCAAGATTTTCTCCTCCGCTAAAATTTCCGTAACTTCTTCGTTATGAATCGGAATCGCGCATCGTTCACGACCACGCGAAGCTAGCAAGGAGGGCTATAACTTTTGTGAAGATGTTGGGCCAGGTGCCCAAGCTGTGAAAAGACTAAAATGCCCTTGAACGTGAGATCGCGTACGAAAATCGAGCGGAATGCGTTCGAACTTCACACTTAGCATCCAAATACCTATAAAAGCTCAATTAACCCCTGCAAAACATGTTAACGTAGAAATCCGAGGTTGTCTAGTTAACGAGCATAAATATAGGGAATAAGATACCCAAGGGGGCTAAAATGTGTCCGTTCGAAGGATGAAATACGCAATATTTACGTATTATCAAGTATAATACCTCTCTTACAGCCATCTCTCCAATATGCTCCACAGCTACTGGATCAGCTATGTACCTCGCTAGCTTGGGAACAATGAAACAAGGGCAGAGGTAAGCATACTTGCACAGTAGAAACAAGAAGAAAAATAGGAAGTGGAAGGTGGAGAAAGGTGTGACAGTATAATACCTCTCCCACAACTATTCCCCCATTACATTCTGCAATCACTGGAACGATTCTAGTACTAACCTGAGAACAGAGAAACAGGTAAGTGTTATCAAACATTTGCAAAGTATAAGTATATTTTAATAATGAGTATAAGCAAACCAAGTATTTACTTGGATAGCTTTATTTAAAGTACAAACCAAAAGTCCCGTAGTAATAGGGGCAGAACTAGTAACAGGTCCCGCAGACAAGGGAACCTCGACTATGCTGACCTGGTAATAAAATTTGAAACTCCTCAGTTATACCAGTTAAAAGGGCGGTATAAAAATGACTACTCTCACACAAGAGATATATGATACCTGAGTAATTACCACCACAACAGTTGAGGAAAGGCGCTACGAGTGGTGCCTGAGGGGCTACCTCCGCAACACTCGCCACGATCATGACAAATAAAGAAGCCTCTACAAATTAGCCTGTAAATGAAGTCAAAAAGGCAAGGGTTAGTAAATCACTTACCTCACAAGAATAATCATATAAAAAGGTCCAGAGATCCATAACAAAAAATAGTTACCGGGAGAGGCACTATGATAGGACCCTCGCTGGAAGCAGTAGGGAAAGGTGACTCATGTGTTACAAGGGCTGCTGGAGGAATAGTAGCAGGAGGCACTAATAAAATGGTACCATGAACCAGCTGAGAAAAAGAAGAAAATGACTCATTAGTACAAGCTAGCCAGAAAAACAACAGGCAGAAGGTTAGTAAAATACCTGGGCCCCATCCAACGAAGAAGGGTAGAAGGTGACCATTGGCACAGCAGGGGCTGTAGTAGTAATCTGCTGATCATAAAAGCATTAAAAACTCTTATTATCACCATCACAAGAAAATAATTTACCAGTACCTGAATAGAAGAAGAAACTTGTGAAATAGGCTCAGCAGTTGAAGCCACAATAAATACTCGCCCATGAGGGATAGGTTGGACCACAAAGGTCTACCATCCATAGAGATATAGACTGGGGGATAGGAATCCTCCTTGAGGGGGACAACCCCGAAACAGTGGCCTCCAAAAAAGGTAGAGTCTCTCCTATAAAAGAGAGGCTAAGAAATACGGGACCCTAGAGAACCAAAAATGACAAATGAAATAAGTATCAAAGGCATAATAATAAAAATAAATAAAGTCTAAGAGAACAAGCAGAACTCTAAAAATGAGGAAACCAGGGCCTCAGCTACAGAAGTGCCTGCTACTGAAGCACAAGAAGATGAAGTGGAAGGACTAGAGGGCATAATCCTCTGCAATCACAAACAGATAGAGAACATACGGGAAAAGAGATCAAAACCCAAAAAAGGAAAAAATAAAGGAGAACAGTGAGATGGGCCATGTAAAGGAAGTTAGAGAGATACCTGAGCAGAATGCGAGGTCACATAAAGGACCTTGGTTCTCGTAGGATGCACATATGAAAGTTGCAAGGAAATAAAACATTAACACTTAGTAAGAGAAGTGTAAATCATGACTAACAAAGTTTTAAAGGCTCTAGGAGGAAATAACGAACCTCTCTATAAAGGCCTCTAGAGGAAATAAGCATAGAATTCTTCTCCCGCTGGAAAGGAGCACGAGGAAGTGAAGAAGGTGAAGGGCCACTCATCTCAACAAAAGTACCTTATGAAAGTATTGTAATAATTTTTTTATTAAACAAATCAATAATTAAAGGAGAAGAAAATCATATGCATAAAGGTCCTTAGTAAAGAAAGACTTACAACCGTAGGTCGCGAAGTCTGACCATATGGAAGGGGCCTGATGGTAGAACTAGTCCCCGATGGAGAGTGCGGTGTTTCATCATCACTGGAAGACTCCCTCAAAACTAAAAACAAAGCACAAGTGTCAGTGGTGATTTCACCACGAAAATCCAAGCCATCCACATCATTCGAAGAAGAATTATGATCATAGTAGGAAGGTGTGCTTCCATAGTTAACTAGTTACTCTTCGAATGAGGATGAGTGGGATCTAGTAGGTGAAATTTCGTAAGAGCCAGTTTCACTAAGTAAAGAAGATTTAAGTGGAGTACCTTTTGTAACTGGAGTAGACGTGGCTAGTGTCTCCTAGAAAGAGAAGCCTAAAGCCTCATAACCTTGCTCTCTGATAGTCTTATAGGTCTCCTTTACTCCAAGATCATCGATATCTGACCCCTGGTCCTGTGTAGAGGGAGCAGTAGCATAAGTATTGCTCCCATTCTTCTTTTTAGCAGCCCTAGTCCTCACAGGAGAAGGGGGAGAAACAGCAGCAGTAGTACCGTAATAAAGTTTGACACATCTGTGTTTGGGTGATTTCTCTTACCCGCTTTAGGAGCCTTGGACTTTCCTTTTCCTTTGGATTGGCCTTTACACTTGGTAGGATGCAACTCAGTTTGCTTCGCTAGGTGGAGTCAACAAGAAAAGGTTTCACTAAGATGGGAACAACTTGCTCCAGTCTTCTCAGTTCTTTTGATTAAAAATTAAGCCCTAACATACTTAGTGGGAATGGTCTCATGTGGAGGTCCAGTCATGCAGTATTGAATAAGAAGGACTTACCGCTGCCATAACAGGAACCAAAAGGAAGTGAAAGAAGGCGGACGATCGCGGGGAGGCACATATACCCCCCAAGTGGCTCACCATATGGAATATCCAGTCAAAAGTAAAGTACCTACAAGCCTCCAAGTACAACTCTGAAGGGTCGCTGCTCGAAGGATAGGTAGAGGTGTGAATGCCCTGGTTGTAACCAAATTACCTCCTCACGCATTCAGAGTGATAAAACTCACCACCCTGACCCAGCTCAGCCAAAGAAGTAAGAAGACCCAATAATAAAATCGCTACCACATTGATGTGTGGGTAAGAATAGACACTATCCACATCCGAAGGGTAATATAACGTGCCACCATCACTTAGGAAAGATAGCCAACTAACAATACCACCGGGGCAGTTGCTGTAAGGGAGAAAATAGAAATCCTCAATATTATCAATCAAAGACCCCAGGGCTTTCTTGGGGACTTTTTGTGCCATCTCATAAGGCGAGCAACATTGCCTCTGGGGCAAACTATGAAAATGCTCAAAAAGGAAAGCCATTAAAATAAGGGAGTTACCAAAATTGGCGGCATCATAGCGATCGCAATATCTCTTAAAATCTACATGAGCGCGATCTAACCAAGTATAGAGGGACCCAAGGGCCAGAGAAGCAAGGGGTACCGTCCTCCCTCGCGCTAGTCGCACAGCTAGTCTGAAAAGGTGATCACGGGGAGAATCTTATGGTTTGCCTGAGAATAAGAATCTACTCAGAAATGTAACTAGAAAGGCATCTAAGTGTGAGGGGGGGGGGGGGGGAGTTTGGGTCCATCCTGAATTTTGAGAACCCTACTAGAATTCTCCCTCTTAGAAGCCCGCTCAAAATCCTTAAACCAATACCGCTGCCATTTAGGAAAGGAATGTTTGGTAAGACCGGTCACATTAATGGCCAATTATTTGGAGCACTCAGTAGGGGATGACTGCATCTCTTCCACCATCTCTTGCTCAAGGGGGTCCTCATAGCCATCCGCAAAAGCATGTCCATCCAGATAGAGAAGGGGCAAATAACTCGTAAATATCCTCCAAGGTAATAGTGAACTCACCCCATCCAGTCACAAAGGTATGAGATTCCCTGCTCTAACGAGAGAGAAAAAGATTGAGGGTGGTGCCATGTTTATCCATAGTACAAGATTTTTAACTATTAAATGCGATCAGAAGGCCAAGTCCCATAAGGACAACCTTATAGGAAGGGGTGGCAAGAATATGATCAACCCAAGTAGCACACTCTTCAGTGAAATCTCCCGCATCTTTGATTACAATATTAGAATAAGAAAAATCACCATGGTCCACTCTAACCCTAAGGATAGAATCGAGAAGAATAATAGGAGAATTAGTAGACTCACTTAAACTCACATGGGGTTGCTCGACAATGTTGGTAACAAATTTCTCTTCAAACTGTGCAAGAGAGGTCATAAGGCTATCTTGTGGCCCAAAATAAGGTGCACGGCGGTAGAGGATAAAATCCATTCCTTGACGAGTACGCATATAATCTTGGTAAGACTAAGAAGTGGAGGAAGTGGATGAAGAACCCCAGCAACCAACAGTTCGAGGGAGGAACCTACTGTAGCAGAAATCCCATGTGAGGAACCCCCAACAGAAATGGGGTGCGAGGAACCCCCAACAGAAGTTGTAGGCGAGGAACCCTTAGTAGTTTGGGTTCTCGATGAGCAACCCTCAGCAACTCTTATAGGCGAGTAACCTCTAACAGTTTGGTCTTTTGATGAGGAACCCCCAACAGAAGCCTTGGACGAGGAACCCCTGACGGTTTGGGTCATTGGCGAGGAACCCTCAGAAGAAAACTCTCGGCGAGGAACCGAAGGCAGAAGAAAGAATAAACGAGGAACTCCACCATCTGCAATTAGACACGAGGAACCCCCAATAGAAATACCAAGTGAGGAACCCCCAGTGGATTGGGTTTTCGGCAAGGAACCCACATTAGAAACCGACAACGAGGAACCCTCAACAAGAGAGGGACCCTTAGCAACAACAACCCCAAAATTAGACTACCCATAATTAACAAATAAGGAATCCTGATCAAAAATCTCAACAAGCGAGGAACCATTAACCATCGAGGAACCCTAAGCAAAACTCATTCCCTCAGACGAGGGACCCCTAGTGGTTAAGGCCTTGGAAGACAAAGCGCCAGGTAGTGAGGAAACCATATCGGCGCCGGTGACAGAAATCAGGCCAGAAAACTTGGTGGCAATATAGGGGGTTTAGATGGTAATTATACTGGTGGTTCTGATGGCTACCACCGTGGATACAGTGACAAAATGGGTAAATAGCCTATCACAATGAGAATGACGGTGGTAGCAATGTCCGAAGAAGCATTGGGCAATGATGAAGCCATTGACGGTGTTTTGGAGAAGCTTGAAAGAAAACGTTATGGAGTTTTTTTAATTTTTGTCACTAAAAATTTCAACTCTTTGTCAATGTTTTGAGAACTTTGTCAAAGTAGAAGTTGTTATTCAAAAAATTGCTTTTATATGAAAGGAAAACGTATGGGAATACTAAAAGGTTAGCAGATCTTTTTCCCCAAATGATGAGGTGATAGTTCCCATGTTGACACATATCTCCTTGAGACCCTAAAACCTAGAACGAAGGGACAGTGTATTTAATGACCCTAGGAGTAATGATGAAGAAGTCTTAGGGTCCTTAAAAAAAATTTGAAAATAGAATCGACAACATACAAAAAACTTGAAAATTGAATCGACAGCATACAAAGCCTTTTGGTTTACCCAGCACAAAAGACTTTGTACGAGGGCTAATATAGAGGGGTGTTTTGGCTTGCTGACTAGATTTGGACGAGGGACCCCTCCAGCCCTTTTGCAATGAGATTTGGGCGAGGGACCCTTCCATCCCTACTGCAATGAGATTTTGGCGTGGGACCCCTCCAGCTCTCCTGCAATGAGATTTGGGCTAGGTACCCCTCCAGCACTCCTATAATGATATTTGGGCAACGGACCCCTCCAGCCCTCTTGCAATGACTTCCTTCAAGTTCAAAAGATAGTTTGGGTGAGGGACCCCTCCAGCCCTCCTGCATTGAGATTTGCAGGAGGAACCCCTCCAGCCCTCATTGCATTGCAATAGTAGGATCTAAGAAGTGACCATCTAAATAGAATAGTCCAGGATAAAGAGATCCAGTATGAATAGTACATCATTATGGAAAATAAGTTCTTTTACAGAATAAAAGTGCTAACACTTAATTTCTTGTACAGGTATCCTAGTTGAGCAGGTAGGGCTCAAATAGGCCAGTTGGGATCTCTCGGGAATTTTGACTTGGCGACCGAGGAACAAGGTTTGTTGAGCAAGCTCAGCCATTTAGCACTTTAAGATTTAGAGAATACTAGTAGAAAGACCATTGGGTTTACTCAAAGTTCTCACACAGTTCACACCCAGCCATAACTGAAATGGGCAACTAAGAGGTTGCTCACCAGAAATGAACTTTCTTTATAAAATTGATTTTTAGAGAAGGGGATCCTCAAGACCCCCCTCTCAATAAAAATGGTTTTATAAGAGGTGGTCCTCGAGGCCTCCCCTCTCAAGTTTACAAAGTTTGTACCACAAGGTACCGTTTTAAAAGATATTTACCAAATCAAATATTTTATCTCCATTAGGAGACATATTTGCTTTTTTAACTTTGGCTCACACCAGGTGGCACCTGTTAGAGGGGACAGGCGATTGCACACAGGTAGGGACAAATGGTACATTTTATACCTTGTCCCTCACCAACTCTCTCAATTTTGGCGCGCAAAAGTGCCGACTCAGACCTAGTGCACAAACATAAATAGGACCCCCGAGTAAGGTCAAGTAAGAATCATAACTGAAGTCATATTGTTACTCTGTCAAAATCACACCAGAACCTCCTAGTATTCTCTCATGCTCTCTCTCTATTGCTAAGTGCCTTGTTTTTCACTTCTCATTGACAGTCATCATTCTCAGGAGTTTCTCTTGGGAAAAAGTTACTATTATTATTGTGAAGTTCATCTTCTTGTGGGGAGTGAGTCTCAGCTTGAGTTCCATTTTTACCAAAAGGAGAAAGTTTTATCATAAGCTGCTCCAGAAGTTCTTGGAAACCTTGAAGGCGAAGTTCATTGAAGTGAGTCACACCTCACCCGATTCAGCATCTTACCAGACCCCGGTCACACTACCCTCTTGCAGTATTTGATGGTACTTACCTCTCACTTCGATTTGTGGGCTTCCATTTCAGGTTCTTCCATTTTTGAGGTTGCACGCAACACTAAATGAGTTGTAATTGTGTGAGATATTTTTAACAGTTTGTATCGACAGATTTAATAATTTAAATGAATGAAATATTCTATTATTCGCAAAAAATGTGTTATTACACGAGTTCACTTGATTGTGACTTTTTTTTTCATCTGATATTTTGATTTTTTGGATACTTGCTGTTTTGATACCCTATTGTTTTTTCCTTCTAATGTTGGTAATTGTTTCTTTTTTTTGTTTGTACATTGCTGTTTGTGGAGGGTTATTTGTCTAGTTGGTTTTGTTTGCTCAATAACATTTGACTTCATGAAGAAAGTTTCGTATAAATTCAAAATAGTATGGTTGATTTTTTTTTTAAAACAAAGTTGCATATGAAATCTATGGAGAAAGATCTGTATAAAATCTAGGCACTCACGACATTTTTATTTTAAAAATAATTGGGGGGAGTTAACAGGGGTGATATGAGTTTTTAACTATTTTTTTTAATAACTTAAAAAGAAATGTGGCGTTGTTGATAGGAAATGTGAGTTTAAATAAAAAACACCCTTAAATAATGCCAGTTTAAGAGATTTAAAAAAAAATTAGGGTTCTAAACATTTTAGAGTATCCCTAAAAAAATCATCCAAAAATGATTTATTTCGATATTGTAAAAAAATGGGTCAATATTTGAAGGTTTAAGCAGTTGACTTAAATTCCTTAAAATATCAAAATAAATCATTTTGTGATGATTTTTTTAGGGGTACCCTGAAATGTTTAGAATAAAAAAAACATATATTTAAAAAAAAATCATACGAGGTTTTTCATAAGTGATATACGCACATATATACACCACCGCACAAATATGTATACACACGCACTCACGCACACATATATATAGCAAATCAAAAATCGAAATCAAGATCGAGGGTGGGGGGAGATCGACTGAGCCGAAAATGGAGAAAATAAAAGTGACGGTGCATTATTGAAAATTGGTAAGAGAGAGAAGCTAGGGTTTATAATGGGTATAATAGACATTTTAGTTTAAAATATCTTATTAAAGTATGCCTAATAACATAGTTAAAAAAGACAAAAAAAAAATCACACCATGTACATTCTCTCCCAGCTTCTGGATTCATCTACACACACACTAAATCCCCTCCCTCTCGCTCGCCATATATCTAACTCCCACAACACACCAAACCCATCCAATATATATTCAACACACACAATCACAAACACAAACACAAACACAAACAAACACACATTAGTGTAAGTTGAACTTTCGTTTTGTTAAAATTAGGGTTTGGTTTAAAAGTTAAAGGAATCGCAGTTGATATAGTATTATGCAGGGGTACAACAACAACATGAAATTGAAGAGGAAGGATCTCGAAGATGTCAATGATGAATTTTCAGATTTTTCACTCTCCTCTCCTGCCACAAAAATCCGTAGACTGGTAATTGTTTTTCTCTATTCAATTATTTCTTTCTTAACTAATTTCCCTCCGATTTATACTCTATTCGTTCGATATATATATATACACACACACACACACACACACACACGGTAATGCTTGTGTGTTGACCTAATTTTTAGCATTAGATGTGTGTTGACCTAATTTTTAGCATTAGATGCATCTTAGATATATGTGTGTGTGTGCGTGTGTATTATTTTTTATATTATTTTTGCGTATTTTAGGTTGAAGATTCTAAAATTTGTTAGAAATTGTAAGTTAAGCGAGAAACACAGTTATTTTATTGTGACAAATTATAAGTCGGTAAAATATTGAATTTATCTGTTGCAAGTTAAATATGAGACCAAATTTGTCATTATTGAAGATTAAAGAAAAAAATGTTGAGCAGTAAAACTAAATATAAAATTATTGTAAAAATTTGTTACGGATAAAACTATTAGAAATTTATGTGTTAGAAATCAATGGGCAACGATTGTCACGTTTAGCTGGTAGAACGAATTTTGTCATTAGAAAATATGAAACATAAATATTGATAAGATTATCGAAAAAACGCTTTTAATACTTGAAAAGACGAGTTTTAGTAAAGTTTTTAGGTTGTTTACAGAGAGTATGTTGGAAGCCCCTTTGAGAAGGGGGTGATTCGTACGTGGTCCGACATTATTAAATGTATAGTGTGAGGCGATGTTGTTATGTTGCTATGTTAACGTAATATGTTTTTAATAGTTATATTTATAATATGACACTCTCACATTTGTCGATTTGTGACTATAGCTGTATTTAAATATCATTTAGGGACCCCATTGTAAAGATTTTCATAAATTGTTGGACTGCACAGTGCCAACCAAGTCCCTGTTTGGTTGAACAATTGTTTAATTATGTAAATTGGTTCATTGTGAATTATAATTGAGCGGATTTGAAACGAGTTTAAATCTAATTTGACGCGATTTTTGGTTATTTGAAATTGATGTTAATGTTCAATCGGAAAAGTGTTAAAAAACAAATGGGGAGAGAGAGCGCTTTAAAATAGTGATCAACCGGGATAAACTTTATGAACTTTATGTGAAATGCTCATATTTCAAATCGATGCATTTCACGTTTTTTGTGAAATGCTTAAATTTCAAATTATACACATGAGATAAAATGGGACAATTAATGAATCATATCATTGACGAAACTAAACACAATTGATGAGGCAATTTGTAAATCGACAATTTATAAATGAGTCAATTTACAATTTTGGGACACCAAATGGGGCCTAAATTTTTTAACTACGACGGACTTTAGACTACTACAGGCCCCAATTTTCTATCATTGTTGCGTCTTTGTGCTGAAACTTCTGAAATTTGTTAATCAACTAAATTGGCTTTGATTTTACCACAAGCATAGGTTTGCTGTTAGTGATTTTCTTTGGATCTCCCTCTCTCTCTCTCTCTCTAAATTCGATCAAATGGTTTTGATATTTTGTGTAGGATGCAGAGTTGCCACCGATAATGGAGGAGGATGAATCTGATATTCCATTGGGATTTGGGAAATTAATACCAGAAGAGAACTTTGCAAATGATTTGGGAAAAGTGAGAGGTCCGATAATTGAAGAATTGCCTGTAGAGCCGGAGAATGAAGAGAGGGCTATTGTTTTGTTCAAACCTATGAATACTTCTTTATTGCATTCTCCTTCAGCATTCTCCCTTTCGGTTGATTCGGACTTAATTTCGGGGTTTAAAAGTAAGTATCATACTCAAGTTTCAGATTGATGGTTTGATTTCGTTTTATGCTTGTTCTGAATTAGGCGATATTATGCGTTTGCTGTAAATCTAATATAGCTAAGATGAAAATTTCATTCATAATCACTTTACTGAGTGCTAAAGATGTACTCTCTTTGGCTCCAATTAAGGGTCCTTTTTTTTTTGTGCCTGTGTTTGTGGAATAAGATGCACTCTATACCAACACTTGTAAAGGAAAGTGAGCTACTAATTTAGAGAAATTCAAAAAGAAATAGTGGACTCTTAAATCCGGGACGGAGGGAGTATTATGACATTGGAGGTGTGCCATTAAATTCACTATTGAACCGGGGAATAAAAATGGATCTGAACAATATTATAATCAGTGAAATGTGGGCAGGTTTCTCCTATAGATGGCAATGGGTCGGTTTGTCAAAACCCAAACCCGTCTTGCAGGCCCCTCCCGCCCGGCCCCGCGACCTGTGAGGGTTTAGTTTTAAGTCCCGACCCCGATTAAAGGTAAACGTCTTAAACCCCCTCCTGCCCCGCCCCACCCCATTTACATTACACATGTCAAAAGCCCGTCTCATTGTCCTACCCTGCCCCGGTTAAAACATCCATTTTAAACGGATAGACCTAGCGGGCACGAATGGCTAGACCTAGCTCTAGCGTTGAATAAGGCCCATATAGTACTAAGTGTTATAATATTGTTTTTTTTTTCTCAGTGAATTCTCAGCATGTTAAATGCTGACTTTCTTTATTGAAATTATATTTCAGTCTTTCCTTTATTGTTTTTGCTAGATTTCGGATACAAACATAACAATAATACATGTATATACTTACACACACATCTATTAGTGCATTTTAATAATTAATTGCAGATTAGTTTTTTGTTTTTTATCTAAAATTTATTGATTATTATGTAATTGAGGTATACCTCATAAAGTTAATTACTATAATTTTTCTGTAGTTAAACATCAATTATTTGAGGCTTTGGTTATATTAAAGATTTTGAACAATTTTGGATAAAACCCCATGTTTTTTGTAGTCAAGAAGCTTACCATAGCAATTCTCCTTTCATGTTCTCTCTTTTTTTTTTTGTCCTATTGACATTACATTAGAAAGGGTTATTTTGACTTCAGCCCCCACAGCCCACTTTTATAGTTAACTCAAAATTGACCCACCTAGGCCTGTCAATGGATCGGGTCTGGACCCGAACCCGTACAATAGGGTCTGAGCATATTTTTTTGGACCCGAGACCCGAAGACTCGTTTATTAAACGGGTAGGGTCTGGATCTTATATAAGACCCGAACCCGAAGATCTGACCCGAATTGTACATTATTATTTTTTAAATATATATACATATACTATAAATTTATATATATTTATAAATAAATCTTATCAATATAATATGTAAGTAATATATATATAAATATATATTTATGTATATAATAAATATAAATAATATATGTTTTATTTATAATAATAATATTCTATAATACATTACAAAATATTTTAATTTAAGATTAAAAAATAAAGAAGGGTATAATATAAAATAAATGTATATATTTGGCCAGACCTGGCCCCGAAGACCCGAACGGATCCGGGTCTGGATCCAATATTGTAGACTCGATGAAGATCCGGACCTGAACCCGATGAAGACCCGATTACACGGATCTGCATCTCCCTAAATCCGACCCGGCTCCAACCCGTTGACAGGCCTAGACCCACCCAGAAGGTTGCAAAAGCTGACAAAGTGTCTCAATTTTATTTGGTGAAACCGAAAATAACCAAATTTAAAATCTATGAGCTTTTGATTGCTACTGTTTTTTTTATTCAAGTTTCAAAAGCATGCAACTAATTAGTGTATTATGCAGATCAAGCCCTGTGGTCTCGCCACTCGAATCCTTTAAAACCTTCGAAGTGTGAAGAAGAAACGCAAGATGATAACACGGGCCCTACGAAAAAAGAATGCATGGCAGTTGTACCGTGGGCACCATCTCATTATTTTCCTCAAGGAACAGATTTTTCGGAGCCGATGGAGGCAGAAGAAACGGGCCCCACAACAATGGACATTGAGGAGGATTCAATTGTTGAGCCCGAACAGAGGCCCGGAAATGAATTAAATGGTCCGGGTGTTGGCGAAGGCTTGCACCAATGGCAACAACATTGCATGGTCCCACAACCTCCGGAAAACACGACGACTCCGGTTGTTTGGTTTCGGTGACTCGTTATATCGGTTTTGGCACCTTTGCCCTATTATAAGAGGGATGGGTGAGTTAATCGCTTAAAAAAGAGGGGCCAAAATGAAAGTTGGAGGGGCATGTAGTGTGGACTAGTAATTTTTGGATGTACTCACAGGCTCGACTGTTTCTCGTGATGTGAGATTAGAGATTGTGAAGTATAGATTTTGGTGGAGGTCATATGGCGCTGCAATTTTTGTTTGTAATATAAAGTGCTTTTAGTGGGATGATGATGAAAAGGGAAAATGGTAAGTTGGTTGTTTAATTGTACGTGTAATTTGCCCCCCTAAGGTGGAAATAGAACATATTTTCTTCACACAGATTTTTATGATATGAAGTAGGGGTGTGTATTGCATGTTTTTGTTCTAAATCAGAACAAAACGTACGTGGAATCTAACAAACTCAAATCCATTAGTGCTCAGGTTGGTTCGGTTCAATTCTTAGTGCCACCTTATATATGTAGTCTCTTGTGAGGTCCTCAAACGAGGACACTACCGTGTGGATTAATTTTTTTAAATAGTGAAAAAAAAAGTATAGTTGATTTGTTTGTGTGATATTTAAATATTTAATAAAAAATTTAGTTAAAAAATGATTATTTTTGTAAAATTTAAAAATTTGGCCAAAGTATCAATATAAAAAATTATTTTGAGTTATTTTTTAGGGATTTTTTTAAAAGTTTAAAAGTTACATTAAAAAATTAATTCAAAATTATTTTTCTTTAAAATAAAATGGTGTGCTCGAAGTTATGTATTGGGGTCTCTCTCTCTCTCTCTCTCTCTCTCTCTCTCTCTCTATATATATATATATATATATATATATATATATATATATATATATTAGGTAGGTTCTGGGGCAAATCAAGTTTGCATATTGATCTTATATTTATTTTTTAAATATTAAAAAATAATAATTTTGAGTTGAATTTTTTTGTATGGTATTTAAACATTTCAATGAATTCATATTAGGGATGTAAACGGATATTTGAAAATCTGCATCCGTCCGATATTCGAATTCGAATTTGCGGATATTTATCCGAAAAAATGAAAACGGATACGAATATGGATATTCTATAAAAATATCCGAGAAAACGGATACGGATACGGATAGTATTAGTATCCGATACGGATAATCCGTATCTGATGCGGAGTAACTATTTTATCGGATGTTCGTTTTACCGGATATTCGTATCCGTCAAACATATATTTAAAATATTACTAATAATATTAGTATTACTATTACTATTAATATAATATTAAAAAATACCTTAATCGTTTATTCTCTAAGATAAAATAAACACATACTCAACTCAAAACAAAAATACCCTAAAGTTATTGTTTTATTGAGAATATTATAGAATGCCATGCATTATTATTTTATTAGGTATATTATCATGGAGTTACACTAAAGTTACAATACACTCTATCACACATAGCACACATCCACTAAAGCACATATACTCCACTCAAAACAAAAAAATCATAATTTCATTTTATTTCTCTTTCGTACAAAACAAGAGAAAAAAAAACTCTCATTTCACTCCATAAAAAATCATCATTCCGACACCTTCCCCTCCGCCACATCAGCGCGCTGGTGCTCATCAACCCTCCCACCGCTTCTCATCAACCCCTCCGTTGCGCATCAACTCCGCCGCTGCGCATCCGCTCCTCATGCAACAGAAAGTTAGCAACAACAGGTACATACAAATTAAAAATACAAATATATAACTGTATTTATACATTGTTCTTGTGGTTGTTCATTAGTTTCCTTAATTATAAATAAATGTAGGAGAGAAACAAAAAAGTAAAAATATAGTTTTGATTGTGATAAGAACTGAAGTTAACAACCGGTATATTATATACAAAATAAAGATCTATACTTATTAAAATAAAAATATCAATATGTTTTGAAGACTAAAAGGTCCACGAAGTTATCATTCTCAATAAATTTGATATAATTTAAAAGGTGCATATTTATATTTACTGTTATAGAATTCTACAGTTATTTTTTTTTGGATGGCTTTAAGTTTATATGGTTGTAAAGTATGGACGACTTTATGCCATATTATCATAATAGAGTGCTACTATTATTATTAGGAGATAGTAATTTTGTTATATATTTATTTGGATTGGATTGTATTTCGTTGGATTGGATATTTTAATAGTTATTTTTTGCGATGGGTAAACAATGTAAACGGATACGGATATTATCCGAATCCGAGGTATCTGAGCGGATACGGATATGGATAGTTGTTTTAACTATCTGGGCGGATACGGATATGAATAGTGCATCCAGATAGCGGTTACGTATATGAAAAACATGGTATCCGATCTGTATCCGTCCGTTTACCACCTCTAATTCATATAAAAAAATCAGCTCAAAATATATTTTTTTTGCTATTTTTAAAAAATCGATTAAACTTTCATAGCTTTTAGAGTGCTTGAAAAGCTGTGAAAGTTTGATCGCTTTTTTAAAAATAGATTTTTAATTAATTTTTTTTATACGAACCTCTTAAAATGTTTAAATGACATATAAAATAATTCAACTCAAAATTATTTTTTTGACTATTTTAAAATTTTAATGTACAAATTTGGTGTGCATAAAAGTCTACCTTGTATATATATATATATATATATATAGAGAGAGAGAGAGAGAGAGAGAGAGAGAGAGAGAGAGAGAGGCTCACCTACATATACATCACATCATACATCACACCTAGTTTTAGGTGCTAAGAAATCTTTTTTCCAAATTTTTTATTTTTCTTTTGAAATTAACCTTCCAATAAACCCATATTCAAAAAATTAGGTCAAAATATATTTTGTAGCTATTTTTAAAAAATTCACAAAAAACTGCTGGCCTTATAAATAAGGTATTTCGAACAGTTTTTTGTGAATATTTAAAAAATAGCTACAAAATGTATTTTGACCTATTTTTTTGAACATGCTTTTATTGGAAGGTTAATTTCAAGAGAAAAATAAAATTTTTGATTTTTTTTAGAGCCTACAACTAGGTGTGATGCATGGATGATGTATAGAACATGATGTAGGTGAGCCTTTTCCTATATATATATATATATATATATATATATATAGAGAGAGAGAGAGAGAGAGAGAGAGAGAGAGAGATAGACCCTCTCCTGTAAGGACTCCTTATGGTGCAGACTCCGGTACATATTATTTTTTTTAAATAGTAAAAAAATAAAATTTTTGATGAAACTTCATGAATATGATCTTCATGGTGGGAAGATTATCTCCAATTTTTTTCACCAAAAAATTCAATAAAAAAATCGTTGAGATGAAGTGATATGTAAAAAAATGGTATAAATAAGCATTTTCGACCGTTGAAATGTTGGCGATCATCTCACCCACCGTTTGATTGAATTTTTTGATGAAACTTCATGGATATGATCTCGATAGTGAGAAGATCATATTCATGGAGTTTCATCAAAAAATTCGATCAATAAAGCGGCTGGCGCCGACCCAACATTTCAACGGCTGAAAATGCATATTTATACAATTTTTTTACATCTCACTTCATCTCAACGGTTTTTTTATTGAATTTTTCGACGAAAAAAATTGGAGATGATCTTCTCACCAAGGAAATCATATCCATGAAATTTTATCAAAAAATTCATTTTTTTACTATTTTAAAAAAATGGTATGTACCGGGGTCTGCACCATAAGGAGTCCTTACAGGAGACTTTTTGTGTGTATATATATATATATATATATATATATATATGAGGGAGTTTTTATTTCAGCCTACTTTTTTTTTTCTAACCGTCCCAATTTAATGTACGCTGACTTTTTATTTACCCACTCCATCCCATAGTGTGATTTAAGTGAAAATCGAAATTTACTTTAATCACATATGCAAATACTCTTAATTTTTTTTCCCTTATATTTTTATATGTTCTCTTCATCTTTGATATTTTTCAGTTTTCAAACTATTCTTACACACACATATATACATAAAACTGCATGTACACATATTAAACACACACGTATATAGACGATATATACATATATATGCACACATGTGTGA
This sequence comes from Sambucus nigra, assembly GCA_949130495.1. NCBI lineage: Eukaryota > Viridiplantae > Streptophyta > Magnoliopsida > Dipsacales > Adoxaceae > Sambucus > Sambucus nigra. The sequence goes on from OX422210.1 coordinate 712,930,253, forward strand.
CACCCCGCCTAATTAATCCCGGGTGATCAGTCCTAAATCAAGTTAGAACAGGTTTCTCATTTGGTCCATTCTTAGCATCACTGTCGTTTATTTAAATTACTAACCACCTAAGTGAGAAAAACCAGACTAGTGCCAATTTTATCTTTCATTAATTAAACTAAAACCCATACGGAAAATTAAAGCAATAAAACCATCACAGATAATTGAACTAATCATTCCACAAATAAAAATAATTAACCGAATAAACCATCGGTCCAAATAATAAATCCCATAAAGACAAGAATAGAAATCCCAACAAGTCTAAAACAAATAAATGGAAAGTGAGCGACATGCTCGAATAACTAATAATGAGTCTCTACATTATGAATGAAAGAAGGAGGCGTCTATCAAATGTCCCGCAACATCCACATATGCTGCAGCAACGGATTTCCTAGAATCGAGTCAAGTCTGGCGTCCCTGTGGCTGGACACCTAAAAGGTTTTTAAAATTTTTTATAGCAATGGTTAGTACCCAAAACATTTAGCAAATGATTAACTTGCAGTAATAATAAATATGCATGCTCTTCATATTTTAGTTAGTGTCGCACTCTCTTGAGAACTTTCCTTGCCCCTCCTCTAATGTGCACCATTAACGCTTTAATCATCACCTAGTTATCTATCTCATGACTAGATAATTTTTAAAGTCCCTTAAATCCCTTCTACTCCAATATGAGTAACTGTGATTATGATTTTTAAGTCATTAGTACCATCAACTTAATTAAATCATTTCCCTTTTTAATTCATATAACTACTCCACTCGTTATACATATACAACAACTCATGCTTGTATTTATTTAGCCCGTATATAATAATCACCTAATTATATACTTAGAAAATATTGCAGCATTCACACACATACTGAAATACATAAAACACTAACATCCACCCGAGTAAAAGTACTCCCCGGATATAATTTCTCTAAAGTGCTAGTACACTAGGTATATTCACATATCCTAGTTATCCAAGTTAGAATCGCTCACTAACTTGGTTTAATATACGATTGGAGGCGGTCATATTCCTTCCCGGAAAGTGAGATGCCCCTCACCCCCTGCAACGGACGCTATGACCTGGGAATCTACTCGCCCTACTCCTCAAGCTAGGGGATTCATCCACTGCGCGTAACCTCCCCCTATAGCACTAGAGTATAATAATATCTAACCACTGATATTAAGGCATACACTATATATATATACTATCACACACCGTATATATATATACATACATAAAAATGTTCCAGCTACACCGTGTACTAACCCGTGACACAAGCCTATTCCATTTTTATTATGAGGTTATTACCCAACTCGAATTATTAATAATAGCACATTAATAAATTCAGTTACTTTTAATGTTGCCCTCACCATTTAATTGGACGAAATCTCATAGCCCGAATTAACCTCACCCGAGTCTAAATCCCGACTCTAAATTTCCTAGTCCATTACTACGTAATATAATTTACCTCGATGTCACTCAACCAATTTTGACGTGTCATCCAAATTTCCCTTCCCACCTCCTAATTAATTCACTCACATTTAATTAGGTATACCCCATGCATTAATTTCTCAACAATAATTAATTACATAACAATTTTTATATAAATCTCATCCTATATGAATAAAACTGGGCGAACTGTCCGTGTCTGCCGACCGTCGATCGATCGACTTCATGGCGTCGATCGATCGATCGAACAGGTACTCGTCTTCTTCGCGAACACGGACAGCCATGGGCGAAAATCTGCAAACCCTAATTTCCTTCTACACTGAAACTAAGTCTCTTTTAGCATTTGTACATATTAGGAAACTCATTAGGGATCTCCAAAATATTCCTCAACATAAATAATTCGTCCATTTACTCCAGTTTCTAGATTTGGGGAAAGTTTCATCATAAACCCTAGGTCCATTTATACCCCAAATTTCATCATCAAATTCGTTTCCAAATATGCAGATAACATTTTATCAGATATGCAATAACTCACCATTATCATATTTTACAAGAATCATCACCCAAGTTTCGTAAATCAGAATTGTAGTTTTCAAAATCCCATATTCATTCCATTAACACCCAAAAACGGATTTCTACATAATCACTACACATGAATATGAATCGAAAACAGATTTAATGCTATTGCAAGTTATCCACTTGCCTTAAGGTTCGTAGAGTCTGAATTGGAGCTAAATCCCAAGGTTGAAGATGACCTTTGATGGCTCTCTTTGATCCCCAATTTGGCTTTGGCTGCTGTTAGGGTTTCCTAACCCTTAATTTGCTTTCTCTAATTAAGTTCAGCCACCCCCTTATTTCTTTTTATTAGATTAATTAACTTAATCCCGTTTTTTGACTAATGGGCCAAGCCCAAGTGACCCAAATGTCCCCGAGTGGGCCCGGCTATGTCTAAAAACGTCCCGTGACCCGTTCACTACCCCCGGGTACACTTTTCCGACTATCTCGGCCCATCCAGACTCAACTGTACCCTCAGAATTTGCATCCGAATTAATTTATAAAAATACTTATCCCCCACCCCATATAGTCTTATACCGACTTCCGAATGTGATAAGTACCTCCTCGTCACTAATACTCGAGGCGACGTAATTACATTATTACTATTCACTTAGTAAATAAGTTTTCCCTAAATATTAACCATTCAATCCCAGATTAATATTTATATATATTATTCTGTTCTAATTAATTCATTAAATTACAACACACTAAGTAATTTAAAATCTCCGAATTAATTAAATTTTAAATGTACCAAAAATACGGGGTGTTACATACTCCCCCCCTTATAAAGGAATTTCGTCCCCGAAATTAGATCGTACCTGCGTTGAAAAGTTCTGGATATTGTTCCCGCATATCCTCATCTCGCTCCCAGGTAGACTCGTCAACATTGTGATGACCCCACTGTACTCTAACCAATGGAACGACCTTGGATCGTAATTTCCGCTCACTATGATCCAGAATTGCTACCGGCCTCTCCTCATACGAGATGTCTGGCTGTAAATTGATCTCCTCGAGCGGAATATGCCAAAAGGCTCTCTCGCTCCTTCGATATTTCTTCAGCGATGCCACATGGAATACATCGTGTATTCGCTGAAGATGATCTGGTAATCCAAGCTTATATGCCACCGGTCCCACCCTCTCAATAATAGGGAAAGGTCCTACGTATCGCGGTGCTAACTTACCCTTCTTGCCGAACCTCATCACCCCTTTCATAGGGGATACCCGGACTAAAACCTGGTCCCCAACTTCTAGCTCCACATGTCTTCGAGAAGCATCAGCATAACTCTTCTGCCTATCCTGAGCTATTCGAATCCTTCCTCGAATCAACTCTATCTTGGCAGATGTTTCCTGGACAATATTCGGCCCCAAGAGTTTGTTGTCCCCCACCTCTAACCAACAAGCGGGTGAACGACAAGGTCTCCCGTACAGTGCCTCAAACGGTGCCATGCCAATCGTGAATTGGTAGGAGTTGTTATACGCAAACTCTACCAAAGGAAGATATTTCTCCCATCCTCCCCCGAAGTCCAAAATGCACATTCTGAGCATGTCTTCCAGCATCTGATTAACTCTCTCAGTCTGTCCGTCAGTCTGTGGGTGATACGCTGTACTCAAGCTCAACTCCGTGCCCATTGCCTCCTGAAAGCTCTGCCAAAAGTGGGCAACAAAGATTTTGTCTCTGTCTGATACGATATTTATCGGCACTCCATGCAGCTTAACAATCTCTGCTATGAATAGCTGTGCATAGCGCATCGTCTCAAAGTCTGTGCGTACCGGCAAAAAGTGGGCTACCTTGGTCAACCGATCCACAATAACCCATATGGAGTCGTGACCCTTCTGTGATACCGGCAACCCTGTGATGAAGTCCATGGAGATGCTCTCCCACTTCCACACGGGAATGTCTAACGGCTGTAGCATCCCTGATGGTCTCTGGTGGTCAACTTTCACAAGCTGACACGTGGCACATTTCGAAACAAACTCCGCTATGTCTCGTTTCATCCCTGCCCACCAATACTGCCTCCTCATATCTTGGTACATTTTATCCCCACCGGGATGTACCGCAAATTTCGAACCATGGGATTCTGTCATAACGGCGTGCTTTAAATCCTCATCCTCTGGCACCATTAACCTCCCATTAAAACGTAGGCCTCCTTCTGAGCTAATCGAGTAACCTTCCGCTCCCTCAGCTAACAACTGGCCCACCCTATCCCGGAAATTCTGATCCTCTGCCTGAGCCTTCACAACCCGCATAATGATCTCGGGTGTGATGGACAAAGCCGACATGCAAGCCTTTGCTACGTCGTCTTCATATTGAAGCTCTCTCCACTTCGCTTTCCATACCTCCGATATTTCCCCAGTCGGTCTTCTGTTCAATGCGTCTGCTACTACATTGGCCTTACCAGGATGATACTGGATATCAAACTGGTAGTCCTTCACGAATTCTAGCCACCGCCTTTGTCTCATATTCAGATCCTTCTGTGTGAAGAGATACTGAAGTGACTTGTGATCCGTGAATAGAGTAAACTGCTCTGCTAGAAGATAATGCCTCCATATCCTCAAAGCAAAAACGACCGCTGCCAACTCTAGGTCGTGAGTGGGGTAATTCCTCTCGTGGGGCTTTAGCTTCCTGGAAGCATAAGCTATAGCCCTTTCCTCCTGCTGGAGCACACCCCCAAGACCCCGTAAGGATGCGTCTGTGTAAACCCGATACTCTAGCCCTCCCTTTGGCAATGCCAGCACGGGTGCAGATGTCAACTTGTCCTTTAGCTCGTCGAACGCTAATTGACAACTATCATCCCACTTGAAAGGTACCCCTTTCCGAGTCAGATTCGTCAAAGGTCCTTCAATCTTAGAGAATCCTTTAATGAATCGCCTGTAGTAACCAGCCAAACCCAGAAAACTGTGCACCTCGGTCGGTGTCGTGGGCTGTCCCCACTCCCTCACTGCTGACACCTTATCCGGATCCACTGCAATACCCTGATCTGACACGACGTGACCAAGGAACTGTACCTCCCGTAGCCAGAACCCACACTTTCCGAATTTGGCATAGAGCTGATGATCCCTCAGTGTCTGTAGAACCATGCGTAAATGCTCTGCGTGCTCCTCCTCGGTACGTGAGTAGATTAGGATGTCATCAATGAACACGATGACAAACTGATCTAGGTACTCCCTGAAAACCCTATTCATGAGGTCCATGAACACAGCTGGTGCATTGGTGAGCCCGAAGGGCATCACCCTGAACTCATGCGATCCATACCGCGACAAGAAAGCGGTCTTAGGAACATCCTCTTCTCGGATACGCAGTTGATGATACCCTGACCTCAAGTCGACTTTGGAGAAGTAAGACGCCCCTCTCAGTTGGTCAAATAAATCATCAATCTGAGGCAACGGATACTTATTCCGTATCGTCACCTTGTTCAGCTCCCTATAATCCACGCACAATCGGAGTGACCCATCTCGTTTCTTCACAAACAACACCGGCGCACCCCACGGCGATGTACTCCGCCGAATAAAACCCTGACCCAGTAGTTGCTGAATCTGCTCCCTCAATTCCCGCATTTCTGAAGGGGCCATTCGGTAAGGTGCCCGAGCAATAGGCCTCGTTCCCGGTGCCAAGTCTATAACAAATTCGATTTCTCTGCTGGGTGGTAATCCTGGTATCTCCTGGAATACATCCTCAAAGTCCCTCACTACAGGGATAGAGTTTAAAGGAACTGCCACTTCCTGCGAGGTTTCTTCCTCAATGTAGTATAGATGAGTGGTCGAGCCTCCCTCTGGGCGAGGCATCGTCACAACAAACATTTCCTGTCCCGGAATGGCGAAGATAAGGCTCCCACCGAAGCAATCAATCATGGCTCTATAGTCAGCGAGCCAATCCATACCGATGATCACGTCATGAACATGCATATCTAATACCAACATGTCCGCAGGTAAAACTAAACCGCCAATCTCCACTCCTACTCTCCGACATATAAAGAATATAAGCGACTCATTTCCCAACGGTGAGTCGACACACGTAACAGTGCTCTCTGCGGTGGCTAACAACCCTAAAGCCTTCGCGAAATGTGTAGCTATAAAGCAATGAGTGGCCCCCGTATCAAATAATACCCGACCCATAGTGCCATGGATAGAGAACGTACCCTCGATCGCGGGCGGCGCATGCTGTGCTGGAGGATTGGGAACGTCCCGAACGTTATACACACGTCCGTAGTGCATCTGCCCCTGCTGCTGTGGGGCGGGTGGGGCTGCTGCTGCTGGCGGCATCTGACCCTGTTGCCCTTGCTGGGCACCCTGCTGCTGGCCTCTGCCCCTCTGCGGGCACTCCCTCTTGAAGTGTCCTGGCTGGCCACAGGAGAAACAGCGTTTCTGGTCGTCACCCTGCCGTTGGCCCTGCTGGCCCTGACGTTGCTGGCCCGGTTGGCCTCCCCCGTTGTTCCCTTGGCCCTGACGGCCCTGAGGAACCTGCTGTTGCTGATTAGGGCCTGGTTGCCCCTGTCTGAACCCATGTCCTCCCGGTCGGAACCCACCAGGCTTAAACTTCTTAGCCTGATTCCCTTGCTGAATGATGACCTGCTGCTGTGTGCCACTCGTCTCACTACTAGTGACTGCCTTGCCCTGCTGGCTCGGCTCACCTGCCTTCTTGTTCCCCTTAGCGTGGAAACGATGATCCTGACAATGTATAAGTGCGACATTAACGACATCTGTATAGGTCACCAATGCCGGGTTTCCAATCAAGTGCTGCCTGATTCTCCAAGCCAGACCATCCATGAACTTGGACTTCTTACGCTCCTCATCGCTCACCTCGTTTGGCACAAAGTTTGCCAGACGGGTGAACTCCTCCTCATATTCTGCCACTGACCTGTCACCCTGTACCAACTCGCTGAATTTCTTTCTCATCTCAGACTCAACTGCTGGAGGGAAGTACTTGCGGTCAAACCGCACCCAGAATTCAGAAATCGGCATCAAATCCCGCTCCTTAACGGTGGTCACGGACTCCCACCACTGTAAGGCTGCCCCTGACAGACGAAAAGTAGCCAGCATCTGTTTCTGCACCTCTGTACCCTCTAACATGTGCAGATGGCGCTGGATGTTCTTCTTCCAGTCACAAGCCTCAACCACATTGGTGCTACCTCGAAACTCAGGTGGGTGACCCTTCTGAAAGGTCTCCCTCACTCGCTGCCAAGATGGTGGCCCCACTGGAGCCTGAACTGCTGGAGCCAATGGAGGCGGTGCCTGGGGCTGTGGAAAATGAGCTGCCATAGCTCGCATCGCTGTCTCGACCGCTTGGGCCACTATCACTGCCACCTGAGTGGTAGAAATCAACTCGGCCGGTGGTGGTGGTGGCGGTACCTGTGGCTCCTGTCGAGCCTCCCTTATCTCAACTCTAGCCTCAGCCCTCTCCGCTCTCTGTCTCTTTGGCGGCATCTGAAATAGATTGAATTGTATAAGTACACAATTTATACAAAACTAATAGCAGAAATACGATATCTCACAAGCGGAAAATATAATCAACAGTCCTAATAATAGGGCTCTATAACAACCGAACGCTACGCTGAAACGTAGAAAGCCGTACAGATCCTAAGGACCCTAGAACCTGATGCTCTGATACCATCTGTGACACCCCGCCTAATTAATCCCGGGTGATCAGTCCTAAATCAAGTTAGAACAGGTTTCTCATTTGGTCCATTCTTAGCATCATTGTCGTTTATTTAAATTACTAACCACCTAAGTGAGAAAAACCAGACTAGTGCCAATTTTATCTTTCATTAATTAAACTAAAACCCATACGGAAAATTAAAGCAATAAAACCATCACAGATAATTGAACTAATCATTCCACAAATAAAAATAATTAACCGAATAAACCATCGGTCCAAATAATAAATCCCATAAAGACAAGAATAGAAATCCCAACAAGTCTAAAACAAATAAATGGAAAGTGAGCGACATGCTCGAATAACTAATAATGAGTCTCTACATTATGAATGAAAGAAGGAGGCGTCTATCAAATGTCCCGCAACATCCACATATGCTGCAGCAACGGATTTCCTGGAATCGAGTCAAGTCTGGCGTCCCTGTGGCTGGACACCTAAAAGGTTTTTAAAATTTTTTATAGCAAGGGTTAGTACCCAAAACATTTGAAAACATTTAGCAAATGATTAACTTGCAGTAATAATAAATATGCATGCTCTTCATATTTTAGTTAGTGTCGCACTCTCTTGAGAACTTTCCTTGCCCCTCCTCTAATGTGCACCATTAACGCTTTAATCATCACCTAGTTATCTATCTCATGACTAGATAATTTTTAAAGTCCCTTAAATCCCTTCTACTCCAATATGAGTAACTGTGATTATGATTTTTAAGTCATTAGTACCATCAACTTAATTAAATCATTTCCCTTTTTAATTCATATAACTACTCCACTCGTTATACATATACAACAACTCATGCTTGTATTTATTTAGCCCGTATATAATAATCACCTAATTATATACTTAGAAAATATTGCAGCATTCACACACATACTGAAATACATAAAACACTAACATCCACCCGAGTAAAAGTACTCCCCGGATATAATTTCTCTAAAGTGCTAGTACACTAGGTATATTCACATATCCTAGTTATCCAAGTTAGAATCGCTCACTAACTTGGTTTAGTATACGATTGGAGGCGGTCATATTCCTTCCCGGAAAGTGAGATGCCCCTCACCCCCTGCAACGGACGCTATGACCTGGGAATCTACTCGCCCTACTCCTCAAGCTAGGGGATTCATCCACTGCGCGTAACCTCCCCCTATAGCACTAGAGTATAATAATATCTAACCACTGATATTAAGGCATACACTATATATATATACTATCACACACCGTATATATATATACATACATAAAAATGTTCCAGCTACACCGTGTACTAACCCGTGACACAAGCCTATTCCATTTTTATTATGAGGTTATTACCCAACTCGAATTATTAATAATAGCACATTAATAAATTCAGTTACTTTTAATGTTGCCCTCACCATTTAATTGGACGAAATCTCATAGCCCGAATTAACCTCACCCGAGTCTAAATCCCGACTCTAAATTTCCTAGTCCATTACTACGTAATATAATTTACCTCGATGTCACTCAACCAATTTTGACGTGTCATCCAAATTTCCCTTCCCACCTCCTAATTAATTCACTCACATTTAATTAGGTATACCCCATGCATTAATTTCTCAACAATAATTAATTACATAACAATTTTTATATAAATCTCATCCTATATGAATAAAACTGGGCGAACTGTCCGTGTCTGCCGACCGTCGATCGATCGACTTCATGGCGTCGATCGATCGATCGAACAGGTACTCGTCTTCTTCGCGAACACGGACAGCCATGGGCGAAAATCTGCAAACCCTAATTTCCTTCTACACTGAAACTAAGTCTCTTTTAGCATTTGTACATATTAGGAAACTCATTAGGGATCTCCAAAATATTCCTCAACATAAATAATTCGTCCATTTACTCCAGTTTCTAGATTTGGGGAAAGTTTCATCATAAACCCTAGGTCCATTTATACCCCAAATTTCATCATCAAATTCGTTTCCAAATATGCAGATAACATTTTATCAGATATGCAATAACTCACCATTATCATATTTTACAAGAATCATCACCCAAGTTTCGTAAATCAGAATTGTAGTTTTCAAAATCCCATATTCATTCCATTAACACCCAAAAACGGATTTCTACATAATCACTACACATGAATATGAATCGAAAACAGATTTAATGCTATTGCAAGTTATCCACTTGCCTTAAGGTTCGTAGAGTCTGAATTGGAGCTAAATCCCAAGGTTGAAGATGACCTTTGATGGCTCTCTTTGATCCCCAATTTGGCTTTGGCTGCTGTTAGGGTTTCCTAACCCTTAATTTGCTTTCTCTAATTAAGTTCAGCCACCCCCTTATTTCTTTTTATTAGATTAATTAACTTAATCCCGTTTTTTGACTAATGGGCCAAGCCCAAGTGACCCAAATGTCCCCGAGTGGGCCCGGCTATGTCTAAAAACGTCCCGTGACCCGTTCACTACCCCCGGGTACACTTTTCCGACTATCTCGGCCCATCCGGACTCAACTGTACCCTCAGAATTTGCATCCGAATTAATTTATAAAAATACTTATCCCCCACCCCATATAGTCTTATACCGACTTCCGAATGTGATAAGTACCTCCTCGTCACTAATACTCGAGGCGACGTAATTACATTATTACTATTCACTTAGTAAATAAGTTTTCCCTAAATATTAACCATTCAATCCCAGATTAATATTTATATATATTATTCTGTTCTAATTAATTCATTAAATTACAACACACTAAGTAATTTAAAATCTCCGAATTAATTAAATTTTAAATGTACCAAAAATACGGGGTGTTACAACATGCTTATGGACTTCGTATAGATATATATAAGAAACTGCACACTATATATATATATGTGTGTGTGTGTGAGTGTGCCTATATATGTTTATATATGTGTATATGCAATCTATACACGTGTATGTATATATGTGCATATACCATCAATATACATGTGTGTGTATATATGTGTAAATACCGTTGTATATATATATATTTGTGTGTGTATATTTTGAAGAAGTGATAAATATCATATATGAAGAAAACATATAATAACAAAAGAGAAAAAAATCCGTTTAGAGTGTGTGCATGTGTGATTAAAGTATATTTCGATTTTTATTTAAACCATCCCATGTGGTGGGGTGGGGAAATAAAAAGTCAACCCAATAATAGGGATATACTAAAATTGGAGTGGTTAGAAAAGAAAAGTGAGTTGAAATAAAACTTCCCATATATATTCACACTTAAAATTTTATAATTTAATTATCATAAGAGTAGTTCATTGTTTGAAATTGATTAGCAAACAAGTGATAAAATGATCATTTTGAGTGTTTTTTACGCTTACACAAAATCATGACATCAAAGTGCGACATAATTGATTTTTTGCACTCCCGTTCACTCGTGTTCGGGATATAAGGGTACACTTTTAGTGGGCCAGGACACGAGCGAATGAGGGTGCGACACATCAATTGTGTCCCATTTTTGTGTTAAGATTTTGTATCGACTTAGCATTTTTGCATTTTTTGTAAAGTTCGTGGGATAATTGAAAATTGTTAGTTAAATAAATATTACTTATTAGTTTAACTAGATAGAGAAGGAAACACATTAGTTGGATATGACATGATGTCATGAGGGAGCATGTGAGAAAAGCACGTGAGAGAAAAGTTTAGATTGTTTTAGAACAAGGTTTACATTTTTTATAAATACTTATAAAAGAATCAATGAAATTATTAATGAGCGAGTGCATTAGGCTCTATTCTTGTGTGCATAGAGAGAGGTCCATCTTTGTAGATCAAAATTGGATTTAGGCTAGTTCATCTCTATCAAATGTGAATCATACGTTTTATTTTCAATTTCTTTTTTTATTAATCTCCATTTTCATCATTTATATTGGGTGTTTTTATTTAAACTCAATTTTTCTTTTTATAACACCCACTATTGTTACACCCAAGTTAATGGGCTCAATTCCATTTAACACCCCCAACTCATGCGGTTTATAGCATAAACAAAAGAAAAGGGTAACACTTGCAAAAGAAATCTTGACAGAGAAAGAACCGACCACACTTCTTTCCCTTCCTTTCAAAGTTCCTGCACTTTCTTCAAGACCTCCATCAACCGTAATTAGAGAGAAGTGGAGGAATGAAATTATAACAGTTTTCTGCCAAACTAGTAACGTCATATTCTCCTTTTGTACAAACCATTCACTGTTGAAGATGATGATAAAGATAATATCTGTCAAACTAGTAACGTCAGATTCTCATTTTCTGCCAAACTAGTAACGTCAGATTCTCTAATTCTTTACACTAATCAGATTCATAATAGTTGGTAAAGAATGGTAAAGAAAAGTATCAGGTGTCTGCCACCCATTAAAAGATCTCTTTTCGACTCCCTGTTGGAGTATTTTTATTGATTACAGAGTTTATATTTATTGAACTTGGTACGTATTGAATGGTGTTTGATTAAGTCTTGTTGGAACACTCAATCACTTTCAATGTTGTGGTTCGATTGTCGTGTCTGACTAACACCCATCTTGCAAAACAGAGAATTCCTATATGGGGGCTGTTAAAAGGGGGTTTTGAGTCTTTTTGTCACTTTCGAAAGTTAATGATTGAAAATTATTTACGGTGGCTATAAACAGAAAAGACGGGGTTATATAAAAACACCCTTTATATTCTGTCATGCTCAATTTAAAGAGTTTGGGTCATGACATTTTTTAAATGGGAAGAAAACCTAGAAAGAAATTAACATCAAACAATTAGAAATAGCTTCAGGAGAATAGATTGGTATAAATGTTGGTATGAGCGATGAAAAATGCCGATTTATCAAGATATTGATGCTATGCAGAGACCTTTTTATCAAGATTGATATGCTGGGCCTTTAATCAAGATTGATCTGTTGTCAACATAGGATACCCTTAAGTTCCAACACAATTTAATACCTCATTTATGATGAAAAACCGAGATGTCATACGCAGAAAACATGTGAGAAACACTGGACTGAATAAAACCCATTAATTTAACTTTTTGTATGATGGTGGACAAGTTGAAGAGAGAAAAAAAAAAAGAACTCAGTGTCTCTCAATGTAACCTCTTCAAGAAATGATAAACCTCTGGAGTTTAAATAAGAAATTTCTTTCATTTTTTTAGCTTTTATGCATGTTTGATAGACTTTGGTTCTTTTGATAGTAACATTTGACGAATCAAGAATCTTTCTCATTTTTCAGCTTTTAGTTACGTTTGATAATATTTATTTGTCCTGAAAAATAATTACAATTTACACTAAGGTACTAACATCTAAAACACAAAAAATTGATTTGCCATCGAATTCAATTCTTTGGGGGTCTCCAAAGAATTGAATTCCAGAAAACTAATGACTTGAAAATTAATTCCACCCTCCTTAGTTTCTTTGATGTTAATTATGTAGATAAAGAAACGGTGCAGGCGCAAGACACTAGCCAAGAAACTCATTTGAAGAAAAAACAAATTTAAGCATAGTTTGCTCCAGAAAGATCATAAGTTTTACTAAGATCTAATTTTCAGGGCAAAAAAATCGATTAGCTATATTTTTCCCAGAGTGAACAAACTCAAAAACTTATCCCAATATTGACATCTAAGGAACAAGCACGTTGTGAGTTAAAATTTTAGGAAAATTTTATTTAGGCACCATTTTGAACCAAAGGTTCACCATGAAAACAAATGTGTACATTGTACGTGTAAATCACTTGTTGTTTGTGATCCCACTTTTTATGCAGTTAAAAATAACTTTGTGATTGCCACATAAGCAGTTGGTTTCAATTTGATTCAAAATGATGGTCCATGTATAACTATTCAAAATTTTACTCTAAAGAATATTGCTAAGATTATTAGTGTAGGCTCCTAATTTTTAACCATTGATGGGTCAGGCCCCACTCGTGATCCCGAAGGTCAAGAGGCCAATGCTCAGTGTACGTGTGTATTTCAAATGCATCAATCAGATAAAAACCAAGTTGATAGCTTAGAAAAAGGAGATATTCCAACTATAATGGATGAATATATTATTTTTATATAAATAGAGGTGCCCCACCCTTAGCCGGGGCATGTGAAAGTTAATGTAATGAAACCCTGTCAAATTGTACCATATTCCTATAGACAAGAAAAATCCCCCACCATGAACTAGGAACATTATCAAACCACGTACATTATTGTGTTTCCTATGTGTGTGATTTCAAGCCTTTCAACCTCGCTCGGAGGAATTGGTTCAAGTAGGACACATAGATGACTACACGGAGAAGAAGGCTTTTAAAGGAGAAATTTATTGTCTGGCGGTGACCGAACAATGTGATTGATGATATTATGGAAGGTCATATGTTTACTGTAATCCATGGTGCATCCAATCCTGACCAAATTAAACGGAACACACTCCGAATGGAGGCGAAGAAATTAATGGATATTATCGAATCATTTCACATAGAACCTCATAAGCCAATCATAGGAAAACGTTGTTGAGCAAGGTCTTAAGAACAAAATCATAAATACGCAAACCAACACATTACGCCGAATCTAATCCCACTTAAAGGAAAAACATCAGATGAATGCTCGCTCTCATTAAATTTGAAAAGACTCTTCACAAAATGCAAGCACTTCGCATTATCCCATTCAATGAGAATTAACATTAGAGCTCCATCGTGGTTGAGAAAAAGTTCACTCCCTTCCATGAATCACACCATTAGATTAATCCTCCAATGAAAGACCTAACTCCATTTTGATCTAGTTGTAGGTTCGGTTAAATTTGATTTGGAATTGAAGTTTGATTCTAGGCGTTTGCAGATTTGAAAAGGCAACACTCAATTGAAGACCTCTCAAACACTAAATCATATATATATTTAGGGTAAATCGGTCAAAGGTCCAACGAGAAATTACAGAGAGCATGTAAAAAACCTATCAAAAATTATTTGACACAAAACAATTCGATATCTCACTTATAAATATTTAAGCCAAATACCATCATTTGTACGCATCTAAAAATTTAGGGTATCATGCGCACGATGACGAATTTCGTTTGTGCGCATGGAGAAGATATTATTAGCCGCAAACGAGCAACGTTTCAACTATGCCAGCGTCATTAAAACCTTGTGCACGGTTAAATTTTGGCATCATACACATGCTTGTCCAAAACAAACCTAATTTCGACATGTGCAAGGTCTTAAGAACAACCCTCAAATTTGAAAAACATATACTCTTTTAAAAAATGATTTGTTTTGTCTCCTTTGGACTTCTATACAAATTCTTCCCTTACTCATCAACAACATCCTTTCAACTCTTATGTGCATGATTTATAAACTCTCACTACACCAAAATTGAATTTTTGTCACTCTATACTTAGCCAGCATTGTCACGGTAAAAAATCGTGACAACAAAACACACTTTTGTTGTCACGGTCATTGACCGTAACATGATCGTGACAAGCTGTTATCACGGTCGTGTCACGATCAATAACCGTGATAATAAACTTGTCACAGTCTTATCACAAACTTTGATCGTGACAACTCAAAGTTGTCACGATCAAAGTCCGTGACAGGATCGTGACAAGTTTTTTAATTACAAACAGTTCAGAGACCCTCATATCGGTTTACCCTAATACAACTCTCTCTCTCTTTACTTTGGCAACGGTGACACACTCTCTCTCTCTCTTTATTGCGGCAACCATCTCTCTCTCTTTTCATTCCGGTACATCTATATCTCTCTCTCTCCTTCACCCCCTCCCCTCCCACACACCACAGAAACACACGCACACCACACCGCACACACATCACACTACACACACACACCACATACACATCCTAAAATGAAAACCCCTAAAAAAAACTAAAAAAATTTCTGCAAATGAAATTAATTTGAAACCTTAAAAATGATTTGAAACACACATAAACACATGCACTTATTTAATTTTTATAATTTATTGTGTTAATTTATTATTCATTTATTATGCTAATTTATTATTTATTGGGCCAATTTAAAAATGAAGTCACCTTATTATTTATTGTGCTAATTTAAATATGATGTCACCTTATTTCACTAAGATATTTTGCATTATTAGGATTTTTAAATTGTTGTTGATTGGTGAATTTGAACATTTAGATGACTATTGAGTTGGTTGGCCCTAGGCATTTATAATATTTCACATTATTATTAGAATTGTTGTTTGGGATTCTTGAATTATTGTTGACTGATGTATTTGAATATTTAGATGGTCATTAAGTTGGTTGGCCCTAGGCCTTTCTAAAATTTAGGGTTGTGATTTCATCGAATATAAATAAAATAGAAATGAAATATACTATAAATTTTAAAAGCTTGTTGTTAAACAATTAATAATGCGAAATGAAACATAACTATGTATAAATCATCACTATAAACATTACTACCGAATAAATGAAACATAGTTACCATAAAAATATAAATAAAATAGTGCGCATGACAAAAAACAGAATGAATAAGAAAATGATACATATTGCAAATCATCTTCTAACAATTAAAAAAAACATTCTAAATTTAAAGTAGTTATAAGAATTACTCGTATTAAAAGTTCATTACGATGGCACAATTAAACAGTGAATTTAGGTTGTGGGTGTCACGCGAGGTAAATACAATGCAAATGTCTCTTATTAAATTTCACATTACAAGAAAGCTTTAAAACTAACCTAATTAATTTATCTATAATCTCAGCTCTTAAAGACGGCAATGCGACATCAAGGCTTGCTCGTCTAGCCACTGGACCCTTGTTCATGGCACACGAGTACAAAAAGTATCGATTGAACGATTACATATTCAATGTAAGGGTGTACGAGAAAAATACAAATGTACAGAACTCGGGTATTTCATACAAGGCACTTACTTATTTTCGAGTGAGTGCGAAAGATAAAAATCTCGTTGAAGTTGAAATGACTTACTATGAGGTCATTCAGAATATATTTGAATTGGACTATATAAGCTACAAAGAGGTTGTGTTTTATTGTGATTGGGTAAGAATTGAGGGAAAAAATGCTTGTAAAGTTGATCATGGTTGACTTGTCCAAGTTGAAGAGCAACGAGCACGTGTGCGATGAGCCATTTGTTTTGTGCTCTTCAAAAGGTCAAGCAAGTCTTTTACTCGAAGTATATTAATAAAGAGCCGTGGTCAATCGTCCTACACGCGCCAAAGAGTCTAACCAGTAGTGTAGATGACTTGGCTTCTCCTACCGAATATCAATCCATTTTAGATAATTACCCGAATTTGAAACAATTTTTATATTTTTAATAAGTATTCCAATTATTTGAAATAATTTTTAGACTTGTAATAAGTATTTCAATTAATTGTAATAACCAGTAACGTGTATTCTTCTAGTGCTTTATAATTATCGGACGACAGTTTAATGCTTTTAATTACTTTGAACTTGATCGGTTTCTGTGGATTTGAATCGAAATTGATTTTTTAGTTAGTGAATATGGTAATTTGGATTTCAATCAATTTAAGCATTAATTCAAAGTCTGTGATATGACCCGAATTTGAAACAATATTGATATTTGTAATAAGTATTCCAATTATTTGTATTCTTATAATGCCGTTAACTTGTATTCTTCTAGTGCTTTATTAATATCAGATGGCAGTTCAATATTTTTCTTCATTTGGATTTGATCATTTTCTCATATACATGTTTGTACTCATAACAATAATTTTTGCAGGAAATATCTTCATCGGGGCGATAGGGTAGTAGAGGCAAGGAAAGCTCGTCTGCCACTAAGCCCCCAAAATTGGGATCCCTCGTCGAGAACAAGATGGCCTTATAGGCTAGGGCTCTAGAATTTCTCAAGACGATCGTTTTCCTAGGGTAAACGAATTAGAGGAAGGTGCCTGTCGAGCTCAAGATGGCCATCTGAGGGGCACTACATGTAGTTACTCACTTTATTTTTATTTTGAATTTATATTTTATTATATTTTATAATTTAAATACAACTAACACTTACTTTATTTTTGGTTTGTATTTGTTTGACAGGAACAATTAGGCATGCCCTCACATGTTCGAGACACCACGTTAGAATAACTGAGAGATCAATACAAAATGTAGAAGAAAAACATGCAGGTACGATACTTTAGCTTGGACAGGGAGTCCTTATAGAGGCTTAGGGGCACGGTACCATCGAATGAGCCAATCTCATTGGCAAGTTGGCAACAATTTGTCGACAATGAGATCTCGAATCGACAGTTGTCCTCTCGTCAATCGGTGAGGGAAAACCAGGCCAAAAAGGTCGATGTACGTCTTACGACGAGGTGGAGCACAAGGTGGTAAGTTTTTAATTTTCTTTCATTTTAGTTTTATGTTATTCTAATTTATCATTACTTTGCATTACTTACTAATTTTGCATTATTTATTTTAGGATACGGGAAGTGGCCCTTGGGGTAGGCCACATAGGCTCGATGCCTATACAACAATTCGAACGAAGAAGGGCAAGGATAAGGAGGTGTCCCCGAGCATGGCAATCACAATTGTAAGTTATAAAAATATCTTACAATTGTTTACTTTTTTTTTAATTACGTTATAATTTTTTATTAACTTATCTAATCATGTACTTTTTTATCATTTCAGGCAAAGCTTAAGGAACTGCATAACTTGCGGTCTGATGCCGACAAGGCATGTTCGGCTGCGGACGCACTAAGACAAGTGCTCGGGTGGATCAAAAGGAGCGGACAAGGGGGGTAAGCTCTCGGCGAGGAAGTCGGGGGGTCGCTGGAATTGAGACGAGCAACATCGAACTGGATCGTAAGGTGGGCACCCACGATAATTAGTTAGAAAGGTTAGATTCGACAATCCAAAATATGTTCGATTACATGAAGCGTCAGTTGGGGTCCAGCTTATGTAAGGGCAAGGGGAAAGCGGTAACGAGGACGCCACTGCTCCATCTCTCTCACACTCACTGTCGATATGCACCCCCTCACAGATGCCAACCTACTCGTCACCTCCATATGATCCATTCGCCACCTTTACCCCCGCCGAACGACTATTTCAACAATTGGTTGGCCAAGTATGTATATGATAGACACATGGGACGGCAAGCCCATATCTAGGGGGTTCAGGGACCCGAACACACACCGGGTAGTTTGGTGCATGGACATGCATTACAACTAATTGAGTTAAGGGTTCACGTCACGCATATTGTGCCCGAAAAAGAGAACGAACCCTTGTGGTTGGACGAACAATGTGGCGTTCGGCAACTTGAGGGTTGTCTCAATTCGTATATAGTGTAGCCTATCTTCCTCCCGAGACTTGTTGAAAACTCAACCCTATGACAATTATTTGTAATAATTTCATTTGTATTTGTTGGGTGATTATGAATATTGAATGTTGAATATTATTTTTTATTATTATTGTTTGATAATATAATTGAATTAATCTGTATGAGTTTAGTTTTTATGAATTGATGAATGTTGCTTGAGATATATACTATTTTAACATGTTAAAATATGCTATAACAGGTTAAAACGTATTGCTGGGCAGTGGTAGTGTCCATACTCCCCAACATTTTTTTTTAAATCTGCCTAGAATTATCACGGACTTTGACCGTTATAAGTTCGTGACAAAGAAAAAATTGTCACGGACTTTGAGCGTGACAAGTCCGTGAGACGATAAAGACAAACTTGTCACGAATTTGTCACGGTCAAAGTCCGTGACAAGTAAAATTCATGTCACAGACATTAATCCTGACAAGTGCGTGACAAAAAAGTTATTACCCCAAAACTTGTCTTGATTTTTAGAGTGACAAGTTTGCCTTGTTATGATTTTTTACTATGACAAGTTGCCAGTTTTGGTGTAGTGTCTCCTTATTTATCATTCCTCACTTGAGGAATTCCTCTGAATTGATGTAGGCATTGGCAAATGGATAATTAACTAAGATAGGTACACTTTGTCTTATGATCAAAAGTAGAACACTTTGTATTCCAGGTACTCAACTCAACTCGACAAAGTATTTTCTCAATTATTTGGAATCGACTATAAGAATTCCATTTCAGTGCAATTTTATTCTAGGTGCAAAAATAAAAAATGTAATTGTTATCTTCTCGTCAAGGTCTCAACTTGATGGCATCCTTTTATATCTGGACATAAAATCTTTGAGGAAATGAATGGAAAGGAGCTATTAACCAAGTTTAGTCTTTGCATGCCCTCAAATAAATTGAGTATTAAACTTTTCAGTGAGTTCATTGAAAATAGTAAGGAATCCATGTCTCTAACCATTGAACCATATCCTCACAACACCTATTTGTGTATTATATACGGCTTTGGAGAGAAGCTCATCATTTACATTCATGAGGTCCATCCTAAATTAGTATGTGGACATATGGTACCATGGATTAGGCGTTCCATTCTAAGGTTCAAACAAATAGCATTTAAACTTTGCAAGGATGGTGTAGGCTTAATTAGTAAAAATTACCTCAATAAGTGGCTTGTGTTATAAAATATGTATTGTAAGTGGATGTTCACTATCCCACATCCCACATCAAAAGGTGGAGCTATTGGTGAGCTTACCCTATATTATAAAAAGGAGTTACCCCCTCATTGTTGAGACACCAATGGAATAAGAAATACTTTCTCTCTCTATAATTTTCTTTCAATCTCAAATAACTCCCCCAAATGTCCCCCAAAATGACTTTGTTTTTGTGCCCTGGCGGGACGCCCATCACATGGCAATAAATGACAGGCACGTGAGAGAATGATGTGGAGTCCACATCAGATTTGGGGGACATTTGGGGAGTTATTTTGTACTCATATCATTCTTCTTCTTTCTATGTCCATTTAGTTTACAACACATTATCAGCACGAGTTCTCCCAAATTTGTGGTTTAATGATAATATAAAGGAGATGAAACACTTGATCTCTCATTTTGACAACATAACTTGAATGTGTGACACCCCGACTAATTAAATACCGGGTAGCTACTCCTTTATTAAATTAATACAAAATGCCAAGTTGGTTCAGTTCATAGCATCACTGTCGAAAACGTTTTAACAATTACTAGCCACCTAATATTTAAAAAGTGAGTTGTCAATTTTAATTAAATCCGATTAACATACAATAAATGAATTATAAAATGCTAACATAACCACCACAACATAGTCACAATAGGATAACAATCAAATAATAATGAGTCTGGAGGAATACTCCTCACAACAATCCTAATACTGAAATAAATAAATACTAAGTCTGCATCACTAAATTAATTACAATCCAAAGTCTGAAATTACTGAATAAGTAAGATGTCTCTAAAAGAAATGGGGCAACATGCCCAACAAATGAGAAAATATGATAACGGAGTCAAGATCGAAAATGGAGGCGTCTACTGTCAAGGTCTTGTAACTTCCACAGCAGCTACAGCACGTCACCTGAATAGAACTCCTAAGCATGGTGTCCTTGTGGCTGGGCACCTAAAAGGTTTTTACAAAAATAGATTTGAAAGCAAACGGGTCAGAGCCCGATTGTGAAAATAATTTAAAATTTTGCAAGTGTTTAATATCATTAAACAGTGAATATAAAGTACATGATAGTGTGTGCACTCACATGAGTTCCTCACCTCTCAACTAATTGTGCACTCCTATCGTACCCGTACCCATTCTAGTTATTCCCATATCTAACTGGTCCGATACCAAAATCTAATATTATTATACGATATCCAATTCAATTCCCAACAACTTTTATTTAACAGAGTGTTATAACTTGCTATACAGTTTCCCATGTTAGTACTACTAATTACTAGAGATCTTCCATTTCACTTTACAAACCGTTGCTATTATTTATACTCACATTGATTCATGACAATTCATTTCAATTAACAATATATTGTTCTCATCATAAATATACAATACTAGCACCCCGAAACTAAGCTGCAGTACACACATACTCAGCTATCAAATCCTGGTACATCACGTACATAAGGACCACGTATTGCGAATCTCTCAGGAATCGTTTCATTAAACAACAATCACAAACAATCACTACACCAAATCTGCCCATTTGTCAAGGTCATTGACCTTGACAAATTCACCTTGTCAAGGTCAATGACCGTGACATTTCTAGGCGAGACAACTTTTTTTATCACGGTCGTGTCACGGTCATTGACCTTGACATAAAACTCGCGTTTTGTGTCACGGTCGTGTCAAGGTCAATGACTGTGACACGTTTGTCACGGTCAATGACCGTGACAAAGCCGTGACCCTTTGTAAAAAAATTGTCACGGTCAATGACCGTGACAATTCTGGGCAGAATTAAAAAAAAACTGCTGGGCAGTATGGCCACTGCCACTGCCCAGCAGTATATTTGTATCTGTTATAGCAACGTTGTACCTGTTCCACACATCATATATCCGAACAAACTAAAGATAATGCAAATATATATTCAAATAAGAAACTATTTAAAAAGAAACAACATCACCATCATTTTATCTCAAATCTACAAACTATTTGCATGGAAAAGAGATTTTGTACCGCGACGCTCGGGAACACCTCCTTATCCTTCCCTTCTCGTCCGAGTAGCCACATAAGTATAGAGCATATGTGGCCAACCCTTAGGGCCACTCCCTGTCCCCTGAATTGAAATAAAGTAAAATTAGTATCCGCCCCTCAAATATAGATAAATATAAATTGTAATTGAAATCGAAATCGAAATTGACATATAAATATAAATACATTACCTGTAGTGTCACTCAAACAGCTAACTTGAGCTCATATGGCACCTCCTTCCAACTAATGTACCCCGGGCAATCGTGTCAATTATAATTCTCTTCATATCTAAACACTAAGAAATACCATAATCCTATGGAGGTATGCGTTGCAAATTCCTTCCAACCGTTGTGTAGCCAAAAATCAGCAGTTGAAGTTGTCAACTCCACCTTTGAATGGGGTATGGAAAGTGGTGGGGTATGGAAAGTGGAATTGACAACTTCAACCGGTGATGTTTGGCTACGTAACGGTTGGGAGGAATTTGCAGAGCATCGCTCCATAGGATTATGGTATTTCTTAGTGTTCGGATAGACGAAGAGATTCAGTCTCCTCTCCACAAATAGGACACCCCAAATAACTATGTACTAATCACCTATTAAAGGTAAGAAGCGTATATTCATGGATTAGTATAAACAAAACTTAGATGTAGTTGGAATATTTATGTATTAATCTCCTCTCCACACACGCACACTACACAAGAGTGAAAATGATAAAGTGCAGATCAAGTAAAAGCATTAAAAATGGATGTTTCGGTACAAATTGAAATAATTATTACAAATTGAAAAATTGTTTCAAATTCGGGTTATCATCAAAAATGGATTGATATTCGGTAGGAGCAGCCAAGTCATCCACACTACTATTTAGACGCCTTGGCGCGTGTTGGAAAATTGACCACGGCTCGTTGTTGATATACTCCGAGTAAAACACTTGCTTAACCTTTTGAAATGCACAAACAAACGGCTCATCGCTCACGTGGTCGTTGCTCTTCAACTTGGACAAGTCAACCATGATCAAATTGGTGACAGGATCAACTTTAGAAGCATTTTTATCCTCAACTCTTACCCATTCACAGTAAAATACAACCTCTTTGAAGCTTATATAATCCAATTCAAATATATTTTGAATTACACCATAGTAAGTCATTTCAGCTTCAACGAGGTTTTTATCTTTTGCGCTTGCTCGAAAGAAAGTAAGAGCCTTGTATGAAATACCCGAGTTCTGTACATTTGTACTTTCCTCGTACACTTTAGCGCCGAAAATGTAACCGTTCAATCGATATTTTTTATACTCTTGTGCCACGAACAAGGGTCCAGTGGCTAGACGAGCAAGCCTTGATGTCGCATCACCCATCTTTAGGAGCTGAGAATATAGATAAATTAATTATATTAGTGGTAAAATATGAGTGTAATGTAACGTTATATAACGACTGTTTTCATTGTAATTACCTCTTGTGTCAACCATAGCCTAAATTCGCTGTCTGATTGTACCACTGTTTTTCGTCTTTTATTGTTCTCACAGGCTTCATATTTACTGCATATTACAAAATTAATCATGTATAAAATAATCTAAAATAATGTTAAACATTATAATATTCGAAACTTACTTTTTCCATTCTTCGACATCTTCATGTGTGTCAAATAGATAACGAGCTACTTGTTCATGTTGCAAACTCGTTAATTTCACTCGTTTTCCCATCACATTACCATCATCATCGAGGAATTCATCAGTGTCATCAACGCTGGTAGAGTCAGTCATATATTCCCGAGTATATATTGATGACTCCACGGTGATGTATTCCTCTGCAATTGATCCTGCAATGTATCGCGTATTCTTGACGTAATCTTTAAAAACTTTCATCAATCTTTCAAACGGATACATCCACCGATATCTAACTGGACCACAAAGAAGTGCCTCGTCGCATAGGTGTACCAACAAGTGAACACTTATGTCAAAGAATGCTGGGGGAAAGTACTTCTCCAATACACAAATCGCTTCGTTCACAGCCAATTTTGCGGCCACTATGTGTTCTCGATTCACTACCTTCTCACACAAGAGGGAGAAGGTAATACTAATTTGCATAATAGCCCTACGCAAATCCTTGTGCTTGGAGAAACAGTGCTTAAACAATAGAGGAACCAATTGCATGATCACATGCCAATCGTGGGACTTACACTTATGTAAATCATGAGTAGCCCCACAATATGTTCAGCGAAGTTCTTCTCTGCATGCATCACATCCAATACATGGCGCACCGGGTTTTTCTTCCAATAAGGCAAGTCAAATAAAATTGACCTCCGAGACCATGCCTTTCTTATCTCAGTTTCATTCCCAGTTGGGGTCTTCTTATGCTTGACATTCTTAAATTTGGAATTCTTACCTGGCATATTTGGGCCACATTGAGAAGATTTACTTTCAATTTCTGAACCCGAAAGTTGTCTCGGCGGTAGCCTATGTTCAACTCCGCCCAATAAAAAATTGGAAGCTTTCTCAAATCTGAAACTATGAGCTGGGGGTAAAAACCTCCTGTGGCAATGGTATACATTTTTTAAGCTGGAGGATAGACGAAGAGATTCAGTCTCCTCTCCACAAATAGGACACCCCAAATAACCATGTACTACACATCCGGATAATGTCCCATAAGCTGGAAAATCATGAATTGCCCACATCAACATAGCTTTCAGCGTAAACTCTTCTTTTCTAAAAGAGTCAAATGATTGCACACCATCTTCCCACAACTCATTTAATTCTTCTACCAAAGGAGCCAGGTAGATATCAATGTCTTCACTTGGTGCCTTTGGCCCAGGTATCAATAAAGCCATCATCGAAAATTCAGGTCTCATACACTGTGAAGGAGGGAGGTTGAGTGGGGCTAGGATCACTGGCCATACACTCTGATTGGTGCTTAGATTTCCAAATGGATTGAAACCATCTGTTGATATAGCCAAACGAATGTTGCGTTGTTCTCGAGCAAAATCGGGATACTCATAATTCATCCTCCGCCAGGCAGTAGAATCAATAGGATGACGCATGATATTACCCCCTACTTCTGCCCTAGCATGCCAAGTCATTGCCTCTGCAATCCATGGTACTGTGAAAAATCGCTTTAATCTAGGCCCAACGGGAAAATATTTCAATACTTTTTGAGGCACTTTTGAGCTTGTGCCTTCCTTACTAGTAGATTGGACATATCTAGGTTCATCGCATACCGGACAACGATCGAGATTTTCATACTCCTTTCGGTATAGTATGCAGTCATACACACAAGCATGAATCGATTTATACTTCATTCCCAAACCTTTCAAACTGTTCTTCATAACAGGATAGCTATTTGGAAGTGTATTCACCTTGGGTAATAAGCCCTTCACCCATTTCAGAATTCCCGTCACGCTATTGCCAGACAAACCGTACTGCGTCTTCAAACTGTGCAAACCAACCATGGCATGTAAAGTTGTTTGATCTTTCTCACAGCCAGAGTATAACGGTTGGGTCGCCTTAAATTTTAAACTTTGGTAGTCATCGTCAAGTTTTATCGTGTTATCTTCACGAGCACTTGAATCTTCTACATCATCAGTAACCTCATTCTCTTCAGCTTCATAAACTCCGTACGCATCATCAACTAAATCCTCTAACATATTATGATCTACGTCGTCCCCTTCTTCATCTATTCTACTTGTTGAAGGATGTTGTGAAGGTTTGTCAGGGACAAAAGGAACTTTCAATTCACCGTGAAAACTCCAAAATCGATAACTATCTTGCATACCCGATCTTAACAAATGTAGTTCAACTGTTTTCCACTCAAACACCTTACCATTCTTACACCTAGCACACGGACTCGGAAACTCTTCATCATTACGACATCTCTTTGCATATTTCACAAATTCGTTAGCACCTCTGCGAAACACATCCCCCATTCTATTAGTCTCACCCATCCACTCTTTGTATTTCGGATATCCCATCACAGCTACCACAACTAAACACCTATTAAAGGTAAACAAAACTTAGATTTATAGTATGTTTTTTTTAATTATCCCATCATTTAATTATCCTATTAAAGGGTATGTGGTCCTATCCCATTCAAGAATGCATTTTTCTGTAATATACTTAACAGCTCATGCACATTGTTACGATTTGGAAAAAATTCGACAGCATATCCCCTTAGTTCTCCAAGTACACGACGTAGATTGGCAGGTGTGAGTGTTATTTCAATTGGTCAATTAAAATAACAGTCACACTTGTCAATCTAGTATGTACCCAGAGAACATTAAGATACGACTGCAGAACTTCCTCCAAAAGTAACAACTTTAAGCCAATAAGAATATTATACAAAAATTATACAGTCTCAAACTGTCCAAACGGGACAATTCGAGAGATCTCATTACAGGGGTAATGACTCTCGAACGGGTCTAAGGGTTATTGAATGCGTACGCATAAGAACTAGAATGCTAGTATCTATGCGCACTATATTTAATTTCAAGTATGTTTCATATAATGGGTTAATTCAAATACACAAATAAATTCATGGGATAATTCAACTACAAAAAGAAATTCATGTATTGACCACATACACACACACACACACACTATCTAAGCTGTTCTATAGGTGTGTGTGTGTCCGTAGGTGCGTAGGTGTGCGTGTGTGTGTGGCGTAGGTGTGCGTGTGTGCGTAGGGGCGTAGGTGTGCGTGTGTGTGTGGCGTAGGTGTGCGTGTGTGCGTAGGTGTGCCCACCCCACCCCCTCCCCCCCTCCACTACCCCCTCCCCCACCCTGCCCCATCCCGCCCCACCCCCACCACACACCACCACACACACCACCACACACACACCCACACCCACCCCACCCCACCCCACCCCCTCCCCCTGCCCCCCTCCACCACCCCCTCCCCCACCACACACCACCACACACACACACACACACCACTCTACCCCACCCCCTGCCCCCCTCCACCACCCCCTCCCCCCCCTCCCCCAAAACACACCACCACACACACACACACACTGCACCCCACCCCACCCCCTGCCCCCTCCACCGCCCCCTCCCCCACCCTGTCCCACCCCGCCCCACCCCCTGCCCCCCTCCACCACCCCCTCCCCCACCCTGCCCCATCCCGCCCCACCCCCCACACACGCACACACATACACACACACATATATATATACACATACACACATAAATATACAAACAAATATATATATAAATGGAATAGAGAGAGAGAGAGAGAGAAATTGGACCTGAGAGAGAGAGAGAGAGAGAGCAGCGTCGAGTCGAGAGAGAGAGAGGGAGGGAACGGTGGGAGGGAAAAAAGAAGGGGGAAAGTGATTTTGCTGGAAAAGTTGTCATGGTCGTGTCACGGTCAATGACCTTGACACAAATTGTCACGGTCATTGACCGTGACACGACCGTGACAATTCAATTTGTCACGGTCTTGTCACGGTCAATGACCGTGACAATTTGTTGTCACGGTCGTGTCAAGGTCAATGACCGTGACATAAAACGCGTGTTTTTTTGTCACGGTCAATGACCTTGACAAGCCTGGCCGGCTGAAAGGTGACAATTTGCCCATTTTGGTGTAGTGAATGGAGGCGAACATAGTTCACATCACATGGTTCACGCACATACCTACGCTCCCATGATCAGCAGACTTATTAAATTCTCAATAAGTCCTTCTTTGACCTATGTCCTCGAGGTACCAATCTAAATCCCCCCGTAGGCACACAAAGATTAGATGGCCCTAATCGAACGCCGACCTCCCATGATAGCAAGTACGGTAGGTATATTATACACAAATAACTACATATACTAAGTATTCGCACATCTTAGATATCACAATATTTTATTAGTGGTATACTTCTCATTCTTATACCAACGTTTAGTGTTATACAAATCACAAGTCCCCGGTTTATATGTATTTAAGTTATCAACTCTTCTCACGTCGTGATTAGTTACTCGCTTCCCAATCCCCAAATGTCATCCAGTTTATTACAAGATTCTAAGTTTTACTCTTCAATGTATACCAATCTCCCAACTATACCCACTAGTTAATAAGGAAAGGTTATCTCACCATTTAAATAAGTCTACGGGATACTAGAAATAAATTCAGGACAAAAAAGCCATTCTGTCAACTCGTTAGAAGTCTCGTTCGAACGAGGTCGTTCGAACGAGTGTCGTTCGAACGAAATACTTCGAACGAACTACCAACTCGTTAGAAGGGATACTGTCATCTCGTTAGAAGTTCATTCGAACGAGGTCGTTCGAACGACCTGGGCAGGTCTTCTAACGAGATGGCAGATTCAGCCCAGAAATTCCCAAGTCCTTTTTTCTTCATTCTTCACTTCTCTAAATCCACCCTAAGACCATCCAATTTATGTTTTATCGTATATAAACTATTTCTAATCACCCTAGATCATCCCTTAACATATTTTAGGGGTCAAATCTTACAAATCATCATGGAATTAACATAAATCTCCAAATATTTCCCCAAACCCTATGAACATGAGCCCATAATTTTATTACGCCCAATTACTCATCATAAATCCATTTTTAAATCATCATATATAACACTTCGAATACTAAATTAGTCCATCATCATTCTACATGCAAATCCTAACCCAAATTTAAAGTTTCTCCAGCAATTTCATTGGTTTTCTTCAAAACTTTTAATATAACATGGAAGAAATATTCAATGCACTAAAAATATCAAATCACATGCCTTAGATTGTTCTTCAGAATTGATGTTAGTGAATGAAGGTTGATTTCTCCCCTTTCTCTACAGATTTTCTCCTAAGGTTGAAGATGGTGGTTGGAGGTTTCTTTTGGAACCTTTTCAAACTCTCCTATAACTCCCGTAGCCCTCTAACTCACCTAATGCTGATAATGATCTTAGTGGGTTCATAAATAATATAAAATAAACCTCTAAAATTCGTGGGTTTTAATACCCATATTTTTAAAATTACCAAAATACCCTTTTGGGTTGCCGATATGGCCTAAACATACCCCGGGACCCAAACTAAACCCCCGACTAGTGTTTTCTGACTATTTTGACCCTTCCAGACACGTTGACGCACTCAAAATAACCATACGGTTGATAAAAATAAAATTCACTTTTTAATTCAATTAATTACGTTCCTAACGCAGCTGACACGCGCGTCCCAATTAAATTTTCCCAAATTGTCGTATAGCTACCTCGTGACAATTTAAATATCATCAATACTCATGTATTACCATACATACTCGAAAATAATAAATTTTAACATCATAATCAAATACCAACTCACATCTCTTTAGTATTTATACCCGGATTAATTTCCAATTAGTTCTCATTTAGTTTAGTTAATCCCTTAAATAAATATCAATAAAATTACGGGATATTACATACTTCCCCCCTAATAACAGAATTTCGTCCCGAAATTCGGAACTAAAGAGTACCTGGTAAAAACAACTCTGGATAACGCTCGCGCATTTCATCCTCGCGCTCCCATGTGGACTCCTCGGCATTATGATGTCGTCACTGAACACGTACTAATGGTACTATCTTCGACCTCAGTTTTCGCTCGCTTCAGTCCAGAATAGAGATTGGTCCCTCCTCGTAGGAACTATCTAGTTGCAGATCGATGTCCTCCAAAGCAATGTGAGTATGGGCCAAATCATCCCTCAGATATTTTCTTAGCGAGGAAATATGGAACACATCATGAATCCTATGCAAGTGCTCCGGTAACCCAAGTCTATACGCAACTGGCCCAATCCGCTCGATGATAGAAAATGGCCCCACATATCTCGGTGCCAGTTTCCCCTTCTTCCCAAAATGCATAATTCCCTTCATAGGAGATACTCTGAGTAAAACCTGGTCCCCCACTTTGAATTCTCTGAAGAACCTCGTGGCATCGGTATAGCTCTTCTGCCGGTCCTGAGCTACCCGAATGCGACTCCGTATCATCTCTATCCTTGCCGAAGTATCCTGAATCACTTCCGTCCCAAGGAGTTTGTTGTCCCCCACTTATAACCAACGTGCTGGGGAACGACAAGGTCTACCATACAACGCCTCAAATGGAGCCATACCAATGGTGAACTGATAAGAGTTATTATAAGCAAACTCCGCCAGTGGAAGGTACTGCTCCTATCCACCCCTAAAGTCTAGGATGCACATACGCAACATATCTTCCAACATTTGATTTGTACGCTCGATTTGCCCATCAGTCTGCGGGTGATATGCCGTACTCAATCGCAACTCCGTACCCATGGCTTCCTAGAAACTCTCCCAAAATCGTGAAACAAATATCTTGTCTCGATCAGACACGATATTTAGAGGTACGCCGTGAAGTCTCACTATTTTCGTAATGAAAAACTGGGCATACTGTCCCGTAGTGTAGTCGGTCCTCACGGGCAGAAAATGAGCAACTTTGATCAACCTATCCACAATTACCCAAATGGAGTCGTGACCCCTCTGTGACGTAGGTAATCCCGTGATAAAGTCCATGGATATGCTCTCCCATATCCACGTCGGAACCTCTAATGGCTGTAGAAGTCCTGCCGATTTCTGATGGTCCACCTTTACTAGTTGACAAGTGGCACATTTAGAAACAAACACGGCGATATCTCTATTCATCCCGCTCCACCAATACTGTCGTCTCATGTCTTGGTACATCTTATCCCCACCAGGGTATACCGCGAACCGTGAGTCGTGTGACTCTGTCATCACCTTGTGCCGCAAGTCTTCCCCTTCCGGAATGACCAGTCTCCCATTAAAGCGTAATCCCCCGTCTGAGCTAACGGTATAGGACTCGGCTCCCTCTGCTAGTAATCGAACTATCTTCTCCTGACAGAACGAGTCATTTTCCTGGGCCTTTACCACTATCGTAACAATCTGAGGTGTAATAGTCATCACAGACATGAACGATCGGGCCATTGCATCCTGGTGTCCCAACTCCTTCCACTTAGCTTTCCATGCCTTGACCACCTCATCTACTGGCCTACGGCTCAACGCGTCTGCTACCACGTTAGCCTTTCCTGGGTAATATTGAATATCAAACTGATAATCCTTCACAAACTCAAGCCATCGTCGTTGACGCATATTCAGTTTATTTTGCGTAAAAAGGTATTATAAAGACTTGTGGTCTGTGAACAACCGAAATTTCTCCCCCAGGAGATAGTGTCTCCAAATTCGAAGAGCGAATTCGACTGCCGCCAACTCCAAGTCGTGGGTGGGGTAATTCTTCTCTTGAGGCTTAAGCTTACGGGAAGGATAACCTATGGCCTGACTCTCCTGCTGCAATACACCTCCAAGTCCTTGTAAGGACGCATCGGTGTAGACTAGATACTCAACTCCCAGTCTCAGTAATGCTAACACAGGTGCTGAGGTTAACTTGTCCTTCAGCTCATCGAATGCCAACTGACAGGCATCGCTCCAGATGAATGGCACACCTTTGCGAGTCAGATGTGTCAAAGGACCCGCTATCTTTGAGAAATCCCTAATAAATCTCCTATAGTATCCTGCTAGGCCCAAGAAACTACGGATCTCTGTCGGTGTCGTGGGCTTTCCCCACTCCCTCACCGCGGATACCTTCCCCGGATCAACAGATATCCCCCGGTCTGAAATGATATGCCCCAAAAACTGAACCTCCTTAAGCCAAAACCCACACTTCTCATACTTTTCATAAAGCTCGTTCTGACGTAGCGTCTGCAAAACCTGCCTCAAATGCTCGGCGTGCTCCTCTTCTGTCTGGGACTAAACCAGGATGTCATCAATAAAGACGATGATGAACTGGTCTAGGAACTCTCTGAACACCCTATTCATCAAGTCCATAAACACGGCTGGAGCGTTGGTCAAGCCAAAAGGCATAACCCGAAACTCGTAGGAACCATATCTCGTCAAGAAAGCAGTCTTTGAGACGTCCTGCTCCCTGATACGCAACTGATGGTATCCCGATCGCAAATCAATCTTTGAAAAGAAGGAAGCTCCTCTCAACTGGTCAAATAAGTCATCGATTCTGGGCAACGGATACTTATTCCGTATCGTGACTTTATTCAACTCCCGGTAATCTACGCACAATCTCTATGATCCATCCCTCTTCTTTACGAACAACATAGGGGCACCCCACGGTGAAGTACTCCTCCGGATAAACCCCTGACCCAACAATTGCTCTATCTGATCTCGTAGCTCTCTCATCTCTGCTGGAGCCATACGGTAAGGTGTGCGGACAATTGGCAGAGTGCCCAGCGTCAAATTGATTACAAAATATATCTCTCTACTAGGCGGTAATCCAGGTATATCCTGAAATACATCAGCAAACTCCCTCACGACTGGAATCGAATCGAGTGGTAGCACCACTTCCTTAGAGGTCTCCTCCTCTATATAGTACAAATGAGTGGACGATCCTCCCTCAGGGCGAGGCATCGCCACTAAAAATATCTCCTGCTCGGGAATGGCAAAGATAATACTCCTACTAAAACAGTCAATCATGGCTTGGTACGCAACTAGCCAATCCATACCAATAATGACATCATACTCAGTCATCTCTAACACTAACATATCAGCGGGTAAAGTAAACCTCCCGATCTCTATACCCACACTTCTACAAATAAGGGAAATCACGGAACCCCTACTCAACGGTGAATCTACACAAGTGACCGTGCTCTCGGCGGTGTCTAATAACGCAATAGTGCGTGCAAATCTCATGGCAATGAAACAATATGTGGCCCCCGTGTCAAATAAAATACACCCCATAGTCCCCTAAATAGAGAACATACCCTCAATAGCAGGTGGATCCTGTGGGACTGCGACATGCTGGAGCTGATACACTCTCCCATACTGAAGCTGTCCCTGCTGAACTGGGACCGCTGGAATGGGTGGTAATGCTGCCATCTGTGGTGGTGCTGGGAGGGCGACGGGAAACATAGGCCTCTGTGGCTCGTGTCGAGCACCCTGCTGCTGCTGCTGTGGGGCCTGCCCCTATCAGGACAATCCGGGCGTTTGTGGCCAATCTTGCCACAAGTGAAGCACTTTTTCGGGAAATTTCCCCCTCGCTGTCCCTGCTGCCCACGACCCTGATGACCGTTACCGTTCCTGCCCTGGCCATGCTGGCCCTACTGAAACTGCTATTGCTGACCATTCTGACCCTACTGGCCCTGATGGCCGTTCTGACCCTGATGGCCATGCCTGAAACCTCCTTGACCACTCCTAAAACCTCCAGATCTAAATCTCTTAGAATCCCCCTGTTGGGAACCCTGATCAACCTGCCTGTGTTGTCCCTGAGCAGATTGTGCCCCGCTGGCACCATTTCCCCCTGTCCTGCCCTAATGGATGGACTCTCCTGATCTCTTACTCTCAGCCATGTGAAAACGGTGATCCTGGCAGTGAAGTAGTGCCGCGTTAACCACATCAGAATAAGTGGCCAACGACAGATTACCCAACAAGTGCTGACGGATTCTCCAAGTCAATCCATCCATAAACTTCTGAATCTTTTTCTCTTCAGTCAGAATCTCATCGGGAATAATGTTCAAGAGATTAGTGAATTCGGCCTCATACTCGTCCACGGTCCTCCCCTCCTGCTTGAGGTTCATCAATTTCCTCCTCATTTCAGTGTGAACAGCTGACGAAAATATTTGCGGTCGAACCGCACCCAGAACTCCTGAATAGAAAGGGCGTCCCTCTCCTCTGCGGTGGTAATGGACTCCCACCACTGCAATGCATATCCTATTAGCTTGAAAGTAGCCAGTATCTGCTTCGAAACCTCTGTGCACTCGTACATCCTTAAGTGCCTCTGAATGTCCTTCCTCCACTGATTGGATACCACAACATCGGAGCTACCTGCAATCTCCGGAGGGTGTGCTTTCTGAAAAGCATCATGAACGCATTCCCAAGAAGACGGGAATGCATGAACCTTAACTGGCACGAATACCGGCGCCTGGGGTGGTGCCTTCTGTACAACGGCTAGGGCGGCATTTACCGCTTAGGCTACAATAGCTGCAACGTCGGTGGCATTCATAGTGCCCTGAACTGGTGCAGGCTGTGGCTCTGGCTGTGCATCCCTAGGAACTCGTTGCGCACGTCGTGGAGGCATCTGAAATGAGATTAAAGTCTTATAAGTTCGCAGTTATTATCTCAAAATAGCTGAAGAGCGAAGCATACACAAAAGAATACAACAGTCCTAAAATATAGGGCTCTATATCAAAGAAAGCTCAGCGAAAACATAACAAGCCGTACAGATCCTAAGGACACTAGAACCTGATGCTCTGATACCACCTGTGAGATCCCGACTAATTAAATACCGGGTATCTACTCCTTTATTAAATTAATACAAAATGCCAAGTTGGTTCAGTTCATAGCATCACTGTCGAAAACGTTTTAACAATTACTAGCCACCTAATATTTAAAAAGTGAGTTGTCAATTTTAATTAAATCCGATTAACATACAATAAATGAATTATGAAATTCTAACATAACCACCACAACATAGTCACAATAGGATAACCATCAAATAATAATGAGTCTGGAGGAATACTCCTCACAACAATCCGAATACTGAAATAAATAAATACCAAGTCTGCATCACTAAATTAATTACAATCCAAAGTCTGAAATTACTGAATAAGTAAGATGTCTCTAAAAGAAATGGGGCAACATGCCCAACAAATGAGAAAATCTAATAACGGAGTCAAGATCGAAAATGGAGGCGTCTACTGTCAAGGTTCTGTAACTTCCACAGCAGCTACAGCACGTCACCTGAATAGAACTCCTAAGCATGGTGTCCTTGTGGCTGGGCATCTAAAAGGTTTTTACAAAAATAGATTTAAAAGCAAACGGGTCAGAGCCCGATTGTGAGAATAATTTAAAATTTTGCAAGTGTTTAATATCATTAAACAGTGAATATAAAGTACATGATAGTGTGTGCACTCACATGATTTCCTCACCTCTCAACTAATTGTGCACTCCTATCGTACCCGTACCCATTCTAGTTATTCCCATATCTAACTGGTCCGATACCAAAATCTAACATTACTATACGATATCCAATTCAATTCCCAACAACTTTTATTCAACAGAGTGTTATAACTTGCTACACAATTTCCCATGTTAGTACTACTAATTACTAGAGATCTTCCATTTCACTTTACAAACCGTTGCTATTATTTATACTCACATTGATTCATGACAATTCATTTCAATTAACAGTATATTATTCCCATCATAAATATACAATACTAGCACCCCGAGACTAAGCTGTGGTGCACACATACTCTGCTATCAAATCCCGGTACATCACGTACATAAGGACCACGTATTTCGAATCTCTTAGGAATCGTTTCATTAAACAACAATCACAAACAATGGAGGCGAACATAGTTCACATCACATGGGTCACGCACATACCTACGCTCCCATGATCATCAGACTTATTAACTTCTCAATAAGTCCTTCTCTGACCTATGTCCTCGAGGTACCAATCTATATCCCCCTGTAGGCACACAAAGATTAGATGGCCCTGATCGAACGCCGACCTCCCATGATAGCAAGTACGGTAGGTATATTATACACAGATAACTACATATACTAAGCATTCGTACATATTAGATATCACAATATTTTATTAGTGGTATACTTCTCGTTCTTATACCAACATTTAGTGTTATACAAATCACAAGTCCCCGGTTTATATGTATTTAAGTTATCAACTCTTCTCACGTCGTGATTAGTTACTCGCTTCCCAATCCACAAATGTCATCCGGTTTATTACAAGATTCTAAGTTTTGATCTTCAATGTACCCCAATCTCCCAACTATACCCACTAGTTAATAAGGGAAGGTTATCTCACCATTTAAATAAGTCTACGGGATACTAGAAATAAATTCAGGCAAAAAAGGCCATTCTGTCAACTCGTTAGAAGTCTCGTTCGAACGAGGTCGTTAGAACGAGTGTCGTTCGAATGAAAGGCTTCGAACAAACTACCAACTCGTTAGAAGGGATACTGTCATCTCGTTAGAAGTTCATTCGAACGAGGTCGTTCAAACGACCTGGGCAGGCCTTCTAACGAGGTGGCAGATTCAACCCAAAAATTCTCAAGTCCGTTTTCTTCATTCTTCACTTCGCTAAATCCACCCTAAGACCATCCAATTTATGTTTTAACGTATATAAATCATTTCTAATCACCCTAGATCATCCCTTAACATATTTTAGGGATCAAATCTTACAAATCATCATGGAATTAACATAAATCTCCAAATATTTCACCAAACCCTATGAACATGAACCCATAATTTTATTACACCCAATTACTCATCATAAATCCGTTTTTAAATCATCATATATAACTCTTCGAATACTAAATTAGTCCATCATCATTCTACATGCAAATCCTAACCCAAATTTAAAGTTTCTCCAACAATTTCATTGATTTTCTTCAAAACTTTCAATATAAGATAATTCCTACACTAAACATGGAAGAAATATTCAATGAACTAAAAATATCAAATCACCTGCCTTAGATTGTTCTTCAGAATTGATGTTAGTGAATGAGGGTTGATTTCTCCCCTTTCTCTACAGATTTTCTCCTAAGGTTGAAAATGGTGGTTGGAGGTTTCTTTTGGAACCTCTTCAAACTCTCCTATAACTCTCGTAGCCCTCTAACTCACCTAATGCTGATAATGGGCTTAGTGGGTTCATGAATAATATAAAATAAACTTCTAAAATTCGTGGGTTTTAATTCCCATATTTTTAAAATTACCAAAATACCCTTTTGGGTTGTCGATGTGGCCTAAAAATGCCCCGGGACCCAAACTAAACCCCCGGCTAGTGTTTTCTGACTATTTCGACCCTTCCAAACTCGTTGACGCACTCAAAATAACCATACGATTGATAAAAATAAAATTCACTTTTTAATTCAATTAATTATGTTCCTAACGCGGCTGACACGCGCGTCCCAATTAAATTTTTCCAAATTGTCGTATAACTACCTCGTGACAATTTAAATATCATCAATACTCATGTATTACCATACATACTCGAAAATAATAAATTTTAACATCATAATCAAATACCAACTCACATCTCGTTAGTATTTATACCCGGATTAATTTCTAATTAATTCTCATTTAATTTAATTAATTCCTTAAATAAATATCAATAAAATTACGGGGTATTACAGAATGTTCATGTGATTGATTCGGTGATAACTAATTATGAAAATGAAGGAGCGATATGTGGTTCTATGTAGACATGAATGAGTAAGCTTCACAACTCAAAAGGTAATTACATGAGTTTATACATTTAAATATTTTTATATTGATCCTATAATTTTAGTTATTCACAAAGTTTTACATATTCACATTTTGAATATTTAATTGTGAAAAATTACACTATCACGCCGAATTTTTTTATGTACGAAAAAAGTAAAGATTGGTACTTCTCGTTTTCTATAATAATTGAAACTTGAAGTTTCAGTGTTACCTTTGAATTTGGAACTTGAAAGGTACCTAACTAATTAAATAAGGAACTAGAAGTTTCCTAATTTTTATTAGGACCTGAAGTTCCTAATTATCATTCAAATTTTCGACCTGAAGTTCCCAATACCATTTAAAATTTGGGATCTCAAACTCCCAATTACTATTTTTGGAGACATGAAGTTTCCAATGGCTATCTCTATCTTCGGACATGAAATACCTAAATAATTATTTTAATTTGGAACCTGAAGTTCCTATGTAATTTTTTTTGGAACGAGAAGATTCTATGTAAGTTTTTCCTTTGGAACCAAAGAATTCCATATAATTTTTTTTATTTGGGACTAAAAGTTCTCAAATTATTTTTAAAAAAATGGGAACTTAAAGTTCTCAAATATTGTTCAAATTTTTGGATATGATAATGAAATATTCCCTATAATCAAATCCGAAGTTTAGATTATTTTTTTAATAGGGCAAGGGATACTATAAGTCCAATAACAATTATTTATAATTTAAACCCGAAGCTTTTATAATATTGTAATAAAATATGAAGCTTTGATTAAACTTGACGTTTGAATATAATTGGAAATTTATTGTTGTGATATGAAGTTACCTTACTTACTTACAATTGGGACTTGAAGTTCCGCAATCATTATCCACATATCAAAATTAAAGTTTTTCCTATTCATATTTTGGAACTTGTTGAACCTAAAGTGTCACATGAAAATATATCACAATCAAACTTGAAGTTTTGATTTTTTGATTGTCAACTTGAAAGGGTATAAATCAAGATTTTATCAATTATCATTGATTTGTGATATGAAGATTCATATTCATTATTGTGATCAGAAGTTCACAAAATATTTTTTTAATTAGGATATAAAATATGAAGTCGGAAGCTCTTATGTTATTTCTGATTATTTGGATTAAAAGCTCCAACTAAAATATACCGTAAATTAAAACTTGCAGTTTGGTAATTCTTAGGGTATGAATTTTGAAAGTTCCCAAATAATTATTTATAATTTGGCCCCGGAGCTCTAAAAATATTATTTTTGTTAGGATTATTTTTAAAATAAATTGGATATTTAAACATATCTTTTCAAGTTCTCGATTTTTCATTTTCTTTATTAAATGAAATATCTTTTTAAATACTCTATTAATAGTTAAGTGTCCCTTTAACCATCACATTAATGGTTTCTCCATTAAATTTTTTGTCTCTTGCCCTTTAGCTTCATTTAACTTGAAATTCAGCTATTTATGTAGAACCAGAAGCTCTCATATACAAATGATAAAAACTTTCATTTTTATACATAATTCTCACTAGGCACTTTGTGAGTTATTTTAATATAGGACCTGAAGTCTTAGATTTTAATTTGATAATTTATGTGAACCTAGTTATATGTTAAAACCTAAAGGTCTCATTACTTTTCAAAACGAAATATTTGTCATTATTATTTTAGTGGCACTAGTTATATATTAGAACCTAAAGTCTTTTAATTTCGAGCCTAAAGTCTCTCACATATCATAAGATTATGAATTTTTTATTCATTAGTTATCAACTCAAATTTTAAACATTAACTGATAATTTTTTTGTTATTTATCTCATTCGTTAAATATCAATTATCTGATATGATCTTTTTAAATACTTTCACTTCTTACAGATTGGTTAACACAAGTTTGATCATAAAATATATTATTGTATTCTTAAGCATCTCTATATTCCACTCTTAACTCTTTAAAGTGGCAATTGTGAACAACCCAAGCAAATAATAAATAACTCACGCTATTATGAAAAACCATAAGTTTTTTTCTGACTTGATGTGTAATATATTAAAGGTTTCAACCATAGTTGAACCTAAGGCTCCGGAAGATGCTATGTGATGTTATTTGGTACCCTCCAATACATATGCGATAAGTCATATAAAAGCAATTCCTGAAGTAATTTATTTTATTTTATGGCCATCAGTATATGTGGGTATCATATTGAAATAAACAGTGAAAAGTAATTTTACGTTACTTCTAGTGTTAGAAGCCAAAAGCTTACACTAGTAAACAATCATAATACTATTCAAGGGATTATAATATAAATTACACTTTGTCATGAGCCTGCACCTCCATGGTTCAATTATTTATTATTACATAATGACCATTTTGGTCACCTTAATTATTTTTCGTAAGAAATTGTAAATGCAAATGATATTTATTACAAGGGTGTATATGGTTCTTACGATTCATTTTCTATTGAACCATTGATAAATACAATGTTTATAATATATGTACAATTTTATTTTGATGAGACACTATTCTCCCCATTAGGGAGAGGATAGAACATACCAGAAGTACAAATTATACCTAAAGAATTGTTCATTCCTAAAGAACGACGAGAATTATCATGGAATACTTTTACTTTGTCTCATCTAACCCCCCCCCCCCCCCCCCCCCGTATTACTCAGTGAAAAAAATGACGGTTAAAACGATACTTCACCATTAAATGTCACATGGACTAGTTACAAAGGTGCTTGCCAAAATCATTGTCCCAGAAGGACAAAATATATTCGACATTAAATAAATTTATTGCACGCCTGAAGTGTGACTGATTAGGCATAAATTCTTCCTAATTTATCCCTTAATTTCGGTACTTTAATCACCTCGAACAACGTAATTGGATTGACTTTATCTCATAATCTTGCTATTGACTTATCCTAACAAGTACACCGAGTTTCTGGTATTTTTTTATGATTTTACAGGTATCTAATGTCAAGAAATGGAAGAAGGAAACCGGAAGAATAGAGAAAGTCAACGAGAAAAGTCAAAAGGGCAAAAGAGTCATTTCTACCCAGAATCCGGATGAGGTACCTAAAGAGAAGTTGAAGGTATCATCTTCAAAAGCACCTAGGAAGAAACGACACCTCAATCGGATACCCGGAGCAAAAGATATGGGCAGTCAAAGTTTGAGAGAAAAGTCAAATAGGCAGACCGGTCCGCCCTCAACCGGACCGGTCCGCTATGCAAACTCCAGAGGACTGCGAACCGAAGGCAAACCGAAGAGCACAAAAAATAAAAGAACCGATCCGCACCGGACCGGTCCGCCTGGAAAATAAAAGAACCGATCCGCTTTAGAGGCAGACCGATCCGCTTAAGGGCCGGACCGGTCCGCTCCTCGAGATTTTGTTTTCTGATTCTCCTCTAAAGACTCCGACTTGTACTCAACTTCTTGGAATTTCATGTAGGGTATAAAAACCCGAATTATTTTGGTTGTAAGGGAGGCTAGAACGTGGGGAGTTAATTTTAATTTCTCATTTTCTTCCACAAACCCTAGTTGTAGATAGAATTTCCAGTTTTATTCAAGGATTGAAGGTTTATTCCAAGTTTGTGTGATCACCAATTTTATTTATTGCTGCGATTGTTCCTTGGGTAATTTTAGTAAGTTATTTCTTCTTTGTGATTCTATTTTACAGTATTCTATCAATTGTCCTTAGATTAATCATGAACTCTTGCATGTTAAACACTGTTTTCATCATTTTCGGTATGTCCGGCTAGATTTCCAAGGTCGGGTTACATGAACCCAACCTGATGTGGTCATTGCACGTATAAAGTTAATCCTCTGAATTTAGTAATTAATTTTGACCGTATTGCGTAGGGACACAACAATTGTAGGTCTAAATCTCTCGTTTGCCCCTGGGTAACCGGGATGATTGAGAATACAATTCGAGTGTCGTTATCGTGATACTGATTTACTCATCCTTTGATTAAGTATGACGCGGGCTTGAACCTCGTATACGTAATGCTTGGGAGTACTAAATTCCGGGTCAAATTAACTAGATAAATTTACGATTAATATTATACTGCAATACACTAGGGTTGGGGGATTGTATTCCCGTCCTATTTTTCATCATCTCATTTAAAAGTTCAATTCAATCCTTCATTCTTAATCTAGATCATTTAGTTAGCTGCATTTTTCACCATACTTTCATAATTGCATTTAGTGTAATCGAATCCCAAAAACCAAATCAATCTTTTCTTTTCTTTTTAGAGTCATCGTTAGGATTCCTCCGTCTTATCCCGTCGTCACAACTCTCGTTGTCCTTTTTCCCTGAGGATCGATACCCGACTTGTCGGATTATTACTTGAACGATAGGCTTGCACTTGAGCCTAGAGAGTACACACTTTAGAGACACATTCTGAGTCGTGTCAGTGACAAACATATAGGTCCTAACTACTTAACTCCTTAGTAATACAGATTAAATAAAACCATGCCCAAGTAATGCTCCAGAAGAGGTTATAAATAACGCTCTAAAAGAGGTTATGAACAAAAGATCCACTTTCTCTAAAACCCCCGAATAGGTTATTATTTATAAAAAGAAAGTCCCTGGGGTGACTTTAAAGCTCCTGAAGTTGGCAAAGGCCCCTAATAACTAATGAGATCTCTATGTTTTATACATAAATAAGAGAAAAGTGGGATCAACAAAGATGATCATCGATGATATAATTATATATGTTATAGATACACAAACATCAAAGGGCAATAATACTACAAATTCACGTACTATGAATATAAATGAATGTCGACAAAGAATATTGACTAAAAAGAGAAAATGCTATGATGGCATAATTCGAGTCTTATAATATACGTGGTGTATTTGGACCTATAGTAAACCCTAAAAGATGTTTACGAATCGGTGTTTATAAAAATATGAAGTGTATTGACTAAAAAAGTGCATGATTTATGGCATAAGGTTTTTTGAAGAAATAAAAAATGATTATATACGAACATACCATCCCGTTAATGCCGTAAATATTTTTCAGATATCTGACTAGCTCAGCAGTTTTTTAAAAGATATTAAATGAGACTCGTGAATATTATAACTGCTTATATATACGAGACTTAGACAAAGAATATATATATATATATATATATATATATATATATATATATATATATATATATATGAAGGATTTTCTTTGCCTGAAGTAAAGATAAGGAGTACTTACTCAAATGCACTAAGACGTTCACTGTACAACATGAAATCCAAATGGATATAGTTACAACCGTCTTATTAACTATTTGGCTAAGTAAGGGTATGAAAACAATCGTATATGCAAATATGCCATCATGCAATATCCTTAAATGGATGTGTTCTTGGAGTTCTCATTGAAATGGGGTAAGTAGTGATTATCTCAACCTGTAGATCAAGCATAATTTATGATAAACACTTATTCATTAGTTAAATGGATTGAAAAGTATTGCAATGCTTTAACATATATTAAACATACAATTTTAGGTTACCAATGGACTTCATTATTTGGATATTAAATTATTCATATTATCCTGAAGAGGATGACAAAAATAAATTTGATCCCGAAGTACTATAGGTGCATGTTACTATAGTATTTGGTCCAGAATTATCATCCTGTATGTTATTAGCATATATATATATACAATGCATGATATTGGATAGTATAATTGCAGTCAATATCTTGGCAAGAAACAATTGCTACTGACTTACATAGCATGGGACTAATATCAATCATATCATGCGATACATTTATATCTAACCATCTATGTCCAGTTAGTCATATAAATATATGTTATTTCTGGGAACCTCACAAGGAACAATCAAAGCACTTATGACTTGCCTCAAACAACATATGTTCCTACTACTTATGAAGGCAATGGTTCCAGTATAGCCCGCATTCAAAAAGGCTACATCAAGGGAGATACGATTAATGCTTTTTAGTTCTTCTACATCCATGAACTCCAGAAGAGTTATGCAACACATAAACTCCAGAAGAGTTATACTATTGAAGTCAAATAGATACGATATACTGACATGTTCATCCATCTTCACCCAAGTCTTATGGAAGTCGAGCTAATGGAGAAAAATAAAATTGAAGTAGCATCCAATCAAATATATTCACCATATCAAAGCAACATTTTAGGAGGTTGTTATGAGACTAATGTGCATCGACTCAACCATTAGAGAAATACTATAATCAGGGGGAGCATTTGATCAGGGGGAGAATCTACGAACATGATATTGTTGGACTCTTTTTCCTTTATGTAGCTTTTCTCCTATTGGGTTTTTCAATTAAAGGTTTTAACCAGGCAACACTAAGCACGTCCATCACCGATTCAATGATCACAAAAGTTATACTCTTTTTCCTTCACTTTGATTTTTTTTCACTGGATTTTTTCTTAGTAAGGTTTTAATGAGGCAACAATCATTGAACGGTGGATATAGTGTACATCAAAGGGAGAATGTTATAAAATATGTATTGTAAGTGGATGTTCACTATCCCACATCCCACATCGAAAAAATAGAGCTTTTGGTGGGCTTGCCTTGTATTATAAATATGAGTTACCCCCTCATTGTTGAGACACCAATGTAATAAGAAACACTTTCTCTCTCCATAATTTTCTCTCT
Source organism: Sambucus nigra (assembly GCA_949130495.1). Classification (NCBI taxonomy): domain Eukaryota; kingdom Viridiplantae; phylum Streptophyta; class Magnoliopsida; order Dipsacales; family Adoxaceae; genus Sambucus; species Sambucus nigra. The sequence goes on from OX422210.1 coordinate 712,974,259, forward strand.
ATTCTCTCTATGTCCATTTAGTTTACAACAGCTTGTTAATAGTGATGAATTGTCGACATTTACCTTTATTATGAATTAGGTATTAGTTATTGCTCTTTCTCTTTAGGACTTGCTTGTTTGTTTCGCATTCTCAATTTTGTGTCCATGTACTTATGATATGTTTGCGTTACCATATCAAATATATTGAAACCTAAAATACCAAAATTACCTCAATAATATACCAAAATTATAATCCAAAATACCAAATTAGAACTTTTTATCAATTCCGTCTATTTTAAACTATTCTCAATCTCAACCTATATCTGTCTTAATGACTCATATATGTCTTGGTACAACCCACTCAATCTTGGATATCTATTTCTTATCAATTTCCATCATAATTTTTGGCATATAAAGCCTAACTTAAAGACAAATTTTAACTTTGGTATAGAAATAAGAATACCAAACATATCAACTTTTAATAAAACAAAAAAGAACCAAAATTCTATCCTCTCCATAGGTGCGTGAATAACAAAAATACATTATGGTCAAATAGGAAATCTTAGCTAGTTTTCTTTCATTGTTAGAGTTAGCTTTGATAGGAGTGGTGCTGAGCCTTTGTTATAAGAAAAGAAAAGTCCCACATCGGTAAGAATAAGGTATCAACTATTTATAACTCCCTATAAATTGACCTCAACCACCTATTACTCCTTCGGATTTGCCAAGTTTTATTAAGTGGGCCATGTATGAGTCAACTTTTCAGTGTTCATTAATATTTTGGTCAAAGTAGATTGACTAAAAAGATTATGACAAACCTAGTTCTTTTTACGTTTGATTAGTATCTTCATAAAAAAATCCTTTTATGTTGGCAAATTGTAATTAGTGGTCCAATTAAAATTTTAGTTATTCATCATTATTTTGACCAAAGTATATTTGTCTTAACCTATTTCTTTCATTTTCATGGAAGAAGAGTTCAGATTTTTTTTTTACTTAATTTTTTTTTGTATTTACTGAAAGATACCGATCTTACTGGTGAATCGTGTAGTTTGGTATTGGTTTTGATGAATTTGTACCGACTGATAAATTTGGTAATTTCAATTTTGGCGAATTGAAATTGATTTAGTCTTAGTACGAGCTAATCACCAATCAAACCGACCGATAATCAACCTTAATTATAAACAACTACAAGCCAGACCGGGTCTGGATCCAGACTCGATCCGGATCCTATCCGTTTACTCGGATTTGGATCATATTTTAAACTCCGATTAACCGATTACCCATTTACCTGATTATTCGATTATTAAATGGATCAGATAACCCGATCTGATTAAATATGACATATATAAATTTATATTTTTATTAATATATCTATATCCATGTAATATATAACTATTATATGTATAAATATATATAGATCAAAGTAATATATGCTTTATTTATACGAATCATACATTATAATAAATTATAATATATTTTAATTTAAGATTAAATAATAAAGAATTGGTATGAAATAAAAATAAAAAATAAATGTATATATATGGCCAGACCCGAATTCGGACCCAACTTGATCCGATATTATACGGATCTGGATCCAATATTCTAGATCTGGTTAAGACCCGATCTGAACCCGATTAAGTTCTTACTAAACGGATCTGGATCGATTTAGACCCGGTCCGGACCCGACCCGTTGACAGACCTAGTTGCACATGCACATAAATAATGTCTATGAAGTTCCAACTCAACTCTTTAAATCTTGTAATGAAACCTGACTTTATCTTGTTTAACCAAATCCTTAGGGGTCACTTCGGGTGTGGTTGAGGTGTGTCATTTGAGTAAGGGATTAAGTCCATACATGCCTGGGAAAACTTCGTCACCAGTTGAGATTCTTGGGTGAATCACATAAAGGGGGCTCAATGTTTGAGTCAATACCTTTGATAACAAGCTTATTCTTTACCTCCCAACTACTGCTTTTGGATCAGTGTTATAGTACTAGTGACTAGTGATTCTTTGGTTGCAGACGAACAAGTTTTGAAAATCTTCTCATACTGAGTTGGTGATAGACCTTGCATCTTTATCTTTCTCATGATCGCCAATATCGCCACCCCCACACACTCTGAGCATGTGCCAAGTGAGCGATCGCACAAGACTGCCACTGGTCTATTTGTTATTACTTATATATTAAGGGTCTATTTGTTATTACTTATTACTTGTCAACTTTTATCAATCTCAGGACCGGTCCTGCCCCCACATTATGTGATGTAGTTTGCCCCTATGTTGCCTCCCCACATCGTGGCATAGTTGCAATGTAATAGTGTTGAAGTACCTAGGCTTTAAATGGTATTGCTAGAGAGACATGATTTTGTAACTTAGTTTTGTAACATGGGAAACACGTTTGCGTGTTATTGAAAGGCACCTTGAGTAGTATCATTTCAAGATGTCCCCCTTGAGGTGTCCTCCAATAACACACAAATACGTGTCCATGTCACAAAATCAGGTATCCCTATCATTTTCGGTTTTAAATTCAGGCCCGACAACAAGACATAATTATTAACATTTCACTTTCTTAATATGAACTAGCAACTTGCATTATGAGGCATGTTTGCTTTTAAGGTTTATCAATTTATGTTTAAAGAATGCTGTGAAAAGTTAATTAGTCCAATTTCCTAACAAACTTTTGTCTATTAGAAATTTATCAATCCAATTTTTTAAACAAAATTTCGTATCAAATCACGTATCTCATGTCAAGTGGTTTTATATCATGATGTATTTAATTTTAAGGGTTAATTACACTTTGACCCCTTCAACTTTACTTCCATTTTTACTTGACTATCCGTACTATTATTTTCTAAACTTAACCCCCTCAACTTATAAAAACGCATTATTTTATCCTCAAACACTAATGGTGTTAAATTTTTGGACAGAAAATTGATTATGTACGTTACACATGAAGATATTTTTGTTCAACCACTTGTGCAAATGACCAATTTTTTGTCCAGAAACATAACACTGTTACGATCAGAAATAAAATGACGTTTTATTGAAAGTTAAGGGGGTCAAGTCTAGAAAATGAAAATACAAGATGTGAAATGAAAATAAGTACAAAGTTGAAGGTGTCGAAGTGCAATTGACCCTAATTTTAAAGTTTATAGAAAAAAAAATGAAAACAATGGAAACTGCACACTTGATAAACACTAGGAGCTTGGATTTCTCATGAAACTAATATTTGACTTGAACTGGATGTTGCAAAACAGAAATTGTAGGTGTTTTTACCCATCTAGACTTTTTTTTTCTATTACCATTTCAAAGAAGAAAATAGCAATCCTCTTTTAGTTCAAGTACTTTGAATAGTTAAGAAATTTTAAAATATTCAAATGTCAGCTTCTGGCTACACAATATAACGTCAATAATATTAGCTAAAAAGGTAAAAATAGAAAACTTATACCTGTTTTTTTTTTTACCTCAGGTACTCATTAACACTCAAAATTAGATATTTATATAAGATATTCTTAATAGGTCCTATCAAAATATTTTTTTTCTCAATAGGTCCTATTTATACATGTAGTGAATATTCACTAAAAAGATTATACCTAGTACACAAGACTCCCGCTTCACTGCAGGATCAGGGAGAGGTAGATGTCGACTAGTCTTACCCCCATATTGTTTTATAATATGAATATTCACTACATGTTTACAAATAGGACCTTTTGGAACAAAAATCAATTTTCACGGGACATGTTGGAGCAGGAAAAAAGATCATGAAGACCTATTGAACTACATACTTAGTAAACAATATTAATTGGTAAAAACCCTTCGAGGTACTATAGAGCATTTTTTGTCCTTAAGGGCACAATTTTCGCTACTGAAGGTAACATTTAGTGACAAAACAATACCAAAGTCTACAAATAAAAAATAGTACCAAAGTCTAATTTTAGTTACTAGTGAGGTACCAAGTCAAAATCACCCATAAGAAAGCAGAGGAAAATAATATCTAATTTCTGGGTTCAATAACTACAAATCTGATGCAACAGTTTCCTTATTAGAAAATTGGCATTCATTACAGAGGACCTTTGCAGATAATTTACTCCTAAGAAATGAAATTTACATATGAAAGGTGATTCCACTACAAAACTCATATTTCAACCATCATTTCTTCTCCAGCATGGATTATATTACAACTACACATCCATACATTTGCTTTGGGTTCGCAATAAACATCATTTTTTTGAAGCTAACTTGTTTCTGGGGATTATGATTGAACTAAGCATTATTATCATCTGGAGAAAGTAATAAAATGATGGATGAATAACTGAGCATAGGGTACAGATTCGCGTCAAGAAAATGTGCGTACTGTTTGATTGCTATCTTTCTGTCGGGGATATCATTCGAGAGGAAATCGTATGGTGTGGGTTTGCTCGTGTCCACCAATGGGTCCCACCTGTAACCGGGGCGTTCAGGCAATGTAATGATGACTGGTAAATGGCTCATGTTGAAAGCTATGTACAATTCTCCCTTCACTGAATCCATCTGCATTATCAATTCAAATGAATTAGATCAGTTTATACCATAGTCTTAATAATGGTACATAGGTTAAAATAATTACATAATTCAATGGTGAAATGGTATATTTTATAATGGTACAATGGTATATTTAATACATTAAGCTTAGAAGAAACTGTAGAAAAACAATGCAGAAGACAATGATCCCTGACAAGATTGGAATATGTATTAAATATAACTGGGCAATAACGGGAGAGGTACGAAAGTAAAAAATTTAGTGACACGTACTAAAGTCTAAAAGATTAAAAAAATGCAAATAAACTTTTGATTAAAAAAAAATCTAAATGATTAAAAAAAAATTAAACTTCAGGAATCAAAATGCAAATAAACTTTTGATAAATTAGGAGTCAGGTCAGCTTTCCATTCGATATGAATGGAGTAAGAACAAAAGTTTAAATTGAAACACTACTGAAACATGAAGGTTTAAATTGAAACATGGAGGGACTGAGGGAGACAGTGATATCAACCCCTGACTTATGGGAAAACTTTGCATTTTACCCCAGCAAGTTTGCATACCAATGTAAATGCCACAAACCGGCTCGTTTCAGACCAATCTGGCATCCCCGGAGCATGACCATGCCACTGCAACCTCTCTGCAGTTGGAAAGTCGTTCAAGCCAATCGACTCACATTCACTGTAAAATATTTCAAATCATGTGAGCAGATCTGCCAAAGCCATCAAGGCTCTGTTTGGTTTGGGGAAAATATATTTCACAAACAGTAGAGTTTATTTTACTTTAACCCCGCCCCACCCCCACCCCAAACACCCTCCCGAGAAAATTGCATAATTAGACTAACTATACCTAGAAATTCAATATTAGACTGAACCCACCCCAGACAGTAGAAAATGCATAAGATACAAGTGGGATTATGCACATGGGGAGGGGGTAAATCTAGTTATGTAATTATTTCAGGGGCAGAGTGAAAAAATCCAAAAAAGTAAAAAGTACTTCACCTATTACTGTTGAAAATTTTATTTACTCTTTTGTTCAAAATCTTGTTATTATAGAGTGCACGCACTTATTTTCACTATGTCAAAATACTTTCAACCCAATCCAAATTGAGACCAAAGTGAACACAAAAGCGAGAATTAATTATTTATGAGCATACTGGCGGAAATTGGTCACAAGTGAGCAAAATCTGAAGAAGTCAGAGGATTCTTCCTTCTTGTCCCACCTAAAGTAATTAATCTGCAGGAGAAGATGAAGTTAGTCAACAAAAACAAAAATGGGTTCCTAGTGATAGAGGTAAAGAGCATTGCGGGGTAGTCCATCTCACATAGTTATCGTGGCAATATGTATTATTGTTCCCCCCTTTTGTGTGACCGTATTCATCTCCCATATATATCATGGGTACACCCTGTCAAAGAAAGATCATACCCTTTAAGGAACATGAACAGAGAGAGACAGAGCAGAAAGTAGAATGTCTAATTAAACTAATTAGTACAAGATTAAAAATTGAATTGAAACCAAAACTAGGGTTAATTACACTTTGAAACCTCCAACTTGCTTCCATTTTCACTTGACCACCCGTAGACTCAACCCCCTCAACTTAAAAAAATGCGTTATTTTACCCCAAAACACTGACGGTGTTAATTTTTTGGACAGAAAATTGATCATGCACGCTGCACACGAGGATATGTTTGTTCAACCACGGGTGCAAATGACCAATTTTTCGTCCGAAAACATAACATCTTTACGGTCAGGGGTAATATGAAGTGCTATTAAAAGTTGAGGGGGTCAAGTCTATAAAATGAAAGTACATGTGGTGAAGTGAAAATAGGTGCAAAGTTGAAGGGGTCAAAGTGTAATTAACCCCAAAAACTAATATAAGTATGCATTATTAGTAGAGGACCTTTCCTCATTTTCAACTCAAGTCTGTCACCCCAATACAACAGATTGCAATTCATTAATAGACCAAAGGAAAATTCGATATGCCCCACAATAAGGTTGAAAATTGTCAAATGACTGAAGGAACATGTTTTGGATTCATGTATTTAAAGGGAGCTTATACTGCAAATTTAGTGCTAGGGTATATTGTACATCGCGTTGAAAAGTGTAGGGGTGCTAAAACACGGAATAGCAAGAAAGTTAAAGCTGAATAGATGTAATACATAACTCCTTGCTAAAACACGGAATAGCAAGAAAGTTAACGGTGAATAGATGTAATACATGAAAACTCCATACTAAAACACGGAAACTCAACCCTAAACTAAACCCTCGATATTTCAACCCTTTGCTTTCTAACCCAGGTAAACTTCGTCACTTCTCTCTTCTCTCACCTGTAAGTTGGTGATCAGTGACCTTCCACCTTCACCACCCCACCCACATCCACCCACCCAACTTAGAGACTCATAAACCATTAAAGTTCATAACTAGTTGATACCAGACTTCTTCTAAGATTAGAACTGCACTGATTTACAACTGCAACAGAAAATTTTATGGTCTTTTTTGTTTCAGCAAGTAAACAGGCTGTAATAGTATTTCAAATGGCTTCAATTTTTTCCGAGCAATCAATTGGGAACATTATTAAAGGGTAGACGAATCAAGCTCCCAAGTACAAATCACAGTGATCAGATAGGTCATTATGCTGTAACTTCCATATTTAGAACTGCGCAATAAATAACCTTACTTGAGAAACCATGAGGCAGAGGAAAAAGTTTCTCATTTGTCGTTTCCTCAATTTCTTCACAGAGATGCTTGCGAACTCGCCCTCCTAAATCATCAATTAGATGAATCAGAAAGAAATTCATGTATCTACGCATGTTATAAGGCCACCCAATGAAACTCAAAAACACAGGGATATGAGGCACCGAGAAACTATATACTAAAAAAAAGATAACGTCACACAATTAGGCATTTAACAACTACCAAAATTCCTTACATTTAAGCAGGAGCCCTTAACATGTAGAGACATTAATGAATCAAAACAATGTTCACTCTAGATAGTTACTCATCAATCAATTGTTCACTATTAACTAGCACGCAAACCCTGCGATGCGGGGCCATTTTTAACGAAATTGTTAAAATGTACACTAAAATACCAAATAGTATTTTCGAAATCATAAAAAAAATTATTACGTGTAGAAATTTGTCAAACATAACCCTAAATGATAAAAAGGGAATTGTAATTTGCTTCAAATCCAAAAAACCTCTGTTCTAAAAAACCCGCCTAGGTTTAAGGCTTGGGAGAAACGCATCGCCTTACGCTTTTCACGCCTTATTCTTGGTAAAACCCTTAAGGTGCACTTTTTTCTAAAAACAACAATACTTTAGTGAAACGATGTTGCCTTTTAAAGAATTTGTTTACAAACCGGACCATTATCTCATCCAAAATAATCAAATAGTATTTTAATTTGCATATATTCAGACATATTTTTATGATATGTGCAATTTTTGTATTTTAATAATCTTGTTATGGTTAAAAAATATTAAAATATATTAAGAAGGCCTAAACGCCTTTTCACGCCTTTTTACGCCTAGGCCCGCCTAGGCTTCTAAGGCTTAAGGCTTGGCCTCCACGCCTCAATCACGCCCCGCGTTTTTTAGAACCTTGCAAAAAACTAATAAAACAACAATTATGTTATAGTTTTCTTCAAATACAATGATATCCATAAAACCTTTTTCTTACCCACTGATGTGTAAAAATTAAATTTACAATAAATAGAAACATAGAATCAGTAATTAGAACAAATTAAAAATTAAATAGCTAAATTAGCCATTTCTACGGGTTTGAAGAACATCTCGAACAATTAGAAAAGCAAAGCCACACGGTGCAAGATGTATCAGGGTAATGGGATATGGTAGTGCAAATTTAAGTGTTAACAGCCATAGCAGTTTCCAAATATAACATAACCTATGGTTTTTTTATACACTATGAACATACCCATTAGGATGCTCTAACAGCAAATGATATTATTTTAAGGTGAATTGTGAATTACAGAGATGAGAGGAATGTGATGAACCTCATTTGTTTTTTAGATAAATACAAGTAACAATTAAGTATTCATGCCTAAATTAAGTGGGTTTGATTGTTGAATATCAAATTGAATAACGGAATTGTTAGAAAGTGGCATAAAATTAAATCTGTCATAAAGGAATTAGACAATTTTAATAAGCAAAGAACGGCTTACAATCAATAATGAAAATGGAAGTTGACAAATTATATGAAAAGGACTTGAAATCTCCAACAGCGCATAAAGAGAGTACCTTGGAGAAGAGGTGCAATTGGAAGAGCTCATATATTGGTGGTTTTTCATAGGATTCATTTTTTCTTCGTATGTTATGGTGGCTTGGGATGAAGGTTTTATTGGAAAGAGAGATGAAAGGGACGGATCATTTGAAGAGTCATGAATTCGTAGAGGTGTATTAGAATGTGAAAAGTTTTGAATTAAAGTATTCTAAAGTTGTAATTATGTGGAATACAAAAAGATTTAAGGGATTAACTTAATTTGAGTTATTAAAATTGTACACGTGTCTTCATGAGGAAACGACAAATGTCGATACCTGATTCCGCTATCAACGTCAGTTATATACTATAACTAGCATGAAGGCCACGCGATGCGTGGCCGAGTATATATAGCCAAAGTGTTAAATTGATATTAAATTCGTCATGAAAAGGAAAAATTAAATTACAAAAAGAAAGGGAGGACATTAAAACTGTAAAAATCAAAGGTTCCTTTTTCTTCCAACGATACATAAATGAATGTAAATTGACAAATCGAGTTATAGTCATTTACTATGCAAGAATTAAATCCAAATTTCATTCTAAAATCACCAATCTTTGATCAAATCTGAAAATTAAAAATATATTAAAAAAATCTAGTATTTACGAAAAGATAATTTTAAGGAAATAAAAAAGCTGAAAAATATGGAAAATTTTGAAAATACTATTAAAAATCTAGAAATGACAAAAATATATTTAAATATTAAAAAAAACAGAAAATTATTTAGAAAATCTAGAAAATAATATATAGATATTGTTACATACATATTAGTGTATGTAATATAGGATTTTAATTGTTTACTAATTTTTTCAAACAAATCCTATATTTACAAACAAATCCTATATTTTTTTACATACATACCAGTGTACAAACAAATCCTATATTTGTTATATACATATCATATTCAATGGCTAAATGAAGATAACAAATCCTCAATTAATAAACAAAACCAAAACATCATCAACAACAACAATAATAATAAAAAAATTGAATAAATATAAACAAAACATTAACAACATAATACATACTTCTGTAAGCATCTAAACCCCAAATTGCACAAAACCACTCCATCTCAAAACCACCTCTCTCCCTACACACATCCTCCTTTATTCTCTCAACGACGTCGTCCCACTCCCTCAAAAACCCATCCCAATCCTCAAACTCTCGACTCCGCCACAGCATCCAAAAGCTCCTACAACTCAACAATACGACGGCTCACACGCCTTCCGTACAATGGTTTCGCAACACTGTCGAAGGGAGAGAATCGTTTGGATGAGGTTAACATTGGAAATAGGTTTGGAAATCTATATTTTCTAACAACAGTTCTTTTCAATAATTTCTTTATACCTTCTTCATATCGATATATATATATATATATATATATATATATATATATATATATATATATATATATATATATACGAAAGAAGACATTGAGAATCCAAAAATCCGTGAGAGATTCTATTGGAAACCTAGAAGGAGAGAAAGGGTGGATATGCAAAAGATTTTTCAATTGGTTTATTTGTTGTTTGTTTGGTTAAATAAAATTTACAGAGGGAATGAGAAGGGCAAACGATTATGTGGGGAGAGGAAAAGATTGAGAGGCGCTGAAAACAAAAAGGTATTGGTGCTGAAAGAGAAAGGCTGAATTAGCATTTTCCGAGGAGCGAGAGAGTAGAGAAGAAGAAAGGACGGGAGGATAAATTCATTGGAATGAAGGTGTTCCAGAAATTACCAAAAGCAAGGTTCTTAAAAAAAATGAAAGGGAAGGGACTGCTGCGTATGGGAGAGAGAGGAGCGTAAAAAGACTCATGAGTTAATAGGGTGGAGGCAAGCTTTGCCACGTGGATAGCCCATACCAATTATTTATTACTGCCACGTGTCACCCTCACACGATTTGGGTCTACAATTTTTATTATATACTAATAGATTTGTGGAGACATATTTGGCTACAATTCAAAGAGTTCATAGTAGTCTTAATATATTTATGAGATCACAAGTATTTAGTCCCATTTTTAAAAATTCATTTGTAGCCACTCCCATGTATTTATTTCTTTAGTTGTTGGTCCTGTTGTAACAACTATGGGACAAGTGTCATTCTCTGCGAAAAGCTATGAAGCACAGACACTCTCCCAGAAGCCAGCGTGTCATATCCAACAACGTGTCAAACACCTATGAAGCACAAACACTCTCCCGGAAACCACGAGTCAACTTTGACTCAAGTGATGGTGATTGTGCTTTATTTATGATTCTTAATGTCAAAGTGCGTTTGAATTTTGTTTTGTATGGTCCATTTTCTTAATTTCATGTTAAGAATGCTCTAACAATATATTTTATGGAGAAAATCTGTTTTATTTCATTAATATATATTTAAATATATATTATATATTATACGTATCATAGCGTGTCGTATCCTAGTTTTTGAATCAATCACGTGTCATATGTCGCGAGTCGAAACACGTATTACGTGTTCGTGCTTCATAGGCGAAAAGGAAGAGAGGCAGTTATAAGCGGTTACAGAGCGGTTATGGGTGGCTTTGGATGGTTATGGGACTTAATACAATTTAAAAAAATACATGGAATGAGCGCCCAACAAAACTTTGAAAATGGGACTAAACCCAAAAAAACTATATATTTAACCTTAATGCAGGCTTGAACGTACAAAGAAATCATCATCTCTTTAACCATCTTAGCCAAACTTCCATGGAGGAAACCGTGAATATTTATTTCTGATTCCTTCGCAGTCATCTTAAAGGCTTTCGGGTAGCTGGAAGTGGAAGCGCATTTGTTTTGTTTTATTTTTTATTTTATTTTTTAATACAAGTGTAAGCTGCATGTTTTGGTCCACGACAGGGAAATAAATGTACACATTTTGTATATGCATAAGGTACAGTTTTTTATGAATTTGATATATACTTCTTATTTAATATTGTAATACAATTTGAGAAGGGTCTTCCCTAATATATGGACAAGTGTTTAATCAGAAGCTTTGCCTTATGCATAGGAAACTAAGAATCTAGTACTTTGCAGCGAGTTGCTCGATGTCGTCCTAGTTGACAAACGGGATCCAAGAAAATAACTTTTGGCATTTGTTATCAGTGTTGAAAAGAAGAAATACCTACTTGAATGAATAACTAAGCTTTTCTCTATCTTGGGAGAAGAAAAAGCCTTCGAAATTCTCCTTCATCAATGTTGAAAACAAGGAATGACAACTTGAATGAATATGATGCAGGAGCATAGGGATATATATGTCTTTTAGCATTTGTTGTATTTTTAGCCCTTTTTACCCCAACCTTTTATTATAAATAGCCCCAAAGCTCATATTTATCACTTTTGACAATATGATAATGAGAGACTCAAGAGAGAAATTAAGACCCATTTTCTACTTTTCCTTTGTTGTTGTTATTATTGTGTAGTTTAGATTTCTTTTACGCTTTTGCACCACTATTCACATCAAATTGGTATCAAATTGGTATCAGAGCTAAGTTTGTTCTTGGATTAAATATATTCATCAAAGATTGGGACTCGGTTTGCGTTCACCGGGATGAGACTCGGGCCACCCCAAATTTTATTCTACAAACCCTAGCCCCAAACAAGAACGGCGACAAAGGTGACTGCCGTCGCCCTCCGTAACACCTCTGCACCATTGCGATGGGCAATCACCAACTCCGAATACAGCCAGCACTGTTGGGCAAAGCCGCGACTCACACTCTAGCCTGGGACCAGTCGGGTTTCACCGGAATCACCAATTGAGGCCATCGTCAACCCAAACACAGCGGGTCAGTCCGTCAATGCTTCACCGGAGACTTCCCCCTCACGCCGACCGTCCAAAGCTGTTAAGAACCCATCGGATTTGCAAAATAGTGCCATCTACATTCAAGAACAATTGTTTCCTTTAATTCAACCTCTAGTTCACCGGAGTCTAACAAAAACCGTCTTGTGGCCCCCGAACAATCCATGATTCGGTCGGACTTATACAAGAAGCATCCACCTTTATTATCTACCCAATTTCCTCAAAAAAAAAATTAAACCCCAAACCCTATCTTCCCCATCCTTAAGAAACCCTAAAATCCAACCCACCTTCAAACCTTAACCCTTTAATCAAAGGGTGCGCCTCGTTGGGCATCCTCCCTATTCCTACCGATGTACCTCTATCTACCGCCCAATCCATTTGTAGGCGCCGTGATTCGTTTTTCCTTGCTCAAGCAAAACTTGTCGATGTTTCTACCACTATTACACAACCGTTATGATCACGACTTCGGTGGACCCCCAGGCACCTCCTCTTAGTGAAGTCGTGTGAATCCGCACGAGTATCTTCTTTACTCGTTGTACAGCGTGAGGGAGGCTATGTGCGGTGATCATAGACGGGGAGGCTAATGATAATTTGGTGGCGTAAGAAATTGTAGATAAACTGTAGCTCCCTAGAGAATCATTAACCACTCCGTGTCGAATTGAATGGTTGAGTAATGGTACCACCCTTACCCTGAGTCGACAGTGTTGAGTGGCCTTTTCCATCGAAGACTACCATGATGTAGTTGTGTGTACTGTGGTAGACATGCGGGTGTGCCACCTACTATTGGGGAGGCCTTGGCAGTTTGATTATTGTAGCATGCATAACGGACGAGCTAACACTTACTCATTCAAACACGAGGAGAGAGAGATTCCCTCCTCCGCCCCATAAGACCATTCCCGATGGCACAGCCCTCCGCTTTGATAGTCTCGCATGACAATTTAGCTACAAAGACCGTGGAGACAGGATTATGCTAAGCCCTCATCAGCCCTATTTCTACGCCTTCTACACCGGAGGCATCTGTTCCTCCACTTGAACAAGCCCTGTTGGATTCGTACGTGGATGTATGTACGCCTCCCGATGATCTTCCTCCCCCTCGAGACATACAGCATGTTATAGATCTTGTGCCTGGGGCACAGCTCCCCAACCTCCCCCATTATCGCATGTCACCTATAGAGCATGCTAAGTTGCACAGGCAGGTCACTGAGTTGTGCGACAAGGGCTATATTAGGGAGAGTATGTCTCCTTGTACAATGCCGGCGTTATTAGCACCCAAGAAGGATGGGAGTTGGCGTATGTGTCTGGACAGCCGCGCCATCAACAAAATCACCGTGAAGTATAGGTTTCTTATCATCTGACTAAAGGATATGTTAGATCAGCTCCATGGCGCGACGATCTTTTCCAAGCTCGACTTAAAGAGCGGGTACCATCAGATACACATGAGACCGGGGGATGAGTGGAAGACATCGTTCAAGACAGAGGATGGGTTTTATGAGTGGACAGTGATGCTTTTTAGCTTCTCCAAATACCCTTTCCACATTTATGAGAGTGATGACTTACATTTTGCGCCCTTTCTTGGGCAAGTTTGTAGTGGTCTACTTTGATGATATCCTAATTTACAGTCGGTCTGAGGATAAGCATCTTGACATGTGACCCAGGTTCTGGATATTTTACGAGCCAAACGCTTTTTTCTCACATTGAAAAAGTGCGCCTTCATGGTCCCCTCGGTGACTTTCTTGGGGTATGTGGTTTCTGAGGATGGCGTCAGGGTAGACGACGCTAAGATTCAGGCAATAGTGAATTGGCCTACACCCACTTCAGTGTCTTAGGTCTGTAGTTTTCACGGATTCACTACTATCGGCGCTTCATATAACGGATTTCAGCACTGTTATGGCCCCTATCATAGTTGTTGAATTGTGATACGTATCGTGTATCGAAAACCATGTGTATCGTGACTCGTATCGCGATACGTATCGTAAGATACAGAACAAAAAATAAATAAAATTGTAAAAAAAAAAAAATAGAGAGAACACGTTACAATCAATTATATAATATAATTTGATTCAAACTTCTAATTTCTTTATAAGTCATATCAAAAAGAGAATCCACAAGTCATATTTAGATATACTAAGCCATTTTTTGACATCTTTCCCCGTTCCGACAAGATGGTGCTTCATTCTAAAAATCCCACCCCATTTTGCATCCTTACAAAAATTACATCTTAAATGCAATCTATTATCATTCACTTTTTCACAATAATCCCATGTGGGGTAAACCACAAATTTTCTCTTTTGTTTAGTCATTTCCTAAATAAATAAAGAGGAAAATAAATAAATATACTTAAAGAAAAGGATATTAAATAGGGTGGAATAATAAATATATAAAGAGGAACAATATATAAATAAATGAGAAACAAGAAATATATAAACTAGGTTACTTACCAAAGCACCAAAACAAGAAATATATACATAGGGTTTTATCCTTTATGTGTTTTAAAGTCTTTAAACATTATTCAATGTATTTTCGTCCAGAAAAAAATAAAAAATAATTTTTTTTTTTAAACTTTTTCCAACCTAGCTATAGACAGAAATAAGGGTTAAACATTTTTGTCCAGAAAAAATAAATATTAAGTTTTTTTACTTTTTCCAACCTGGCTGCCAACAAAAACAAGGTTTAAACATTTTCATCGAGAAAAAATTAAAAAAAAAAAGTTTTTTTTTTACTTTTTCCAACCTGTCTGCCTACATAAACAAGGGGGATTAAACCCCCCAGATCATACGAGTTATGTATCGACTCGCGATTCCCTTTCGAGTCACCCGATTCTTTGTGTATTTCGATTCAGCCAACCGATACGTATCTTTTTACTGTTGAATCGAATTGTAACGCCCGATACTAACTACTGAGGCCCCTATTACGGATTTGATGAGTACTTCTACGAGCACAGAGTTCAAATGGACTGCCGAAACTGAGAGAGGCTTCAAGCGTATCAAGAAGTTGATGACGATTGCACCTATCCTCTAACTGCCCGATTTCGTCCAGCTGTTTGGGTTATCTTGTGATGCTTGCAAGACGGGGGAAGGGGTTGTGTTGAGCCAAAACGGAAAGCCCATCACGTTCTTCAGTCAGAAGTTAACTGGGGTTGCACTACACTATTCTACCTATGATCTTGAGTTTTATGCAATTGTCACTGCGGTGAAATTATGGTCATTTTACCTCCTCCATAAGGAGTTCGTCATCAAATCCGACCATGAGGCACTGCGCTTTCTTCATAGCCAGCCGCGTGTTAGTGACAGACACGCTAAGTGGACTCCCTATCTTCAGCGTTACACTATCTATTTGCAGTACAAGCCCAAGAAGAAGAATCTTGTAGTGGACGCTCTTAGGCGACGAACGCATGCCCTGGTGACTCTGAGGAGCCAGGTATTTAGGTTTGATGACATCCGAGACCTTTACTCGACGGACGTGGAGTTCGGCCCGATACTTTTTGCGTGCCAGCAGGGCAATGGTGCATCGGGCGAATACTTATTACAGGATGGGTTCTTACATCGGGGGACATCTTTGTGTATGTATTCATTCTTCTACCTTACGGGAGAAGATTATTTCAAAGGTTCACAGGAGAGGGCTAGCAAGTCACCTGGGGCAGGCACGTACACATGTGATGTTGAGGGACCGTAGACGTTGATATACTTGTCAGACGGCCAAGGGGCAACATTCCAATACCGATTTGTATACTCCACTACCGATACCTGAGCGCTTGTGGCAAGATGTTTCGATGGATTTGATTATTGGATTACCACGTATTTCCGGCGGTCATGACTCAATCTTGGTAATAGTGGATCGGTTTTTCAAGATGTCCCATTTCATCCCTTATACGCGCACGAAAGATGCCTCCTATGTCGCGTCATTGTACTTCCGTGATGTTGTCAGTTACATGGGGTGCCACACAGTATCACTTACGACCAAGATGTGCAATTTACGGGTCATTTTTAGCGTACACTATGGTGACTATTACAGACAGAGCTACAATTTTTTTTACTGTTTTTCATCCTCAGGCGAATGGACAGACCAAGGTGGTCAATAGGAGTGTGGGTGACCTCTTGCGGTGCTCGTCATTGGAACATCCCCGTAGGTGGGATATAGTGATCGCTCAAGCCGAATTTTGCTTTCAACAATGCTGTCAACCGTTCTACTGGCCTCTCTCCCTTTCAAATTGCATTGGGACAATCCCCCACTATGCACATTGATCTAGCAGAGCTTCCACCGACAGTAACCACATGTCTCTCCGCAGAGGAGTTTGCTGCCTGCTTGACTTTAATTCAAGCCGACATCCGTGCTCGTCTCCAGACCACCTATGCCTCTGATAAGGAGGCGGCTGATGAACATCGTCGTTTTGTTTCCTTCCAGCCCAATGATTTGGTTATGGTGTATCTTCAGAAGGCGCGAAGATTAGGCAAAGGCAACAAGCTCCTTATGCGCCGCTTTGCCCTTTTTCGACTATTCGAGCTTGTGGGCCAAATGCCCATAAGGTCGACCTTCCTCCCGAGTTTCGCATGCACCGCACGTTTAACGTGGCGGATCTTTCCCCATTCCGGAGCACCATCCCCCACCCATTCCCCTTCCCACATCTTCGGCCCACCCGGTCCGTTCCCATGTTGATCGTATTGAAGGTATCCTTGACTCGGCATTTGTAGCGTCTTCGTCAGGTGACTAGACACGTTACTTGGTCCGTTGCGTTAGGCGCCCTGAGGTGGAGGATTCTTGGAATACTAAGGCCACATTGCAGCATGTTGACCCCGATTCCTTTCAGCAGTACTCCGCGTATATGGATTCTCCTCAAGGAGGGGAGAATGATGCAGGAGCATGAGGATATATACATCTTTTTAGCATTTGTTATATTTTTAGCCCTTTTGTAACTTTTAGTATAAATAACCCAAAGGCTCCTATTTGTATCACTTTTGGCAATATGATAATGAGAGACTTGAGAAAGAAATTAAGACATATTTGCTACTTTTCCTTTGTTGTTGTTGTTGTTGTTGTGTAGTGTAGATTTCTTTTATGCTTCCGCACCACTATTCACATCATAATAACTAAGCTCTTCTCCACCTTGGGAGATTTCAACGCCTGAACCGTTGTTACTGAAGTGCCGAACCACCAAATTCCAAATTTTACTCTTTAAGGATCACTTCATATGCGTACCAAAAAGAGCTGGGTAGTTTCATCAACCGGCTGACTAAATATGGCTTTCCGATTGATTAATCCCCCTTAGAGCATGTCCAATGGTGTAGCAAAACGAAAGGCAAAGTTGCCTTATGAGTCACCCTTATGCCTTTTGCATAGGTGGTTTAGTGGGAACTTCCTACGAACTAATGAACTTCATAGGAATTTCTACGAACCAATGAAGTTTGTAGGAATTATTATGAACTTCATTAGTTGGTAGAAAGTGTAATGGCTATTTTTGCTTCAGCCGTTTATATAAACTGCAGCCCTTCGGCCGCCCTAGCCATCATCTTCCTCATACCCCATATTTACGCAGTGGTGTTATATTTCATCATCTTCCTCATTATCAGCATACCCCATATTTACATAGCGGTGCTATATTTCATCATACCACTTTTAAAGATTTTTGTTTTAGTTTTATCGTGAAGATGGATGGAAAAAAATCGAAACAATACCTGAATATTGGTAAATCAAGAAAACATGGTTCAACATCATCATCGTCACGTCCCATTCCAGCGGAAGAAATTCGCCCCGTATTTAGGCAATACTTTCATATTTATGACAACAGTCACGCATCCGACAAGAAGACACCGATTATTGAAGGGTATAAATTTGACTTTCGAGAAAGTTGGTTAGGCCCAATGAAGATATATCAGAGAAAAAGCCAATTATAATAAATACTATATACACTGCCGGTTATGTCCGCTATTTTTTCAAAGGTAATGCCGAACTCGAATAAATGCATTGTGGCGGCGATGATAGAACGATGGTGGCACACGATGCATACATTCCAGTTGCCAAGTGTAGAGATTGGATTGACTCCATTCGATTTTGCATTTTTTACCAATACGTGTCATTCAAGGGTTAATATTTTTAATTGTTATTTATTAATATATGTCATGTTTTACAAGTTTGTGTCATATTATATAGATTTGTCATTTAATGGTGAAATTATTATTTTTAAGCATTCCCATTAGGCATGGTGGACCGGTGTCTAATTTGACCAGCAATAAATACACCAATATGACCGACACGCTACACGAGTTTTTCTCGGGTATACGTATCGTTAACAATACTGGTGCGGGAATACCTTGTGCTTCCTTCAAAGATTACATTAAATGTTAGGGAAAACGAACAATTTTAAGGGTTGACTTGTTCCCCATCGTCGCGCGTGCATTTTGGATGTACGTTATGGGTAGTTTATTCTTCCCAAATGCAAACTCAACATCCAACATTGGATTTTTGCATTATATGGAGGACGTTACAAGAATTATGGAGTATGATTGGGAGTAAGCGTTATTCGCACTTATAATTTGATCTATGGACAAAGGTAGTCGGTGGTCCTTGACGAGTGTGGAATGTGTAACGACCCTAAAACTATATAAGGCCGCGGCCATATAGGGAGCCACGGCCAAAGTAGAATTCTGTTGTTAAGGTCACGACATAGGACAAAAGTCGCGAACTGTAAGAAAGATCACAATTGGAGACTAAGCCGCGACCATAAAAGGTGTTATGACAATAAGGCCACAACCTTGGAATTGAAGGTACAGGACGGCCACGGCCTAAAGAGAAAGGCCACTGAGTCTGGTGACGTGGACCTTCGAGTGCTCAGCATGAGAGGTGATGATGTGGCCTAATTAAATCATAACTTGAGGAGCAAGTTTAGAGGGTTCTAGAATCTTTTTGGAGGGGTATTTGTGGAAAGGTGATGTCATAAGTGGAAACCCTAGATTTCTCAATAATTCCTAACAACCCTTGGCACACTTCCCAATGTGGATATAACCCTAATTTTCCACTTTAGAGAGAGAAAGCGGGACTTTGAGACAAAAAGAGGTGATGTTGATTTTGAAGCCCCTGGACATCTACTATTCACCTGAGAGGGACGAAGCAGCGGAGAGTTAATGTTCACCGGAAAAGCGTTTAGAGGCGGCAGAGGGTTACCGTTCATCGGATCAAAATCCATTAAGGTAAGGGATTTGTCCTCTTCTACCTAACCGACCGTAAATAATTGGGAAAACGCTTTGTTGCTATCCTCTTCCTCTTCTTCCTTGATTAAAACCCTAGTTTCCATGCTTTTTATTCAATGAGATGAGCCTTTGTATGTATTATGGGTTTAGGCAGGGAATTTTATTATTCATCTAGTTTTCTGGATTTAGAGGCCATAATCGTTTACTAAGCTTTTCTGGGTTTATAGGCCACGGGAAGTTACTGTTCATCAAGGTTAAGGGGCCAAGGAGACCTCGGAATGTTATTGTTCATTAGGAGAGTCCTTGATTTTTAGTTTTCTAATCGGGTTCTTGAGGTGAGACTTTGGAGTTAGAGAGTGAGTCTTTTGAAGATGTTTTTGGTGACCTTGAGGGGTTTATTTAGGGTTTTACCTTTGATCTTTGAGGATTTGAGTAATGAGATAATTAGGGTTTAAAACTATTATTTTACCAAAATGCCCTTGTTGTTTGTTGATCGGGATTTCTAACTCCTTCTTTGAGGCTGCTAACTTTTGGCACAGTACTATATCGTGCCTGGGTGAGTTGAGATGAAATTCGATGCTGAGGTCGCGACACTATTTGGCCAAGCAGAGGTGTCATTGTCTATTTGAGGGCCTCTTGCTTAGTGCTTGAGGTCAAGACGGTTATTCCTAGGGAGAGATTGAGCCTCAGACTAACTATTGGGCTTGCTTTTTAGCAGAGCTCGGCTGAGGTTGTGGAGTTAGCAGCAATACGTGGATCCGCCATCCTAGAATTGGGCAGGAGGGAGATCGCAACCTGTGACATGGCTAGGTTAAAGATATCTTGAAAAGGGCCGCGGAGAATGAGATGTCCAAGGTCATAAAATAGAGGCCACAAACTATTAGGGCAAACTATGGGAGATTGAGCCATGTGGGAAGCCGAGGGCGAACCATGAGAGATTGAGTCATGGGAGAAGCGGTGAACTAAGGGAAATTGAGCCTTAGGTCATCGGGGTAATCTGGGGGGTGGGAAAAATTACATCATTTTCCCTCTTATTTTCTTGTACTGCACCATCTTGATTATTTGCACTGTTATTTTTCCATTACCTTATTTAAATATCTTTTATTTGCTATTACTAACATTGACAGCCCAGCTGAGGACTTTGATTTAAACCTTGCTGAGCTATATGAGCTCATCTATTTCATATTCCTTGTTTCCCCTTAATGAGGAGTCGCGGAGAGTTTAGAGGCCGCGGATGTTATTAATGGTCGAGTAGTAGAGTTTCAAAGGTAGCGGAGTATTAGTAGGCCGTAGAGGGTTATACCCTTGGAGATTAAGAAGAATATTTTGTTCAGATTTCACTCTTAAGTTGTAATAAATTGTTTTTAAGTTTCGTTGTAAAGACCCATAAGAGGACAAAGGCTAAATATGTTATGGGGTTTGTATTAGAAACTTCTACTATTAATATCAATGGAGCTAGTGTCTACTTAGTGATTTCTTTATATTGCGCATTATTAAACAGTGATGATTTATTAATCTGCCAATTCTGATGACGAGGCTGAGGCCTTCCTAGAGGTCGCGGCATGTAAGTTGCCCTAATAATAAAGTTTAAAATTTTTCCATTTGAGAATAAATGACAATAATGGCCACAACCTAATAGGCAGGCTGCGAGGCGTTACAGAATGTACATGGCAAGTAATTGAGGTAAACTTCATCTGCAAATTTCTTTTGTATAATTTAGTTTGATATTCAGATTTACATAGTTAAAAATTATATTTATCTAATATTCCTTGCAGTACTTGCACCATGAGTATATGGCGACGGCATGCCTAGTTTTGATTGATCCATTTTTAAACTTGTGGTCGAGGATATCACATTGGAGTCGAGAGAACCGAGCCCGAGCCAAGGGAGTGCAGAGATTTAATACACAGACTAACCAACACCAGATTGAGATGCGGTCCCCCGAGTCCATCATTTGGCAGTCATACGAGTCGTCAAAATGTTCTGTCATAACGATGTAATCAGTTTGGCCCACTATCAATCGGGGTTGCGAATTGTATTTTGAGATCCTTTATTTAGGGGGTTTTGATACTTGGGTATGTATAGTAATTCCCCACCAAAAACGTCGAAGAAGAGTTTTATGTTGCTTTTGCCTTAAATTGTCCACTTGCAACTGCCCACATAAGCATTGCATCACAGGCCAAATTCGACGAATATCGGAAGACAATTGCACAGGGAACCTTACTACCGCCAATAGGCACAAATCAGATAGAGTTTGGCGTGGTTTCACCATCCAAGTTGTGTATACCTCGAGCATCGACCCCGACTTATGAGCTCACACACAATTTTTTTCCCAGAGATCGAGTCAAATACAACCACCCAGGCAGGAGCGGACAACAGAAGTAGGCCTCCCAAATGGGGCTTCATATACATGCCTTGTGCCGCAACCCCTCGCCAACATATGCTCCTCTCACACATTCATTATCGCAGTTACAATGGCACGAGGCGTACACTGATTCTTCAGATAATAATTGTGGTCTGTGTGAGTTACTTTTGTCATATATTCAATAATCGCGTGCTTTAATAATATCCTCACGCTCCCAAGTCCCCTTCAAAAGTAACTAACACAGACCACGATAACAATATGAAGCATCAGTGTATGTCTCACGCCATTGTAACTATGATAATGATGCAGGAGTGATCGTTGGACGAGGGATCGCATCACAGGGAATGTATATAAAGGCCCATTTGGGAGGCCTACTTTTGTTGTCCAATCTTGCATGGGTAGTTGTATTTGACTCGCCCCCTGAGAAGAAAAATTTGTGTGATACTCAGATGACTCATAAGTCGGGGTCGGTGCTTGAGGGATACTCAACGTGGATGGTGGAACAGCGCCAAACCCTATCTGATACGTGTTCACGTATCTCGCTATTGGTGGCAATAAGGGTCCCTATGCAACTGCCTTCATATATTCATCGAATTCGGCCTATGATGCAATGCTTATGTGGGCAATTGCAAGTGGTCAATTTAAGGTGAAAGCAGTACAAAACCTTTCTTCAGTTATTCCGGACATTTTCGATGGGGGTTTATCTACTATACATATATTCCGGGGAGCTGGCGGAGGCACCTATCACCTAAGTACCAAAGCCACTAAATAAAGGATTCCAAAATACAATCCACAACCCTAATAGATAGTGGGCAAAATCGATTATATCGTTATGACGGAACATTGATGACTCATACGGCTACCAAATGATCGACTTGGGGTACCGCATCTCAATTTGGTGTTGATTAGTCGGTGTATTAAACCGTTGCAATCCCCTAGCTCAAGCTCTATTCTCCCGACTCCAATGAAATATCCTCAACCACTCGTCTAAAAATGGATTAATTAAAACCCGACATGTCGTCGCCATATACTCGTGGTGCAAGTGTTGCAAGGAAAGAAAATTAAATAAATAATAAGTTTTAACAACGTAATCTAAATATCAAACTAATACTACACAAACGAAATTTGCAAAGGAAGTTTACCTCAATTACTTGCTACATACATTCTATACTCGTCAAGGATCGCCGACTAGCTTTGTCTATACACCAAATTATACGTGCGTATATCGCTAACCCCCAATCGTATTCCCTTACTCTCGCAACATCCTCCAAATATGCATGTAAGAGGGTAGTCGCCTCGTAGCCCGGGAGTATGGTAATACGAGTTGAGGTGTAATCCCTGTAGGTATAGTGATAAATGATAACCCAGAAACTCTTCAATAAACACAAGTAAACCCCCAATATTATATATGACTGACACTCGGATTGATCTCACAATACTCTCGTGTATAACTCAAAATAATACTAAAAGGAACTCAAAAATAACTCATTCAAAGGGAGAGAGAAGTAAGCACCCTAGATACGCCTTGGCAGGCAGGCAGCCAGCACACCAACAACCTCTAAAAGATCTCTGGTTAGCTATTAAAAGCTTCGCAATAAATAACAATGGTGGGTGGCAATGATCTCTAGTAGAACTCCCTCTCTCAGAAGTGGTTGAGGCCAATAAATAGCCCTCCACATCACTCCCGAGATGCCTTAGTCCTGTACAGCTGTGAACAGAAGTCCCCCCATACTTTACGTCACAAACATTAAATGCTTAATGGACCAGTCAGCTCTACGTCATAAACATTAAATGCCAAGACATGCCTTTTGCCTAACCACTATGCGTCAGAGGACTGTCACCACAGAGGTGGCTCACCAAATTGTCTGACAGTCCTAATACCACAGTAATTTACTCGAGTATGGATTGGACAGTGTTTAGCTGGCTGGTGACATCACCAGGCTAAAGTAGATGTGACATTAGGTAGAGGGTTGTTTGGTTCGAAACTCAACATACGATGGATCTCAAGCCTGCTCCGCACAAGCTTCCACAGTGAAAAGGTTACTCAGTGATTTACCGGGTGTATCTAAGATGGTCAGGACAAGCCCTAACGCTGTCTTACTTCTCAATCCTCCAAACCAAATTCCTCAGAAGTTCTCACGACGAGGTCATTCGGTAGAGCATATAAGCTCTCCCAGGCCCTGCCAGACCCGGTCTCTCGCGAGTACCGTTTGACCTCACACTAAATAATATTACAATCGTTACATCATTTCAATCAATGTTAACAATTTAACTAAATAACAAACAGGAAGTAAAGGGTGAGTTGTATCAACCAATCTCCTCGTTGAGCTGCCACGCTGAGCTGTCTCAATGTCTTAATGCTGCTTCCTTCCCTTATGTCTCATCTATTAGTTCGGGAGGCTTATCTCTAGTCCAGAGATTATCTTCAAGCCCCCCCTACATTTGCCCCTTCGTGTAGAGATTTGTTGTGCCATCAAGAAATGTCTGCACGAAAACTTCTCAATCCGATAAACCTTAAACTTGTGAGGAGAAAATTCTTGCCTCTCTGTCTTTGTTGCCACTTTTGCCGTTAGCTCTGCTAGTAAAAAGTAAAATTCTTCCCGACGTTTCGATAGGATCCCAGGTTGTCTTGATGATAGGCCCTGGAAGATGATAGCCGTTTAGGGGGGCGCACAGTGGGGAAACCCGAACGGTCGGTCTTAGATTGCGTTATATTATATGATATATAACTATGTTCAATAATGTGGGACATTATTGGTTATTAAAGCATTTTATGATAATAAAATGGCTTTAATTTACATTTCCCGGATGGAAGAAGGGAAATGGGATGTTAAATGCATTTTCCGGATGGAAGAAGGAAAATGGATGATATGAAATGAAAGTAAAGCATTTTTATGATAATAAAACTTGCTTTAAATTATGTATTTTCCTGAATGGAAAAAAGGAAATAAAATTTGGTAAAGAAAGTTTTGTAATGAGAAAGTGCCATAAAGAGCACGATGAAATGCCACAAAGAGCATAAAAACTATGATTATAATTCCTGATAAGAAATGGAATTTCGAAATGAAATAGTATATGATGAAAGTAATTTGGTAAACATTTGATAAAATGTTTTACCATTTATATGTGTTCCTAAAGAAGAATTAGGAATTGTGCCATTAGATGATGGATGGGTTTATTTTTATATTCCTTGAGTAGCTGTAGATGTGACCTCCCACACTTATGCACACACATACATTTATTGATTATTTCGTGCTAAGGATCTAATGGATCTCGATGATCAACCTTGCCTAAGTAGTAGTGTATCGGGGGGGTTCCTTGTTTGGATTTCGCTTTGCGAGACACCCCACGCACGAATAGGGCAGTGTTGAGACTGGGGAGAAGTTAGCCCTTAGTACTTGGGTTAACTAGAACACCCCATAATATTGCGCTAGGTTGCTGCTAGATTGAGAGGTGAGAAATATTACTGTTATCTGCGAGAGAATTACGCACTTAACTGTCATGCATTTTAGTCACATGGTAATCATATCAAACCGGGCCCTGACCCGTACCTATATTTCTTTGTTTCTGCATATTCTTTGCCGTTACAGGTGCTCTACCGCATGGACACCCGTGTTTACATTTCCATTCCAGTTGTCATGGAGCTACAGCATATTGCGGATGTTGTAGGTTACTTGTATTAGACGCTTCTTTTTATTGCACTCTAGTTATGTTCAGTATATTTATTCGGGCGTATTTTGCCCAAGGTATTGCACTCATTCATTATATTGTAAATATTGATATGTAATACTAGATGTAATTATTTGTATTGGTCTGTTCACCGACAACTTATTCAGTGATATTTTTTATATTGTCATTCTTTATTCATTGATTTTTGGTACCACCGTTTTTGCAAATGGGATTGTCTAAGTGTTTTTCTTTTACTTTCTAAATTTTTAATTTGACAGTTCGTTTTCTAAAATGATTGGTGGTTATCTCATACTATTTTTTTAATCGACAGTGATGCTGAGAATGGACCACCCATGATTCCTGTGATTATTAGAGTATTGGGTTGGCCACCTATTATTTTAGTAGGCGAGTTGTCACAGGTGGCATCAGAGCATTAGGTTCTAGAGTCCTTAGGAATCTGTGCGAACATTCTACGTCTTCTGCGTCTCTCTCTAATTGATGTAGAGCCCTAAGATTAAAGTCATTGATTTCTCTCGTGAGATTCCGTTCTCCTGCTATGATACGAGAACCCCGAAGATCTTCTGTGCGTTCGTGTGAGACTTGTAAGTCGTCAGATGAAGGGCATTGAGGAAGGTCGTTGTGAAGGCATCATAGGATGGGATTACTATAAGCTGTAGGCTGTAGTCGGGGATAAGGGCCGCTTTGGAGGTCTCTCCCTTTGTAGCATTATTTTACATTGCCGCCGTGACTACTAAGTACGGTGAAAATAGTTTTCCCAAGTACCGCTGCGGTAGAGAGTGGTACTATGCTTGAGATTCCAAGCAATGTCAATTCGAAGTGGAGAGGTCCTTGACAAGGACCACATATTGAAGTTCGGTTGGATAGAGGAAGTGTAACCTCGTTCGGTGAGAACGTAAGTCCCGAGAGTTTTGGCCTGGAGATGGGTATAGAAGTGCCCAGGTGTGATGAATTGAGGAAAACCTTTCACCCATTGGAGTAGGGCTGAAGTGGCGGGAATGGCAGTCGCCTGTCTTTGGTGGAGCAGAATGTTTTGCCAATTGAGAGGGCCTCTCATTGGAAATGATAGGCTTGTAAGCAAGTGTTGGTAACACTTCTAGAGAAGTAGTGTTCATGAGACCTTATTGGTGGACATCCACCCGGGGAAGACTCGTGGAGCTAAGGTCGGGGAGGCTGGTAGGATGTTCTCTTTGCTGAAGAAGTTAAGGGAACTATGCGTTCTGATCTTGTCGATTGTAGAACAAGGGCGAGATTTGGAGGCCTAGTTGGGACATTGATGGAAGTAGTTTGGTTCGAATAAGACTAGAATGATGTGTCTAGGAACCATTGGTAGTGGCCAAGGAGATTGGCAAGTATATTGGCGGGAATTTCCACGGTAGTTGAGGATGGGTGTGTCCCTGGTGATAAGATGAAATAGTATTGTATTTACCCTAGATTCGGGTGTGTATATTGAGCTTGTGGTATTGTATCTATATGGCTTCCATGATAGGGAAGTTCTATATTTTTCTTTCACTCGTTATGGGGCGAGTGATGATATGTGTGGTATGTACTACTTGTATTATATGTATTATATGAGTATAAATATTCTTAGATTGGTGGGTGTGATAGCAAGCGAATAAATTGCTAGGCTATCCTATTTCTAGTTCTAGAAGAAGGACTAGTTGTTCTATAATATCTCCCCTGGATACAGGTCAAGATTTTATAGAGGTGGTTTACGGTATATAGATAGTTTTCATTCTTTATTTTGTTTTGCTTTGTTTGTTTTGTTTTATTATTTATTTGCTTTGCTTGTGTGTGATGTGCCTTATCTCCGCGACCGGCTAGTTAAGGGGATTGTGTGGAGGGGTTTCTTGTTTGGATTTCGCTTTGCGAGACGCTCCACGCATGAACCTTAACGACGTTGGGAGTGGAGAGATGTGCATTTTCTTTTCTTTTCTGTTCTTTCTTTTTTTTCTGTTGGTAGAGATGCTGGGTTGGAAGGTTTAGCCAAAAATCACGTATATGAGTGATTAAGGGCTAGGTTGATGTGCGATATATGAGCACTATAATAGTTTTCCTCTGATCGATGTGGGGAAGACTAAGATTATGAAAGTCCGATAGAGACTTATGGTTGTGCCTTAATGAGAAGGCCGTTTATATAGAGGTATATGTGTATTTTGAGATAAGTCTTTGTGGCATCTTACAAAAAGTAAATGCCTCAGCTGATTGTTATGGTAGGACGTAGAAGTAAATATGTATTAGTAGAGTTACGAGTTAGGATTTTGTAGTTCCCGATCATGTGTCTTCGACCGTTACTTCTCGACGACCGACAATGCGAGGTAGTAGTGTAACGGGAGGGTTCCTTGTTTGGATTTTGCTTCGGCGAGACGTCCCACGCATGAAACGGAGCGAATGTCAGAAGTCGGGAAAGGTCTTGGACACTAGGGATATATTTAGTATTATACTTATACGACTAGATTAGATAGAATATAGATCGACCTTAGGATTCTTAGGACGCTAGGCCCTTAGGGCATGCGACGTTATTTTAGGAAGGTGGTTGGGAGTTGACCACAATAGGTTTGTGGGTTAACTCTAGCTAGGATTTGATCCCTAGAACGAGAAGTAAAGGGTCTCGAGAGGTTCGGGATGTTGGGCCAAAGCAGATGAGGCCTTTCTTAGATAGAGTGTTACGTCGGTAACCTAGTTTTTGGAGGAGTTTAAGTATGAGCTGACTTTTTCTCCTGCACTCGTGTTGTTATGATCAAGAGTGGGTTTAACGAACGAGTCTTTGCCAGGAATGGGAAGTATTAATATGGGAGCATGGACCCATTGTTCATGTGTCTCACACTTTTATGAAGTGTCATCCCCCGCTTGATTTAAAGTTCATAGTGGTAGTATTCGCCTTAAAGAATTAGAGGCACTACTTCCTAGGCAGGAATTTGGGTCTTTTCACGAACAAGTTTGTAATCGTGGAGGACTAGCGATAGGATATTCCCTTTCGCTAAGGCAATGCGAATGGGAGTATTATAGGCGCCGAGTATAAAACCGTTTGAGAGTTTAGTCGTGGCATGGAATGCCAATGGAACGAGTTTAACCGAGGGGACGCTATTGTAAGAGCATTCATGTCCGTGATTGACCCTTTCACCTACTAGTATGTAGAGAGTAGTACGGAACGAAGATGGGTATATTCATGGACATTAGTATCGAGTTGCCAATAATGCAACGGTCATGATTCTCGTTGAGAAGACTATGGATTATTGGACCAATCGCTGCTTACTCAATGGAATTGGGTGGACTAAGTGTAGAGGAGTACGCCCAGCCCTTCGTGGTGGAGTTATAGAACTGTAAGAGGTTCCTAGCAACGGTGGTGAACCGAGACGAGACATTTGTGTCAAGGTGCTGGTAAAGTTTCCAGGAAGAAATGGGGACCGTGTGGATATGGGGTATATCCTACCACCCGTAAATGGATAGGTGGGTTTGATTCAAAGGAAGGATTGGAGTAGTAGTTCTTATGGATTGAATTTCAGTACAATAATTCGGATCGTTTTCGATAAGTATGATGCCGTGTGTAGCCTAGTATAGTTGGCAGTGTGCCTTGTCTGTTCATTGGAATGGAAACAGTGAATAGTATATTTCTTGGACTGGGAGTGGTCCGGGAATATTTCTTTAAAGAATGGGCTCATTGAGCAGTAGACTTCTAAGGGCTACGCCAACGCGAATAGGAGTTAGTAGTGTCGGGGTGTGCGATTATAAGTTAGTAGTTATTCCCTGGTAAGGGTATAATGTGTTTCGAAAAGTAAGGCAAGTTGTGCCGAGGTTGTGTAGGTATCTCCTCCCTTAGTAGAAGGGTGGGATTGATAGTTCCTGAGGAATGAATTGGTGCTATGTTATAGCATGATGATGTGGACTGAGATCGATAGTAATGACCTTAGTCTGAGTCCTATGGGGGCATTGCACTATAGAGGGGTTTGCTAGTATGGTAGCACGGTTTTTGGTATAATATACCCTCAAGATGGTTATGGGTTACGCCTGAATTTTGAGGGCAAAATTCCCCTTTAAGGGGGGGAGTATGTAACAACCCAGGTTTTTGAGCGACTATTTTATACTATTTTGCCTGATGGGCTAATTTTATAAAATAGGGGATGTTGGAGTAAATATTATTTCCCGTGAGACTTAGGGATAATATTTACTATGTTTTGTCTATTTACCGTCATGAGAAGGTAAATAGCATTATATTGTGATATTTTGCGCCGTTATATGTAAAACGACGGTTATGACCTATATTTAAATTTGGGTATAATTAATGAAATAAAATGAAATTGGATCGTAAAAATAGTTCACACTTTCCCGAATGCCAAAATAGGGGGTGCGGTTATTTTTAGAATAGTCGAGATAGTCGAAATAAGTGCCCAGTTGTAATTTTTGAGATTCGGGCATTTGAAGGGGTTATGACTCAAATAAGTGGTTACGAGTCATTTTAGTGGTGTATTAGCAATTAAAGGTGGGGATTTATGTTTTAGAACCCGTATAAGTCCCCCACCCCCCTTTCTTTTTCTTCATTTTTGGGAGAGAGCCAAAGGAGAGAGAGTTGGGAGAAAATGGGAGAAAGAGAGAAAATGGAAGATTTGGGCCGGATTCCGTCGCTACCGGAGGTGATCCGAGACTACGAACCTCGAGGCAAGTTTCTTACTTGCTAGATATTGATTTAATGTGATAAATCTGCATGTGTAGTTAAGTTTTGGCAGGTTTAAACCATAAATGGGTTTTTGTAGATTTTGGTGTTTAATCCCTTAATCTTGTGTTTTAATTTGATTTGAGGTGAAATAATTAATTGTATGATGTTTAGAAGTGATTGGGTAGCATTATTTGTCGTTGTGGTTGGGTGAAATAGCTGGTAGAAGCTTGGATGGCTCGTTAATGGCCGAAACAGCTTCTCGGAGAAGAAGTTGTCCGCCAGGATCGATCGATCGAGCCTGGGGGATCGATCGATCGAAGCCTTCGATCGATCGACGGCCAGGGGTTGATCGATCGACCCCTTCTGAAAATGTGAGATTTTTCTAGTTTTGTTTTAGTCCATTTCTTTTAGGTTCGAGGTTTAGGAATCTTCCTTTGGGAAGTAATGGGGAGTCATAGAGGGTTGTATTGGGTAGACTAATGTCCTAGGTTAAGAGTGGATATTTGGGCTTAACCAAGGGCTAGTTTGTATAGGTTAATGTCCGATTGATATAGGAGATTAACATAAAGATAAATTGGAAGTTAAAATATTAATGTTGAGCTTTTGGGAGACACTCCTTTATGGAGACTCACTTTAAGGGTTTAGGAAATTATATGAACTCTTGGAGGCTGTTTTGAGGTTAGTGGCACTTTGGATCTTAGGTCATTAATAAACATGACTTAATGAATAAAGAATGCATGTTATAAAATATGGTACTAAATGAATAAGTACAAATGGATGATTTTTGAAAATGTAAAATATGATGTTTTCAAAATGGAAAAGTAATGTTTTTCATAAATGTTAATTTATGGATACACACCTCTCTAAATCGCTATCATAAGGGAAGTTGCGCGCGTTGTGGTGAAGCCCCCTGGCTAATGAATGCAGGGTGGATATAGTCCCTAGGCCATGTGAGCGCTTGTGATTGTATATTTTTCTGCGATGGTTAGGAGATTCCGGGTGTGGTCTTGACTATCCCGCAGGCACATGGTCGCTTCCCGACGTTTCGATAGGATCCCAGGTTGTCTTGATGATAGGCCCTGGAAGATGATAGCCGTTTAGGGGCGCGCACAGTGGGGAAACCCGGACGGGCGGTCTTAGATTGCGTTATATTATATGATATATAACTATGTTCAATAATGTGGGACATTATTGGTTATTAAAGCATTTTATGATAATAAAATGGCTTTAATTTACATTTCCCGGATGGAAGAAGGGAAATGGGATGTTAAATACATTTTCCGGATGGAAGAAGGAAAATGGATGATATGAAATGAAAGTAAAACATTTTTATGATAATAAAACTTGCTTTAAATTATGTATTTTCCTGGATGGAAGAAAGGAAATAAAATTTGGTAAAGAAAGTTTTGTAATGAGAAAGTGCCATAAAGAGCACGATGAAATGCCACAAAGAGCATAAAAACTATGATTATAATTCCTGATAAGGAATGTAATTTCGAAATGAAATAGTATATGATGAAAGTAATTTGGTAAACGTTTGATAAAATGTTTTACCATTTATATGTGTTCCTAAAGAAGAATTAGGAATTGTGTCATTAGATGATGGATGGGTTTATTTTTATATTCCTTGAGTAGCTGTAGATGTGACCTCCCACACTTATGCACACACATACATTTATTGATTATTTCGTGCTAAGGATCTAATGGATCTCGATGATCAACCTTGCCTAAGTAGTAGTGTATCGGGGGGGTTCCTTGTTTGGATTTCGCTTTGCGAGACACCCCACGCACGAATAGGGCATAGTGTTGAGACTGGGGAGAAGTTAGCCCTTAGTACTTGGGTTAACTAGAACCCCTCATAATATTGCGCTAGGTTGCTGCTAGATTGAGAGGTGAGAAATATTACTGTTATCTGCGAGAGAATTACGCACTTAACTGTCATGCATTTTAGTCACATGGTAATCATATCAAACCGGGCCCTGACCCGTACCTATATTTCTTTGTTTCTGCATATTCTTTGCCGTTACAGGTGCTCTACCGCATGGACACCCGTGTTTACATTTCCATTCCAGTTGTCATGGAGCTACAGCATATTGCGGATGTTGTAGGTTACTTGTATTAGACGCTTCTTTTTATTGCACTCTAGTTATCTTCAGTATATTTATCCGGGCGTGTTTTGCCCAAGGTATTGCACTCATTCATTATATTGTAAATATTGATATGTAATACTAGATGTAATTATTTGTATTGGTCTGTTCACCGACAGCTTATTCGGTGATATTTTTTATATTGTCATTCTTTATTCATTGATTTTTGGTATCCACCGTTTTTGCAAATGGGATTGTCTAAGTGTTTTTCTTTTACTTTCTAAATTTTTAATTTGACAGTCCATTTTCTAAAATGATTAGTGGTTATCTCATACTATTTTTTTAATCGACAGTGATGCTGAGAATGGACCACCTATGATTCCTGTGATTATTAGAGTATTGGGATGGCCACCTATTATTTTAGTAGGCGGGTTGTCACATAACTCCCAACACTTAGTCACATTTTCGTCTTCGTCTCTTTGTTTACCCTCATATTCTCAGAGCTTTTAGAGAGAGAAAAAGAAACAAACCGCCGTTGTTATCCAAGCTTTTACCTTGTTCTTGCCCTTCTTGTCTTATTCACCACCTCTGGTTACTGCTATTCCACCATTTTCAATGCTACCTTCCTTCTCTACGGACCCAACCGTCTTTCATGGCTACTCCAAGCTCTTCAGTTGCTCCCGCCACCAATGTCCCACCTGCCACCACCGTTACTACTGCCGCTGCTCCTTTCAATGCCGCCGCTTTGGTGGCAGCTCACCAAGAACAACTACAATTCTACCATTGTTCCCCCATTTTTGGCAAAGGCGATGATTTCTCAAACCATCTGCAAAACTTGCACCTTTAGTGCCAAGTGTGACCCTTTAATTACTTTTGGATGATAAAGATGAAGACTCGGTCGAATGGGCTTCCTCCACCCAGAGGGGACTCTATGTTTCCATCTCGATCGAGGTGACTTCCCTTATTCGCAGATTGATTTTGAGGGGCCTGGAGGCTCTCCAGACCACTTTGCAGCCCCATATGCAGAGTTCTCACGATGTAGCCCTTGCCAAGGTCGGGCTTCATCGGGCTAAATGGTTTGGAGAGTTCACTCTTTTCAAACACAATGCTACCCTCTAAGTCTTGGTCTCTCGCTGGAACGTTACCACTCGTACTTTCATAGCTGCATGGGGTGAGTTTACCATCACTTTGGAGGATGTTTGTGAACTATTGGGGCTTGAGCCACAAGTGATGTGCCTTATTCTAATGAGGCCCTAGATGCCGAAGAAGTTGTTGATCGCTCTGAGTTGGATCGAATATGCCGAAGCTGCACTGGGTCATCCAACAAAGCCACCTTCACTCCTCTCATCAACTACTTCTTTCAAGATCCTTCTGAAAAGGATGGTTTTTCTACTGTTGTCAAGGGGCAAAGTACATCCCTAAAACTGCCAACTTACATCCTTGTTATACTTTCCCGCTTCGTGCTGCCTGGGAAACCAAATGACCGGCCTAAGAGGGACCTTATCAACATATCTATCCGTTTGGCCAGAGGTATCAAGCTTTCTCTAATGGCCATGGCGTTAGGATCCCTCTACACCTGGCTGGATAGGACTCATCTGGACATGGAACGGTCCCTTAGCCGTTATAACCTAGCCAACTTTGCCAACACCAAACTCCTAACGGGCTTCATGTATGCCCATTTCCCTGCAATATCAGCCAACACCATCCTTCCTCCAATGGGGAAACCATCCTGCCCCATCGCCTATAACTTCACCACAAAATGCAGAGTCGTAAGGAGATACTCCTTGTTATTAACAAACCTAACAGCTTTATCATGAGGGCTTACGATGAAGAAGTTTTTGTCCACACTTGGAATTTTTTTCAACATGGAGAAAAGATGGTCCAACCAACTACTGTGGACCTTATCGTTGAAGATCCTTATCTGACAGTGATCCTTCTGGTCTCTCCAGGGTATTTACCCTCTTACACTGAGTGGGGATATACTTCGGAGCATTACAACCCCAATCGGTACAGTCATCAATTTGGTTTCGAGCAAGGGGCCCCTCGCCTAGTTTTCCAGATATCCCACCCTAAGGCCACCTTTATAACGGCATGTTCCCTCTATACTTCTACTGCTGCTTGGGGGGGTCAGCTCATCACTGGCTGGGCGAGTCACCATCCCCAGTATTACAAGAAAAGGGGATATGACTTCTCTGTTTGCGACTAAGTACTGGACGATGCAGCTGACCAAGATTGCTGAGTTCGTTCAAGCCCTCCAGTGTATCCCCCAATTCTTTCTTTTCCTGCCTTGGAACTGGGGCTTAAAGGCAATTTCGTTCTTGGGGTGGAGTTCCCTTTGAGATGGACTACAAAGGATCTTCTGAGCGAGCTGCCTCCCTATTGCCCGATGGTCCCCACTGCCACACCCAAGCCCAAAAGGCTCCTATGCCCAAACAAACTACCGAGGATGCTTCTGGAGAGGGGCCTTCAAAATCTCCCTCCAAGAAATCCAAAACTTCCAAAAGTGGGACTTCCTCCAAATCTAAGTCCCAGCCTAAGTCCCAAGCTCCTTTAGACGCATTCCCAATCGCCTCCGTTCCACCTGCCATGACTGTAAAACTAAGTGGGGAAATAAAAACCAAATGTTGGGCTGAA
Organism: Sambucus nigra; assembly: GCA_949130495.1. Classification (NCBI taxonomy): domain Eukaryota; kingdom Viridiplantae; phylum Streptophyta; class Magnoliopsida; order Dipsacales; family Adoxaceae; genus Sambucus; species Sambucus nigra. The sequence continues at coordinate 713,009,420 of OX422210.1, forward strand.
CTGGAGAGGGTACAACGGGCATTTCAAGAAGCCGACCTCCCAGTTCCTCTTGCTGTTGTTTTCCCTACTATTATCGTAGATCCAACGGAGGGGGTATCAAAGCATAGGAAGAGTTCCAGAGTGCCCTACACTATTTGTGTTTTGGGGGCTAGAAAGAAAACCTTGGGTACAAAAACCCATAAAAAACGTGCCTATAAGGTGCCACCACCATCTGTTCCCCCTCCTCCATCTATCATTGAGGCTATTGCCCTGGAAGATAGTTCTGACGCTGAGCCACGTCAAACTGAGAGGGCTTCCCCGATTCCTTCGTTGCCTTCTTCACCGACGGTCATATCATCCAATTCTTCTCCTGAGCAAGAGGTATTTACACTTAGCCATTTTGCAATATGATGTGAAGTTGTGTATTTTCTGACACCTAGAGACTTTGTGCAGGAGATTGAAGAAGAAAGGTCAAGTCCTCCTGTAAGCCCCTTTATGGGAGGACGCTTCGGCGGTGCCTAAGCCGATGCATCTCCTCCCGTTCTCCCGTGTACGGGCGTCATTCAGCCTCCAGACGTGCAGAGGAGGCTGCTAGGAGGGCTACCGCTTCTGGAGAAACCGTTGGAGCTTCTTCTCCTCCAGAAGAATCTCTGTTCGGTTCATCTGGGCCATTTACCCTCCCCCTGGTTCCTCTGGGCGTTGTTCCAATTTCTTCTAGCCCTCCAGAGGTACTAACTTGATTATCACTTTCTTTTGCTTCATTTGGCTTTTGTACCAAGTATTTCTTTGACCTTCAGGTTGTAACTGCCCCTGATTTGGCCACATCTCTCGCTGGTCAATTCTGCAGTTTCCTCTAGTGAGGCTTGCCATTGTATCCCCATTACTAATATCACTGAGGTAAGCTCCTTGTGTTGTTTCTTTTGCATTTCTATGATGTGTTGCTTACGTCTAACATTTTGTGGTGTGTGTAGCTTTCCCCCAGATTAACTCCGCCTATTCTTCTGGGGTCCCTTATGTGGCCCAAGATGCCGTTGGGTCATCTTCCCGCCCGGCTGTTCTTTCGGTTTCTATTGGTGTTGATACCCTTTTGGGAGAGGACAAACTGGTGCGCCTAACCCTTCCCCTATCCTGGCTATTGTGCCATTTCCCGAGGGAGGTGCTTCGCCCACGGTTGAGGTTCCTCAGGACGAGGGTTCTTCGAAGGCTCGGGGACCAGTGTTTGATGTTGAGTTTGCATTTGGGAAGAATAAATTACCCATAACGTAAATCCAAAATGCACGTGCAACGACAGGGAACAAGTCAACACTTAAATTGTCCGATTTCGCTAATGTTTTAATGTAATCTTTCAAGGAATCACAAGGTATTTCCGCACCAATAAAGCTAACTGTACGTATACCCGGAAAAAAAAATCATGTAACGTGTCAGCCGCATTAGTGTATTTATCACTGGGAAAATTAGGCACTAGTCTACCTTGCTCAATGGGCCTAAAAATAATAATTTCACTATAAAATGACATATCTATATAATATGACACAAACCAGTAATACATGACTTATATTGATTAATAACAAATAAAAATAAAGTTAACCCTTGAATGACACACACCGGTAAGAAATGTAAAATCAAATGGAGTGAATCCAATCTTTACATTAAGCAGTTGGAATGTATGTGTTGTGTCCCACCATCGTTCTATCATCGCCGCCACATTCGGCATGACCTTTGAAAAGAGAGCGGAAATATAACTAACACTGTCAATAATATTTTTAATGATATGATTTTTTCTCCTACATAAGCTGATATATCTTCATTGGGCCAAACCAACTTCCTCGAAAGTCGAACTTACACCCGTAAATAATCGATCTATCCCCGTCGCACGTGTGAGTGTTGTCGTAAATACGAAAGAATGGCCTAAACACGGGGCGAATTTCTTCCATTGGAACGGGACGTGAAGATGATGATGTTGAACCGTGTTTTCTTAAATTATCAATATCCAGTATTATTTCCATTTCTTCCATTCATTTTCACGATAAAACTAAAACAAAAATCTTTAAAAGGGGTTCGATGAAAATGAGGAAGGTGATGAAACATAGCACCGTCGTGTAAATATGGGACACAATGAAAATGAGGAAGACGATGAAATATAGCACCATTGTGTAAATATGGGTATGCTGAAAATGAGGAGGAGGATGAGATATAACACCTATGTCTAGATGTGGGGTATAAGGAAGATGATGACTAGGGCGGAAGGGTTGTCGTTTATATAAATGACCAAACCAAAAATAGTCGTTTATAGCCGTTACACTTCCTACGAACTAATGAAGTCCATAATAATTCCTACGAACTTCATTAGTTCATAAAAATTCCTACTAAGTTCATTAGTTCACAGGAAGTCCCCATCATTGTGGGCAAACCACCTGGGCAGAAGGCATAGGGGTGACTTATGAGGCAACCTTGCCTTTCGTGCTACAATACCATTGGACATGCTCTTAAGTTTATTTTCCATCAAAACAGTGTCACATATGGTTTTAATCATATATGTATATATATATATATATATATATATATATTAGTCAGGTGCTCCAACATATCTCCTAGCAACATACCTATGAACATACCCATTTTTTTAAAATAGTAAAAAAAATGTATTTTTTAACCAAACTTGGTATATATGATCTACATAGTGAGGAGATCATCTACAAAAATAATCATCAAAAAATTCAATCCGAAAATGGGTGAAATGAAAAGTGGGTATATATGAGCATTTTTCAGCCGTTCAAATTTTTTCCATTATCTCATCCACTTCCGGGTAGAATTTTTTGATTATTTTTTTTGTAAATGATCTCCTTATTATGTAGATTATATATACCGAGTTTGGCTAAAAAATATATTTTTTTACTATTTTACAAAAATGGGTATGTTCATAGGTATGTTAAGTGAGGTATGTTGGAGAGCCTGCCCGATATATATATATATATATTCCCTTCAATCAAAGGTTGGCCCAAGAAAGCGTGAAAAGGTGCAAACACTTCTTGTTGCACGGAAACCAAACTAAGCCTCCGATCATTTTTGCTCCGAAAAAGCTCAAGGCGAGTTTTCATGGGCTTTTTTAAACACTAGCTAAACATCCAGCTACATAAGGGTGTTGTTAAGAGGACGTCTCCTCGTTAACATTCTACAAGATATCTATGGATGTCATGGTTGGTTTCTTGCCAGCATGGTGGTTATCCACACACACAGATGGCAAAGACTGCATTGACGGCACGGGGGAGGAGATAAATGAGTTAATGACAGAGAAATTGATGTGAAGGAGGAGACGTACCATTTTTAGTCATTACTGGCATTTTTGTTATTTGCCTTATTTTGATGTATTTTCTTTTAGTAGTAGTTTTGTTTGGTATCATAGGTGGAAGTAATAAAGGGGATCATTTTTTGGAGCCCAAGTTACTTCCCCCTATACCCCCTTCTGTAGCCTCATTTGAGGTATTCTACATATTTGAGATTTAATAGAGAGAGTTGAGACGAGGATTTTCTTCATCTAATTTCCCATTTGACGCTCATTTACGTCAATTGGTATCAGAGCCTCGTTGGCTCAACCTGTTGTTGTTGTTGCTGTAAAAAAAACACAAAAAAATAGGAGACGACGACAAATGGGGTTTAAGAGGAGATATGCTGCCATGGAACTTCGCTCCGATCGATTTGAGGGGGTTTTGAACCACTCCTTAGCGCGACTTGACGCTCTTAAGGCTCGCCTTCCTCCACCCAACGCTACCAGGATCCGTTCTCACACCGCTCCCACCACCACCCAAAACCCTAATTCTAACCCTAGCCACCAAAATGTTTCAACCCACGCTTCCGCCATTATCCCCACCCCAGCACCATCCCCCCTCTGTTGTCAGTATCGTGCGGTTCAGGATACGAATCGTACGATACGGTTCGATACATCAAAGAAACGAGTCGAATCAGCATGTTGAATCGAAAATCTCTTTGAATCGGATGTACCGGACCTGAATCGCGAGTCAATACGTGACTCGTATGAGTCGCGATTCATAACAGCCCGCCTTTTTTTTTCTGTCGGCATCTGGCTTTTCAAAAGTAAAAAAAAAACTTTTTTTTTTATGGCCGAAAATGACTTTAATGTCCTTTAAAGACTTTAAAACACATAAATGATCAAAAACCTAGGTATAAAAGGTCATTTTCTCACTTTTCTTGTGTTCCCCACCATTAATATACTCACCTTTCTTGTCTTTTTCTTCAACTTTTTGTCAAGAGAAGCTTCCATCCTTTGCTTTGGTAAGTAACCCCAGGTCCTTTTCTCACTTTTCTCTTATCTCTTCAACTTTGTGCTCTCTCTCCCCCACCATTGTTTGTCCTTTTCTCATTTTTTATTTATTTATTGTTTCTCACTTATTTATTTAGTGTTCCTATTTATTTATTCAAGAATATTTATTTCTTTTCCCTCTTTATTTATTTAGGAAATGACTACACAAATGAGAAAAGTTGTGATTGACCCCACATGGGATTATTGTGAAAAATTGAATAATAATAGATTGCATTTAAGAAGTAATTTTTGTAAGGATGCAAAACGGGGTGAGATTTTTAGAATGAAGCACCATCTTGCCGGAACGAGGAAAGATGCCAAAAAATGTATGCAATGCCCCAAAGATGTTAGAAAAAAATTTGCAAACATTTTAGGAGTAAATGAGGAAGAGTATAATGAAGAAGGTGGGCAGTAAAATGAGGGTGAAAAAGAGGAATTAGAAGTTGAGAAAAATTTTGAAAAATCAAAGAAGGGAAATATGGATGCATACGTCATTAAAGGGAAGAAAAAACAAGGTTTTGTAAAACAAACAACAATAAATGCAATGTTAAAAAAGTGGGGCCAGTAATTAGTGACATTTGTAGGGTTTTTTATGGAAATGGTATAGTTTTTAATGTAGTAAAAGGCCCCTTGTTTACAAAGATGATGAAATCAATTAGGGATTATGGGAAGGGGCTAAAGCCTCCGTCTCACCATAAGACGAGGTTTACTTACTTAAAGAAGGAAGTTGAAAATGTTGAAGCAAATTTGGAAAAATATAAACAAGAATGGAAGAAGACGGGATGCACTTTTATGTCGGATGGATAGACCGATGGGAAATCAAGGTCCTTAACTAATTTCCTTGTGAATAGCCCTCGTGGAACGGTTTTTCTCAAATCCTTGGATACTTCCTCCTTTGCAAAGGATGCCGACAAACTATGTGAATTACTTGATTCGCTTGTTGAGGAGATAGGGAAGGAGAATGTGGTCCAAGTAATTACCGATAGTGCGTTGGCTTATGTTTTTGCCGGAGAAAAGTTGGAAAACAAAAGAAAAAATTTATTTTGGTCTCCTTGTTCGGCTCACCTCATTGATTTAATGTTAAGTGATATAGGTGATCTTCCAATTTTTCATGACACCATTAAAAAAGCAAAGGAGGTAACCGTTTATATATACCGACATGCTTGGGTTCTTGATTTGTTTTGAAAATTCACAAAAAAGAAAGAACTCACAAGGGCGGGTGTTACAAGATTTGCTACATCTTTCTTGACTTTAAAGAGCTTCCAAGAGAAGAAGATTTCCTCTTAGGCACATGTTTGCATCAGAGGAGTGGGCCACAGGACCATATGCACATAAGTTTGATGCCAAGCATGTTGAAAACATAATTTTAGGTGATAGCAAATTTTGGAAGGCAATCAAATATTGCTTGAAATGCGTTATCCCCCTCACTAAGGTTTTTAGGCTTGTAGATGGTGATTTGAAACCGGTAATGGGGTACATTTATAAAGCTATGGATAGGGCCAAGGAGGCAATTGCAAAAAATTTCAACCATAACGAGGCAAGGTACCAAAGAATATATAAAATTATTGATACCAGATGGGACATGCAACTTCATCAACCACTTCATGCGACGGGTTACTTTCTCAACCCAAGGTAACTTTTTATCATATATTGTATTTGTATAATATGTCTATTTATTGTATAACTCTTCTAACATAATGCATATGCATGTGTATACTTTATTTAGATTCCAATATAGCGAGGGGTTCAATGCGGATAGGGAAGTCAAGAGAGGGTTGTACCCGACCATTGAGAAAATGTATTTGGATGTTGAGAGCAAAATTGCAATTACTAAACAAATTGAGAAATTTCGCCGGGCGAGCATGGCCGTCTTGACAAGAAATAAGACACAACGAGGTAATTAGTTACTTTTTTCGAAGCATTTTGGCCCTGTTTTGGCCTATTTTTATTGCTGTTTTTGGGCGGCAATATGCCCCTGTTTTGGGCAGAAATAAGCCCCTGTTTTGGCCTATTTTTATTGTTGTTTTTGGGCAGCCATATGCCCTTGTTTTGGCCTATTTTTGTTGTTGTTTTTTGGCCTCTTATTTATGTTTATGTTTTCGTTGTTTTTGCCTATTTATTCTAACCATATGGTGGGAAAATTACGGAGAAGAGTGCAAGGAACTCCAACGGTTGGCAATAAGAGTGCTAAGCCTCACTTGTAGTGCCACGGGATGTGAGCGAAATTGGAGCACGTTTGACCACGTGCACACAAAGAAAAGAAATCGTTTGGAGCAACAAAGATTGAATGCTCGTCTTTGTCAAGTACAACATTCAACTCGAGATGCGACTTTTGAAGCGACAACAAAGGGGTGAGACATATGAACCGATTTGTCTATCAGATATGGATTCCGATGATGAATGGATAACCGAGAAGGAAGATCCATGTCTTTCCGAAGACCACTCATGGATGGATGTGCATGAATGCTTCCAAGAGGAAGGAGGAAGTAGTAACAAACGGAAGTGAGGTATGGTTTTTCAGTATATTTATTTTGGAACTATTAACAAAAGTAAGTAGTAATAAACTACATCAAAATGAAGTAACTAATTTATATTTTTGTATTTTTTTTTCATATAGGACCAAGGAACTTGAATGCCAGGAGGAGGAAGGGGAAATCGATTCGTGTTGATGAGGATGATATTGAAGTTATTTACGATGACGAGGAGGAGGAAGAGGAGGAAGACCAAAGAGAAGAGGAGAGAATCATTGTAGAAGATGATGATGAAGACGATGATGACGATAATAAACTAAACATTGATGATGATGATGATGATGATGATGATGATGATGAGGAGGAGGAGGAGGAGGAGGAGGATTTAGGAACAATTAGAGGAGTGATGAAGATGATGACTTTATTGGATATGTTTTGGATTTTGGTTATTATTTTTTGGATACTATTAAGGTATCATCATCATAGTTGAGGATGACACCATGACGATACCTTAATAGTTACTTAGTATATCTAAATATGGCTTGTGGATTCTCTTTTTGATATGATTTGAGGAGAAATTAGAAGTTTGAATCATATTATGTTATATAATTGATTGTAAAGTGTTCTCCATATTTTTATTTATTTTTTACAATTTTATTTATTTTTTGTGCCGTATCGCACGATACGTATCACAATACGATTCATGATACAAAGGGTTTTCAATACACGATACAAATCACGATTCAACAACTATGATCCCACCACTTTCTAACACTATATCCACCAATTTGGCGGTGGCCGGAGGAGGAGACAGTGGTCGCCACCCACTGGAAAGCTACCAAAATAATCAACCAGCCCCGACCAGCAGAGAGTATCACTTCAACGTGATCAAACATCATCCAGTGCCAAGCGGATCCACTGGCTCGCCCAGTGCACCACCCGCCTCTGGCCACAACCCCTTGCCCATGTTCGGACAGCCCCAGAATTTCTCCAGAGCCACCAAAAACACTCCACCGAACCCTGTTTCTGACCGGAGCCAAACAGTATTACCCCAATCCAGCTAGTCTCATTTGGATCAGCCGAAACCACCGGATGCACCTCCCCTCCACCGATTCTGGCTGGGCAAGTCCCAATCCCATCAAGATCCACCGAAAACCCTTTACAAAACCAAGATCATGGCCAGAAAGGGATTGGTATAAAAGTTCACAGACCCTAGGCTTGTTTTCGACCCAGGGGTTTCTACGTGCTGTTGTTAGTTTTGTCACCATGCAGTTACAGCTTTATACTGTCATCTAAACATTTTCTTTGGACACAAGAACACTTTACTTTGGTCATGGTGGTGCTAAGTATCATGCAACTGATAGAAGACCACAAGTCTGTGCCTCTGGTTTTGGTTGGTTTTGGTTTGCTCTGCTCATGAAATTACTTATGTTCAAGAATTGTTCTCTAATAATGATCACTTTGCTTTTGACTCTAAGAAGGTCTGGTTCTTGGAAGAAGAGAAGCTGCCAGTTGTTAATAGTCCATCAGAAGAACAAAGTAAGCATAATATTTTGACGAAGTCACCGTTGGAGATACTCCAAACGCCAGTTGGATCCGGAGGGATTATTAGCCTACTTTCATCCAATATCAAATTTTCTTATTTTTCACTAAACTCCAATTTTGAAAGCTCGAGAACGAGCTTGGTTTTAAGTGGGGGAGAATGATGTGAAGGAGGAGACATACCATTTTTAGCCATTAGTGGCATTTTTGTTATTTTCCTTATTTTGATGTATTTTCTTTTAGTAGTTGTTTTGTTTGGTATTATAGGTGGAGAAGTAATAAAGGCTAATAAGGGCATAATTGTAATTAGGATCATTTCTTGGAGCCCAAGTTACTTCCCCCTATAAATACCCCTTTTGTAGCCTCATTTGAGGTATTAATACCTTTTTGAGATAATAGAGAGAGTTGAGATGAGGATTTTCTTCATCTTATTTCCCATTTGACGCTCATTTACATCAGAAATATAAGCAACATAAAGGAACAAACAATTTAATATTCAGAGGAGAACCTTTGACACATGAATTATCGTTGGTGCGCTTCGGACAGAAGGAAAACACGGAGTTCAAACAATGCATAAAGGGTTCACTGTAATGAATGCAGCTTATACATAGCTAGTGGGGTAGCTGCCACTTCAATAGTAGAAAGACTGTCAAGCACATAACAGTTTGTGGTAATGTACTGCAGAGCACATCACATGAATGATCCTTTAGAGTTATGGAATCACTCCGCATGGTAGAGTGATTTTCTCAGCCATTTCATATGAAAATAAATGGTTGAGATTAACCAATCCTTAAAAATGTAATTGTTTGTGCGATATGGCTTTATCTCAATCATTTGTTTTTCAATATACAAATGAGAATTCTACCATGTAGAGAGATTCCATAACTTAAGAGGAGCCGAATGTTATTTGTCGTCAAGAATAAGCACATATAGTTATGGCCTCTTAAGTTTTGTGAGGTTGCACTCACCACCGAGTAGACCCATGCATTAAACAAAAAGTGCAACACTGAAATGTAACCACAAATAATTGCTAAAATGCACCTGTCCACAATTCCAGCTGTTATTATGATTTTCACCATCATTGTTGTCTTCCCCATTTGCCAAGTTATGCTTGTCATTATAAGTCACTAAGTCAGCCAGAGTAAACCCATCATGAGCGCATATAAAGTTGACACTGTTCCAGGGTTTCCTTCCACCTTCCTGGTTCATGTAGAGAGTTATGATGGAAATGATGCAGGATGGAGATCCAAGGTTAGTATATTCGATTGGAATATAAACAGTACATTGAAAACATGGCAAATGTAACAAAAGATGGACAATATTCAATATGATATCCTAAGCGCATGAAAGAGAGATACCTGGTATAAATTAGGGCTCCCACAAAGGCATTCAGCAAAAGCCCCAGAGAATCCATCTGTACCCTTGATGAACTGCCGTACTGTATCGCGATACTGAAATTGGGAAAAACATACTGTCAAATTCAGGGCTCAGTTAACTCAAGGGGTGTGTGTCCTCGTGTGTAATATTTCTCTATTAGTATCATACATGCTACAATACTGATATACTGTCAAACTGGGGTCTCTCTCTCAGTATCATACACATGTTACAATACTTCGGAATGACAAGATTGCCCAATGTAAATGCGATCATTCATAACATAAATTATACCAGCATACTCTTGAACAAGCACATTACAAATTCAAAAACATCTTAGTTACTAGCAACAAATCAATGAACGACAGGACTATTGACAATCTCCACATTGTTACACATGCAACACCAATTGAGTATAATTTGACCTCCCTTCCTAAGCTCTTTAAAGTTAAAATCTTCACCGAAGACGCGCACTAATCGGCATATATGTGTGTACATATCTTTCTAAACTCTTGTGTTCATGAGCCTGTCCAAGTCGAGCCCCATCAAGGAACAAAACTGATTGCTGAGTTTAATGTACAATAATATATATATATATATATATATATATATATATATATATATATAAGCCATAATCCTCTTTTGATGGGCTTTTGAGGCCAGATGAATGTTTTGTAACAGTTTTCGAGGAATTCAAAATTTTCAATAAACGTGCTCAATCATACGAAAAATCCTAAGATCCATGGAGTTGTAGATAGAGAAGATAAAGTATTGATTTCGGTCAACAAATTTACATAGAAAGCAACTGATAAGAGAAAATGAAATTATTTTTTCCTAAACATAGGTTGCAAACAAAGGCATGGCAACAAGGTTTAATCATTCATCCTCACAAGTACCTGTTCGGTTGAGAGTGAAATATATCTCGGCTTCATGAGAAATAAAATTGCAAAAAGTATTTTCATCTATTCACAATTAGAACTTCTGTTCTTATAAATTGTAAATATGTGCACACACTATCATAATGTGATTTTCCATATAATCTTGAACAAAACTCAACGTCGAATAGGTGAAAATATTTTCACCATTCTACTTCTCATCTAGGGAAAAATATTTTTTTCCGAACTAAACAGAGCCTAAAGGAAAATGACTAAGATGCCTATATTTTCTCTTCTATTTATGTAGCATTCAAGGTTCTAAAAGGTGCGAGGCGTGGTCGAGGCGTAGAGGTCAAGCCTCAAGCCTTAGGAGCCTAGGCGAAGCCTAGGCGTAAAAAGGCGTTTTTTCTTTTTTAATTATTACAAGGCTATTACAAGGCTATTAATATAATAAAATAGTACATACCTTGAATTTTGAAAATATATCCATATGTTTGGTAGCCATCTGTCTCATATTCATGCTCCATAACCAATATTTGTCAACTAATCCTTTGTTTTTAAAAAAAAAAGTGTGCCTTAAGCCTTTTACCAAGAATAAGGCGTAGGCGATGCGTTGGCAGAGCCTAGGCGGGCCTTTTAGAACAGAGAGCATTATATCAGCATGTAATCTTGTCTTCCAACAATAGAAGCATCGAAGAAGATGATCAGACGGAAAAATAAAGAATCTACACAGACCTTCCCATTCCATTCAGACCAGATACCCCAGTGAGGAAACATGCCAACTTGATAAAGGCCTCCACAATCCCATGCTTCAGCTATAAGCTGTTTGAAAGAGGCATGTTTCATTAATGATTAGTTCGTGTGGGTGCGTGAAAATATGAGTTATCATTAACTCAGTTTTAAATCAGCTAACATTCAAGCAGATGCATAGCTGCTATCTGAAAATGAAACTAATTACTTCGAAAAAATTCCATTGATAATACTCTTGTTTTTCTACTATTTTTAATCTCATGTTTTGATTTTAGTGGTAGAGAATCACGTGTTTATGATGCTAAAAGCAAATTTTTTTCCCAGGAAAACAAAAACCCTAGGGATGAGGTGGGAAAACTATTTGATGGAAAATGAGAAAAGGACTCACCACCAAGTTGTCATTGTTTTCATGAAAAATATGTGTTATCCAAGTTAAAAAAGATAGAACTTTGGGCTTTTCCGTGAAAAATGTGTGCTAACAAACACATCCCAAGGGTTGAGATCTTTTTCTACCTTTCATCTTTTCTACGGAAAAAAGGCAAGGTTCTTCAAATGAGGATAAAGAAAGGACCAACACAAAATATACCTTTACTCCACGAAGTATCGGGTCATTGCTAATCATATCAATTAATGGTGGACTGCCAAGAGGAGTACCAGTTGTCAGCATGTGATCTTCCATCGGAGCTCCATATACATTTCTTGCATCCCAAAGACTGGAAAATGAAAAGGAAAAAGAATGTAGTGTTTATTATAAATTTAAGGGTGATTTTGACTTGAACACCCACTTTTATGATCACTTTTGAGTTACACCCCTAAAATAAATTTACAATGGTCCCAAAAAGTGTCACAAAAGCTCAAGAAGTATCACAAACTCAATATATCCCTAAAGTTAACAAGTGGTAGAAATCAGGCAAATATGATAGAAGTTAACCTGCTACCCCTAGTCATGATAGAAGCAAGATCAAAGCGGAAGCCATCCACGTGCATTTCCATTACCCAATATCTGTTGTAAGATTAATTTAAAAGAAATATAATCCTTAAAGGCAGAAGAGCAAAAGAGTTTAAACATATTAAAAATAAAAACAGAAACAAAAAGCATGCAATTCTCTCCTAAAGTTATTAAACCGCCAATAATATATAGGAAAAACAGCAATAGCCATTGATCATAGATCCAACTAGTTAAGACTTTATAGCTTCCCACGATGCATTTTATTTTATATTGAATTTTTTTTAATTATCTTATAAGACAGGTAAAGAGATAACCGCAGGCTGGGAATACATAAATGAGCAAAATAACTAAAAAGAATATTAAAAAAAAAAGAAAAACAATTAACACCAGGCAGAGTCCTCTACTCTTCAAAGTAATCAACTCATAAACAAAATAAATCACTCTTAAACATCTGTATCATCATATTCCATTAATTAATGTCTTTCGGTTTTCTCTGTATATTTTTCACTTGGACTACATAAAAATGCCTGATCCACATAGTTGTACCAAACTTCATTATACATATTACCATCTCATGTATAGATTACTTAAACGCCTGTTAATGTAATTGGTACAGACATGTGCCACCACGGTTCACAGTAAAGGATGAAACCGAACTGAGCTTGCTATTGTTACACACTGATACAACTCAATTTACCTGTACCTAAATATTAAGAAAACAGACTTGACTGGGCATGACGCGCAAAGATATTTACTAAAACGCCTGATATCTTGGTGACTTGTCAAGCCTACAAATCATTGAGTCGCCGAGTCAATTCACAGAGTTCTACTCCCTCCATCCCAAATTAATTGTCACCGTTTGAAATTCAAAACATTTTAAGGAAATATTTTGCATTCCACATTTATGTTCCTAAGAATTACGAATACCTTTGGAATGCAACACATGCACTTGGATCATTGCTCTCCCATTGGAATTGGTGGGATGGATAACTATGTAATTTCACCCAGTTTGATATACTACTTTCAGAAACCGGAATATTAATTTGAGATGGAGCAAAAAGGAAAACAGGACTATTAAATTTGGGACAGAGGGAGTTTATTAATATTAAGCGTTTTTTCTTCTAGATAATGTATTGTTTTGTCTCTCCCACAACTGAAAATGAAATCAAAATGAGTAAATAATTGGATTGACGAGTCTTAGACCGACACCATGCCTTTGAACCATGTGTCTCGTATGTCAACACTACAGCAATAGAAAGAGATTAAAAAAAAGGTGTCAGGCATGAGTATCACGTTAAAGGCTCAACTATAAGCAAAGCACGGGAATTATTATGGAGTCAACTGGACATCGGCACAGGGTCGCCAGAACAAACGTCTTCAGTCAATTTCATTGAATATAAATTCCTTCAGCCCACAAACACTGGAAGTATTGCTAGTGATTAAATAAACCCTCTCAAACAAATAGAAACTAGGATACGCATGGGACAGTACTTAGCCTAACATAAGTCATTTGTTGTGGTTATGGTGCCAGGAAAACGAAGTGCATCTGTTCATAATAGCAAAATTATTTGATTTGTGATTCGAATTCCACGAACGTTGAACAAATTGCTACAGAACTGCAACTTCAGTGATGCCAGTCTCAGAAAGGGTGACATGTCTAACAGGCTATGCTTGAAAGAATTGTGAGGCCTGACGGCACTTCTCATTTATAGTAAATTAACTGAGTGTTTTCAATATAATGAAACAATTTTCAACTAGGTGTGAAGTAAGAACTAGTAAAAAAAAAGCAGAACCCTCGCCAAGAAAATGCATGATAAACTTCTATACACGGGATAGGTATAGGCGTGTAAAACTATATAGGTTGTTTGAGTACATGCGTCCTATGTGTATATAACAAGGTATGGTGGATGAGTTGTTGAGGAGGCCCTTTGGGTAAGGGATGGGGGTGGAGGGGAGTCCACAAGTCATTTAATGTTTTCTAAGGTATTTTATTTTTTTCAAAAAATTAAAATTGAACATATTAAAAGCTAAGAAGCACGGAGACAGGTGTCCTGTCTGACGCAACACAGACACGTTGTTTCAGGCGAATGGTCAGTTTGCGGAGACCACCCCATATACAATTTTACAACTCTAATGTTGCCTCTCATAGCACAATTCTTTCAACTCCAGAGAATGTTACGATTGCCAAATGAAAATTTTATTGCCTAGTATCAACTGATAATTTGTCCTAACTTTTGCATTTTGTGTTTCTTTTCATCGCACTTACTCAGTGACCACATTACAAGATTTATTAATTTGTGTCGTCTCATCTTCAGTTTGCGTAATAACTTCTTTTGTCGAAAAATATAAGAAATTTTAAAAATTACACTATGATAGTGGAATTGTTTGGAAGCTCACAGGGATAAAAATGAATGTGGATAAGAGTGTTATGATGGCCGTAAAATGTCTGGTGCAGTACTTCGCTACTAAAGCAGGTTCTGGGATAGTGGAGTGGCCTTTGAGTTAATTAGGTGTGTTGGAAGAAGGGAACCAACTCTCTTTGGATTTATGGAACCTGTTAGTGGAGAAATTTGAAAACGATTGAAATGGTGGAAAATGTTCTAAAAATTACGCATAAGAGGTAGGTGGTGCACTGCCGCCTCACCTATGTGTGTGTGTGTGTGTGTATATATAGACAAGCTCCTATGGGGTCCTTAAATGCGTACCCTTTTTTAAATTTTTTTAAAGGGCATCTATATAATGTTAAGATACCCTTTAAAAAAATCAGCCCCAAATAATTTTATTTACTACAGTGAAAGAAACTAGAGAGCCCAAAATATTCAAAAACTTGTGTAATTGGCAAGAACGACGTCAATTTTTCGAATCACTCGAGGCAAAGTTTTCCGACAAGCGGGCCCAAAGAAAGAGAGGAATTTTTATTACCGAATTTTTTTTTTAAGCCCTAATTTTAAGCTTTAGCTAATTAGGTCAGGTATAATAAGAAAGGGCAAGGGCTTAGTCCTAATATTGTTAAGGGAAGGGTGCTCTTTTTAATTGTTTAGGTTTCTTTTATTTTAGTTAGTATTATAATTATTTTTAGGCTTTTATTTATATAGTTACTTTAAATTTACATTTAAGTGCTGTAAACCCTATGTTATAGAGGGCTAGCCTTAAATGCTACCTTTTTGTCCTTTTTAGTAACCTATTTTAAGTATTTCCTTAGGCACATCTTCCAAGGCTATATAAGCTATTGTACTTGATGGAAATGGGTTTATTTGTTATTTTAATATTTGTCATTAATTTTCTTTTACTTTAGTCCTTTTACTTCCTTTTTTAGTCTTTTAATTGGTCTCCAAACATGTTTAGGACTAATTTGGTATATTTTCTTAATGATTGTACTTTTTAGTCTTTTAGGTAATTACTTGACTAGCAAGTAATTCCCTCCATATAAATATCTCATGTACTCCTCATTTGGAGATAGCTTTGATCTTGAATATAAGAAATTCTAAATTTCTCTCTCTAGAAATTGGTGTTTGTTTAGTTTTTGGCCATTGACGTGTAGTATACGTCAAATTGGTATCAGAGCGGGTGTCGCTCCAACATTGGTGTATCCGTATGTAGATTATCAACAAATCGTATGTTACATTATCAATGGCTCCAAAGAAATTCAAATAATTTCCAGAATTGAAGGAAAGCTATCAAGAATTGAGAGAAGGCCTTCAAGAATTAAAGCAACTACAACCACAACAAACCCTGGAAATCAACAAGAAATTTGATGCCCTCTTCCGACTCCTCTCTTCTAAAATTCAACCTCCCACCCACCACAAATGACCCACTGGAATCAACTCCCCGAAGACCCAGAATGGAAGCCATTACCAAAAATTTGGCACACAATGATGGACAAAAAATTGATGCTGACCCTGGTCGGAAATTCGCTCCTCGACTCTGGCGCAATTCCCGCCTTCCCCTGCCAGCCAAAACCCCTCGGCCAAAATCCAGAAACCCTCACGTCCCTCGGCAATGAAAGAAAATCAAGAAAACCAACCCCTTGCATTTCTTGCCTAATTTTTTTGGGCTTCTTGAAATTTGGTACACGAGTCGCGTACGAGGGCATCTCCCGTTTCAAATTGAAGAATTCTTGAAAGGAGGCCTAACCACATTACCGCTTGCCCTTTAAGTTAGAGGACGAACTTTTTTGAAGTCGTGAAGAAAGATGGAAATGGGTTTATTTTTGGATTTATTTGTCATTTTAATATTTGTCATTAGTATTCTTTTATTTTAGCTCTTTTATTTCCTTTTTTTAGTCTTTTAATTGGTCTCCAAGCATGTCTGGTAGGGATGGCAATTCGTGCTATTGGGTCGTGTTTTAGCCTAACGCGACGCGACACGACACGACAATGATATTATCAACACGAACACGACACGAGGTCGTGTTTTTTTTAAACACCAACCAATTTTTTATTCAAACTTACACGGTTAACACGAAATTACACCAGTTTTTCATGAATTGCAACTGTTTCAACCTCAACATCAATTGGTTCAACAAATGCTACAGCAATTTAACCTCAACATCAACAATTGGTTCAACAAAAACATACAGCAGCAATTAAACCAAAAAAAAATAAACCAACATTAAAAACAATTAAACCAAAAAAAATACAGCAATTTCTTCTTTGAGATCTGGTTCCACGTCAACTTGTTCCAGCTCACGACATCTGGTTTCACCTCACGATAGTTCAATCTCAACAAGTTCAACCTCACGATGGTGCGGTGAATTTTTTGTAGGGAAAAAACATGAGAGAGAGAGAGAAACGTGAGTCAGAGGATGATTGTGGGGTGGGGCGGGGCTCTTATTGGGTTGTGGGGCTGTGAGCCTGTGATGGTGGGATGGGGCGGGGTGGCTGTTGGGGCTGTGGGGCGGGGCAGTAAATGATGGTGGGGTGGGGTGGGGTGGGGTGGGGCGGTAGATTATGGTGGCGTGGGGACGGTGGGGCTGAAAGAGTGAGAGAGTTTGAGAGAGAGACGTTAGGCTGAGAGTGAGAGTGAAATGTGTGTGTGAAATGAATTGTGGTATAAATTAGGGTTTTGTGTTAAAATGTGAGGGTGATTAATTTTTTGACAAGTGTAAGTGCAAGATGTATTTAATTTTAAATAGGTGTACTTGGGTTTAATTAGGTGTTCTTGGGTCGTGTAAATTGGGTTTAAGTCGTGTTAAATGAGTCGTGTTAAATGGGTTGTGTTAAATGCGTCGTGTTAAATGGGTCAATTTCATGCCCATTTTTTGGCACGAAAACGACACACACGACTTCGTGTCAAAAAACACGAACACGAACACGAACACGACACGAAACACGACTAGTCATGTTTTTCGGGCCAATTTCGTATCGTTTCGTATCGTGTTGTCGTGCCGTGTTAAAATTTGCCACCCCTAATGTTTGGGACTAATTAGGTATATTTTTCTTAATGATTGTCCTTTTTAGTCTTTTAGGTAATTACTTGACTAGCAAGTAATTCCTCCCATATAAATACCTCGTGTATTCATTTGGAGATAGCTTTGATCTTTTATATAAGAAATTCTTAATTTCTCTATCTATAAAATTGGTGTTTGTTTAGTTTTTGGCCATTGACGCGTAATTTACGTCAGTACTCCTCATTGATTAGACATTAAATTTTGATTGAGAGAAGAGAGTTTGTTCCAATATTGTACTTGTTCTTGTGTTCTAATTTTTCTAAGATACGTCAAATTGGTATCAGAGCCACAAGCTCCCAAGTTGTTGTAGTAGTAAAACAAAAATCATAACAACTTCAAATGGCGCCTGAGAAATCGCAAAAATTGGATTGGACATGCATGTGGCAACCCTAGAATAAACCATGAGTACACTCATAGCTGAAATTAGGGCTGAGCTGTGACAATCTCTCAATCTCATCACCACCGCACTCCACCCGCACATGACGGAGGCCACCTCGTGTCTTCCCCTCAATGCCTCTCCATCCATGACCTCAAAAACCTAACCCTAAACCAGAAGCACAGAAGAAGATCGAGCAGAAAACAGAGGCAAGATCTGCTACAAAGAAAGGAAAGAGAGACGAGAAGACATCAGAGGGGCTGAATTGGCAAGCCCTGGCGCTGATTCAACCATGGAGATCCTCTTCATGATCCGATGAACCTCGAAATATCAAAATATCGCATTATAAGCCCTAGCTATGATCGAAATATCGAGTATCCGATTTGGGCTGTGGTACTTAAGGTCCTCTAGTGAGTTGGGCTTTCAGGACCAAATGTGGGAATCTTCTTCTCTATTTTGTTATAGATATTTTGGGCTAGAGTTCCTCTAGTTTTTAGGCTCTGACTTTGAATGGGTCTTCTAAGAAACTTGGGCCATTGGAATGTTTATATGGGACAGAAGTTCTAGAGTTTGAAGATTCTGTTTTTACCCAAAATTTTTAAGGAAATTTTTTGAGCCCTCCTTAATTTTTCAGAAAATTATTTTTTGGATTCCAAATTTTTTCTCACTTCAGCTGCGTGTTTTGGGCATTTTGCACTCGGCTCCAACTTGCAAAGCTCGTGGACAAGCTTTTCGTAGAAGGAGAGAGTGATGAGAATAAGAAAGGGCAAGGGCTTAATTGTAATATTGTTAAGGGTGCTCTTTTTAATTGTTTAGGTTTCTTTTATTTTAGTATTTTAATTGTTTTTAGGGTTTTATTATTATAGTTACTTTTATTTTACATTTTAGTGTGATGTAAACCCTATGTTATAAAGGACTAGCCTTAGATACTACCTTTTTGTCCTTTTTAGTCTTTTAGCCTATTTTAAGTGTTGCCCTAGGCACACCTCCCAGGGCTATATAAGCTAGTGTACTCCTCATTGATTGGACATTACAGTTGATTTAGAGAAGAGAGTTTATTCCAATAATGTGCTTGTTCTTGTGTAATAATTTGTCGAGTTACGTCACTGTCATTATTTTGTCCCTTTAAATTTTTCTATAATTGTTTAGCAAGGAGTCTCTTTCATATAAGTAGGCATATAATCCTCTCTCTAAGACACTGATTCTTAATAAAAAATTTGAGGTTGTTAAGAGTGATTGGTTTATTTTCTGTTGCACTATTATAGATAACCATATATTTTCCATGTCCTTATTGTCTCGTCTCGGATCATGGTGTTTCTATTGCATCCCTTCCTGGGATGGTAATGAAGTGAGGAATTTTTGCTTAGGGAGAAATTTGTCTGATGAGAAATTTACTGAGCTTGCAGAGCTTTTGTCCTCTATGAATGAACAATATTCAGTTGTTCCCAGATCTTTTCGAACAAAAGAAAGTCATCCCTTTGCAATCCAAGCTTCTCTTGTAAATGTTTCCATGCCTTATTGAGTCCCGTTCTGACCCTGTTTTTAAGCATCATGAATTACTATCAAATAGTCATTATGGACGAGGATGGTTGTTTTCCAGGAAGAATCAAAGAAACAAATGGCTGGCCGAGTATCACTGTAGCTATGTTTTGGGCGGAGGGGGTAGAAAAGAGAAGGAAGGTTTTCAAGAAAAGATGGAGCAAAAGGAGGTTATTTGGAACGAGACCAAGTTTCTAGCTTCTTCTGGGCTTCCTCATCCAATAATTGTAGGGATACTCAACTCTCTTGTATTCTTTCAAGTAAGAGACATGTTATTCCATGAGGGGAGTGTAATTTTCAGCTTTGTTTAACGTTCATTTCAGCTTGGCCTCTACGTTGTCACTTTTTTCTTTTTTTATAGGGTTAAGTGTGAAAAAATCCCTTGAACTATGCACATTTTGCAGAAAAAACATTTAAACTATTGTTAAAAAAAAACTGGAAATAAAAAAGGGGGATGTTCTATAGAACGATTCTCCTTTCAGTTGATTTTATTCAACGATTGACCAAAGTAAATTTTTAATAAATAATAAACCGCATGATCTTAAATCAATCAAATAATGATATTTCTATGCAACATTCGGCCATATCAATTTGTCCATTTCGATTTTATCCATCTAAGATGATGATAAAGAAAGGGGAAGGGGGAGAATAATCAATGATCCCCCATACGTCATTAAGAATCATGATTTTTGGTTGCTTAAAATTCGACTTTATAAATAATTTAGTGTTTTTCTTGCAAATGCCCAATAAATAGGCAGTGGAATTAGCAATTACATTATAGAAATAAGAAATAATGAGCGTGCGTGAGGGAGAGAGAATGAGAGAGAGAAAGAGCAGGTATAATATATATGCGATATGTACCTCAAGCAATCCAATATAAATTGTCGTACAATGGGATGATTGCAATTGAAGGTGTTTCCACATCCTGAATAGTTATAGAACTCTCCCTGCAAGACCATAATATCGGAGTTACACGAATCATAATTTTCAGGGTATGTTGAAGAAATATATTTTTATGACTTTCTAAATGCATGGAGCGAACATCCTATCTCCAAAGCTCTAAAGCCCTGGACTTGACTGGATTACTCAACTAAAAAGGACCTCTGGGATGACAAAATCAAGAAATTTTTAAGATAAAATCTCCACAAAATAAGCAATTTTGGAGAAGGTGAAATTTACCCCACATCAGCAAGGTTTAGAAAAACACCATTTTATTTGCTCTTAATGAGTTGGAATGATTGCATTCTCTGAAGGAAATTACATGCTTTTGTGAGTAATATCTCCATATGTCCTGGTTTGTACAGAAGTTGCATAGATGAAGCCTGAAGGGACACCCTGTCCACATCTATTGTAATCATGTTCTACATATTAATAGAATTGTTTGTTTATGATTTAAGAAAAGGGGTAGATAAGATAAAAGAAGCTAAAACAAGAAAACCACACAAAGGATCCCGACTTCTCCAAAACCAGCAATATCAAGAAATCATCACATTTTCCAGCAAAAGCCCGTGAGTGGGGAAAGCTAACTGTATAACCTTGCAACCCTATTCATGAATAAACCCTATCCAAAATATTATAAAAAAGAATTTAGAAGTACAAGACTAAAGAGAAGGCATAAACATTACTCTCACCCATATGTCTTCCAACTCAACCTCCTCCTCTTCAAACGTTCTACTATTTCTTCCCAGGCAAACACGCCATTTGAGGGCCTAACATTTTCTTTTCTTTTTATCCCCCGCCACCACCCATTATGTCATGAGAAAATTACACCAAGACCTTGGGAGATCCCCTTGCAGGGCCAACTCTCCAAAAACCTTACTCCATAATGCCCTTTCAAATTATAATGCAACATCAAATAGTCAACACTTATTCCATCCTCCTTGCAAGGGAGAAACCAGCTAGGGAAATGTACGTAATGTAACATAGATGTTATTTATCATGAATAGCTACAAATTTCACATTTCTTGATAGAGTTAAGAACATTTTATAGCTTTTAATCAGGGAAAAGGATGACGCTCAAACCTGTGCCACTCATGCATGGGAGGGATCACTTTAACTGGGCTATTCCTTGGCATCCATAGTTATGTATTTAATGCAATCATATTACATCACTTGTCATTCGAGGATTTTTGGTATATCCCAAAATTTTTAGGGACATATACCAAATAGTCCCTCGGATATTTTTTAATACCCATTTAGTCCAAACTTTTTTAATTTGCCTCAAAAAGTCCTTTGCCACATATTTTGGAGAGGGAGTGCCGCTGGCGCGGACCTCTAAAAATAAGAGGATATTGAGTGCTTGAGGGACTAAATGGGTTAAACTAAAAATATGTGTCCTTTTTAAAAAATATATATTTATAGTAGGGACTATTTAATAATTGACCCAAATTTTTAATCCTAAAAAGTGTATTTCTCAATTCGTCATGTCCCGGTTGTGACCATGTCCAATTCTTTTACAAATTAGCTGCTTTTTAATCATTTGTTCCGTAAACACGTGAAGCTTATAAGCACATGACGCTCGTCTACCTAGGAATTTTTTGGCTTTATAAGAGGGAAAAAAGAAAAGAAAAGAAAAAAATGGTTTTCCTTGCATCATATAGAAAGAATATCATAAATGATCTGGGATTTATGACTTTGGGGGGGGGGGGGGGGGGGCTAATTTCCCTTTGAACATCAACCAGTTTCATTTGAAGTAGTTGAAAGATATAGCAAAAAAAAAAAGTACTTTAAAGACATGAAAGCAGAAAGATTCATCAACTAAAAAACCGAAAGAAACCGATGATATGTGGAAACTTTCAGAAATCAATATCATTTCATTTATTCCCAAAAAAGATATAAATATACATTAAAACAATATCCATAGATATACCTTAGGTGCAAGCATATAAAAGACACTGTTATCAACACCTCTAAATGACAAAATGGGACCATTCTCATTCCCTTCAGCAGTGTGATTGAAAACAACATCCATGAGCACCTGTTTAAATTAAAATTAGACAGAAAAACTCACCACATAATTTAAGAAGAAATTCTATTTCATGTTGAAACAAGCTTTCACCTCGATTCCCCTATTATGTGCTTCTTTAACAAGATGCTTAAATTCATTTATTGCACCAAAGCCAATATTACGAACACCACCAGATGCATATCTTGCCATTGGTGAAAAGTAATTGACAGTCGAATATCCCCAAAAGTTCATCCTGGACAAAATATTTCTATTAGACCATGATTTATCAGGTAGAGTCTTAAGTTTTTATCTGTTCATAAAGTAGTTAATCCTTGCTTCCAATAGTGTACTTTCAAGGAAGACAACAGATGACCTCACGAAAACGTATAATTTTTTAATCATCATAAACCAATTACTAAAAGCGATGCAAAAGATAAGGTATTGCATATTTCTCACATAGAAAATCATGAACAGATATAAATATATATTAGCATTCTCTAAATCTCACATTGGTAATGAAGTTCAGAAGCCTCAGGCATTAAAGATTAGTACTTTTTTTTTGGCGAGACACTCCAGATTTCCAATTTTAGTCAGACCAGTTAGAATATACCAAGAGATAAATTTCCAAGGACTCCAAAAAAAAAACTTATCTACCAAATAAGAATTCAACCTATTAACCCGCACACTATACTGGCTAATGATTGAGCGACGGAAAGCCTTGTTCCAAAGGGATCTCCTCAACCACCTCCCAACAAACCTACTTTTCTGTTGACCAAATTACAAACCCCCCGTCCTTAGACTTCAAAACTAAGGCCTGTCTCACCAAATGTTCAAATCTTATCCTACACTTTAAAATCGGTTTCCTAAGGCCCTAGTGATTATGCATAAGTTGTGGAAGAGAATATGTAGAATAGGGAGATAAAAATTAAGAGTGAAGGAAAATTATGTATACGCAAGGCATCAATCTATAACAGAGTGCAGTGGAGTTTATAAACATCACAGCGATGTTGAGTTTATTAAACCACCTATAGTAGCAAACCAAAAGTTATATGTTGAAAAACATAACTGAAAGCATACTTATCTATAATACTAATAAGGTATCTTTGTAGGCGGACCTAAGATTATGAAACCAGAACGTACCAAAAGAATGGAGTAACTTATGAGGGAACATATCCCCAGGTTGGACCATCATAGCCCTCTAAAATCAGAATGGCTATTCTCAATTTAGAGCATCTCCAATGCAAATATGGATCAGCTCTCTTCTGACTAATGACGTGTCAAGTCTCCTATGCCCCACAAAATAAAAAAATCTTCATAGGCAATTAAGTATAGATGGAGAAAATAAAAAACAATCTTCAATGAAATTGCATACACTAAATCATGGAACATAATCGGCATTATTTTGTCTAATTCAATGTTGCATTAAAAAATGAATATTCTGTTCTCGGTTCATGGTAGCATTACTTTTTCGCTAATGACACAGACAAAATGGACGTCTAAGAGACCCTACATGTAGAGTGTTACCCTCGTGATGTCTTCCCCATTTTGCCACATCATCTTCATAATCATTATCCAATGGATAACTCTTTTTTGTATCCATGGGGACCATGTCTATGAATCTTATGTGGCACCTTATTTTTCCCAATTCATAATTGCATTGGACACTGTTAACATTTCAACTAGTCCCTGAATATTCCAAATTATCGAATGATAAGGAAACATAATTCTGAAACAAAGCAGGAAATGTGTACTTATGGTCGCCCATTACAGAATTGTAGCTATAGTACTCCAGCTCATTGAACTCATGGCATGGCATTAACTCTATACAGTTGACACCTAATTCCTGCGAAATAAAGATTCAAAAGGAATATGTAAAAGAATAATCGGCATTGTACAATTAATTAAAATCTATGTAGCACGGACACGGACACGGGTGTCGTGTCCGACACGACACGGACACGCCGACACGGCAAATCTAAAAAAATCAGGACACGACACGGCGGGGACACGGTATTAAATAAATATTTTTTATAATTATTTTTATATATAAAAAATATGAAATATCACATTAATACTAATCTCATACTAAGAACAACATTAAACATATAAGCATTAAGAGTATTAAATCCATTCTACACATCAAACATCACAATGATACTAAATCCCATACTAATAATAACAATCAAAATGCATATGGCTAATGCAATTTATTGAACAAGAGATTAAAAAAAAAAGAATAAACAGGTGAGAAAAAGGAGAAAAAAAAACATATGTTTCCTGCCCCTTTTTTTTAAAGTTATTATATATTTATGTCAGCCGTGTCCCTTACGTGTCCCAGTCGTGTCCTTTGCGTGTCCCAGCCGTGTCCAACTATTTTTAAATGCCTTTTAAGCCCGACACGTCACGTGGCGTGTCGGACACGTGTCCCAGCCGTGTCCCTTGCGTGTCCGTGTCCTTGGAGTGTCCGACACTCGTAGGCGGCCTTCGGAGAAGTGTCCGTGCTTCATAGATTAAAATAAAATGATTGCATTACAAAAAATTACAACATATTATTTTGATAAGAGGCATATGCGCAACCATTTTATTGACAGTAGCCACCCTTCGAAACACATCGCCACATATACAAACAAAGAGCATTGTCATTTACTTTTTCCACAAGTTCCAGCAGAAAGATTTTTTGGCATCAACTCAACAAAGCCTAATTACAACAATTTGAGATAACTACATGAAATGTTGTCAATCTAGAACCCTAGCGGCCCAACATTTGTTTGATTATTTTCAATACTCATTATCTTATGAAGTTTTGTCAAATGTATTACAATAGTTGTCAGCTCTACGACATAATCCTCCTCTATCGTGGGTGGAATCATTTGTTGAAAACTTGTAAGTAAAGTGATGGAGATTAGATGGAGCTCCAGGGTTATCCAAGTATTTTTAGTTCTTTTTAATTTTATTAGTTATCTTTTATTTTTATCGCATTTTTGTTGTTTTGTATTATAGGGTTAATGGGAAGTCTTCTAGAAGGGGCATTATAGGAAAAGGTTGTAAAGGGAGCGCTCTTAGGTCATGTGACATCAGATGGGCCTGGGCCCACTTTCCTATTAGGTATTGATGACCTAATTCTAGATACTTCTCATTCCCTTTATATATATTCCTTTTCCCCAGTTAGTAAAATATATTTCACATTTCTCCAATTTGAGTATTACTCTCTCTTGAGCGTATTTCTGTTTTGACATTGATGGCTTCATTTACGTCAATTGGTATCAGAGCGAGGAACGCTCCACCCGTTGTTGTAAAATTAAAATCGTCAAATGCAATTAACCAATGGTGCCGAGAAAACCCACCCAAGCTGAGACACGAAGTGACCGATTGGAAGAAATCGTAGCCATGCTCGCTCGTAAAGTCAACCTCCTCCTCCACGACCCCCCCACCACCGTGAGCTTGCTCACTGCACATCCGCCCAGCAGTCAGACCCCATGTGGCATCCCGTCGCTTCAAACCCCCCAAACTGCACATCTGACACCTGAGGCTCGCCCCTCTGCGGCACCCACCGCCCTAGCAAGGCCACTGCCAAACCCACCCATTTCACCACCGGAACCCTTCTGATGGTCGGAATGCCCAGATGGCCCACCTTCCACTGACCTACCCACCTAAGTCTACCCCTGTGTGCCCCGGCCCTTCACTCCGGCGGGGACCCTTATCCACCCGTTCATCAAATCCGGCCACCCTTGCCTCCGGTCGAAACTCGTAGAATCCTTTAACCCGTAACCCCTCTAACCACCCCGCTTCTCCCCATCCTCTGGACCACCCATTGACCTACCGAACTAGCCTGGCCCACCTCTCTCCACATCTGAAACCCCTGGCCTACCCACCTCCGCCAACTCCCAGCACAACTCGCTGACATTCCGAATCAGACCTCCTTCGCCCTTTCGCTGCCTAGAAAATTCCGACTGCTATTGGTCCTCCAGACCCGGCCTCCCCCCATATGATCCGCATGAACCAACCCTCAACCAAGCCCATAACCGACCCCTTCGCCACTATACTCGGGTGTCAGGCTTGACTTCGTGTGGGACATATGCTCAATCATTTGCATCTCTGTCCCCAACAACCCTCAAGATTCCTCCCGTGATTACCAGCAATCGGTTAAAGAATGGTTACACCAACCCCAACTCTTCAATCACTCGAGCGTACAATTTAGGCATTTTGGAGGACAAGTCCCACCACACAAGCCCGCTTCTTTTTATGGGGATCTGAGGGTCTCGATGCATAAGGAATGATGCACCGATACCACACCATTTAACTCCCTCAACCCTAAGTGCAGATTGAAAACCGTCATTGCTTTCTCTGTTATGAGCGGGGGCACTTGATGGACGATTGTCCTTACTATCCCCTAAAGGAGCCCGAGGCTCCAGTTTAAGATGATGTCTCTGATCCTGTGGAAACACCCCTGGCCCCTTACCCGACTTGCTTTTGAGGATTTTGTTGAGGATGAGGATGAGAACCCCACAGATCCGCCACCAATGGACGACCACTTGGTTCCAATGTTTAAAAAGGCGCCCGAGGCGTACGCCTCGAGGCGAGGCGAGAGAAAAGAGCCTCGAGGCTTAAGCCTCAGGCCATTAAAGAAAGGCTTACGCCTTTTTGGATGAGGCGCTGCGCCTCAAGGCTGACCGCCTCAAGGCGGTGAGGCGTACGCCTCTTATACGGGGCTTAAAAAATGGAAAAGAGAAGATAGTTAAAAAAAAAAAAACCGTTCGTTAGAAATAAACCCTAACCCTTGTATTATTGAAGCCCGCTTACTCTCTCTCTACTCCGAAACCATTTTCCTTCACCGAAACCCTAATCCGGCCATCCTTCTCCTTCCATTCTTCAAGTCCGGCCCTCGGTAAGAGCAAAACCCTTTAATTCTTCAACTCCGGCCCTAGTTTTTTACTAGAAACTGTTATTTGTTTATTTTTTATACGAAACTGTTATACGAAACTGTTAACATAAAGTTTTTATGTTATTTGTTTTTTAGTTTAGTATTAGTTGTAGTTTTAGTTTAGTTTTAGTATTAGACTTAGTTTTAGTATATTTTTTTTTGTAAAAACTTTGGTTTTAAGTTTTTTTACCTGTAAAAACATTGTAAAAACTTTTTTTTTTCCTGTAAACTTAGTTTAGTTTTCTGTTTTTTTTTTTCTGTTTTTTTTCTTCTGTTTTTTCCCTGTTTTCTGTTATTTTCTATAAAAACTTTTAGTTTTACACTTTTTTCTGTTTCACAATATTTTAATAAAACATTTTTCACAATATTTTTTAACTTGTTTTTTGTCTAAAAACTGTTATATGAAACTGTTTATGTTATTTGTTTTTTAGTTTTAGTTTTAGTTTTAGTAGATTGTTTTTTGTAAAAACTTTGGTTTTAATTTTTTTTACTTTTTTTTTCCTGTAAACTTAGTTTACTTTTCTGTTTTTTTTTCTTCTGTTTTTTTTCCTGTTTTCTGTTATTTCCCATAAAACTTTTATTTTTAGCTTAGTTTATAGTTTTACACTTTTTTCTGTTTCACAATATTTTAATAAAACCTGTTCCACAATATTTTGTAACTTGTTTTTTGTAATAACTTTGTTTTATATTTTTTTTTGTAGTTGAATTATGTCTAGAAAGGATCCCGCTTGGAAATATGGTACGGAGGTTGACAATGGGAAAGGATATGTCTATATCCAATGTAAGTTTTGCAATAAAGTTATAAAGGGGGGTGTCAAACGAATGAAAGATCATCTTGCGGGAACGAAAAAAAATGTTCGAGAATGTGATAGAGTTCCTACGGATGTGAGACAAGAAATGGCGGATTTCTTGAAAAATAAAAACTTTGAAAAAGATGTGGCCCGAAGAAAATCCGAGGAACATATTGAGAGTGGTGCGTATTTTACAAGTTCAAAAGATGGTTCAAGTATGGGTAGTACGGCTAGGGGGATTAGGGGACCCATGGATAGGTTTTTAGTTGATCTTGATGATGATGGTTGTGATGATCAACCTAAGCCTAAAACTGAAAAGGAGGCTAGAGATGAAGCATGCCTTGATATTGGTAGATTTTTCTTTGAAAATGGTCTTCCATTTCATGTGGCAAATAGTCCTTCCTTTATTAGTATGGTGCGAGCAATTGGAAAGTATGGTCGCGGGTTGAAACCTCCTACTGCATACGAGCTTAGCACGTGGATATTAGAAGAGGAAGAAAGGCGTGCCAAAATTGTAGTTGATGAAGTAAAGAAAACGTGGATGCAAACAGGGGTGTCCATATTATCGGATGGTTGGAAGGATATTCGAGGTCGCCATTTGATAAATTTTCTCGTTAATAATCCACATGGAACGGTTTTCTTGCGATCAGTTGATGCGTCAGATGCTATAAAGGACGCAAACATGTTGTTTAAGCTTCTTGATAGTGTTGTTGAGGAGGTGGGGGAGGAGTTGGTCATTCAAGTTGTAACCGACAATGCCTCGAATTATAAGGCGGCGGGAAAGTTGTTGATGGAGAAGAGGAAACGTCTGTGGTGGACACCATGCGCCGCCCATTGCATTGACCTAATGTTGGAGAAAGTTGGGGAATTGCCGCAACACAAAAACGCCTTGATAAAGTCAAAGAAGGTATTAATTCATCTTTAATTTTTATTTTTTACTTTTTAATTCGTTTCACATATTACTTTTTAATTGTAGGTGAGTAACTTCATATATAATCATGGGTGGGTTTTGCAATTAATGAGAGATCATACGAAGAAGGATCTTATTCGCCCGGCTGCAACGAGATTTGCTACCGCTTATTTGACCCTTCAGAGTATGTATAGCCTTAAGGAACCATTGGAGCGTATGTTCACTTCTCCTGAATGGGCTAGATCAAGCTGGGCAAAGAAGGATGAAGGGAAGCAAATAAAAAAAATCATTTTGCAGGATCGAAATTTTTGGGGTAGTATGTCGTACGCAATTAGAAGCACAAAACCTCTTGTGGGGGTTTTGAGAATGACTGATTCAGAGAAGATGCCAGGGATGGGTTTCATTTATGGTGCAATGGACAAAGCAAAGGAGACCATAGCAGAAAATTTGGGAGGAGATGAGGGGTCTTATAAGGAGATATGGAGCATAATTGATACGAAATGGGAGTTTCAGTTACATCGCCATTTGCATGCGGCGGCATATTTCTTAAATCCACATTTTCAATATGAAGAGAACTTCTCTAACCATCCTGAAATTAAATTGGGTTTATTGACTTGCATGGAAAAGCTTATTCCGAATGATCAAGATAGATTGAAAGCGGATATACAGATTGATGATTTTAGGAATAGAAAGGGGTTTTTCTCTTTTGCGTCGGCAAAAACAAGTTGCAAATTGCGTAGTCCCGGTAAGTAAATCTTTTGTTTAAGTACGATTTGCTTTTGATTAATACCATTAAATACATTTTTTAACTAAATTTTACTTCACTCTTATTTTAGCGGATTGGTGGATTCAATTTGGAGATGGAACTCCAGAATTGACTAGTTTTGCGGTGAGGGTTTTGAGTCTTACATGCTCTTCGTCCGCATGTGAACGCAACTGGAGCACATTCAATCAGGTATTCGTTTGTAAAAAAATATTATTTGTAAAAATTATTATTTATTTTATGACTAAAAAATTATTATTTGAAAAATTTATACAGCTCCATACGAAAAAGAGAAATCGTTTGTCAACGAAGAGATTGAATTCATTGGTGTATATAATGTATAACAAGAAGTTAAAGACGAAGTTTTTGAGAAAGAAGGCGCTTAAAGAGGATGAGGACCCATTGGTTATTGATCATCTACCTTCAGATGATGAGTGGGTAGCGGGGCAAGATGATTCCCATTCGACAGATGCCTCGGTGGTTACGGATGCCTCAGGAGCGATGGATGATGTGATAGGGGTAGGAGAGATTCCCATTCCCATTCGCCGTGAACGTGCTAGAGGGGGGCGAGGAAGAAAGAGAAATAATTCACAATTTAACACTTCAAAAAAGGGTTAGTATTCACAATTGTCTTTTTTACATTAAATAATTATTTTAAAGAGTTAAAATAATTATATTTTATCTTATAGGTAAAGGAAAGGGGATCTTGGTAGATGAGGAAGATGAATTTGTTGATGTTGACTCGGGTGATGATGATGACGAGACGACCATTAGATATGATGATGATTCAATGGACGATCCTATTAGCGATGGTGATGATAGCGGCGATGATGATGGATTAAATCCGCTTTTCAAGCCTTTGGATACGGATGATCCATTATTGTTTTAGTATTAAGCTTGAGGGGATGCTTTGTTTTTCTATGTTTTTGTGATGAACAATATGATTTTGTGATGAACAATACGGTAATGATGTAATGGAGATGAACTTTTAGTTTGATTGGTTGATGGATTGAATGATTATGGACCCTTTTGCATCATTTAATGTGTTGGATTATTTTTTGTGAAATTATTAGACTTTTTATATTTTTTTCCCTTTCTTTTTTTTTTTTCGGTGAGGCTTACGCCTCAAGCGCCTCGAGGCTTACGCCTCGCCTCGTCGAGGCCAAAACGCCTCGCCTCGCCTTTCGCCTTTTTAAACATTGCTTGGTTCTAGCGCTTCGCCTTCTCTCCGAGATCGTATAGGAGATATTAGGGTGGATTATGTTTGATGGATATTTGTACCCGGATGCCCTTGTTGACTGGCTTAACGCGATGGAGATGGTGTTTACCTACAAGTGCATCACAGGGCGCAAGTGTATTCATTTGGCCGCCACTAAATTTCAGGAATGACACGATTTAGCGTCGAGCGATCTCAGAGCTTCATCCAATCCAAATATGGGATCAATTGAAGACAGAGTTGAGAGCCTTCTTCATACCACCGACCTACAAGACCAACCCCAGATTTCGGTAGACTTTTGTCATTTTTAAACCACTTATAAATGATTCCTTGTTTCAAAAGTCAAATTTTCTTCGATCAAATTTCGGACAAAGTTTGTTCTGCACGCCTAGTGCACAAACCATCACTTTCTAAAAATGGAAACTTTTCAACACAGGACGTGCAATACAAACGTCCTCCGAAATTTGACCGAACCAAATTTGACTTTTCAAATTAGGAATCATCTAAAGGTAGTTTAAAAATGGCAATAGTCTACCGAAATTCATGCCGCACAAAACGTCATACACTCGAGTCCAGAGCCTCAGGCACGGCACCACCTCAGTCCCCACATACACGACGGAGCAGTTACAGCAAGTTCTAGCAAATTTCAGGAATTTGTTAGGTTTTAGTGGAATGATACAGTTAACATGATCAATTGAAGACGGAGTTGAGAGTCTTCTTCATACCA
The DNA here is from genome assembly GCA_949130495.1 of Sambucus nigra. NCBI lineage: Eukaryota > Viridiplantae > Streptophyta > Magnoliopsida > Dipsacales > Adoxaceae > Sambucus > Sambucus nigra. The sequence continues at coordinate 713,041,317 of OX422210.1, forward strand.
CTGACCTACGAGACCGACCTCTACACTCGGGTCTAGAGCTTCAGGCAGGGCACCACCTCAGTCCCCATCTACACGACACAACAGTTCCATATTTTTTGCACTCGGGGCCATCTAGGTGAGACCGAAACTCAATGGATCAAATGTTATATTCAGGGATTCCAGTCATACATTTAACAGGACTCGAGGCTGTGTGAGATACCATCCTTTGTCAAGGAGGTTGAGTACACAACCAAGGTAGAGGCCAACCACCGTACCTTTTCGACAACAGCTCCCAGGCCGCCTTCTTCAACCGTTGCCCCCCCTCTGGCCCCGGTGGCACCGTCGATTACTATGAAGTGCTTCATTTGTGGCTTTGTATCCACCAAGCCGCTGAGTGCCCAAAGGCACGAAAGCGGTCCCTTCTTGTGACCGATGATTCGGAGCAACCGGACGATGAGCTAGAGGAGGAGGTTCAGCATCAAGATCTGATTGCCATGGTCATCTCCATTGATCCTGATTATGATGGTGAACCCCTTTGAGTTCGAGGTCGAACTCTTTTCACGGAGGGGCCAGTGATGGAAATTATATGGAGCTCCAAGGTTATTTTTGTATTTTTAGTTCTTTTTATTTTTATTCGTTCTCTTTTATTTTTATCGCATTTTTGTTGTTTTGTATTATAGGATTAATGGGAAGTCTTCTAGAAGGGGCATTATAGGAAAAGGTTGTAAAGGGGGTGCTCTTAGGTCATGAGATATCACATGGGCGTAGGCCCACTTCCCTATCATATATTGATGGCCTAATTCTAGATACTTCTCATTCCTTTTATAAATTTCCCCTTTCCCTATTTAGTAAAAAGCATTTCACATTTCTCTAATTTGAGTATTACTCTCTCTTGAGTGTATTTGTTCTGCCATTGACATTTTCATTTACGTCAAAAAGACACCAAGCACAAAACGGGCAATTTGACTTGGTACTCATATATATAAATGTTTTTCCCAACCACTCAGACATTCTTTAGGGCAGTCCTTCAAGCATTTAAATCTCAGATAGATTCTAATATAATCCACAGTCGAACTATGGCCTCCAAATGTAATATTTCATATCTTCAAATCAGATTGCCTTCATACAGCTAGATGAATTAAATGATAGGTAAATTTGCAAACCTCTTTTTGATATATAGACTCTGACAGAATTTTGGATACATTAGCTAAATATGCAAGAGACAACTCTTGCTGTGGATATATTTTTAATGTTGCTCCAAACTTCCTTTATGAAGCTTTAAATTTTGATTTTAACTGTAAATGCAAAGCCCAGAAAGTGTAACACCGCGTAATTTTCAAACCTTAAATAACGTGTTTTAAATTAAAAGTCGAAAAGGTATTTTTGGTGTATTTAAAATTTTTGGTAATTAAAAGGTGGACTATTTAATTAAAAAGATTGTTTTGGTCGAAATTTGATTAAAGTGAAAATATTTTTTTATGGGGATTCGGAAATTTTTATAATTGAAAAAATATTAATACATTTAATTGGTTATCTAGTGATTTAGAAATTTAATAATTTGGAATCTTTGTAAAATTCTTAATATTATATTATTTTAAAAAAAAAATTACCCACTTGAGGTGAGAGAGAGAGAGGCACTGAACCTCTTTTTCCTTTCCTCTTAGCGCGCATCGCTCCCAAATGTTTGTGGCTGACTTCTTTTCTTTTTTATTTTTATTTATCCCTTGGTTTGTTCCATGTGAGATGATGTGTACGAGAATGGCTGCCTCCAATTTTGGTTGGGATGCGCACGGCATTATTTGAGTTGGTTGCCTCCTAAATTTTCTGTTAGTATATTTTTATCAATCTTTTGAGAGTTGGCAATTATTGGGACTCTTTTATCTCATCTTATTAAAAAAAAAATTGACTCACTTTTTCTAAAAGGTCACGCAAATTTTGTTTCCAAACTCTCTCTTCCCTACGCAAAGCAGATACTTAGACCCTTATATTTCAGCTCCAAACCTTCATTAAATAAAACTTCAATCATATTTTGGGAGGTCTAAACTACATATTTTCAACAGGATCCAAGAACGAAACTTGCTTATTTTGGAGAGACGAACACAAATGAGTATTCAAAATTCTAAGGCATGGATACTTCTATTCTTTCTCTTTAGTATTACGCGTTTTAAATATCGCCTAAACATTCATTTTCATGCTTTTCTTAAAATAAACTAGAAACCTTAATTAGGGAAAGTGAAATCTATATTGGGACTGTTTTTATGAAAAATCTTGATATGAATTAAGACTTATAACCCTTGTGTGCTTAGGGTAGAGGATGGATTTTCGTTAATATTGATGTAGATTTGCATGTTAGAAATCATAGTAGCTTTATTAAATTGAAAGTGACTCGTGAAATCATATTAATTATGTAGGTGTGATAAAAGAGAAATTTTTTATGTGTGCGCCATAAACTTGCATGATGATGAAATTATATTAGTTGCATAAAATGAATTGTTTTAATTATATAGATTGATTGAACGAATTAAATTAGATTAATTTGTAATCTTATGAAAAATTGGTAGAATTGTTTATGATATGACCTATGTGACTTATTGATTTAAATTATATTTGACACTAAGGGGACGTCGGGATTTTAGGTAGTTATGCTCTCACCTTAGTTTTGGGAGTACTTGCTAGGTATGGGACTAGTAAGTATGTCTTAGTTGTAGTTAACACTTTCTAGGTATGGGACTAATTAGTATAGATTCTTATGGAAGGTAAATTCCGGAGTGGGATGATTTTTGTGTCGTTATGTTTATTTGATAGCCTAGACACGAAACTAGGGGGTACTTGAGTGTAGAAATTTATCCTGTATGATAGGGTAGGTCGTGCTTCTGTGTTGAAGACCTCTAGGTATGAGACTAGTGGTGGTTTTGTAGGTTTACACTTGATAAGAGGGTGGGGCTAATAAAAATAATGAGAAATTCAGAATTAATGCCTAAGATAATAAACAGGTATTATAATGGTATTGCATCGTCAATAAGTGCAGAGTACGGGTTGGCTGGCTATTTCGACGTGGGTGTGTTGGCGTCATCAATAAGTGCAGGGCTAACAGAATACGAGCTGGCTGGCTATTATGACGTATCGTGCGTGGAATCTCGTCAATAAGGGCAGGGCTAACGAAATTGGGCCGACTGGCTATAGCAAGAGGACTGTGTGGTGAAAAACTTTAGACGGGCCCGAATAAGTGCAGGACAAAAGGTTTGGCTGGCTATGACGGTGCCGCTATAATAATAATAATAATTTGGTTAATCGATTTAAATTAAAATGGTGGCTTTAGCATAATTATCTGACTATGATATCATAATTAGACTTAGACTTTTGCGTTGGCTTAGTTACGTGATTAGATGATGTAGTAGTTTAGTTTACTCGTATGTTAATTTATATCTTGTTTAAATTAAATGCTCTATTGTGATGTTTATCATGTATAATGCTACTGTCTGGGTTCACGGACCCTAATTGGGAAGAGTAGCTAGTATTCATGCAGTGGGCTCTGACCCATTGCGTTGACTAACATTTCAAGTATAGTGTTGGAGTAGCTGCATAGGAGTGATTGGAGATATTTTTTAGATGCAGCTTGAGATTTACTTTAGATGCTTTAGTAGTTTAGGATTACTTTCCATTCCGTCGCTATGAGACTTTTATTTATAGATTTAGTGGGTCAATCGGTTCCACAGTTGTTTACGGTTTTACTCACATATTTATCATTGGATTATTTCATCTTGGATTCATATTTATTTGGAGTTCGATTTATTTTGTAGATTGGCATGGTGATGGATTTAATATTGCATGAATGGTTATATTTATTGGATCAATTTGATTACTATCTTGCGGAAAAAAATTTATGTCTCATATATCTGTCACATGCTAAGAATGATAACTTATTTAGTGACACCCGACGTAGTTTGGCGGCGGCGGCTGGCCACTTCGCTTGTCAAAATGCGTGGGGTGTTACAAAAAGTTAGAGCAACATATGAATGTACTTAAATTCTGAAATAATAATCTCACATTTCTTGTTAATTGGGACCTTGACATGTTGTGGGTTCAACAATCCCATTTGGCTTCTTAGTGAAGGCAACACAGAAACCGGTTCTCAATGCAAAAATATTTTCAAAAAAGGAAGAAAATGAGCCAAAAATCTTCTGAGGACTTCAAAAAGATTGATTATCAATCAAGAGGAGATTATTAAGGGCTCAGGCCCTACAAGTTGACACCAAAACTTCTAGCAGGATCACTCTAGATAGTAAACAACAAATCCTTAATAAAATATTGGTAGCCAATGAATGTTCACCCTCAAAGGATGATGATAGCTAATTCATGGTAAGTTAGATACATATAAAGCATAAGAATTGGAAGTTGGTATTGCACGTGATGTAGATGATGGGATTAGTAAGTAGGTGGAGGAAATGAATTTCGTATTGCATACTTTTCATTCATATTCTCAGTGTTGCTTAACAACTTTTACTCTTAGCTCTAAAAAAATATAGATGGGGATCCATTGTCCCATCTTCCTTTCCTCTTGGTGATATAAGTGTTGAGTTGTTTGATTGACACGAGGACTGATTCATTAGAAGGGTTGGGAGGAGCTAGAGATTATTGTTTTCCACTAACTCTTTGTTAATGACATTATTATCTCGTGCAGCTGATGAATCCTAGTAGGAATTTTCTCATTTTTTAAGTGAGTTACATTTAAGTTGCTATAACTAAGAGTCATAGTACTAGTTGGGCAGTGAATGAGGTGTACGCATTAATATGCTCTCTTGGTCACAAGTGAAGTGAGTAATGTATTTTACATTCAATGAGAAGGTTGTAAGGGAGCTAAAGGTGGATCTGACTAAGTGGAAGGCTATCTGGTTGGGAATGGCAGTTTCTCTCTTAAGGGTCCCACTTTGATCAAGAGTACATCCTCTAGTTTGCAGACTTATTTTCACGTCTTTATTTACAATTCTGATGTCGACAATGGCAATATTAGAAAAGCTTAGGAGATTTAGTAGAGTCAAATAAATCAAATAAATGAGGCCTTCGGATTAAAATTTCCATGTTATCTTCTCGTTTTCCTTTGTGGTGTAATGGTCAGTACATTCATGTCAGGTGATGGCGATAGCATATTAAGGAGGTGAGAATTGCCTATGGCTTGAGCTTGTGAAAGGAAATTAACGACATAATAGAATAAAGGAGCCATTCACAAGATCTTTAGATTCTTTTGTAGAGTTTTTGGGAAATGTCTGGGGGTATAATATTTTATTTTTGGTGTACAGCAAGTGTAAATAGGTTTCCCTCCATTATTCTCTTTGGTGTTAATTACACTTGGGCCCCCGAACTTTGCCCCTATTTATCCACCCCATTCTTTCAATTTTTTTAATTTACACCCTATAGTTTTACTGACAGTTCAAGTTGTCCCAAAACGTGATTACCGTCTATTTTTTTACGGGAGATGGCTCACGTGAGTTGCATGTGGGTTTTAAGTGAGGGTATGTTGGTCATTTAAGTGAGGGTATTTTATTTTTATTTTCAAAACCCTACACACACACACACACAATCTCTCTCTCTTCTTCCGCTCTCTCACAAGCCCCTACACGATCTCCCTCTCTTCTTCTTCCTCTCTTCCCATCTCTCTCTCTCTCCATCTCTCTCTCACAAACACACAAACTCACCGACGTACACACATGCACTCACCCACGAACAGATCTAGGGTGGGGAAGAGCAGATCGGGGAGGGACTTACTCGCTAGTTGGGGGGGCTGGGACAGGGGGGCGGAGCTGCTGGGTGGGGCTGGGGCAGGCTGGAAATCTGCATCACTTTCATTTTATTTTTATTTTTTTATTTCCTGATATTTTTGCTGTTGGTTGGATTTAATTTTTTTATTACGGGAGATCATTTTCTTTTTGCTGAATATAATTTTGTATTTATTGAAAATTATTTTTTATTGTTGAAAACCATTTTAATTTTATGGAAATAATTTTTTATATGGGGAAAACCAACTTTAATTTAATGAAACCATTTTTTGTTTTTTATAAATAGTTTTATAATTACTGAAAATCATTTTTTTTTGCTGAAAATTATTTTCTTGTTGTTGAAAATCATTTTTTATTTGATTAAAATATTTTTTATTGCTAGAAATTATTTTCATTTAGGTATTTTAGTGTATTTTCCAATAAATATTAGTGTTTTAAATATATTTTCTGTATTATTTTTTTGAGAATTTTGCATGTTAGAAATCATATTTTATATGCTGAAAATAATTTTTTTATGGTTGGAAATCATTTTTTATTTGATTAAAATAATTTTTTATAGCTGGAAACTATTTTTATTTTGGTATTTTCCAATAAATATTAGTATTTTAAATATATTTTCCTGAATTATTTTTTTTAGGATTTTGCATGCTAGAAATCATATTTTATATGCTGAAAATAATTTCTATTGATGGAAATCATTTTTTATTGCTGTAAATAATATATTTTTGTGGGAAATAATATTTCAGTAATTATTTTTTAGAATTTTTCAGATTTTAAACAGTTTTTTGGTAATTTTCAGTATTTTTAAATACATATTCGTATTTTTCAAATGTTGTAAGAAATTGTAAATTTTTTTATATTTTTAAAATATTTTTTGGTAGTTTCTTAATTTTTAAATGTTTTTACTGTTATTTAAAGATTTTTTTCAACAACAATCAGGTTTAGACAAAAATGCCCTTACCTAAGGTCATGTGCCACGCACATTACTTACGGTTTTTGGCAAAAATTAACGGAGTTAGACGGCGGGGGTTAGTTGTAGCCTTTTTCAAAGTAAAGCGGGGAAATTGAAAAAATTAAAAGAATGGGGGGAAAGTGTAAGTAGGGGCAAAGTTCAGGGGACCTAGGTGTAACTAACCCTTGTCTTTTTATAATATACTTCATCATAATGTTAATGAAAAGGAGAGTATAGATACGTTGGGGTGGATGTTACCATGTCACATACCAATGTGCAATTTTCTATTCTTTTGAAATTTCAAATTGGGCCTAAATATAAACCTTTTGTAATCATGTAAAAGCTGTCAAATTATATGCAGTTTGAGATTGCTTCCATTATAATGTCTGGAAAATAAATTTCTTATACTATTTATCACCTTAGTAAATAAATATACAAAAAAACTCGTTAATATACACACACACATATATATACCTTCAAATGATCAAGTTTTTCAACTACACCAAGGTATGTACCAGGAAAATCTGCCCCACTTGACTCATGCCTCGTAAATCCACGAACATGCATTTCATATATTACAAGATCTCTTTGTGGAAACTTCAAAGGCAGATCTCCTTCCCAATCAAACTGCAAAGATCAAACAATCAAAACACATGATTAGTAGAAGGAAACTTGTAGGAGAGGGTATAATACTTCCAGACTAATGTTTGGCAAGCAGGGTAAGCAGTTATACATTCCAACTGACCGTAGAATTTGTCCAAATAAAACTGACTGTGTAGAAGAAAAACAGGGAAAAAAGGAATCCAACGTATAAAATTTCTCTCCAAAATTAAAAAAGCTAAGGATACTGTTTCTTTCTCCATAAGAATAAATTACTAACAAATATCAAGTCTAAATGCATCAATGTCTAATATAGGAAAAAAGAGAATACTTGCACAAATCAAACCAAGGAATGTGAAAACAGCTCAGGATTGAATGTCATGCCTATCATTGGCGGTGGCATCAGACGTTTGATCATCGCAAGCATACAGACAAGTCAACACAGTAGTAGTGGAGGCGGAATCACGTCATGCGAAGCTTGTTTGGCACTAAATCAAAGCTCATCGCCATTGCCATGACCTACGCTGTTCTCAACACTTAGGTATCGATTAGGTATCTGGAAAGGTGTTTCTGCCATTTTTTGTAATTATTGTTTTGGTTGATCACTTGAGTTAAGAAAGTCAATTATTGACTCTCGTCAACTCTGAAATGTTCCATATCATGGAAGATTGACAAGCATCCCATTGTTTACTCCTTGTCGTACTAGTTCTTGAAGCTCTCCCACCAATTATCAAAAAATATGTTTTGTCATTGGCCTTGAAAAGCAATTTACAATATTGGAAGGGGCGTGCAAACAAAGATCCAACGCTTTCCAAACTTTTTAACTGAATTGGCAAAGTTCTCTCAAGCTTGATCAAACTACAAATTCTAATGGAGAATTTCGTTAAAAAAGTTCCTACATGAGTGAAGAAATACTTTAACAATTTTACCTAAAGAGTAACTGATGTAGATAGGGGTTTTATGGTTTTGTTTTGCTAATGGTTAGTGTTAAATGTCATAAAAGCATAGTTGTCAAATCGCGAATCGTATCGTGAATCGCTTACCCCTCGAATCGTGAATCGAATCGGACGAATCAGAATCAAATGAAAAAAAGGTAGTAAAACATACGTAAATGTATTTTAACACTATAGAATTGGTAATTAAGCATAATATGACAAAAAAGGGGTATGCGTGTGATGTTTTAGCTAAAAAGAAAGAGGTTTTAGCTAGAAAAGCAAGTCAAAAGGGGTCATTTTATATATATACTATTTCTACATAACAAAGACGCGCTCCTTCCAAAAAAAAATAACAAAGGATACTCTCCTTTCAAAAAAACAGAAAAAGAGCTATAAAAAAAAATAACAAAGGATACAAATGTTTTTTTTTAAATGTTGTAATGTTGTTTTTTTTTACGAAAGTTATTTTTTTCTACAAATATTATTAAATGTTGTACAAATGTTACGAATATTATTTTTTGTACAAATCTTTCTTTACACGTGTTACCAATATCTAGTTTAGGAGCTATTCTAAAAAATAACAAGCATTTTTTTCATAAATTATAAATGTTAATGTTCATTAACTTATTTAAATAATTTTATAAGTACTAATTGTATATTTTTTAAGTACTAATTTATTGAAAATGAAAGAACAGGTGTTTAAGTTTTCTTTACAATTTTTAAAAGAATTTTTTAGAAACATTTCACTTTTTTTTCAACAAAATATTTTTTTTTAATAATTAATAGTTAGAACTTATAAGTGAAAAACTTTTGTTTAAAAAAAAAACAGTTTGTTTTGACAAAGCCGTGATTTTTTTAAAAAGGACAGCTGTAAGTCACTAAGACTACTGTATACAATGTAATGTAAAGTCACCATTACTTTAAAGTCTAGTTCATAATAATGTTAAGTTATACAATGTAATGCTGTTTACAGCTGTAAGTCACTAAGACTAAGACTACTGTATGCAGCTGTAGGCCACTAAGACTAAGACTGTATATAGCTGTAGGTCACCAAGACTAAGACTACTGAAAATAGGGTTCGTATGGCTGAAAAAGAGTGTCGTAAGGTATTGTTTTGGGGTTTTAGTTCTTTTTTTTGTGCGTGTAAAGTAAATGAGCTGGTTTTAAAAAAAAAAGCACGTACGCAGGTAAAAACCCCAGTTTCGTGAATCGTAACAAGGGGCGATGCACGATTCCAAGCCGAATCACACGATTTTTTGACCTTTTTCCGATTCTCAGCTTGATACAAATCGTTTTACCATAGAATCGAACCGAATCGGACGATTCGACTCGCGAATCGGACGATTTTGATAACTATGCATAAAAGAGGTTCAATTCTCTTTAGAAAATATGAGAGTACGTGAAGGAAATTTTAGTCTTCTAATGCTTTCCTAGTTAGGGTAGGAATACTTTTTAGTATAAATGGGTGATGATGTAAAGAGGTCAGTAGAATTCTTTGGCTTTCTAATACAATTTTCAGATTTGTACTCATAATCTATCTATTCTTTGGATCCAATTCTTGGTGTTTGCACCAAACTATTATCAGAGCTTTACAATTATCTTGGTGTGTATGTGTCATATTTGCTCTCACCATTAATAGCTCCCAAGAAAAATACGCAAGCTGGTGAAATAGAGAATCGAGTAACCTCCATTGAAGACACCTTGAATCTTGTATTGCGAAGCTTTGCAACCTAGCCAGCCCCACCATTCCACCCCAAGCCCCAACCTAATTTCGTACAAGAACAAACCTAATTTGCACCTCTCACCAGTTTCGCCCCACCCTCCAAACCCTAATTCCTACCCGCAGAAAACCCTAACCTTGTGATCTACTCCAATCACCCATGGCAAACCCTAACCCTCCAAACATGCTACACCCGTCACAAGCACTAATGTCCACAAACCCAGGGGTTGCAATCACTGACCAGCCCTATACCAGTCTCCACCAACCACTGATTGAGCCTGCCACCGTAACCCTGGAAACACACCCTCACCCTTTGATCATGGACCACCACCCCTCTCGTTGGATGCAACCTCATTCCATCCCTGACCCTTACCCTGACATATTTAAACAGCCACTGACAATGGCTGAAACACCAGACCGCCGCAAGGGTCCACCGCCGCGATCAAAGTAGGCGCCTCACCGACATCGCCGGGAACAAGCCACATCTACATCCAAGGTTGATATGTATTTGATAGAGGGTCGAGCACCTTTGAAGCTCCCCCGAGTACCGACTGACAACCATTTAACTCATTATGCTCCTTTGGATCCAAATCAATGGATTTGTGAGAAGGACCACCGCATTCGCGATTGGGTTCAACGTCCACACCCTCTGGTGGTTCCTCAATTCTTTGTCAATCCATCTGGCCTCCCAATTCAGGGAGTGGGGTTTAAATTCAACACCGGGCAGCCGGGTGCACTTCGGTCCGATTACATACCTCTTCAACATCCCGACATTGATGACATATTCTCGGGCGCACCTCCCTATTCTAGCTAAGGTAAACCCCCCATGTTGTTCCATTGGGAAAATGCATTTATTTTGTTTGTGGCAAGAAAGGGCACCTCAAAATTGATTGCCCCACCCGAGCCCACATCAATCCATTTGTGTCCCCAAATAAAGGGAATTTTTGTAGCCTCGGGCTCACCTCGGGGTGAGGAAACCATGTACTTTGGTGCTTATAATGAACACGTAGACAATGAGGATGATGGGGAAGAAAGTGCCCCACGTAGAGGGGATGATCCGGACCATTAAGGTTTTGTGTTGAAGCTTCTAGAAGAACTTCCAGATCAAAGAAGCATTTGAAACGGGCTCCGTGTGCATTTCGTTGGGGCTTCGGGGAACCCAAAAACAAAGTCTTTTGGCTTTATTCAAAGATATATATATATATATATATATATATATATATCTTTGAATAAAGTCAAAAGACTTTGATACCCCTTTAGATGTCTATGTATCCCTTATCATCTCCCGATTCTTTTTTATATCGTTATATTTGCTCTCTCTAAAGAAATGGAGGAATAAAGAGCAAATGGAACGATTCAAAGGGATATGCAAGTTGATATCCCTACTTTAGATGGAAAGACGGATGTGATGCATTTGTTGATTGGGTAGATACCATGGAGAAAGTGTTTAATCTCAAGAATTACTCGGGCCACAAACGTGTTCAACTCGTCGCGACAAATTTGCAAGGCCTTGCGAATGTGTGGTGGAATGTTCTCATTAGAGAAAGAACCTTACTGACAAACCTCCAATTCATACATGGGTCGAGATGAAAGAGGCTTATGATGGTTGAATTTTTGCCATTACCATACGAGAGAGACCTATTTGCCCGGATCCACGCCCTATGAACACAGAGACATTCATCTTGTTGTGTACTTAGGCCGCTTTAAGAGGGACCGAAGAACGAAAAATTGTGCGATATATAGATGGTGTAAGAGGGTAGTTTAGATTAGATGGAGGCGTAACCCCTTTTTTAGTTCAGTAATGATAAGTCAACCCAACAACACTATTGATTAATTACAAGACACGCAATCACAACTTAGTGAAGATTAACTAATTTGAACTCCCAAATCTCTCGTGTATAACTCAAAAGATAATAACGAACTCAGAAGTAACTCATTTAGAGGTAGAGAGAATTAAGCACCCTAGATACACCTTGGCAGGCAGCCAAACATCCCAACCACCCTCAAGAATCTCTGTCAAGTATTAAAGCTTCGTAATAAATGACAATGGAGGGTGAGTGATCTCTCTGGTTTGTAATAACTCTCTCTTTGATGTGTATTCTCTCTAATAATAACTCTTGAACTCTCAAAAAGAACATCTCTCCTCAGAGGTGGTTGGGATCCTTAAATAGCCCCCACATCACTTCCGAGGTAACTTAATCATTCATAACTGTGAAAGACATCCCTCATACTTTATGTCACAAACATTAAATGCCTGATGTCTTAGTTAGCTCCACGTCATAAACATTAAGTGCCAAGACATGCCATTTGCCTAACCACTGTGTGTCAGGTGGATGTCGTCACAGAGGTGGCTCACCAACTGTCTGACAGCCCCAAATACCACGGTGGTTTACTCAAGTGCAGATTTGACATTGTCTAGCTGGCTAGTGACATTACCTACAATAGATGTGACATTAAGTAGAGGGTTGTTTGGTCCACAACTCAACTCCCGATGGAACTCAATGCTGCTCCGCCCGGGGTTCCACGGTCAAGGTCTTTTGGTGTTTTATCAGGTATATCTAAGATGGTCAGGACAAGCCCCAACGGTGCCTCACTTCTCAATCCTCCAAACCAAGTCCCTCTAAAGTTCCCACGGTGAGGTCGTTTGATAGAGCATGAAAGCTCTCCAGGCCCTGCTAAGCATGGTCTCTCGCGAGTACCGTTCGACCTCACACTAAAAATCAATATACTCATTACATCATTACAATCGTTATAGCCCACAGTCAATATAAACAAAGATACAATGTGACTAAGTGACACAACAAGCTAAAGTATGAGCTGCCACGCTAAGCTGCCTCGCTTGAGCTGCCTCGCTTGAGCTGCCACGCTGCCTTAATCTCAAACACTGTTGTTAATGGGGGGATTATCTCTAATCTCAGGATTACCTTCAAGCCCCCTCTACAATTGCCCCTTCGTGAAGAGATTTGTTGTGAAAACAAGAAATGTCTACACGAAAACTTCTCAATCTGATGAACCTTCTCTGTGTGAAAAAATTCTGGCGTCTTTTCCTTCATTGCAACCAACTGCGGTTACCGCCTCCAGGAAAAAATAAAATTCTCCCCGATGTATCGGAGTCGAAGCGCTGCGGCTTATTGGCGCTTTGGCAAAGGGACATCGCAACTTTTTTCTGTTACTGAGTTTCAACCGTTCTAGCTTGACTATTTGAAATTCTCCCGATAGACCTACTAACTTTCTCAAATACTCGTTTTGACTTTGGGACAGTGAAATTCTCCCGTTTGTGCTGTTGTGGAGTATAGTTGTAGGTAGTGAGTTTTTCGTTAGGATTGCCCCTATCGTTGAGACTTGTGAAATTCTCCCTTGTAACGTTTCGCCATGTTTGAAAAAGCAGAAATTCTACCCGATTTAGCTGAGTCATAACTTAAACAGCGTTTGGACTTGTGGCGAGGGGACATCGTAGCTTTTTTGAACCGTTGGGGCAGCTTATTCGTTTGGAGTTATTGGATATGTCTGACAAAAGTTCTGGCGTCAAAACTCAAACTTGCCTAGGAAGAAAACCCTTTCTATTCCCCATGCATCACTTCATTAATGACGTGGCGCTGTCTTTTCAACTGTCAGGATGCTTCCCGAAGTGCCACGTGTCCATTTGAAATGATTATAGGCGGCTTTGCACGTGTGTTAGTGGGAAAACTCAAAAGGCGAGTTTTAAGGGATTGCAAACGTCTATTTTCAAAAACAGTTAGCCATTTTTCTTTTTCGTCTTCTTCAAACTCCCAGAGCCTTTTTTAGAAAGAGAGAGACTCAACCCGCCATTGTTAACAAGGTTTTCTCCAGTTCTTCGCCCTTTCATCACCTCTTTTATCACCACCTGCGGTTGTGTTCCTCCATTTCCGTGCCCTTCTCCACTTTTTAAGCTTTTCTTCTTCCACCATTCACTGCTATGGCTTCTTCCAGCGTTCCCAGCACACCCACCACCGGTGCTCCGCCTGTAACCACCTTGGATGCCACCGCGTTGGTGGCAGCACGTGAAGAACTACATTTTTACCGTCAATCGCCTATCTTTGGCAAAGATGATGAGTTTTCTGAGGGGTGCAGGACTTGTCGCTTTTCAGCCAAGTATGACGTTTTGCTGTTGGGTGATGAAGACCAAGATTCCACTTCTTAGAGCTATCTTCCTCACGAGGGGGCAATGCGGTTTCGTCTTGACAGAGGTGACTTCCCTTGGTCCCATATTGATTTCGAAGGACCTGGTGGTTCCCCTTCCCACTTTGCTGCTTGGAACTCGTTTATGCAGGCCACTTACTCTGATGTTCTTTCCAAGGTTGGTCTCCATCGAGCTGCTTGGTTTGAGGAATTTACTCTTTCTAAACACAACGGTGCCCTTCAAATCTTGGTCTCCCGTTGGAACGTTACAACTCACACGTTCATTGCTTCATGGGGAGAGTTCACCGTTACACTTGAGGATGTTTGCGAGCTACTTGGGCTTGAGCCCGTAGGAACTTCAGCTTATCACGATGAAGCTTTGGATGCCGAAGAGACAAAGGCCCGAGCAGACTTGGACCAAATCTGCAGGAGGTGTATCGGTAATTCCAACAAGGCAACCTTTACTCCCCTCATAAACTACTTCTACCGTACTAACCCACATCTGAATTTGGCCCGGACAAAGGTACATCTCTTGAGTTGTCAGCCTACATACTTGTGATTCTGTCACGTTTTATCTTGCCTGGCAAGCCCCATGATCAACCACGCAGAGACTTGATTAATCTGTCTGTCCGTTTGGCCAGAGGGTATAAGCTTCCTCTGGAAGCCATGGCCCTAGAGTCACTTTATATATGGTTGGACAGGACCCATCTAGACATGGAACGGTCCTTGGCCCGATACAACTTGTCCAATTTTGCCAATTCTATCGTTCTGACTGGTTTTCTTTCTTCCTCTTTTCCGAGATATCAGCTAACCGCACTCCCCTTCGTGTTGGGTAAATCGTCAAGCCCCATCGCCTTTTTTGCTTCCACAAGAAACAGAGTAGGAAGGAGCTTCTGGGCATTTTTGACAAAACAAGCTGCTTCGTGATGAGGCCTTACAGTGAGGATTCTTTTTCCCATTGCTTCGCCCCATCCGGGACCCGCTGTTTCAAAATATTCTAGCCACGATGACCAAGGTTCCACAACTGGTGCTGCTACTGACAGCATCTGGTTGTGAGCTTCCTCTGCCCAACTTAGCTCCTCACGACTTTTGCCTCATAGTCCTTCAGCGTTCTCCTCAAATGCCTGCCAGCCATCGTTTGGTAATTGAGCAACTTGCAAGCCACCATCCTGAGACTTTTACTGTGGATTGCCTGCGTTCCAACATCCCCGTGATGAGCTATAGGCTTCAGGGCATGGCGATCGTTGTTGCTGATATCGTCAGCACTCCTACCGCGAACGTTACCAGACCTCTTCTCAACCAATTCCTGGGCTATCTGAGGGAGTTGGGCCGAGATGGCTTCCGTTTCGACTGGCTGATTGCGCACTTAAAGACTTTGAAGAGCCAACGACTGGATAGCCAGAGGGAACTGCTACGGAAACATCAAAAGGATCAACGGGCTGAGGAAGCTAAGTTGGCTGAGCTAGCACCTCTGCTTGAAGCTGCCAACAAGGAGGCAGAGGACATCGAAGAAGCTTTGCGTCTGGCGAAACTGAAACGAGAGAAACTCCTTATCGAGCGTACACAAGCGCAAACGAGATTGGAGGTTTCTATTAACGCCCAACAGTCTTGCCTAGCAGCTTCCTCGGGCCTGCCCGGAGATTTTTTCTCTGCTCCAGACCTGTGGTTCCTCTTAGGCCAATGAACTTTTGTAAACATTTTCCTTTTTCTTCTTATGTAATTCTTGGGCAGTAGCTCCCAATTTTGTAATGCCCCAAAGTTTGTGAATGAATGAAAAGGATATATGTTTTCCCATGCCATTTCTTTGTGCTGTCACTGTTTGCGTATATTATGAAGTTTTATAATTCTTTCATCTCCACTCAAGTTGTAATAAAAAAACGACTTGTATATTCATAACGACAGCTAGATACAACAAAGGTCTAAACTTAATTGCTTACACATGATAGACTTTCAACCATTTATTGTTAATCTTGAATGGCTTTTCTTCTATCCTAGAAATTAAGTAATAACCTGAATCATGAGCTTCTTTAACAATGAAAGGTCCCTCCCAATTCGTTACAAACTTAGGTAGAGGAAGTCCCCTGATGTGCTTCACTGTTGCCTTCAGAACGAGGTCTCCCTCCACGAACTTCTTTGATCTCACCAAGTTATCATATGCCCCGGAGAGCTGCTTCGTATACATTTGAAAGTGCTGCATCGCGTTATCTCTGTGTTCGTCCAATGCTTCCAACTGCACATGTTTGTTCTGAAGGAGCATGCTACTTCGCAAGGCATATCGAGCAGAGGGAACTTCCAACTCTACTGGGAGAATCGCCTCAGCCCCATAAATAAGGGAGAACGGAGTATACCCTGTGGGCTTCCTCTTGGTTGTTCGATAGGCCCACAATACAGCTGGTATCTTGTCATCCCATGATCCTGGGAAATCCTCCATCGTTTTAGACAAAATATTAACCAAGGTTTTGTTAGTTGCTTCAGCTTAACCGTTTCCCTTTGGGTATGCCACCATTGAAGTATGATGAATAATGGAGTACTTGTCTGTGAGCATTGTTACCTCTGAATTGACGAAGGGAGTTCCGTTATCTGAGAGAATAACCTTTGGAATCCCAAAACGGCAAATGATGTATTCTCTGATGATGTTGCTCACCACCCCTGTTGTTGCCCTTCTTAGTGGTATCGCTTCAGCCCATTTTGTAAAGCACTCCATTGCTACTAGTATCTAGATCTTTCCCCTCGAAGAAGGATGTATTGCCCCTACTAGGTCAAACGCCCAAGTGTGAAAAGGATAAGGCGTTGCCAGGGAGTGCAGGTCCACCGATGGGGCATGGATCATATTTCCATGAAGTTGGCAAGCCTTACACTTTCGAACGAACTCAGCAGAGTCCTTCTCCATCGTTGGCCAATAATACCCCAAGGTCATCAACTGGTCATACAACTTGGCCCCTCCTATGTGAGCTGGATCGTGCGCTTGTTTCAGGACCTCTGCTGCTTCTTCCTTTGTAATCCAACGCAATGGCCTGTTGAAGTAGCCCCTTCGATAAAGTTGCCCCTCCTGAACGTAGATACTCGGGGCCCTTCGATTTAGTCCCATCGCATCAATTTTCTCTGTTGAGACAACTCCATCTTTAATGAAGTCAATATAGGGTTGCCTCCAGTCTGGTTGAGCTTCAACGAAATGACATTCAGCCGCATCGAAGAATAACTGGCACTTATCGCACTTCCGTTGTATCTCTGTTGCGTCCTGCTTCATTCTAGGCCAGAAATATCCCTCCCTTTGGATTCTCCTGTAAAGAGGTACCTCAGTTGTTTCGCAGTGCTCTTTATGTGTTTTCTTCAATCTTCGCTCCGCTTCTTCTGGGCCGATGCATCTTGACAACCATCCTCCTGCGTTTCTGAAATAAAGGTTTCCCTGGTTTGTAAAGTATTGGGCTAATTCCCTCAGCTCCATCGCTCCTTCCCCAGATTCCAGTTGTTTTCTAATCTCTCCCCTCCAGTCAGCTCCATCGGCAGAATTGTTTGTACTACCGAGGGAGCTGGTCTTCGTTCTATCACAACTGTGGTTGTATCGTTTCTCATGACCATCTTCTGAGCAATGGTGGCATAGGCGTCCGGATGGCGGTTCATCGTTCGGGGATGTCTCTTGATCTTGGTCCGATGTAACTGGTTGAGAAGCCTCTGAATGATTGTTCTGTATGGTGCTAGACTCAGGTGTTTCAACGCATATTCTCCGTTCACTTACTGAATCACTAAGTTTGAATCACCCTTGATGCAAAGTGAACGAATTCCCCTTCGAAGGGCCTCCAGCAACCCCAGTACCAACGCTTCATACCCTGCTTCATTGTTGGAACAAGGGAAATCTAACTTGTAGGAAATACAAATCTCCTCCATTCCTCTTGAAAGAATAACCCCTGCTCCTCCTTTCTTTTCTGTCGAGGATCCATCAAACTGCATCGCCCATTCTTCATCGTTTGCATCCAAGTAATTGGCCTGCAAGTCGTCTCCTGGAATATTCTCTCTAGGTGGTTCAAACGTCCCCGATGGGAAGATTTCCAAGAGGTCTGTGTATGCCTGGCTCTTGATCGCGCGAGGAACCGCGCACTTCAAGTCATATTCTGAGAGGATGAGGAACAACCTAGCTGCCCTACCAATCAATATAGCTCTTGCCAGCAAAAACTTAATAGGATCACATCTTATTACAATATGAATTGTAAAAGACAGCATATAATGTCTAAGTTTTTGGGCTACAAAGACTAAGGCTAAACAATGCCTTTCCAAGCTACTATACCTAACATCTGCCCCATGTATGATTCTACTGAGATAGTAGACTGGCCGTTCTTGCCCATCAATCTCTTGTGCTAACAGAGCTCCAACGGACCTCGTGGTGGATGTGAGGTATAGCTGCAACGGTATTTCTGCTTTCGTGGAAACCATGGTCTGTGGTGAAACGAGCAGCTTCTTCAGCCCAGTGAGAGACTCCTGGTGAATCTCCTCCCACTTGAATTTTGTGTTCTTTCGCAAAAGCTGCATCAACGGGTGCATTATTTCGGCCAATCCAGGCACAAATCTCCTAAGGTAGGAAACTTTACCAAGGAAACTCTTCAGCTCCTTCGCTGTTTTTGGACTGGGCATCTCCAAGATCGCTCACTGTTTGTCTTGGTCCATCTGCACCCCCTGCCGATCAACCACAAAACCTAAAAACTTCCCACTAGTTACTCCGAAGACGCATTTTAGTGGGTTCATCTTCAGCTTATACTTTCTGCATCGAGCAAACACCTTCCTCAAATCGCTTAGATGGGACTCCTCCTTCCTCGATTTGATGACCAAATCATCCACATAAGATTCCACAAACTTGTGAAAGAAGTCGTGGAAAATGGCCATCATTGTTCTTTGATAAATAACCCCAGCGTTCTTGAGTCCAAACGGCATTACTTTGTACATGAAGTTGCCCAATGGGGTTCTAAACACCGTTTTCTCTGCGTCTGTGGGGTCCATCTTGATCTGGTTGTACCCTACATACCCATCCATGAAGCTGTACATCTCATGACCAGCCGTTGCATCTATCGATGGAGGGTAGAGGGTACTCATCCTTAGGACAAGCCCTATTCAAATCTCTGAAATCCACACAAATCCTTATTTGATTTTTGTCTTTCTTACCCACTGGGACAATGCTAGATAGCCAAAGTGGGTGTTGTATCGGTTTGATGAACCCTGCCGTCAATAAGCATTGGACCACTTCCTTGATCTTCAAGTCCAGCTCAGGCTTGTACGTTCTCGTTGCTTGTTTCACCGGAATGGCTGAAGGCATCACGTTCAGCTTGTGGCAGCTTACTTCCTCATTCAGCCCTTCCATCTCTGTGTACTTCCACGCAAAAACGTCTATGAACTCTCGAATCAACTTAATCAAGGCCTCTCGTTTCTCCTTACTGAGATCCTTCGAGATGAAGATGGGCCTTGGATCCTCCCCTTCTTTCGCCAAGTTCAATTGTTTCAGCTCTTGTGCTTGTGGTTTTGGTTGATCTGCCATATAGTCTGGTTCTTCGGTGATATCTTCCACAAATTCTTATATGTTAGAGTTGTCTATCACCATACATTGCCCCCGTTGATCCACCAGAAAGGACTCATATATCAGGTCAGCCTCATTATCAGTTTCTTCGGCCGCCCCTTCACATCATTATAACCGATAAACCACCTTTCCTTCTTCAGTAATAACCTTTTTGCACTGTCTGCTGGTAGTCGCAACTGCCTTCCTCTTCTTCTCTCTAGAAGCCTCAGCAACTCTTCCTCCCGAATATCGACTCAGCACACTTTGTCGTTGAACCTCATGCTCCGTTGGATCCATCTTGGGCCTCATTCTATCTTTGAGTTGTTTTGAGATGTTTTGATGCCGAGGGACCACCTGGCGAGCTTCTTCTACCATTACTCCTTTGCTTCTTGCAACTTCTTTATTATGCTCATTCAAGGGCCCCATCATTTCTCTGATCGAGGGAACCCACACTCCCTCTTCTCGTTAGGACTCTGACGTCCTCCAATTTTGTGTAAAATGCAGCATCCACCAGGTGAACTTCTTCGACAGCGAAGGGCCTCTTTATAGCTCTAATGGTCACCTCTGTTCCCTTAATATTTGCCTTGGCGCATTGGTGATACATCGAAGGAACTAGCCCTTGGTTGTGCATCCACACCCTTCCTATCAACAGATGGTAGGAAGTTGCACTCTCTATCACGTGGAATTTGATGTGGGAACTCAGATTTCTCATCACAATCCCAACGTTCACATAGCCAATGGACTTGGAAGACTGGTTGTCATAACCTGAAATCACCAACGGCATGGGGACTAACCTTTCCTCCGGAATATTAGCTGCGAGGTAAAAGTTAATTGGCATGATATTGATGGAGGCTCCCCCATCCATAAGAGCCCTTACAAAGCTAACCCCGTTGATGCTGGCAGTCACATACAATGGTCTATTATGAGGGAATCTCACGGCCCTATCTGCATCGCTGAAAGTTATCTCTGACAGAAGCCTCTTTACCAACCTGGTCGTGGGTCCCTTCCATCTCAGTGAAGGAACTGTGTTCTTCCTCGCAATATCAAGGATTGCCTGGGTTATCTCCAATCTACTTTCCTTTGGTATCCCTACCTGGTCGAAGAACTTTGGTGATTTTGAAACTGCACAGTATTCTATAACATGGTCTACTTCCTCGCCTTCAACGTTATATACGTTCTCCACATCTTTAGCACTTGCTTCATCATAAGCTAACTCGACGTTAGCCATTCCCCTAGTGCAATCTTCCAAAGATTCTTCGAACTCCTGCTCCGTCGTTATCTCTCTTGCTTCCTTCTCTGCCTCCTCGTCGTAGGCCACCACCAGATTGGCCCATGTGCTGGGAGTGGGTTGTTGTTAACATTTTGCGGAGGGATTTGCAACGTTCCTGCCTTCACGTATTCGTCAATGATTCTTCTTAGCGTGCAACAGCTCTCCGTTGGATGTTGGATCTTTCGATGAATCTGGCAATATTTGGGATCCACCCTAGTTGCAACATCTGGTTCCCCAACGGGGATATCCCCAACATGGCATTGTAGCAGCTGACAACCCCTTCTACTGTACAAGGCAACGGTGGTGGGTCTTCCCTATCTCTCCCAAACTTCCTCTTGTTGTCCCTCTTTGCTAATTTTCCCCCATTTGTTCCTTCGGTGTATCCCACCCATGGGAGCTGAGACCTTCCTCCCACAGGTTGTATCGGATGCCTGAACACCATGGGTACAACCAACGAGATATTCCTTGCTGCTTTTAGGAACGCTGCAAAAGTCCCCTCACGCGTCTCGTTAATAAGATTGCAGATGTACTCAGGAAGCAGTCCTTCCGCACAAATCTGCAACAGTTTGAATTCTCTAGCCTCCTCCCTCACATCGAGGGACCTTTCCCTGAACCTTCGGACGTATGCCACTACATCTTCCCCTGGTCGTTGCTTCTCTCTCCCCAGTTGGGTCAAGGAGAACTCATCTTCTGCCAGAAAGAATTTATGGACGAACAAAACATGCATCTCCTCCCACGTGGAAACACTTTTAGAAGCTAAGTGAGAATACCAGGTATATGCCTTATCGGTTAAGGATTTAGAAAATTCCCTCAACCTGAGTTTCTTGTAATTGCAGTGCGCCCCCAAATGTTCCACGAAGCGTTTAATGTGCTCTTTTGGGTTCCCACCCTTTCCTGTATATTTTTCAAAGATAGGAGGAATATAATCCTTTGGGTAGGGCTCATCGTTGTATTCCTGGAGATAAGGCGTCCGAAAGTCGTCATAAACCGAAGCTACCTCGCCCGCAGATTGCGAGGAAGCTTGCATGAATTTTAGCATCTCTTTCTGCATCTCTTCCATAGCTGATGCCGTTGAAAGAACGACCAGAGGTACCATAGGCTGAGTGCTCATTGCAGCTGGAGGAATCATCACAATTGGAACGGTTGATACTCCTGGAGTTCCCACTGTTGGATTTACAACAGAGGGTATACTTGCTGGGACCGTTCCTGTTATAACCGCACTTGGTGGGGCCGTTGGGGCTGCCCCTGGTGTCACGAAGGAGTTGGCTTCAAATCCCCCCAACACCGTTGAAGCTATGGTTGTTTGCAAAAACTCGTAAAATTTATTCATGAGGAGTGTCACTTGGGTTGGTTCCAACCCATCGCTCGTAGAAGCTTGTGTCACTCCTGGGATACCTGTCCTCGTTTGAACTGCAGGTACTTCTAGTCGAGGGGCTCCGTCCGTTGAAGCCTCCAGCTCTCTCGCTGCCTGTTCTTCATTGTGTTGAATGTCATCAAAGTTAAGTCTTCGATTAACGTTATCCTGCGCCATACTCCTTGCTTAGAAGAATGCCTCCCCAGCAGAGTCACCAAATGTAAGAGGATAGTTTAGATTAGATGGAGGCGTAACCCCTTTTTTAGTACAGTAATAATAAGTCAACCCAACAACACTATTGATTAATTACAAGGCACGCAATCACAACTTAGTGAAGATTAACTCAGTTTGAACTCCCAAATCTCTCGTGTATAACTCAAAAGATAATAACGAACTCAGAAGTAACTCATTTAGAGGGAGAGAGAAGTAAGCACCCTAGATACACCTTGGCAAGCAGCCAAACACCCCAACCACCCTCAAGATTCTCTGTCAAGTATTAAAGCTTCGTAATAAATGACAATGGAGGGTGAGTGAACTCTCTGGTTTGTAATAACTCTCTCTCTGATGTGTATTCTCTCTAGTAATAACTCCTGAACTCTCAAAAAGAACATCCTCTCCCCAGAGGTGGTTGGGGTCCTTAAATAGCCCCCACACCACTCCCAAGGTAATTCAGTCATTCATAACTGTGAAAAACATCCATCATACGTTATGTCACAAACATTAAAATGCTTGATGCCTTAGTTAGCTCCACGTCATAAACATTAAATGCCAAGACATGCCATTTGCCTAACCACTGTGTGTCAGGTGGCTGTCGTCACAGAGGTCGCTCACCAACTGTCTGACAGCCCCAAATACCACGATGGTTTACTCAAGTGCAGATTTGGCATTGTCTCATTGACTAGTGACATCACCTACAGTAGATGTGACATTAAGTAGAGGGTTGTTTGGTTCACAACTCAACGCCCGATGGAACTCAAGGTTGCTCCACCCGGGGTTCCACGGTCAGGGTCTTTTGGTGTTTTACCAGGTATATCTAAGATGGTCAGGACAAGCCCCAACGGTGCCTCAATTCTCAATCCTCCAAACCAAGTCCCTCTAAAGTTCCCACGGCGAGGTCGTTCGATAGAGCATGAAAGCCATCCCAGGCCCTGCCAAGTAAGGGTGTGCATGGTTCGGGTTGGTTCGGTTCCATTACAAAACCAGAATCAGAACCGAAATGGTTCGGTTCTCTAGTTTTGGAACCAGAACCAAACCGAAACATATATAGAACCGAACCAATGGTTCTCGGTTTGGTTTGGGTCGGTTCACGGTTCCTGTTCATTTTGTATTAAATTAAAGTTTAAACCATGAAATTACCATTCAAGTGTGGAACTAAATATACTAACATATGGTAACAGCTATAATTTTTCTAGATACTAATTTTACCATTCATGAAATTACCATTTATTTTGTATTATAATTTTTCTAGATACTAACATATTGTAGCAGTTAACAAATGTGCTAACATACTAATTTTTCTAACCGTTATACTAACAGTTGTAATATACTAACATATGGTAGCAGTTATAATTTTTCTAGATATCTGCTGGGGCAGTAAATCAAATTTTCTTCTACAAAAAAAATTGATAGCAATAAATAAATAACAGTTATGATAACAATTATGGTAGCAATAAATAATTCTAATAATGGTAGCAGTAAATCAGTAAAAGAAAAAAATGGTAGCAGTTATGATTCATCAACATTTTTTTCCTCACTAAATCTGCTAATGAAAAATAAAACATTATAACTAAATGAAAAAAATCAGTAAACAATTAAGTTTTCTCGGTAAACGATTATGAAAAAAAAATAAAACATCAGTATAACTGTTAGTATGTTATCAGTAAACGAAATGAGAAAAGTACGAAATGTTTTCTCATTACTAAATGTTTTCTCATTACCAAATGAAATGAAATCAGTAAATGATTATGTGTATTACCTTTGCCGGAGAAGACGAAGTGGAGAAGACGAGAGAGAGAGAGAGAGAGAGAGAGAGAGAGAGAGAGAGAGAGAGAGAGAGACGAAACCTATTACCAAATGAAATGAAATCAGTAAACGAAATCAATAAATGAAATCAGTAAAGGAAATGACCCTATTTTGTTCCTGGAGAAGACGAACTGGAGAGTAAGACGAAACCATATTACCTTTTGTTGCCGGAGAAGATGAACTGGAGAAGACGCGAGAGAGAGAGAGAGAGAAGAAGCCCTATTTTGTGCCGGCTGCTCTAGCGGGACTAAAATGAAATGAACCCTAGGTTCTAAAATGTATAGCTGGATGGAGATAAAAAAAATCTAAGGGACTAAAATGACCGGGTCTAACTTCGGTTCTAAATACCGGTTTTCGGTTCGGTTTTTCGGTTCGGTTTGGTTTACGTACTAAACCAAGAACCGAGCCGACTATATCGGGGTTTTTTTTTTGGAACCAGAACCAACCCATAATTAAAAAAAAAACGACCCAACCCGAACCATGGAGGTCGGTTTGGTTTGGTTCTTCGAGTTTACGGTTTTGATGCACAGCCCTACTGCCAAGCATAGTCTCTCGCGAGTACCGTTCGACCTCACACTAAAAATCAATATACCCGTTACATCATTACAATCGTTATAGCCCACAGTCAATATAAACAAAGACACAATGTGACTAAGTGACATAACAAGCTAAAGTATGAGCTGCCACGCTTAAGTTGCCACACTGCCTTAATCCCAAACACTGTTGTTAATGGTATAATCTCAGGATTACCTTCAAGCCCCCTCTACATATGGTTTGCAAGCCCTAATTAAAATGAACTAACTTTGAGGGAGATTCCAATTTTTCAAAAGGCTATGGAGTACGCTATGTGAGTGGAAGCTCACCTCCAAGGAGACAAATCTACTTCCAACATGGCTACCCCACCCAAGAACAATGACAATTCAACCTTTCTCCCCCGAAATGTTACAAATGCGCCAAATAGGTTACAAGATGATGGATTGTTCTAAGTGAAAGAAGAAGCCGGTTTTGGTCGCAATGGAGAACTACGAAGAAGAAAGCCGCGCGAGATCTTTAATCATGGTTCAAAGTCAAGGCCGATATCGCGACGATACGGCCGAGTTGACTAGGTATCGGTGCCCACCGATCCGATTCCGAGTTACGAGTTGAGTTTTCAATTATTGATGTGAATCGACCCTATATCGGTAATTTCTCGGTAGTATCGGTGATATAGCGGTATAATCAGCCCATATCGACGATATCGCAGTAGAATCGGCCCATATCGGCGATATCGCGATGGAATCGGCCCATATCGGCGATATCACAATAGAATCGACCCATATCGGTGATATATCGGCCGAGATGGTATAAGTTACTAAGCATCAATCTCTCTCTCTCTCTCTAGTGTTATGTTGGTAAGCGTGATTTTTTGTGGGGGTTACGAAATGCTAATTGTTTTTTTAATTTAGTGTGTTGTGTGTGGGTTATTTGGTCATCGTGTGGGTTTAATTTAGTGCGTTGTATATGTGCCAGTTTTTTTTTTTAAATGCAAATGATCCAAATGTTATTTGTTATTATTTTTTATAAAAATGTTCCCAATGTTATTTTTTAATATGTTATTATTTATAAAAAAAACGTAAATGTTATTCTTTTACAAAGAAATATACAACTGTAATTATTGTAAAAATAATATTTGTATCCTCTAAACATTTGTAAAAATAATATTTGCATCCTTTATGTAAAAATAACATTTGCAACACAAGAAAAAAATTATATGCATCCTCTTTGTAAAAAAATAACATTTCCATCAATTTAAAAAAAACATTTGCGGTGTAACACCAAAAAAAAAATAACATTTACATTCCTTTTATAAAAAAAATAACATTTGCATAATTTTTTGTAAGAAAATAACATTTGCATCCTTTTTGTAAAAAACGATTGTAAAAAAAATGTAGTGTTTTGTCAAAATCACTATCTGTATCCTCTTTGTAAAAAAATAACAATACTAAAAACAAAACATTTCTATCCTTTTTAGAAAAATATAACATACTTAAAAAACACATTTCTATCCTCTTACTAAAAATAATACTAAGAATATAATAGTTGTATCTTCTTTGTAAAAAAAAAATTATCCTCTTACTAAAGAAGTAACATCTGTTTTTCTTTGTAAAAACATAATATTTCTATCCTCCGTGAAAAAAAAACATTGATTTATTATGGAACATTGAATCTGGCAAGTTCGCAGCACGTCAATATAATCAATTGTACAATGTTATGCATATTAAAGAATAGTTTTAAACTTATATAATTGGTCCACATTATTAATCGTATTTTTTTTAAATTTTCTAGGTTTTTTTCGGAATTTTTTGCGCTCTCTAAATAGTGTATCTTTGCGTATCGCCCGATACCGCGACCGAGTTGAAAATCGAGTGGCCGATATCGGGACCGATACCGAGACTTTGAACCATGTCTTTAATGCACTTGTCACCCGCTTTGGCCCCAATACCGAAGGAGAACCCCTTTGAGTTGGAGGACGAATTTTTTCAAAGGGGAGAATGATGTAAAAAAGGGGTTTATAGTTTTGTTTTGTTAAATGTTAGAATTAAATGTAATAAAAGAGGTTTAGTCCTTTTTGGAAACATTAGAGTAAGCGGATGGCATTTTAGTCATTTCATGGTTTCCTAATTAGAGTAGGATTACTTTTTAGTATAAATAGGTGATGATGTAAAAAGGTTAATGGAATTTTTTGGCTTTGTAATAAAATTTCCAGATTTATGCTTGTGTTCTATCTCTTCTTTGGATCCAATTCTTGGTATTTGCATCTGTAACACTAACACGAAAGCATAAAATAAAAAAGGGAGAATCCATTTATATCACAATTCAAAATGCTACCTTTTTTTCCGTTCCAATTCGAGGTTCCACATGTGGCCCCGGGGATACTCCATGTTACAACTTAAAAAAGTCTCTGATGGGAGAAATTGTCTATGTTAGAGTTACTCCTGAAAATACCCTTGATAAAGTAGTAAACAAACTAATATACCCTTTACGCCTAATAAAGAAACCGTTTGAATAGTCAATAGTGATATGCGTTTTTGAGATGTGTTTTAAACAAAGGTTGGTCAAGCGTTTACCAAACACCTCTCGAGTTTGAGAAGTTGGGGAAGTGAAATCTTTCTGGGAAGATTTAAAATGAGGAGGGGCAACCCCGCTACCCCAGTTGTGTAGTCCATCTTCTTTGTTTAAATAGGATACAACTCTAGCTTGTCTAGGTGGAAAATGTAAGTGAAGTCCTATTTAAAGCTTTTCTCTGCAGAAACCTCTACTAACTGTGTAACTTCCAGCCTCTTCACACATCTTCAAGCATATTAGAAACTGCCTTCAACTGCTTTCTCATTTATTTATCCCATGTGTTATAATCAGGCTACCCCTTCATTTTTCTACATACCAGCATCTCACTGCTGTTTTTAGTTAGTTTGCATCAACATTCCTATCAACATGTTGAAAGATAAATGTTCATTCATTTAGCAAACCGACGCTTAAATCGCCACGTCAGGCATTGAATGACTAGTGAAGCAAGTGGCCATAAACAAGAAAAAGAAATTGGATTCTAATTTGGCTAGATTTCACCTTGAATTCTACTAGATTTCACCTTCTAACCTTGAATCTTCAAGGTCTACCGTAGTAGTACTCAAGAAGAAGAAATTGGATATATAGGAACATTTTCAGGAACCAGTCTCACCTTATGGCATACCTTTTCAAGAAGCGTCGGCCACTAGGCCACCTCTTTAAGAATGAATCATGACCCACGTACAAAGGGCTACTGGGAAAGATGATTCTAGGATCCTAATTTGGCTGAAATCCTGATGATGCATCAATAGATATCCCAAGAAGGAACTAATCTTCCATGGGATGTAGAGAGATACTGGGAAGATGATTCTAGGTTTCTAATTATAATATATCACAAAGAATATTACTTCCACCGCAAAGATTACCTTTTCCTAGTTTAATGTGCCAGCCCTGTCAAATTAAGCGTACCATCACCATGGAATGCCCCTAAAATGGAGTTATATTATGGGGAATCAAAAAGGAAATTTCAGAAAAACTAGAAGAGGTATAGGATGTAAGCACATCAATTTCTGTGTATAAAGCACCAAGCAGGAGGAAGAACAGACGCTTCTTCTTACCCTCAAAAGATAATGGTTCTTGAAAAAAAATTGAAAATTTCTATAAACTTCCATTAAAAAACCTTCTGGAAATTTTCATGTCTCATCAAAATCAACTTTATGGCCCTTGTAGTAACAATACACACAGATGTTATTACGTACCTTATCACCAGGTGAAGGTATCTCGCAGGCCATTTGAGGCCAGCAATCATCCTCAGGTCCCAAAACACCAAATTCCCCCCTGCTTACAACACCCTAGATAAACAACAGGTTAGCCAGTACCATTTGAACTTGAAAACCAAAAACAAGCTACTGAAGCTAGAAAACCCCATTGCATAAATTGAACAACTAAAAAACAAAAAGTGAACAACTACATACTTAAATACCTAAACAAATCTTCCCTAAGGTCCAAATCAAGACCCATGTTTTTCTTTTTGTTCAGTACTGAATTAAGAACCATGTATCTCAAAATAGTATATAAAACATCGTGATATTCAAAATTTCCCTTAAATTCACATGTGAAACACAGGAATCTATCTGGGGCATCTGATGCTCAATTTGATATTACAGGTATATGAGATGTATATTTCCCAAACAATTCCCAATAAGATCACATGAATCATGTATTCAAATTCCTTTTCAATCAGTATTGCGTGAGATCATGCATGAAATGGAAACCTTTGAATTGTTTATTGATTGGTCAAGCAAACTATGTTGTGAAGCAACACGTTTCCAGTTCCAGCCAAGTATTTTGCAAAGGCTTTTGTGCAGGTGAAGGCTCAAAAATAAGGTTATTGTTGGCTTAGCCAAAGGGTGACATTAGGTGGCAATGTAGCAGATCATTACAATTTTAGGAGGGTAAATTTGGAAAATGATTTGTTTCCCTAGGAATTTTGACTTTTAAATATGGACTCTGAATTTGGGACAGATGCATTATGATATACACAAAAATTGTAATTGTATAGACCACTAACCTTAGCATAAGGATCCAATATTATCTGAGAAGAATCGAAGTAGTGCCCTTCTTCAGGAGAAAACTTCCCATCAAACTTGTAGCCATAAAGCATGTCTTTAAAATTTCCCTTTAGAAACACATGCCACACATCTCCAGTCTTATTCGTCAGCGGATTCAGGGGGATCTGCTCAGTTACTCTTTTCTGCATCAGATAAGCTTTTTCAATATATCATAGATAAAGGATAAAGATCCTCTGCATTAAGTAGGTGATGATAAATAATTTCATATGCTAAGGAGCTAGACAAACCATTAGATTTAGATTTTTTTATTTTTTGCTAACTCAAGGTATCCAGGTCACTTACATCTCCTGACTAAACACAACACTATGGGAGGTGGCCCCAAGAGGATTCAAACTCTTGAACTTCAGGTTGTGAGGTGGCTACTTTTTTTATCTATGCTAATTTATAAACAAAAGGAAAAGTTACGAAGTATTGGAGGACAAGATATCCACCAACTTACACACAATGAACCTTTAAAAACAAAGTACAATCTCTTCCCCATTCGTAATAATGATCCATCTTTGATCAGATGAAGATACCCATAAAGAAGCCACGTGGTTGTCTCTTTCCAAAACTAAATCCTTTTCTTAACATCTTCCTTAAAAGTTCTAGTTTTCCTTTCCAACCACAATATCCATGCCATTGCCAACACAATAATTCTCCAAAGCCATGCTACCTCCCATTTTAAAGTAAAAAGAAGAAAATCAAGTAAGATAATTGGAGGCAAAAGAATTTGAGCAATATAATTCAGAGGCTAGGACTGGAAAGATACTACAAATCAAGGGGGTAAGAATCCAAACGTGTCTAAAAGAATAACACCGTATAGAGATCTTCCCAGATTATATGTGGTATACCATATATTTGTATGCGCGTGTTAAAGATTTGTATGGCTACATATAGATTCCTTTAAACGAATAGTTGGGAGTGAAAGCAATTTAATCTACACTACACAAGAACAATAACAACATAAATCCAAGGGCCCAACTTATCTCTCTAATTCATCACAAAAGAAATAGTAGTAATTACAAAGGGAGGCAAAGGGCCTATAGATATAGGTAAGGGGAGTCTTGCCAACGAAGAAATCCTAAAAAGGTAAAAAGACTAAAAAGGGCACTCTAAAAACATTAAAAGGCAATGTCACCCTAACCATGATTCAAAGTCAAGGCCGATACCGCGACGATACGGCCGAGTTGACTAGGAATCGGTACCCACCGATCCGATTCCGAGTTACAGATTGAGTTTTCGATTATCAAAAATGCTATTTGGACTGAATTTTTGACATAAAAATTCTAGACACACTGAGGTGTCAAGTTATTATTGGTTAGTTTTGGGGGTCCACGCCAGTGGGACCCAAAAACCAACCAATATGAGACTGCCACGTCATTCGGTCCCCAAAAAATTCGGTCGATTGTTCGGTTACAATAGAAGTGTTCTTCGATTATTGGTGTGAGTCGACCCTATATCGGTAATTTCTTGGTAGTATCGGTTATAGCGCGATAGAATCGGCCCATATCGGTGATATCGCGTTAAATCTGCCCATATCGGCGATATCACGGTAGTATCTACCCATATCGGTGATATATCGGCCAAGATGGTATAAATTACTAAGCATCAATCTCTCTATCTCAACTTCTGACTCACTCAATTGAGCCTCGATTTTGCATGCATGTCACGATCGGAGCAATCGCTTTCAATTCGGTACAGGTTATATGATATTTCATATTTCGTGGTCGCAAAGGTTTTTTTTGGTTGAATCTCTCTTTTATTTTCTTGTAGTGTTACTAAAGGGGTTATCTCCCATTTAACATTCTTTATGAATTTACATAATTTGTATTAAAATGTATCATTATTCATCTATCCTTAAATTGTATGATTATTTATATTATACATATCCTTAATTAGTAATAGGTACTATTATAACATTCACGAAGAATATATTACTAAATATATATTGATTTAAACAATGTTATGCATACTAAATGACGATCCAGTATAAACAATTACACAATGTTATGCGTACTAAATGATGATTCAATATAAACAATTACACAATGTTATGCATACTAAATAATGATTTTGTACTTGTCTAATTGAGCCATATTATTATTCTTATTTTTCTAAAATTTTCTATTTTTTTTCAAATGTTTTTGAGTTCTCGAAATAGTGTATAGTTGCGTATCGCCCGAGACCGATACCGAGTCAAAAATTAAGTGTCCGAGTCATAGACCGATACCGCGACTTTGAACCATGACCCTAACCTAATATAACAGCCCTCTAACCTAATATAACAACTAAAAGGGAAAAATAACCTAAGAAAACATGAAAAGTAAAAATAAACAAAAATAAAAATAATTCCCGGGACACCCATGTATATTATTCTCCCCCACTTGAAAAAGCTCGTCCCGAGCGTTGGAGGATGGCGACAAGAAAGCGAAGCGACCATCAGTGGATTCCCCACTTGAGAAGGAAGTTGTCCTAAAAAACATCCCACATATCGACTAGCAAAATGTGGGACTAGGTGATCAAAAATTCCCACCATAGCCGACATATATGAACTCGGCCCCTGAACTTGCCACCATAATAATCAACATGCCCCCGTCTCTAGGAGGACCAACGATGTCAAGCATGGCTGGAGTCTCCTATGATGAGCACCTTTGAGGCTAGGCGCATTAACTTCACCACCGTACTCGCCTTAAATGTCTCCCAAGCTACACATACCCCAATCAAGCACATCAACCCGCAGCGAAAACTGATCTCAAAACCAAGTGGCGAACTGAACTCGAAACCAAAACGACTACCCAATGTAATAAGCTCATCGGCATAATCATGATTCCAAAAAGAGTGGGAAGAATTCATTGAGATAATACGGATCCACCTCCTTGCATGCGAGGTCACCCAACTATCGACAACAAAGATATCAAAGAAATCTCTAATGCATAACCCAATCTCTTTTCTCCCTAATCTTCGGAGTTTCCAAATCTCAAAATTGGGTACGAGTGATTCATCCGTCCTTAAAATGATGTATATTGGTGACACGTGGCGCGTGGTTGTGCTCCTGGGAGAAAATTATCTTTTATTTTGCATTTTTTAGTTTAGAATTTAGTGTCCTTTTCTTTTATTTTTAGTATTTAATTAGTCTCCAAGCATGTTTGGGACTAATTAGTCATTTTGTAGTTATTAATTGTCCTTTTTTGTCTTTTGGGTATCAGCTTGGTTAGCAAGCTAGCCTCTCCTATAAATAGGCCCTTTGCCCTCATTTGTAATCACAACTTGAATATTGACAAAATGAACATAGAGAGAAAAAGAAATGCTTTTTACTTAGTTTAGTTTTTGGTGGCAGTTAGTAGTTGGTGTGTAGTGTAGTAATAAAGCTTCCGCATTCTGCATTCTTGATTCACATCAATTGGCATCAGAGTTATGTTTGTTCTTGGTGTTCGTCGTGGTGCATTAAGTGGGTACCGAGTTGTGATTCCAACTCGAGCAACCCTTCAATCGTTTAATTGATTAATGTCCAAATGGGAATCAGGTGGATGGACACCTTAAATTCTATCACCGCTAAAAAGGGAAATACCAACCCTTTTAGCCTCCTCCACCCTTCACCCTCCACCACCACCTTCCTCCGCCTCCACCTGCACTCGCCACACAACCACCCCTTCTTCTATGGCCGCACCATCTCTTCCCCCACTCAAAACCCTCGCAGCCCCCCCCCCCCCCCCCCAACTGCCCTGCCAAAGAAACCCT
This sequence comes from Sambucus nigra, assembly GCA_949130495.1. Classification (NCBI taxonomy): domain Eukaryota; kingdom Viridiplantae; phylum Streptophyta; class Magnoliopsida; order Dipsacales; family Adoxaceae; genus Sambucus; species Sambucus nigra. The sequence continues at coordinate 713,074,496 of OX422210.1, forward strand.
AACCCTAGTTGTCCAAATCCTACCCCACTGACCTAAAACCCCGGTCGAAAACCCCAGCAGCCCCCTAGCGACAGTCAACCAAACCCTAGCCCTTGGCGACCCCCTCCCCACTGCCGACAGCCTTCAGCCACTCCCCCTACCCCAGATCTTGACCCGCCACCCCTTCAAACCGTATTCCTGCTCTTCCCTGCTCTATTCCGCCCAAAAACCAGCCTTCCACACCATTGTTTAACCCCACCGACCACCCTGCTATCCCTACCCAACACCCCTTCCACTTCAAACCCACCCCACTGCCCTCCTCCACCTCTTTAAAACCCTACTAACAACCCTTAACACTAAACCCTTCCTCCATTTTACCCCTAATCTGCCTCTACCCTTATTTTTCCCCTTTTCCCCACTCATTTATGCCCCGACCACAATCAAATTCAACAAAAATGGGCTTCCATACTCCGATCCAATCCCCTACATCCATAGTTGTCAAATCGCGAATCGTATCGTGAATCGTTTACCCCCCGAATCGCGAATCACGAATCGAATCGTGAATCGAACCGGTCGAATCGGAATCAAATGATAAAAATGAAATAAAACATACGTAAATGGGATTTGACACTATAGAATTGGTAATTAAGCAAAATATGACAAAAAACTAATCGTAGCACATGATAATATACCAAAATATAGCCCAAAAATTAACCATAGCACATGTTCTCAATTGTTTTAAGCTTGAAAATGTAAAAAACAAAAATAAATCATAAAAAGTCATCATCAATGATCATTCTTCTTCATTCACCATCATCATCAAGGCCCAAATCACCATCATCGTCGTCATCATCATCCTCCTTTATGATAATTTGATCTCCCCCTTCTTCAAATTCCTCTTCATCTTCATCATCGTCCTCATCATCAAGAATTTCAATATCATCATCTGCCACTTGTTTGCCTTTTCCCTTGGCATTTAAATTCCTTAGCCCTATATAACACAAAATAATTTTGACATATATTAACAATAAGATTAGCATATATATATATATATATATATATATATATATATATATATATATATATATATATATATATATTAGTAACAAATAAATGATAATTATAATAATTCCACATATTTTCACCTCGCTTTCTCTTTTTGTTAGGCCCTTCATCTTGGAAGCATTCGTGAACATCCAACCATGAATGGTCGGTGGGAAGACATGGTTCTTCTATATCCCTCTCAGTTATCCACTCATCATCGTCCTCCATATCGGATAGACAGATTGGATTGAAGTCACCACATTCTCTCCTTTGCTCTCGTCTCATTTCAAGTTGAAGATTATACTTCACGAAAACAAGAGCATTCAACCTTTGTTGCTCCAAACGATTTCTTTTCTTGGAATGCACATGATCAAATGTGCTCCAATTTCTCTCACAACCTGTCGCACTACATGTGAGACTAAGAACTCGTATAGCAATCTTTTGAAGCTCCGGTACATCTTCACCAAAACTTTCCCACCAATTGGCTATATAAACAAAATAATATAAAATTTCAGCAACATATAAATTAACATAAAAAAATCAGTAACCACATATAAACTCACCAGGTTGTTTTTTTATCTCTCGTTAGCGTTGCCGAACTTCTACCGAACAATCCCGCACACGTTTTAAACTTATCCATTTGCCTCTTGTACTGTGATAATTGTATCGGTGTCCGAACACATCCTCTCTATAGTGTCATACAAACCACGCTTCACCTCTCTATCGGCCTTAAAGTCATCACTGAAGTGAAATCTTCAAATATAAACAAAAAATATATTTTAGTCCTTTATATAATATAAATTAGAATATAATGGAATTTTCAAGTAAAGAATTTAATATAAATCATGCTACCTTGGGTTTAAATAGTATCCCGCGGCATGAAGTGGCCTATGAAGTTGGAGATCCCACCTCGTATCAATTATTTTCCAAATCTTCATATATCTCCTCTCAACATGATTAAAATTAATCGCAATTTGCTCCTTCGCCCGATCCATAGCTTCATATATGTAACCCATTGCCGGTTTTGCATCTCCATCAACAAGCCTCAAAACTTTATAAAGTGGATGTACACTTTTCAAACAATATTTAATCGCTTTCCAGAAATTTGTGTCACCTAAAATGATACCCTCCACTTTCTTCGCATCCACCTTGTTGGCAAAAGTTTCATTCATCCAATCGACCGACGTAAACATACGCCTCAATGCCCCTTTATTTTCTCCAAAACTCTTCAGTGTGATAAAGGAAGTGGCAAATCTAGTTGCTCCCGCTCTAGTAAGTTCCCTCTTATTTGAAAATCTTTTAAACAAATCAAGCACCCATGTATGCCTATAAATATACACGGTAACTTCTCTTGCCTTTGTAATTGTGTTTTGAAATATAGGCAAGTTACCAATGTCGGTAAGCATCAAATCAATCAAATGGGCGGTACATGGGTTCCAAAATAAATTCTTTCTTTTCTCTTCCAATAACCTCCCCGCGGCTACATATGCCGATGCACTGTCCGTCACCACTTGCACAACATTTTCTTCCCCAATCTCTTCCACCATACTATCAAGCAACTCAAACAATCTCACCGCATCCTTAATGATCGAGGAGGTGTCCACGGATTTAAGAAAAAACGTCCCGCTTGGGCTATTCACTAAAAAGTTAGTGAGCGATCTTGATTTTCCATCGCTCCACCCATCCGACATTAAAGTGCATCCCGTTTTTTTCCATTCCTTTTTATACCTCTCCAACAAGCTATGCACATTTTCCACTTCCTTTTTCAAATACGTGACCCTAGCTTCATAATAGCTAGGGGGCTTCAATCCCTTGCCATAGTCTCCAACCGACACCAACATTTTTTTAAAAAGTGGACACTTCACAAGCTTGAATGATAGAGCATTCTTATAGAAAAACCTCAATATATCCTTACATACCGGCTCCCTATCCTTTAGCATTTGATTCATGGTTAGTTGTTTACCCTTTCCCCCACCCCCCCTAATAACAAACCTATCCATTCCCCCTTTCGCCTTCCCCGTCGAACCTCCCTCATCATTGTTCCCCCCTTGAAAGCATTCATCTTCAACATTTGCTTCACTTTGATTGCTACCAACCGTGGAAGTAGTATTTTGACACAAATACTCTTGAAAAAATAATCTAACGGCCTCGGGACATTGTTCACACATACTAGTATCGCTATGAGTCCCGGCAAAATGTTGTTTCATTCGGAAAACTCCTCCCCATTTTATTGCTCCACAATAGTTACATTTCAATTGCATTCTATTGTTCTCATTCACCTTGGTGCAATGAGCCCAAGTTGGATCGTTTTCTTTCTTGCCCTTTGACTTTACCATTTTGATTTTCAAAGATCAAACAACCTACAAATATATATCAATTTATTTAATAAACAACTCAAACAATAACTAAAAAATTTAAGCAAATATAACTAAAAAAATATGGTTTTATAAAACATATGCAAATAAAACATATGGTTTTATAACTAAAAAAAATAGGTTTTATATGTGTTTTTTATAACTAAAAACAGGTTTTATATATGGTTAACTAAAAGAAATATGGTTTATAACTAAAAAAACAAGTTTTATATATGGTTTTGTAACTAAAAAAAATAGGGTTTATATGTGTTTTTTATAACTAAAAACGGGTTCTTTATATGGTTTTTATAACTAAAAAAATATGGTTTTATAACTTTAAAAAAACAGGTTTTATAACTAAAAAAAAAAAGGTTTTATGGTTAACTAAAAAAAATATGGTTTTATAAAAAAAACAAGTTTATATACGGTTTTGTAACTAAAAGAAGGTTTTAGTTATGGTTTTATAACTAAAAAAAATATGGTCTTATAACTAAAAACAAAAAAAAAAAAAACATAAATTACTTATGATTTTATAACAAAAAAAAAGCCCAATTATGGTTTTATAAGTAAAAAACAGCAAAATAACTGAGAAAAACAAAAAACCGTATGGTTTTATAAGAGAAAAACAAAAACGTAAGGGCCAATATGAGAGAGACAAAAACCGTTTGGTTTATAACCAAAAAAAAAAAAAAAGAGCAGTCGTAAGGATCGTATGAGAGAAACAGCAGCCGTAAGGGCTCATACGAGAGAAACACCAACAACAAAATCAAATAAACAACAAAAAATAACAAACTTACCTTCGATTGAGAAGAAAAGCAGCCGTAAGTGCTCGAATTCGCTGAAATACAGGCTTACGGCAAGAGGGTTTGGCAGAAATAGGGTTTTTTTTTGCCGCAAGGTATGTTTGGGGTTGGTTTTTGTTCTGTTTTGCAAGTTAAATGAGTTTTTTTTTTTTTAAAAAGAACGTGTGCTGAACACGTGGGTGAAAAGGGCCCATTTTATGAATCGGTTCAATGGACGATTCCCGATTCTGAATCGAATCGTACGGTTTTTTGTTCATCTACGATTCTAAGGTTGATTCGAATCGTTTTAGCATGGAATCGAATCGAATCGAATCGTCCGATTCGAATCGCGAATCGGACGATTTTGACAACTATGCCTACATCCTATTTGACCTCAAATCCGGTCAAAATTGGTCCTATGGCCTATTTGTGACACAACATATGACTTTCATCAAAAATGCATCCCACTTGGGATCCATTTCCAACTATTTACCATTTTGGGTCCGACTTTCCGGAATGTCATCGTCTTCAGTCCAGTTATTTCGCCATCGTACTCGCATAGGTGCAGTCGCTAGAGTTACCATTCAAGCAAATTCAAGGGTCCACCACACCAAGTAACAACATTGTACTTGTGGTGTCGAGAAGGTGGATATGATTGTCAGTTTTTGGTTGCTCGGATTTCGTAGAGGGACATCACCTGGATTTGGGTTTATTAGACCCATTATTGGTGAGGTTCATGCACATGGGACTAATTCCAATCGGGCTGACCACCTTTGAGTGAGTTTGATTGAGGTCTGAAGCTTTTCTTGGTTCATTTCATGTGGTATTGATGAGTCACCCTCCAAGCACAAGGACGAGCTTCTTTTTTTTAAGACGGGAAGAATGGTGTATATTAGTGACACGTGGCGCGTGATTTTTCTCCCGGGAGAAGACTATTTTTTATTTTGCATTTTTTAGTTTAGGATTTATTGTCATTTTATTTTATTTTTAGTCTTTAATTAGTTTCCAAGCATGTTTGGGGCTAATTAGTAATTTTTTTGTTATTAATTGTCCTTTTTTGTCTTTTTCGGTATTAGCTTGGTTAGCAAGCTAACCTCCCCTATAAATAGGTCCTTAGCCCTCAATTGTAATCACAACTTGAATATTGACAAAAAGAATATTGAGAGAAAAAAAATCATTTTTCTTAGTTTAGTTTTTGGTGTTATGTAGTAAGTAGTTGGTGTGTAGTGTAGTAATAACGGTTTCGCATTCTTGATTCACATCATCAAAACAGAAAAGAAAACACATGAAAAGAACTCGAGATCCATACCATCCTCTAACTGCTCCTCAGCATCCTCGGAGAAGTAATAATCATGCGTAATAGGAGAGTGGGGCACCGTCGTCGTACATGGAAAAAATGTCGTCCGGAGTGGAGATCACACTTGCAGTAAAATAGTCAAAATATCAGGCCAATCACCTCACCCGCTTGCGCAACCAATGATTACGTGTCGCCTCCATCTCAAGAACTCTGTGCGGCATTGATTTAGGAGGTGGTGGCACTCCCCGATGGAGAGAGCGTTGGTTTGGAAACTCCGAAGTCCCCTATATAGAGAGTCACTTACTCAATCCATTTAAGCAATGCGAATTTGGAGTTCTTCAATGGCAATAAGACTTAACCGCTCAAATTTGGCACAAACCTCCTTATCATCCTCGTAATCAATATTACCATCTTCGTTCCACGACAATTCGAAGCGGGAATAATTGTAGGAGAATGAAATTAGGCAGGGGTTTAAAAAATGTAGGGGTCGAATCGTGATTTTTGGAAAGCTAGGCGGTTAGAGATATAATTTTAAAAAAAAAAGTCGGGACAAAGTTGGAAATTTCAATAAGTTCAAGGCTTGATGTGTAAATTTCAGAAGTTGTGAGGGGCTTTAAATAATTTTAAGAAGTGGCGGGGGGATTTGAAAATACCTTTGGGGTGGTAGGTGAATAATGAGAAGTAATAATGGGTAAGGAGCTGAAAATAATTCCAGTGGGTGTTTGAGCCATTTTTGGAACCTCATAAGTGGGGTAGAGTGGGTACAAAAGAAGAGAGGAGTGGTAATATGGGTATTACCTTCACAATTTAATGTTGGATGAGTAAATTGTTTATAAACCCTAGCTGAAATGCCTCTAATAGCCGCCTTTGCTCCAATCAACTCCACTGGAGCTTTATCAAAGCTTTCTCCGAAGGTCGTCACCTGGGGCCGGCATCTAGTCGGTGGCTGAAGGTCCGATAGAAAAGGCACTGCTGGTTTGTACCTATCACAACTTTAGAGAAGGGTGGCTTCAATCTGGCGAGCACCCTGCGGTGTTCGCGAAACTCCCAAAACGGTCGACAACGGGTTATCTTAGAGCAGTAATTGAATCATGGTTAAAAGAACCATCTGACCTAAATTCATAGGTTTATGACCTGAATCTAGGGTTTGGGGTTGTTTGGGTGGCTATTTGGGGGTGGAACAGCAGATTAAGAGTGTTTTTAGATCTAGAGAATAGTGCCACATGGCCGAGGGCGACGGGGGTCAAAACTAGAGTGGCTCAGCAGTTCCTCCGAGTGTAACCCATGGCTCTAAACCAACCGCATCCACAAGCCGGAACGAACAGCCATTTAATCTTCAACACACAAGAACAAGATTTAAATGCTAATGACCCAATTTCTCTTTCTTATTCATCTCAAAAGTAATAGTTGTGATTAAATCAAAAGTAATAGTAGTGATTAAAAAGGTAGGTCAATAGAAAACCTGAACCTCCACACAAACGAGCCCTTTGAACTCCCCCAAGCGAGCTAAACAGGGAAGACACGGTGCCAGAGCCACCCTAGCACACGCCCCGCTCAAATCTGGTTGGTATCCGTTGGGGGGGGTTCAAACTCACGACCTTTGGCCTAAACGAGTCTCCCCTTACCACTGGACCAAACCAGGGTGGATATAAGTAAGGGAGTTTTGCTAACCAAGAATCCCTAAAAAGGTAAAAGGACTAAAAAATGACACTTTAAAGACATTAAAAGGCAATGTCACACCAATATAACACTAAAAGGGGAAAATAACCTAAAAAACTTGAAAAGAAAATACAAACGATTTTCCGGAAGTTGTGTAGGCTTCGTTTAAAATTTCAACCTAACATTTAAAATATTAGCTCCTTTTACCATCTAAACCTAACATTCGAAACGTGCAATGCACCTAACTTAGTCTAGAAATATCTAATTTTGATATTTAAAAAGCTCTTTGATTGTGAATTACAAATCAAACAAAATGCTTGTCACGATAGTCTATACAACTAGATCACTTTTAACACTTATTCCTCCATACAATGTATTCTTCCTGCCGTCTTCTTGCCACTTGCAATTGAGAAGTTCACATTCTTATGGAGTTCCACTATACCGTATGGCTTCGTTGTCTTAGCTCATACTGAGGATAACACACAAACAAATTTCCTTCTTGTTTTTCTTAATTTAAGAAAAAAATTATCATTAACTATAAGTATTATCAAATAGAGAAATAAGAATAAGAGAGAGGAGGAAAAGAAGTCCACCAGAAATTACACAGCTAACAGTAAAGAATAAACAAAACAAGGCTCAGCCCCTAAGGACATGATAACTTTCCTATTACATGATATAGAGGAAACACTAACATTAAGAAATCTTCGACGAAGAACCTCATAGTGAAGCAATAGACTTGATGCTTTATAAAAAAACTTCTCTTTCCTCAACTTTGTCTCAAAAAAATCCTAACATTTTATTCCACCGAAACCACCTAAGCAAAAGCCATCACCACACTCCTTCATAAATATTTAGACCTTCTCTGGCTGCCATAAGATATAATCGTTTCCACATCAAATAACTTTGTAACATCAAAGATGACAAAATTTCTGCAATTTAGTATCAATATCCCAAACCAAAACTATCTAGGTGATTCATTTGTTGATCCCACATACCATTCATACTCATCTTTCAGCAGATTAGATAATCATCGTTCATAGGACTTGCATACAAGTCCAAATCCCCAACAACTGATCAAATAATCATGTATCCCCACTCCAACCCATTGGATTCAATAATTGATTGAGCCAAACACTATGGAGCTACTAATTCGTATGGGTGGCAACATTTAGATTGCAGTAGTTATGTATCACATCATATTCGTGTACATAGACTATATAGAATCAACTTCACATCCCCACATTTCCCACAAGACTTTTAAATCCTACAAAGACACTTTCTATCTCGTTATGTAAAACCACCAAACCCTAGTAAAAACTCCATTTCTAACTAATCACTCTACTCTACTGATCATAAATGTACCAATTAGTATCAATTCAACAACAATTATCACTACTAGATGAAAGTTACACTGAAGAACCAATATGAAAAAGATTTGCATTGCATGTTCAACAGAAAAAATTAAATCTCATTATAGAATATTTCAACAGTAAGGGTGTGTTTGATTGAAATTGCGCTTTATTTAAGTAAAATCATACTTTAATTCCCCTTTTTTGTGGTGCTTGATCTGTATATATATTCTATGAGAATAATATGCTTAAATGTGGCATGTGCTCCATCTTTTCTTGCTTTTTCATAAAAAAAAACATTATTTACACACCAGCCCGGAAGAATTGAATTTCATGGAAAGGAGGAAAACTAAGAGAATGTATCGCATCATTTTCCACTCTTTTTTCAACTTTTTATAAAAATGAACCGATTCTGCTTTCTTGTCTTTGGAACTTCACTAAGTTGCATTATTATTAACCAAGATTAAATTTTGTACTTTTTTGTTGCTACGTGACTAAGTTTTGCTATTAAAAGTAACAAACCAGGTATAAGGGCGTCTTGCTTGGGAGAAATGTTCAAATTCTACTTTATTCGCCTGAAAACACCTCTCGAATCCAAAGCAAGTGTAATAACCCTCGCTTATGAGAACGTATTTTATATTAATTACTAGGTATGGTAATTAGATATAAATGTGGGATTATGTATTGAGTATTAATTTAATGGAGAAAAGTTAATATTCACTATGAGTTTGCACATGCCTAGTAACTGTGGGTGAATATTGCCATGCTATGTTTTATTACATCATATGAATCTAATATGATATTTGGCTTAATAAAGAGACCGGAACTTAAATTGAATTATAAAATGTCCAAATAATAATTTGGAGGTTGTAGTTGAATCCGAAACGTGTGAGATAGTCAAATAATGTACCATATTGTATTTTGAGGTTTTGGGCATTTTTGACTGATTATGTCTTAAATATGCACTTGCGTATTATTTTATCGCACTATTGGTTAATTAAGTGGGACTTTTGTCTTAAGCCACGACTTAGACTTGCTAAGTCTTCTAATTTCCCTAATTTCACTTCTAAACCTAGAGAGAGAAAGATAAGAGAGATTGAAGATTTGAGTGGGATTCTTGCTCCTACACCAAAGGAAATCTGCAATTTCAGAATCAAGGCAAGTTTCTACTTGCTATTTAAGGTTTAAGATAGGTGATTTGTATGATAATGAGATATTAACCCTAGTTTAATTAGATTAGGGTTTTCTTTATGTACTTGTGGGTTTTGATCCATTCAAATATGATTGGGATGATAAATGATGTTTAAGGTGGTCATTAGTAGTATAGATGATCTATTGGTGATGAAAAATGAGTTTGGTTTGAGGAGATTTGAGTTGGGATAGAGGTTGGAGTCCAAGACTCCATAGCCATTCTTGGCAAAATCGCAGGCCCGAATCGATTCGGCCCTCTGGGCGAATCGATTCGCTTAGGTCCAGTGCTCAGGTCTTGTGAACCGAACCGATTCGGCCTTGTCCGAATCGATTCGGCATCTATGCAGAAACCCAGTTTTCCTGGGCGAATCGATTCGGCAAATGCAGAATCCCATATCTTCTGACCGAATCGATTCGGTTAGGCCCCGAATCGATTCGGAAACCCTGCACTTTTTCAAATTTTTCTTTTTAAATTTTAAATCCTTTTCTTTAGGATTAGTGAGTAGGGGCCTTCTTAAATGAAGTAAATATAGGATTTTAGAGTATTAGTTGAGTTGGGTCGACTCCCTAGACTCGAAAGGGTTCATCTAGGGTTCTTTTAAGGGAAATTTAAAGTAATGATTAGGCATTACTTCTTTCGCATAGTTGTATAAACACCTAGGGGATCTTAAGGTCAAATTTGGACACTTTAGGAGTTAACCCAAGCTAGGTTTGACTTGATGGTCTATCATAATTCCTAAAAGGAGGCGTTGGAAAATAACTTGGGAGTCTGATTCCTTATCGAGGAGGTTTTGACGATACGAAATACGCTCAGTTCCGGATAATCTTAATGCTGTTGATATAAGGATAAATGGATAAAGTAAATGATAATTTACTAAAATCATGTAATGGATATAAATAAAATGGATGTTACACACCTCTCTAATTACCATCTTAAGGGAAGTCCGTGCGTGAGGTGAAGCCCCCTGGCTAGTGAATGCAGGGTGGATATAGTCCTAGGCCATATGAGCGATTGTTTTATATTTTTTAGGAGATTCTGGGTGTGGTCTTGACTACCCCGCAGGCATATGGCCGCTTCCCGACGTTTGCGATAAAATCCCAGGTTGTCTTATGTTAGGCCCTGGAAGATGATGGTTATTTAGGGACGCGCACAGTGGGGAAACCCAGACGGGCGGTCTTAGAATCGTTATATTTATATTTATAACTATTCTATTATCGAGTTGGACTCGATGGAACATTAATGCCATAAAGAGCATACTATTGAGATAAGTGCCATAAAGAGCACATGGTAGTAAATGCATTCCTGATAAGGAATGGAAAGAAGATGGAATCGAAATGATGAAAGATGAAAAAGGCTTATAAGTACTTTTAAATTCTTATATAATTGGATTTCATTTTTTATAATCATTTGTCTGTCGTAGTTCTTTATATGATGTTTTCATGCTAGAATATCATCCATACTTACTTGTACATTATTGTCATACCTGTCATTTATCTAGAGATAATCCTAAACCGGCCTCTAACCGGTTCTTCATTTTCTGGTTGTGCATGTATATTCTTTGTTCGTCCAGGTGTTCCGCCGCAAGGGCGCCCGTAATGACCTTCCCATCCCTTTGTCTTTTGAGGAGCCGTGACATTTTGCGGGTATCACGGGATATTTGTGTAGACGCCTTCATTTTTGTTATCTAGTTATGATCGGTCTTTATTCGGGCGTGTGGCCCAAACCGTTGTAATTGTGTAATGGATGTATTATGTGACACATGTGACCTATTGTGTATTACGTAAATTCTATTGATCGATGTTTCATTCGGTCCTTTTCTTATTTTGTTGGTATATAGATATGCTTGTGGGAGTTTCCACCCTCTTTTCTATTATGGGTTGTTTGAAAATGTTTCCTTTAAATTTCAAAACTAAAATTTTTGATAACCCGTTTTCTGGAATATTGTGTGGTTATTCCCGATACTCTATATGTATACTGTGATGCTGAGAGTGATATTTATCTATGTTTCCTGTTTCATCGGGGTATAGGGTTGGCCACCCTTTATTTCGGATTGCGGGTTGTCACAGATGGTATCAGAGCATCAGGTTCTAGAGTCTTTAGGATCTATGCGGACTTGTCACGTTCTACCGTAGCGTTCTTTGATATAGAGCTTAATGTTAGGACTCTCTTGTTGCTTACGTATGCAATCTTCTGCTAGATAGATTGTTTTATATATACTCTAACTCTATCTCTTCTCTATCTCAGATGCCGCCAAAGAGAGGACGTCCCGCTAGACGTAATAGAGTTGTTGAGGATGAGGTTGGTCCTCCACCGCCACCACCGGGGAATATTAGTGCCGCTGATGTGGCAAATATCGTGGCCCAAGCTGTTAATGCAGCGATGACTGCAGTGGCACAACAAATGCCACAAGTTCAAGCAAGAGGACAAGAAGTACTAGTTCCTACGGGACCTTCTCAGTGGGAACGGGTAAGAGAATCTTTCCTAAAAGGTCATCCCCCGGAATTTGAGGCAGGTTCTGACGTTATTAAGGCAAACCAGTGGAAGAAGGATATGCAGCGCCATCTAAGGATGGTGGAATGTAGTGAGGAGAGAAAGCAAATCCTGGATGACGACGCCCGAACAAAGGGATACAATGTCAATCACCGATTTTTGGACTCTGTTTGATGGAAAGTATTTCCCTCCCGTAGTTCAAAGGGAGATGCAGAGGAAACTTCAAGATTTGGTACAAGGGGAGAGATCGGTTGCCGAGTACGAAGAGGAGTTTACCCGGTTAGCAAGCTTTATACCGGATGAAGTGACTCCGGAAGCGAAGAGGATCTCCAAATTTGTAGGAGGGTTGCACTGGCGAATAAAACAACATTTGCTTGGAAATCTATCTTTGGTAACCTTTGGGGATGTGATGAATGCTGCTTTGCTTCACTGTCAAGAACATAGATTATTTGTGCAAAACAATAAGAAGGCTGCAGCAATGGGGCAAGTGGTGAGACCTGGAGGAAATGGGAGCGGAGGGGAAATATCTTCTTCGTCCCAATCCTCGGGGAACAAGCAGAGAGAGAGGGATCCTCAACAAGGGGATTTGTCCAAGCGTCAACGTTTCGGTGGGTTTAATGCTGGGGGCAACAATAATAATAACAGGTCGGGTCAAGGTGGTCAACAGCAACAACAGGGAGGTAGAGGTGGAAATGGAGGTAGGGGCCAGCAGGGCCGAGGTGCGGGGCAATTTCGAAACAATCAAGGTAGGAACTAGGAGAATGCGGCTAATAAATGTTTTCAGTGTGGGGAGTTGGGCCATTATAAAAGGGCGTGTCCTCAGTTATTTGGAGGGCATCTTCCTAAGGCCCCACAACAGCCGTATGTACAGTTTCCGCCCCAGGCACCAAATCAGATCGCTCCTCCTCAGCAGGGGCAGTTGCAGTATGGGCGGGTTTACCATATTCAGGAGGCTATGCTTCCTCTAGCTCCTCCGGCACCGCCAGCGATCGAGGGTAAGTTTTTCATTCATGGGCATATGGGCCGAGTACTATTTGATACGGGTGCTACACACTCTTTTATTTCTAGAAGTTTTGCCCAGACCACGGGATTGATCAAATCTGCTGAAAGTACCTTCACTAGCGTTGAATCTTCTATGGACGATGGTTCCTTAATTTTCTTTGTTTGTAAAAACGTAGGGATTAATCTGGGTAACTTGTGTTTTGAAGCTGACTTGCTCGTCCTTGATATGGTCGGGTACGATGTAATATTGGGGATGGATTGGCTAGTGAAATACCGTGCGATAGTAAATTGTTATGGGAAAAGCATAGTTTTTGCAGTTCCGGGACAAGAAATGTTCCTGGTTGTTATGCCTTGCATGGAAGGGGGTACAAGTGCTTATTTATACTGGATTGCAAAGGATGCATCTAAGGATGTCTTGATTCCCCTAAATTCTCTTCCAATTGTTAGAGATTTTGAAGATGTTTTTCGGGAGATACCAGGATTACCTCCAAGTCGGGAAATAGAGTTTGTAATTGATTTAATGCCGGGAACTCGACCGATTGCTAAAGCCCCTTTTCGAATGGCTCCCGTGGAGATGAGGGAGTTGAGAGATCAAATTCAAAAGTTGTTGGAGCAGGGGTTTATTAGGCGTAGTACATCACCATGGGGTGCTCCAGTGTTGTTCGTTAAGAAAAGAGATGGTTCTCTCCGGTTATGTGTGGACTATAGGGAGTTGAATAAAGTCACCATCCGGAACAAATACCCTTTACCTCGTATCGATGACTTGTTTGATCAACTTCGAGGAGCGATGTACTTCTCTAAAATCGATTTGAGGACGGGGTATCATCAACTAAGGATACGGGAGGAGGACGTGTCCAAGACTGCTTTTCTTACGAGGTACGGATCCTATGAATTTTTGGTCATGCCCTTTGGACTAACCAATGCTCCTGCTGTGTTTATGGATCTGATGAACAGAGTGTTTCGGGATTTCCTTGACCAGTTTGTTATTGTGTTCATCGATGACATTCTAGTCTACTCTCGAACGGAGTCTGACCATGCTATGCATTTGAGGTTAGTCCTACAGAGACTGCGAGACCATCAACTGTATGCCAAGTTCGAGAAATGTGGCTTTTGGTTGAAGAAAGTGCAATTTTTGGGTCATGTGGTGTCGTCCCAGGGTATATCGGTGGATCCTAGTAAGGTGATTGCAGTGAGGGAGTGGGGTCAACCCACGACACCTACAGAAGTTCGTAGTTTTCTGGGATTGGCGGGTTATTACCGTCGGTTCATCAAGGGTTTCTCCAAGATTGCTAGCCCTTTGACTAACTTAACCCGGAAAGGGGTGAACTTTATTTGGGATGATTCTTGCCAAGCTGCATTTGATGAACTCAAGGATAGATTGACATCGGCTCCGGTCCTTGCTTTGCCAAAACCAGGATTGGAATATCTAGTCTTCACCGATGCATCTCTTCAGGGATTGGGAGGTGTACTTCAGCAAGAGAGACGGGCTATCGCTTATGCTTCCCGTAAGTTGAAGCCCCATGAAAGAAATTATCCGGTGCATGACCTAGAACTAGCCGCAGTTGTTTTTGCCTTAAAGATATGGAGGCATTATCTCTTGGGAGAGAAGTTTAGTCTTTTCACGGACCACAAATAGCTGCAATATTTGTTCTCACAGAGGGACTTGAATATGAGACAGCGCCGATGGTTAGAGTTCGTGAAAGATTATCAATTTGATATTCATTATCATCCGGGTAAGGCCAACGTGGTAGCGGACGCCTTGAGTAGGAAGCCTAATGGAGAATTAGCTGAGGTTTGGAAAGCTAAATGGAAGGAACTCAGTCAGGAGGATGCGATGGGGAGAGCATTCATGTCGGTAATGACTATTACTCCTACCATTGTGGCAAGGGTGGTAGAAGCTCAAGGAAAGGATAAGGAGTGTCAAGACCTGATTCGCCGATTGCTGTCCGAGGGAGCAGAGTCCTACTCGATTAGTTCCGAGGGTAGGTTGCGCTTCCATGGAAGACTCATCGTTCCGGAGGAAGGAGATTTGAGGCGGGCAGTGATGGCTGAATCTCATGGGTCTAGGTTTACGGTTCATCCTGGTGGGGATAAAATGTATCAGGATATGCGCCGTCAGTACTGGTGGTTGGGTATGAAGAGGGATATTTCGGAATTTGTGTCCCAATGCACTACTTGTCAATTGGTCAAGATCGATCATCAGAAACCGACAGGTTTGTTACAACCGCTGGAGATCCCCGTGTGGAAATGGGAAAGTATATCGATGGATTTTATCACGGGCTTGCCGAGATCACAAAGAGGGTGTGATTCTATTTGGGTAATAGTCGACCGGTTGACAAAGTCGGCACACTTTCTACCCGTTCGGACAGATTATGACACCGCTCGGTATGCTCGCTTGTTCATCGAGGAGGTGGTGAGACTCCATGGGGTGCCTTTGAATATAGTCTCCGATAGAGACAAAATTTTCGTTTCCCACTTTTGGAGGAGTTTCCAAGAAGCGATGGGGACCGAACTGAGGTTAAGCACGTCATACCATCCTCAAACAGACGGCCAAACGGAAAGGGTAAATCAAATGTTGGAGGATATGCTTCGCATGTGTATGCTTGACTTCAAGGGTGGTTGGGAACAATATCTCCCATTGGTTGAGTTTGCCTATAATAACTCTTACCAATTCACAATTGGAATGGCACCTTACGAGGCTTTGTATGGAAGGCCGTGTAGATCACCCGCTTGTTGGTTGGAGGTGGGTGATAATAAATTTCTTGGGCCTGAAATGATCCAAGATACTTCCTCAAAGATTGAGTTGATTCGAAATCGCATTCGGATAGCCCAAGATCGTCAAAAGAGCTATGCCGATGCAGGTCGGCGACATATGGAATTGGAGGTTGGAGACCAAGTTTTGGTTAGAGTGTCGCCCATGAGAGGGATAAAGCGTTTCGGTAAAAAGGGGAAACTTGCGCCGTGCTTTGTTGGACCATTTCCAGTTATTGCTAAGGTGGGTCCCGTGGCATATCAACTCGCTTTACCAGAACCATTACAACAAATTCATGATGTGTTCCATGTTTCCTCCCTAAAGAAATATAGGAGGTGTGAAGGTGCGCTATGGCACATTCCTTTCGAAAATATTGATTTGCAACCCGATGTTTCATATGAAGAGCAACCGGTTGCAATATTGGAGTATGGGGAGCGTAGATTGAGATCTCGTGTTTTGCCCTTGGTGCGGGTCCAATGGAGTCACCATAATGCTAAAGAATCAACGTGGGAGCGTGAGAATGACATGCGGGAAAAGTATCCACATCTCTTCTCATAAGGTACGCTTGAATTTTGGGGACAAAATTCCCTCATAAGGGGGGGAGTATGTAATAACCCTCGCTTATGAGAACGTATATTTTATATTAATTACTAGGTATGGTAATTAGATATAAATGTGGGATTATGTATTGAGTATTAATTTAATGGAGAAAAGTTAATATTCACTATGAGTTTGCACATGCCTAGTAACTATGGGTGAATATTGCCATGCTATGTTTTATTACATCATATGAATCTAATATGATATTTGGCTTAATAAAGAGACCGGAACTTAAATTGAATTATAAAATGTCCAAATAATAATTTGGAGGTTGTAGTTGAATCCGGAACGTGTGAGATAGTCAAATAATGTACAATATTTTATTTTGAGGTTTTGGGCATTTTTGACTGATTATGTCTTAAATATGCACTTGCGTATTATTTTATCGCACTATTGGTTAATTAAGTGGGACTTTTGTCTTAAGCCACGACTTAGACTTACTAAGTCTTCTAATTTCCCTAATTTCACTTCTAAACCTAGAGAGAGAAAGATAAGAGAGATTGAAGATTTGAGTGGGATTCTTGCTCCTACACCAAAGGAAATCTGCAATTTCAGAATCAAGGCAAGTTTCTACTTGCTATTTAAGGTTTAAGATAGGTGATTTGTATGATAATGAGATATTAACCCTAGTTTAATTAGATTAGGGTTTTCTTTATGTACTTGTGGGTTTTGATCCATTCAAATATGATTGGGATGATAAATGATGTTTAAGGTGGTCATTAGTAGTATAGATGATCTATTGGTGATGAAAAATGAGTTTGGTTTGAGGAGATTTGAGTTGGGATAGAGGTTGGAGTCCAAGACTCCATAGCCATTCTTGGCAAAATCGCAGGCCCGAATCGATTCGGCCCTCTGGGCGAATCGATTCGCTTAGGTCCAGTGCTCAGGTCTTGTGAACCGAACCGATTCGGCCTTCTCCGAATCGATTCGGCATCTATGCAGAAACCCAGTTTTCCTGGGCGAATCGATTCGGCCTTATGGGCGAATCGATTCGGCAAATGCAGAATCCCATATCTTCTGACCGAATCGATTCGGTTAGGCCCCGAATCGATTCGGAAACCCTGCACTTTTTCAAATTTTTCTTTTTAAATTTTAAATCCTTTTCTTTAGGATTAGTGAGTAGGGGCCTTCTTAAATGAAGTAAATATAGGATTTTAGAGTATTCGTTGAGTTGGGTCGACTCCCTAGACTCGAAAGGGTTCATCTAGGGTTCTTTTAAGGGAAATTTAAAGTAATGATTAGGCATTACTTCTTTCGCATAGTTGTATAAACACCTAGGGGATCTTAAGGTCAAATTTGGAGACTTTAGGAGTTAACCCGAGCTAGGTTTGACTTGATGGCCTATCATAATTCCTAAAAGGAGGCGTTGGAAAATAACTTGGAAGTCTGATTCCTTATCGAGGAGGTTTTGACGATACGAAATACGCTCAGTTCCGGATAATCTTAATGCTGTTGATATAAGGATAAATGGATAAAGTAAATGATAATTTACTAAAATCATGTAATGGATATAAATAAAATGGATGTTACACACCTCTCTAAATACCATCTTAAGGGAAGTCCGTGCGTGAGGTGAAGCCCCCTGGCTAGTGAATGCAGGGTGGATATAGTCCTAGGCCATATGAGCGATTGTTTTATATTTTTTCTGCGATGGGTAGGAGATTCTGGGTGTGGTCTTGACTACCCCGCAGGCATATGGCCGCTTCCCGACGTTTGCGATAGGATCCCAGGTTGTCTTATGTTAGGCCCTGGAAGATGATGGTTATTTAGGGACGCGCACAGTGGGGAAACCCAGACGGGCGGTCTTAGAATCGTTATATTTATATTTATAACTATTCTATTATCGAGTTGGACTCGATGGAACATTAATGCCATAAAGAGCATACTATTGAGATAAGTGCCATAAAGAGCACATGGTAGTAAATGCATTCCTGATAAGGAATGGAAAGAAGATGGAATCGAAATGATGAAAGATGAAAAAGGCTTATAAGTACTTTTAAATTCTTATATAATTGGATTTCATTTTTTATAATCATTTGCCTTTCTTAGTTCTTTATATGATGTTTTCATGCTAGAATATCATCCATACTTACTTGTACATTATTGTCATACCTGTCATTTATCTAGAGATAATCTTAAACCGGCCTCTAACCGGTTCTTCATTTTCTGGTTGTGCATGTATATTCTTTGTTCGTCCAGGTGTTCCGCCGCAAGGGCGCCCGTAATGACCTTCCCATCCCTTTGTCTTTTGAGGAGCCGTGACATTTTGCGGGTATCACGTGATATTTGTGTAGACGCCTCCATTTTTGTTATCTAGTTATGATCAGTCTTTATTCGGGCGTGTGGCCCAAACCGTTGTAATTGTGTAATGGATGTATTATGTGACACATGTGACCTATTGTGTATTACGTAAATTCTATTGATCGATGTTTCATTCGGTCCTTTTCTTATTTTGTTGGTATATAGATATGCTTGTGGGAGTTTCCATCCTCTTTTCTATTATGGGTTGTTTGAAAATGTTTCCTTTAAATTTCAAAACTAAAATTTTTGATAACCCGTTTTCTGGAATATTGTGTGGTTATTCCCGATACTCTATATGTATATTGTGATGCTGTTTCATCGGGATATAGGGTTGGCCACCCTTTATTTCAGATTGCGGGTTGTCACAGCAAGCTAAATGCTACAACGTAATTTTGCTTATCTGAAAACACATCTCCACTCTAGAGCTTGTTGTAACTGCAATCTTCCCTCGGCATTCCAATTCGTCGCACATTAACATTCATATTTCAATGGCTTTTTAGCAGCTGAATTTTACAAACTGTACATATACCCCAATATTTAACATTTTCAACCACCCATCTCAATCTTCTTAATTGTAATTATTTTCTCAAATACATCCTCAATCACTCCCCAAGCCAATTGAATCCTACTCCGAAACCCAATAAGATAAATTTCAAGAAACTCCGGAAACTCAAAGCTGGAAAGTCAAACCCAAAAGGGGAACCACCGCAAGAAAATTTTCACTAAGGATGGAAAATGCATTAATTTGCTATGCGTGGGCGGATTCGTCAAAGGATTTAATTCACAGTGCAAATCAAAGGAAGTTGGGCATTTGGGATAAGCTTGCGCACAAATTTAACAACGAGATCTAATGCGGTGAATACCGGACCGCGGGTTCGTTCAAAACGCGGTTTGTCACTATTAGCAGGGTCGTGAGCAAAGTTTGCACCATTGTTGGAGAAGTAATGGGGATGAAGAAGCGACCACACCAACCAAGACATGTTTCCCCTCGCATGTACAAGGTGTACACGAAGGGGGTTTTAGGTCTATGAAGAGCTAAATTGCTTTAAAAGACACTTCAACATGGAACCACGAGTTGCATGCACGAAGCAAGCCGAACAAGAAAGTTAGGATCGCATGAACATAGAATGAAAGTGAGCTCACCCACTCCGATCCAATCTATCCTCTGCGTCCAATGAGTAATGGTATGTGCCTTTTATGGTTGGTGTGTCGTTGAGCGACGACACCCTCCCCCATTTTACCCAGCCAAGAGTTGAGTGGGCAATTGGCATAAATGCAGAGAAAGACGAGAAAATCGAGCAACAGCTTGCATGTCATGGACCCTGGATCAATCCTGTGCGGTGAAAGGCAAAATTAAGAACTGTGTTTGAAAAAGAATGGGTAATGAAAATAAAGGAAGAAAATTGGGATCGCGTGAACATAGAATGAAAGTGAGCCCACACACTCCAATCCAGTCTATCCTCTATGTCAAACCAACGAGTAATGTTATGTGCCTTTTATGATTGGTGTGTCGTTGAGCGACGACGCCCTCCCCGTTTTACCCAATCGAGAGTAAACGCAGGGAAAGACGAGAAAATCTGACAACAACTCCTCCAAACTAGTTTGCACGGCATGGACCCTGAATCAATCTTGTGCAGTGAAGAAGATGGATCCAGGGTCCATGTCGTGCGAGAAGAGCGCAACAAGAAGATTTTTATATCGCGAGTGAATGATGTATGTTTTTCCGAAAAATAATGCTAATGTTTTAGTGTAAATCCTGATTTTTTAATATTTCAATGTCGATTTATTATGCATTATTAGTTAGTCAATTGTGTCATTAAGTTAACTTTACATAATTTCTCATATTTAAACAAAATTTATATTTGGCTTTAATAGTTTTGTTCTTAATTTTACCCATCTGGGGATTATTTTCTATTAAAAAATGGGCAAAGCTTCCGCGGCATGCCAATTGCCATTGTATTTCGAACACCGTGCATTTGTAAGAGTTGTCAACTCTTAAAGCAAAAATTTCTCTCACATTTACTTTTTTTTAATGAAATGCTGCTATTTTATTTAATACTTAGGGGTGTGCAAGATCCAAACCAAACTGATGAAACCGATCCAGTCCAAAACGATTCAATTCAATTGCAAAACTGACCTAAATTTGATCAAATTGGATTTGGTTTTCCAAAAACCGACCTTCATTGGATCGGTTTCGATTTTCTATATGCAAGATCGATACAAACTAACTATATATATCATATGATAAAAAGCAACATGTGCCATATTTTTATTGGATAAATTATTTTATTAGCTTGCTCTCTTATACACCTTATCATTTTTCAAATGACCAATATTAGATTTTATTGTATTTACTTTGTTGGATATGATTGAATGTATTGTATTGGATTGAATCCAAAGCCAATACAATTATGATTTAATAAGGCATAAATTAGAAGAATCAAACCCGATTACAAAAACAATCCAATCTAATCTTTAAGTGCATTGAATTGGATTCCGACTTCAGTCCGTTTTGGTTGGATTATGAAATTGAAAAACCGACTTCAATTAAAGTACCAAAAGCATTAGCATTGCATTATTTTGCACATGAAGATGGTCTTAGATACCAAATAAATACAAAAGTCTATATAAACTACCAAATGGCATTACTCGAACAAACACAAACCCCAAAATTATCACCACCATTACATTACATTATATTATAGGTTTTTTTTTACTATAAAGTCTATAATACATTACTAATTTCCGATTTTAGACTTTAATACTAGTTAATCATTTATTAGACTTTAGTACATTTTTTGTCACTAAATATGAAAATTTCGTCCCTAAAAATGATCTTTGGTGACATTTTGCGACAAAAAATGTACTTATTTCCAATTTTTGACTTTAATACAGGTTAATCATTTTATTAGACTTTTAAACATTTTTCGTCAGTAAATATGAAAATTTTGTCACCAAAAATGATCTTTGGTGACATTTTGCGACAAATAATGTACTAATTTTTTATTTTTGACCAATACGAGTTCATCAGTTTATTAGACTTTGTATATTTTTTGCCGCTAAATATGAAATTTCCCCACTAAAAATTAGTAATGTATTAAAGTAAAAAGTATATTATATTTTTTATATTATATATTAGACTTTAGTACATTTTTGTCACTAAATATTAAAATTCCGTCACTAAAAATTGTCTTTGGTGACATTTTGCGACAAAAAATGTACTAATTTTCGATTTTTGACTTTATTACATTTTTTCGTCGAGAAATATGAAAATTTTGCGATTTAGCAATAAAAAATATATTAAAGTCTAATAAGCCAATTAATTTGTATCAAAGCAAAAAAAAAACTATATTACATTATTATACCTGTTTCAAATCATCAACACTCATCAAACAAAGCGTTGCTGACGTGGCATTACTCGAACAAACGGCGAAATTAACCCCGCCGTCTCTCGCCGTGGCACCAAACGGCGTCGGATAACCTTGAAAATCCTCAAACCTCCGTGATATCTTAGGCTTCTCCACCACCGCCGTTTCCGCCTCCGTGAGTCCTCCGTCATTCGCTTTTACAACAATTAATCGGTTAGATCGAATTGTTAGTAAATTGGAGTGCTTTGAAGTGTTTTTTAGGGTTTGTTTTTTGATGAGATTGAAAAATTGGTGGTTTTGAGGAGTGAGTAATTTGAAGTGTGGAGTGAAGTGCAGTGTATCCATGTTGGGAAAATTTGCAAAATTAGAGCATTTGAATTCGTTAAAATTTGATTGTTAAGAACATATATAGAATGTGAGTTAGAAAGACAAAAAGAGAATGTGATGTGATGAAGAATATGTGGTTTTAGTCGCGATATATTGACATGACATATCGCCATTCATTAGTATAGTTAGTGCGGATCCACATATCAGCGTCTCGCAATTGACACATGAAAATTACGAGTCGGCGTAGACTTATTGTTTTAAAATTTACTTTACCATTTGTTCTCGCTCACTATACTCAAATAAGTTATACGGAATGTTTTTATTTCCAAAAAGTTGTTATAAGATGTAAAATCCTCTCAGAAGGAATTCAGGGTTTACCTTTGATATCTCTCTCGTTTTTAATCTAGTCTTAGCGTAGATAGTAAACGACACAGTCTATAATCGAGAATGCTAGTTCAATGTGTCTCACGATCTTTTATTGTATTCCTGATATGAAGTATTATGAATAGAGTATGGGATCTTCTCTCGTGATCATTTTCTCCTCACGTTTTCTCTATCTCTCTCTCTGTAATCCAGATTATGGTTTTTGAGTTCTATGGGTGACGAACTTATGAGAACAAGCGAGTCTTGTATACATAAAATTATTGGCTACGGAATGGACCTTAATGAAAATTTAATCCGACCCGAATTCTAATTCTAGTCCATTAATTGTAATTAATCTTGTATTATTAATTACTCAATTCTTCCCGCGTTAAAGTTACAAATACCCGTTTATTAAATTATGGACATTTTATTTTGATTAACCTCTTTAAGTTCTTGAGCAGTCCAACTTAACTTATTTGTAGTGTTGGATTGACATAATCCACATGAAGGGTTTGATAAATACAAAACTTATAAGCATCTCAAAGGAGTATCACTAATCTCTATACCGATACGTGGATTTCATCCATAAAAGACTTTTCTCGTACACTAATCACCACTAGTCGATTTATTAGGCTGATCTAATAATGAATCTCGCTCGATTGGTAAAAGTAGTAAATAACTAGTGCACGTATCTATCAATCATATCGGGACTAGGAGCCTTAAGTAAACTTAATAATCATGAGTTGTACATTGTCTCATCAAATTAGTATAAAGACAATAACCTCAAGGTGGTCTTATTTAATACACACAAAGTGCACTAACATAATAAGTTAAAACTGCATTGTTTCCCTAATTAAGATATACCTACCTAAATGTTGTGTTATAGCCCTACCAATGGTGTGTCCAACTTTATCTAAGATTGCGAGTGAAAAAAACTTATGTCACAAGAACTAGTGATCTGATATTTTATGTGTAAGTCGTAATCTACACACCAGATCACCAATTATGCATTATAAAAGACAATTATTATATAAATAATGCAAGCATTATGCCCATACATGATTCTCATTCAAATAAGAAAAAAAAAATTTATTTAATATTTACTCCACAACAAAACTATTACATAAAGTGTGGTTTTAATATATTACTCTAACAACCTCCCATTTAGACTCAAAGTCATATTGCAATGAATCTCACTCACATTCTCTCTACATGAGTATTAAAAGTCTTGGTCGGTAAGCTCGTCTTGAAATGGCCTGTTAGGTTATTCTCCGCTCCAATCTTGGTAATTGTTATATCACCCCACTGCACAAACTCTCGAATGAGATGATACTTACGTTCTATGTGTTTACCTCTATTTTGGCTTATGGGTTCCTTTGAGTTAGAAACTGCATCGCTATTATCACAATAAAGTGCAATACCCGATTGTACTTAAGGTTGTAAGGACACAAATTTCCAATTGAGTCTTATGTAGTGTTGGCTCTATTCCGGACAAAACGATTTGAGTCATAAGATATAAGTTGTTTCCATCCAAGCCTATGACATGTCTGAGTTTAAGATGTAGCGGCCAAGATTTCTAGTTCACTTATTTACCAACTTTAGTGCCTCGTTTCTACGTCAACAACTATTGGATTCCATTATCTCCAAAAGGTATGAATGCATTTAATATATGTAGAAGACTTGGAATATTTATTATGGGTGTAATTTTAATTTAAAATGATTTTTACTTTTTAGAAAATTTTTAGAAGTTTGTTTAAAAGTTTTTGGGCTTAATATTGAAAAATCTAAAATTCTGTTTTTTCGTTCGAAATGTCGTTCGCACGAGATTTCGAATGAGTTTACCAACGAGATTTGCCAATTATTTTCGGTTTTTTTCGTTCGAAGTTTCGTTCTAATGAACTCGTTCGAATAAGTTTTTCCAACGAGATTTGGGCTTTCTTTTCTTCTGAAATCTCGTTCGAACGACCTGGGAAAGTCGTTCGAACGACTTTGGCAGGAATGCAAAATGTTGGCAGTTTTCATTTTTAACCACCCATGTTTCCCACTTGTTCCACTAACTTTTTCCAGCCAAATTATGTACGGGAACAAGACTTTTCTAAGTAATTTTTTGAGATTTTTTCATTCTCTATAGAGAAAAATGTTTACCCAAAAAGTTCATGATTGAGTGTTTGATTTTTATGACTTAATATTTCCAAAAACACTTACACCCATTAAGTTTTGTTTAAATTCCAAGTTTCCATATATATATATATATATATATATATATATATATATATATATATATATATATATATATATATATCTTGCTTGGAGTTTGGTTTGGCACCTTTGGCTCATCTCTACACCATTAAAGAAGAGAGTTTGGGTTCTTCTCCATCCAAAAGGAGTTTGTTTTGGTGCTGCGGTGTTCCCACTTGAAGAAAGGCTTTGGGTGCAGGGTGACGGATACCAAAACCTTCATTGGTGGATTCCCAGATTCCGGTGGAGTTCGAGATTATCAACTAGGCAGAGGTAGTTACAAGAAGACGCGTCAAGGCTTGGACGGAATCGAGTCGTGTGAAGTAAGTCATTTGTCTTGTAATAATAAATCCATCCTTAGTGGACTTAAGGCTAGGGTCGTCTGAGTTTTTTTCCATTTGGGTTTTCCTCGTACATCGGAACATAGTGGTTTGTGATTTATTTTATCTTGATATATCACTTAAATGCATGCTTACGACTAAAAGATAAAATATAGTTTAAATCACTACTCATCTTATTTTGGTGCTAAAATAATTTGGGTAATGTTTAGTTAATTTAATTCAAGTCATTAATTTTAATTTGAAAAATTTGGTTTGGCCTAAATAGTAAAATGAATTAATCGTGGTAGGCAAATTTCTAGGACTTGGGTTGAATTAATTTGTTAAGTGAAAATTAATTTGTTGATTAATTATATGTCACTTTTAGTTTACTTTAATTTTAATTTGAAATAAATTAAAATTTGTCGTTTGTGTGTGTTATGTTGAACCATCATCTTCCGCACTTTAAGAAAATTTATATTTAAGTTTAAAAGAAGGAATTTTAAAATTTTGGGGGCTACAAAGGTACCCACTGCACCAAAATTGACGGCTTATCAAGGTCTAAAAACGTGACAAGACAAACTTGTCAAGGCGTTTGATCGTGACAAGTTTGGGGGTGACAACTGTCTTTGTCACGATCAAAGACCGTGACAAATTCATTAGACTTGTCACAGTCTTTGACCTTGACAAATTTTTCAGGATCAAAGACCGTGACAAGTCTGTGATAAAAATAAAAAAATTGTCACGATCAAAGATCGTGACAAGTTTATGTTTATTTATCATAGACTTGTTACGGTTTTTGACAGTAACAATTATGGGCAGAATTTATAAAAAATTGTTGGGCAGTATGACCACTACAACTGCCCAGCAGTATATTGGTACCTGTTATAGCAAAACTGTACTTGTCCAAATAGCATATATTCAAATAAAATAGAAATAATGTACCAAATCATGGCATATATATAATCCATATCCAAATAAAATAGAAACACAAATATCCAATATCCAAATAAAATACAAATATAATCCAATATCCAAATAAAATAGATAGAAATAATATCATGGCAGAGGGTCTTGAGTAGGTTGGAGGAGGAAGGAAGGCCACATGACATATGCATTGACACACCCATCAATTCGCTGAACGCCGCATTGTTCGCTCAGTCGCAAAGGTGAGTTCTCATTTCTGGACACCACATGCGTGACGAGCACCCTTACCTCAATGTCCTGGAGGGGGAATCCATGAACTACCATACTCGGGAGGAAGGTTGGGTCCCTCAACCCCCTCGCTATCCGCTCCCTATAATATATGTCGAGTAGAAACACGCTCTGCCAACCGATTGTTGACATAGGCCTCTTGGCGGGAGTCAAGATGGGAAATGGATCATATAGCAGCGAGTCCGTGCGTATCAACGATGAAACAGTGAAGTCCTCGTCTACCTCTACCTCCTTATCCTTCCCCTTCCCATTCCCCTTATCCTTATTACTCCCCTTCCCCCTCCCCAACTAACACTTCATAAAGCCTTACATATCTAGGACCGCCGCCTCCAACCCTGATAGCTTATCGTCATGGGTGTCCACCTTATGAGCCAAAACGGGTTACAAGTCTCCATTACGATGATCATCGACTTCCCCATATTGTGCTCCATCTCGGCGTAAGACGTCTGCCCGAAGTAGTGCACGTCTAACTTTTTCGCTCGATTTTCCCATCCCGATTGGCAAGATACCAATTGCCGCTCATCGATCTCATTGTCGATAAACTTTTGCCACTGTGCCAATGAGATCGGCTCCTTCGAGGGGGCGGTGTCACGTACTCTCAGATTGGACTCCCAAGTCTTCCTAAAGTATCGTACCCGCATATTCTTCTTCCACGTCTTATATTGATCCCTCAATTATTCCAACGTGGAGTCGCAGACATATGGGGGCAGTCCTAATTGTTCATGTCAAACAAATATAAAAAAAAAAGGTAAGTGATAGTTGCTTATAAATATAAAGACACTACCTGTAGTGCCCCCCAGATGCCAATCTTGAGCTCATTAGGCACGACCCCCAATCAGGTACCCCGGGTCAATGATCGCCTTCAACAACTCTAACGATCTAGTCAATAATGTCGTCTTATTCTCGACGATGACCCCAATCTGTTCCATTTTGGGGGTGCTACTTGTCGAGGAGCCCTTGTCGCCTCCGCTATCGCGCTGGTATGAAGATATTTTCTGTAAAAATTGTTATTATTAGTACAAACATGTATATGGACTTTGAATTAATGCTCAAATTCGATAAAAACAAGAGTTATACCAATTTCATTTAATTTAAAGTATGCAAAAGAACTAAAACTTATGCAAATTTCAATACATACGATATCAATTTCAATTTATGCCAATATTAATACCAATTTATATCAATTTCAATTTATACCAATACCAATTTATACCAATAAAATACCAATACCCTATACCAAATTCAATTTACACACACATACGCACATCCCCTCCCCCCCCCCCCCCCCCCGGAACACACACTCTCGGGTCATGGACTTTGAATTAATTTTTAAATTGATTAAAATCCTAATTAACATATTCACTAACCATAAAACCAATTTTGATTCAAATTCGATAATAACAGAGCACTCGAAGAATACACCCACTGGTTATTACAAGCATTAAAATGATCAAGTACACATGAATAAAAAGTATTTAATTGTCGTCCGATAATAATAAAGCACTGGAATAATCATGTATAAAAATTAAAATAATGTAGAAGTTAAAATAATTTAAACTTGCTTTTTCCATTCTTCGGCATCTTCATGTGTGTCAAATAGATAACGATCTACTTGTTCATATTGGAAACTCGTTAATTTCACTCGTTTGCCTATCACATGACCAGCCTCATCGACGAACTCATCATTGTCATCCACGTTGTTCAAGTCAGGAATATGTTCCCGAGTGTAGATTGATGACTGCACGGTAGTGTATTCCTCTGCAATTAATCCTTCAATGTATCATGTATTCTTGATATAATCTTTAAAAACTTTCAATAATCTTTCAAACCGATACATCCATTGATATCTAAATGGGCCGCAAAGAAGTGCCCCGTCGCATAGGTGTACCAACAAGTGAACACTTATGTCAAATAATGATGGGGGAAAGTACTTCTTCAACACATGAATCACTTCTGTCGCCGCCAATTTTGTGGCCACTATGTGATCTCTATTGACTACCTTCTTATATAAAAGTGAAAAGCAAATACTAATTTGCATAATAGCCCTCGACAAATCTTTGTGTTCAGAGAAACATTGCTTAAACAATAGAGGAACCAATTGCATGATCACATGCCAATCGTGGGACTTACACTTATGTAAATCATGGGTAACATAATTTACAATCCTTTGCATATTTAGGTTCATAGTATACCGAATACCGATCGAGATTTTCATACTCCTTTCGATATAGTATGCAGTCATACACACAAGCATGAATTGATTTATAGTTCACTCCCAAACCTTTCAAACTGTTTTTCATAATAGGATAGTTGTTTGGAAGCGTATTCTGCTTGGGTAAGCAGTTCACTCAATTCAAATTTTATGTCACGCTATTGGCAGACAAACCATATTGGGTCTTTAAACTATGCAAACCAACCATGGCATGTAAAGTTGTTTGATCTTTCTCATAGCCAAAGAATAATGGTTGGGTCGCCTTAAATTTTAAACTTTGGTAGTCATCGTCAAGGTTTCTCCCGATATCTTCATGAGCACCTGAACCTTGTACATCATTAGTGACCTCATTCTCTTCCACTTTATGAACTCCATACGCGTCATCAACTAAATCCTCTAGCATATTATGATCTACATTGTCATCTGCCCATTGTACATCTATCCTACTTGTTTAAGGTTGTTATGAAGGTTGCTCGGGGACAAAAGGAACTTTCGATTCCCTGTGAAAAAACCAAAATCGATAACTATCTTGCATACCCCATCTTAACGAATGTAATTTAACCGTTTTTCACTCAAACACCTTACCTCTTCATCATTATAACATCTCTTTGCATATTTCACATATTAATTAGCACCTCTGCGAAACACATCCCCTAATCTATTTGTCTCACCCATCCACTCTTTGTATTTAGAATATTCCATTACAGCTAGTATAAACAATCACTTATTATGGGTAAGAATAGTATAGTCATGGATTAGTATAAACAAAAGTGTGAACATTTAGTTCCCATTAATATAAACAATCACCTATTGAATGCGTACGCATAAGAACTAGAAGGCTAGTTTCTATGCGCACTATATGTAATTTAAATTAGTTATAAATTTTACAGAACCGTTATGTCATGCATTCAAATGAGAATATATGCAGGCATGCACCCCCAAAGCAAGTATTATACAAGAAGTTGACTTAATGTAAATTTACACATGGGTTATCTATTGCGGTTCTTGTTATTACCTATTACTTGCTGTATAAAATTTATAGTATGTTTCATTTAATTATGTCTTAGTTATATTCGATTTTTACATTGTTGTGTTTCATTTCGCATCCCAACCCTAAATGTTAGAGAATGCCTTGGGCCAACCAACTCAATTGCCATCTAAGTGTTCAAATCCACCCGTCAATAACAATTTAAGAATTCAAAACAACAATGCAAATAATAATGTCTTTGATTAAAAATTCCTAAGGCCAACCAACTCAATGGTCATCTAAATGTTCAAATCCACCAATCAACAACAATTCAAGAATTCAAACAATTCAACAATCTTGATGTGTATGTGTGTACACACACACACACACACACACACACACATATATATATATATATATACTAGGGGTATGCCCGTGCCTGAAAGCATGACGGTAATTCTCAAAAGTATACTTCGTTGATAGGACCATACGTCGTTTTTAGTTCGCAACAGATATACAATTTTTTAAATAGCCTATGGTATAAACCTAGTAGTTTAAAAAAATTAGGCAAAATTTCTTTTATTTATGAGACAATCCACCCAGTTTAAGAACAAAAATACCAACTATACTATTATTAATGCTAAATCTAATAATTCAAAAAGTTTTGACAAAATTTTCTTTGTTTATAGAATAATTCACCCTGTTTAAGAATAAAAATATTGTACTATTATTAGTAAAAAAATAACCTAACAATAATATTCAAAGAGAAACAATTTATCAATTAAAATAAAATATTCCTAGTCTATTATTATGGTGATAATTGTTATTCAACACAAAGAAATAAGAGAAGCACAATCACCAAGCAAAATAAGGAATACAAAATGTCAATCACACAACAGAAGATGTACGTGGTTCGGCAAAGGTGCCTACGTCCACGGTGGTGCAGTCAATATTATTTCTATATACTCCGGAGAGTGATTACAGAGAATACAGTGTGTCTATATGCCCCGGACTTAGGGTTTATTATATAGATGTCCATTTTCAGGGAGTGGGGGTGTTGGATTCCCCCACGCTTTCCATCTTCTCCTAGAACCCCTCTTAATGAGAACATGGGAGAAGACTAAATCATAACCGATTAAGATAAGGGGGGTCTGGACTTTGGACCGCTACAATTGGGCTACTCGTCTAGGCCCATCATTATAATTTCGGGTACCCAAAATTGCCCCTAAGTTTGTTGGGCCATACTTTGGGCTCAATAAATTTAAATAATTTGCCATCATGGCTCCTTTGTACACCGTGCAACTCTTCCCAAAGTTTGAGGACTGAGTTAGGCGGCACTTGCTTCGTGGTCTGTGCATTATGATTAGTAGCACTCAAAAGTTATCCAGAGCAGTCATTTCTCAATCGTCGTTTCAAGCTTCTCAGTACTCTCCCATTTTCTGCGAGTTCTCACGATTCATGTTCTCTTCTCCCGGTCTTCATTCTTATTGAACCACGTGTTTTTTATTGAACCACGTGTTATATATATAACCTTGGTATCTCAAAATTGAACCACGTGTTTTTTTATTAAACCACGGAACATAAAAGCTTTTATGTGCCATCATAAATGGAATGTACCTATACTAGCACTATTGGTATTTACTATTGCCTCATCAATAGAATTTTCGCTGCTCCGAACGAGATATAATTATTATATACTCTAATATATATATATATATATATATATATATATATATGTGTGTGTGTGTGTGTGTGTGTGTGTGTTACTATATGTATATATGTGCTTAAACTAATGGAAAACAATTCCTATTTCCTATGGCTCAAATATTTTTCTTGTGTTGAAAATGGGATTCGCTAAAATGTTTTTCTTGTGTTGAAGATGTGGTTCACTACTACAAATGGAAGTATAATAATACTGAAAAAAAAAAAAGATACTTGTGTCCATAATGATGGCCTTGAAAAATGACAATCACAAATTATATATGTGTGTGTGTGTGGACTCTATGAAATGAGATACCCATTTTCGTATGTTCCACATTATATATATATATATATATATATATATATATATATATATATATATATATATATATATATATATATATATATGTGTGTGTGTGTGTGTGTGTGTGTGTGTGTGTGGACTCTATGAAATGAGATACCCATTTTCGTATGTTCCACTTTATCCTTTCAATTTTTGTAGTTGGTCAAATATAGTAGTGGCAAATGAACGATTATGGGCGGTTATGGACGGGTCAAAAATGGATACGTATAAATTTGGACGGGTCAAAAGTGGGCTGGACAGAATAATTTGGACGGGTTGGGTCGGGTAAAATCCGGATTGGGTGGGGTTGACCCACTTTTTTTTTGAAAAAAAAATTATTATATCATATACGGATAAATATGGTATAATAATTTTGAAAAAAAAAATATACAAGTAAATACTTAAATAAAAAAAATCTTTAAACTCTTTAGTAATTTGAGTTTTATTTTTCAGAGGTTCCAAAACCATTTTGACCCGCTAATGACCCACCAACAAACCGTCTTATTGGATCGCTCAAACCATTTTGACCCACAAACACAATTAATGGGCCCCAAACACATTATTTTGGATGGGTTATGGACGACTTCATTCTCAAAAGCCCATATTGCTGGGCCTAGTCAAATGAAACAATCTTACTTTATTATATCAACATTAATATTGAATATATTAATTAGGTAGTTTGTATTATTTTCCACGTCGCATACAAATTCTGAATGAAAAGCTCAAAATATAAATTCTTTAGAAAACCAATGCCATTTGCCACTATGTTCTTTTTGATAAAGGTGATTACCACTACATTCTTTTATATATACCTTGTCAATAGTGTAATATCAAACGCTTATTGTGGCCATCCCCGATCCCCGCCGCGGAGGAGAAGGATCCTTCGGGTCCCGCTCGGGAGCTCTTCGACCGGCGTCGTTTGAGATATGGTGTAAAAATGTAGAGAGATTCAGAGTCGACAGTCTATTTTACTCAAAACAGACAAAAGAAAAAGGGGAAGCCACCCCGAAGGATGGCTTCCAAAGACATACTGGTGCGTGCGAAACCAAGATGATTCGAGAAGGGTTCGTAGGCTTAATTACGAAATGGGAAGGTGTTAGGCACCCATTACGCCCTTTCGGTCTCTCATGAATATTTGCTATTTTCCTTTTGTTCCCCCCCCCCCCCCCCCCCCCGTGATATGTGTGCATGTGTATATATAGAATGGAGGTAGGAATCCTCAACTTATATCATGGAAAAGATAAAGAGAGTCATCCGTAGGAAGATATAAAGGTAATATTAGAAAAATAAGATTTACGCGATTACCCCTACGTTGATCGTTATAAGGGAACGATAATGCATATGGAGTAAGGCGTTATTAAGGGCAAGTATATAGAATATAAGAAAAATGGATTTAGAGAAAATAGAAAATAAGAGAAAAAAAGGTGAGAAAAAGGGTTCGAGTCTCGGGTTTTACCCCGAGACGCCTACGTAGCCTATAAAGGCATCAAAGTCTACATAGTTCGCATACAAAACGAGGGGTGGGGTTTATCCCATAAATCCAAATGGGGAATCTCTTATTTGTAAGTGTGTGTGTGTGTGTAGAAAAAGGTGTTTTAGTTGTGAGAAAAGTGTGAGAATCCCTACTTGGAATTTATGAGTAAACCCTCTTGTTCTTGTTTTTGGGGTTTTATTTATATGAAAATAGGAGATGTGCAATAATATAAAAGTATATTAGGATGTGTGAAATGATATAATAAAAGTGCTAAACAAGGAGACAAGTTATTGAGAATTTAAGAGAATTTAAGAGAGAGTAGAGAAAGTTGGAACTTCTTGAAGATCTTGAGCTTGATCTTGAACGTTGGAGAGCAGCCCTTGCACTTGGATGATGATGGAGAGTGGCTAATTCACCAAGTTTGATGAAAAGGATGATGAAAAGTGGAAGTAAAAAGGGGATTTGGATGTTAAAATCACGCTGCCTTCGAAAGAGGTTTCTGGGATTCGTTCAGAGAGATTTTTATCAGATCTGGGCTCCCTTTGCAAATGAGGTGAAGGCCTCCTTTTATAGTCCCAGGTGAGTTCCAATCGGCATAGACCTATTCCTGCCTATCGGCAGGTGCCGATAGGTAGGGTCTGGAACCTGCCATTTGGCAGCGCGCTTCGGGCTTTTTCGAAAAATTAGTCGCTGAGGGCAAACTGTTGGTCAGAATTGCGCACGGGGAATACCATTAGAAAAGTAATTTAGAGACCTTTGAAAGTCCTTTGGACCTCTCCCGGGTTCGGGAGTTGACTTTGGGTCAAATATGTCTCGGAAGCATTTGTCGGTCCATTGGACAGGGAATCGCTCGGACGCAAAGAGATCGTTCGTCCGCATGGTAAGTCGGAATCGCGCACGGGGTGGACCGTTAGAAAGATTAGGAGATGTTATTCGACATTCCAAAGAGTTTGACCCGGTTTAGAGAGTTGACTTTGGTCAACCGGGCCCAAGAAGCGCTCGGTGGCCTCCCGGAGTTAAACGGATCATTCGTCCGCATGGAAAGTCAGAATCGTGCACGGGATGAACCGTTGGAAAGATTATTTATTGCCCTTCAAAGATTCATTCAGCCTTGGTCAAGCTAAAGAGTTTACTTAGGTCAAATAGAGCCCGGGAGCGCCCGATGGACTTTAGGTCAGGTTTCGGATGCTAACGGATCGTTCGTTCGCATGGTAAGTCGGAATCACGCACGGGGTGGACCATTAGAAAGGGTATTTAGTGCCCTTTGAATATTCATTAAGTCTTGATCAAGACGAAGAGTTTGACTTTTGGGTCAAACTGAGCCGGGGAGTGCCCGATGGCCTTCAGGTTAGTACTCGGGACGTGACCTGGGTTTACAGTGATAAAGGAAGGTATTAGGGACCTAAGGAGAGTTAGGGGGTAATAGAATGGGGTGTCTATAGATCCCCTCGACGGGTGAGTTTGGAACAAATGATGACCGTCGAATGGACACCACATGATGCTTTTGAGGAGGAATGACCGATTTAGAGGGCTGAGGTCGATTCTGAGGACCTAAGGAGTGTGCTGGGGATGACCAATTCTGCGGGTCAAGGCCAAATCTGTGGGCTTAGGGTAAAGGTCTACCGAGGACAATTCTGACCTAATGCATGGTGATGATTGAGGACCGAGGTCAATTCTGACCTAACTCAGGTAACGATCCAAGATCGGGGCCAATTCTGATCCAAGAGTGGTGACAACTGAGGACCGAGGTCAATTATGACCTAACTGAGGTGATGATCAAAGACCGGGGCCAATTCTGACCCAAGAGTGGTGACGGCCGAGGACCGAGGTCAATTATGACCTAACTCAGGTGACGATCCAAGACCGGGGCCAATTCTGACCCAAGAGTGGTGACGATCAAGGACCGAGGTCAATTCTGACCTAACTCAGGTGACGATCTAAGACCGGGGCCAATTTTGACCTAAGAGTGGTGACAACCGAGGACCGAGGTCAATTCTGACCTAACTCAGGTGATGATCCAAGATCGGGGCCAATTCTGACCCAAAAGTGGCGATGCCCGAGGACCGAGGTCAATTCTGACCTAACTCAGGTGACAATC
The DNA here is from genome assembly GCA_949130495.1 of Sambucus nigra. Taxonomy (NCBI): domain Eukaryota; kingdom Viridiplantae; phylum Streptophyta; class Magnoliopsida; order Dipsacales; family Adoxaceae; genus Sambucus; species Sambucus nigra. Next base: position 713,109,920 of record OX422210.1, read on the forward strand.
CAAGACCGGGGCCAATTCTGACCCAAGAGTGGTGACGACCGAGTACCAAGATCAATTATGACCTAACTCAGGTGACGATTTAAGACCGGGGCCAATTCTGACCCAAGAGTGGTGACGACCGAGGACCGAGGTCAATTTTGACCTAACTCAGGTGACGATCCAAGATCGGGGCCAATTCTGACCCAAGAGTGGTGACGATCGAGGACCGAGGTCAATTCTGACCTAACTCAGGTGACGATCTAAGACCGGGGCCAATTTTGACCCAAGAGTGGTGACGACCGAGGATCGAGGTCAATTCTGACCTAACTCAGGTGACGGTCCAAGATCGGGGCCAATTCTAACCCAAGAGCGGTGACGACCGAGGATCGAGGTCAATTCTGACCTAACTCAGGTGACGATTCAAGACCGGGGCCAATTCTGACCCAAAAGTGGTGACGACCGAGGACCGAGGTTAATTTTGACCTAACTCAGGTGACGATCCAAGACCGGGGCCAATTCTGACCCAAGAGTGGTGACGATCGAGGACCGAGGTCAGTTCTGACCTAACTCAGGTGACGATCCAAGACCGGGGCCAATTCTGACCCAAGAGTGGTGACGACCGAGGACCGAGGTCAATTCTGACCTAACTCAGATGAAGATCCAAGATAGGGGCCAATTTTGACCCAAGAGTGGTGACGACCGAGGATCGAGGTCAATTATGACCTAACTTAGGTGATGATCCAAGATCGGGGACAATTCTGACCCAAGAGCGGTGACGACCGAGGACCGAGGTCAATTCTGACCTAACTCAGGTGACGATCTAAGACCGAGGTCAATTCTGACCCAAGAGTGATAAAGATTGGATTTTGATTCTGCTGGAGAAAGAACTTTGTGATTTTGATCTGAGCTGGGGAGCTAATAGCTGGGGAAGCTTTTAGGAGACCTCGCGGGGGGAATAACCTATTTTGGGTGTTGTAAGAGAATTCTGCTAGGGAAGTGATCAGGTGATCCTTAGGGATCCTACGGAGCTTTGTCGGGAGGAGTTTTCACTGGGGAAGAGGGGTTCCGCACGAGGGAATGCGAATTTTTCTTGGTAAAAAGGCTCTAGATCCTTCCTGGGATTTTTAGGAATTTTTTGAGGAATTTCGAGGCGTTCTGGTATGTTTTGGGAATTTCTGTACGAAATTTGAGGTGGGGTGCCGATCGACATGGTGTGAGAGGTGTTATTCGACAGTGGCACGGACTTTTGGGTTACCTCGGAAAGGCGAGGAGTTAGTGTCGATCGGCATGGTCGGGGGAGATGCCGATCGGCATGGCGCTTGGCATCCTATATAAAGGGGGCGAATCCCCTCATTTTTTCATAGCTTCTTTTGCCTTCTCTCTCTCTGCGATTCTTCTGCAAATCGTTCCAGTATTTCGATCTTCAAGAAATGGCCACTTTCGTGAGCACTGCAGTCCATCGGGAGTGGTTGACCGTTGATGATTGGGAGAATGTGGAGTGGAGGGCTAGGGCGCATCTTGCTTTGGGGAGTGAGAACTCCTTTGATGCGTTTGAGCCTGTTGCGGATGAGCGGACCTTGCTGCGGGAGCCATCGCATCATCGCTCTTCGAGAGTGATCCCCGGTGGTTATGTAAGTAACCCGACCTTTGGCATTCTTCTCTTTTTGGTGATCTTTCTTTCTTGATCTTTGATGAGACTTTTCTTTTTGCCAGTCTGATATTTCTTTGAAGAACATGCGTGCCCGTGGGTCAACGGGGCTCAAGTATGTCTGGGAGCATCTCCCGCCTGTGGTGCATTGGGTGGTATCATCAGCGGGTTTTGGGCGGTTGGCATCTGCGCTGGATGAGACGCCTCGTTCGACAGCGGTTTTGTGCGCTTTGGGAGAGAGGTGGTGGGACACTACTCATACCTTTCATTTTGGATTAGGGGAGATGACGGTGACTCCCATAGACGTGCAACAGTTGCTGGGGCTGGATTGTGATGGGGAGCAGATAGAGGTGGATCGCTCTTTACGGGTCAGACCGGAGGCAGTGCGAGAGGCACTTGGTGATGTAGGGAGGATAGTTTCTAGGAATTCTATCCGGCTGTCCCTACTGAAGGATATTCTGTTAGGTAGGGAGATCGATGTGGAGGAGGGGCTGCAAGTGAGGCAGATGGCTCGGTTATTCATTCTTCTGGTTCTGGGAGGTTTCATGGTGGCATCGAGCGGTGACGTCGTTCATTTGTGGTTTCTGCCGTACTTGAGGATGTTTTTGAACATCCCTTTCTATGATTGGGGGAGTCTGGCCTTGGCGACCCTTTACTTTTCTCTGGATGCATTCAGCCGGTGCTGCCAGCAGACCTTTACTCGGGCCACGTACCTTCTTGAGGTATTATTTAATTCGTGCATTTTCTTTTCATGCATTCGCATTTTCCTTATGCGTCTCTTTTTTTCTTGTGAATTCAGACGTGGTTCTATGAGGTGATTGGGTGCAACACCCCGCTGATTACTTTGAAGGACGACACTATTGGGGATTTCTGTCGATTGTATCGATGTCGTAAGGCCAATCGACAGTCGAAGGGATCTCTTTCCCTGGAGGCGGTGCGTCAGGTCTTGAATGACCTGACCAGTGGTAGGGTAAGACTCTTTCCATTTCAATCTTGGTTTTTGTTCCTTCTGGACTTGTATTGATTTATGCTCACTTGGAGATTTTCAGGTTACCTTTTACCCGTGGGGGACAGCCATTCAGGATGCGGGGGCGACCGGGGTGAATGCGCGGATGAGGCGTTTGCTGGCGCATGAGTTCGGCCATTCCTGGTACCTCAGCGAGAGGGTGACTCGCCAGATTGCTGAGGAGGAGGTGGTGGTGCCACCCGCGCAGCCTCCTACGTCTATGAGGCGGGAGCGACTGATGTTGAAGGATGAGAGGATCGCGGTGATGATCGGCGAGTCCTACTTGCTATACACCGATACGGCTGCGCCGTATGACTATATGGATTTCGTGATGAGCTGGTTGATGGCCCAGCATATACGATGCACTGCCCTTCCCTCCGGAGGGTTCGAGTCGGGCGGTGGGATCTTCTCACAACGGTGGTGGCCCGTCGGCATCTGCAGTGGTGGCGACCTCGGAGGTCCCTTTTGTACGGCTGCATACCCCTTCATACAACATTCGACGAGATGATGGAGGGATGGTGCCTATGTTGCACCGTCCTCATGCGATGGATCCGAAGGAGTTGGGTTTGACAGAGGAGGTCCTTCGACTTGCGGTATACCTTTCTGCTCCTTTCTTTTTCTCTTTCTTTTCTGTTTTGGTCATCCTTGCTTTAATACTGATTTCACCTTTTCTTGCAGCAAGCCCGGGTGTCGACCAATTGGCTAAGGCACATCAGAGACTGGATATCTTCGGCGACTGCCCATATTTAGGATGCGGTTCCGGTTCCTTCTTGCTTGGTGCCGTCTTCTTCGTTCGGAGAGGACTCTGGTTCTGGAAGTGGTGGTGCGTCGTCTCGCCATAAGGGGAAGAGAGCGCTAGCATGGGTGGAAGCTCTTGAGAGAGAGAATGAAATGGGGGTTCGGGCTGAGTCCCGTTGTTTTTGGCTTTTCTTTTTATTTCCTGCAAAACTGATGTAATACTGAACACAAATATATGCAATGCAATGGAGTTGTTTGATTATCTTTTATTAATGATGAATGAATGCATGCACATGCGCTTTTTACTTTACTACTGAGATCGTAAAAAGGAATATTTTTGAAATTTTTTTGAAGGAAAGTTTTTTATTAACAAGGGGAAATTTAAAGGGATTTTGAAATTCTGTTTAGAATATCAACTTATTTGAGTTTTCTGATTTGACAAAAGAGGAAAAAGGGAAATTTCTAAAAATGGGGGGGGGGGGGGGGGGTTGCCGATCGGCAAGCACCCTGCCATCGGCAGTTCAGTCCAGTCCCATCAATTGAAGGCTTTGATTGGTACCCTTTTCAGCCTTTGGTTCCTTGTGGGGTAGGATTCCCTTCGATTTCTGCAGGAATTATGTTCCTTGTGAGGATTTTTAAGTATAAAAAGGGGGAAGGGTGGAGTGTTTTCATCACACTTTTGCATTTTCACCTACTTGCCTATCACCTTTTATCTTTGTAAGATGGCTCTCCCCGGTAGCAACGAGTTTGCCAACTACCTCAAAGATTTGGAAGCTATGTGCTCTTATAATGTCGACTACGATGCTTTCAACATGCGTCGAGTCTCCTTGTGGTGCAATCGGCCTTTTGAGTGGAATATGCTGATAGCGGAGGTACAATTCTGGTACCCCGAAGACCATGTATTCCGCTTTGGGTTGAAAGAGGTTTGTTCTACCTACGAGGAATTTTCTGTCATATTGGGTGTAAAACCCAGTGTTGCTGCGACTTTGCTCGAATTTTCTCATTCTCCTAGGGATTTGTTGGTCTGAATTCTTCATATTTCGCCTTCGGCGGCCAGATCATTGGTTGTTGGAGGAATGATCTCCCTCCCAGTGGTGCTGCAGTCTGTGCATTTGCGAAAAGTAGGTGATGCTGGCTATGCTGGAGCCGTTATTCTAGGTCTGGTTTCAAAATTACTGCTGGTGACTGGGGAATTGCAGGTGGACCCACAACTTGCAGCCATTACTTCATGGATGTCATACCGTCGCAATCCCGCGACGGTGATATTGGCGGAGACTCTGAATGGCCTGGATGCTTGGAGAGAAGGTCGTTATGACTTTTGAAGGGTAGCTCTGTGATGCTGTTTATGTGGTTGTCTGAAAGATTCCGCTTGTCTACTCCTCCAGAATATCCCTTATCGGTCGTACCCAACTTTTTTTCGCGCTACTTCATCCGCGTTGGCATGTATGTTGAGAACTGGGAAAATTAGCTTGTGGAGCATGGGGCTTGTGGGTTATATTGGTCAGTGCCTTTGTGGGGGCCGTTGCAGCCCATTCTGGAGCTAGGAGATTATTCATATGTGTGACTGGTTGGTCTCAGACAGACCTCTTTTTATTTCCCTTGGCGACTTTTGTGCCAATTTGGCTGGGCACAGGTCGTGCCCCATCTGACCTCAAATTTCTTTCCGGTAGAAGATTTAACTGAGAGCCTGCGTCTGTTGCTTGGGTCTCTGTGGGAAAATCGGCGTCCATCGACCCGTCCTTCTTAGTCTGTCGGGAAGGTTTGCCATGTCCCCAAAGATTATATGAAGTGGTTGTGGAGGAAAGTAGTCAGCAAGATGTTGGCAGTAGAGACTGGACAAAGATGGTTTATTTTATCTGACTCCATGGAAGGCGATGTTATGGTCTTTTCGAAGATGGTTAAGGCTCATCGATCCATGGAGTGTTTAAGGCAATCTATTAAAGCAGGGGAAACTTGGGAACCTCAAGATGTAGATGATGAGGGTGCAGGCTCCTCTGGTAGCTGTGGATAGGACTCATGGGGAGTTTATTTGTGTAACAGGTTTGGGGAGTTTCTTTGGCTTTTTATGGTAGTGGGGAAGGGAGTTATCCGTTCCTTTTTCTTATGTAATCCGTACTGTAATTTCTTATTAATGAAATAAACAAGTTTCTGATCATCCAACTGTGCCTCTCGGTGAATTTTGTATTTTTGAATTATCTATACTGATCGCTAAGGCATACACAATCCTTTTGTTCAAATAATTTTAGAATGAACCGCCGTTCTCGGAGGTAAGAAAAGAATAGTATTTTGTGAAAAAGAAAGGGCCACACTCATGTGAGGAGTATGAGCTGCCTACGTACCTCTGGGGTTTTTTGAAAAGTTTTAAAAATAGTTTTTGTAGAGGATCAGGCCCACGTAGTTCTGGGTAGAGGGAAATGAAGAGTTTTTTTTTTTTTTAGATTAGAAGGGGGATAAGAAGAGTCATATCGCGTCGAGATTTCGGACTAGGGGTAGAATTTCTTGAGATGGTCCAAATTGACTGGACGAGCCATCTCTTCCCCATCCAAGTCAATGAGCATGGCGGCACCACCGGATAAGATTTTCCTCACAATGTAGGGGCTGCTCCAATTGGGCTTGAATTTCCCTCTGGGGTCCCAGATGGGTTCTATTATCTCTTTGAGGGCTAAATCCCCCTCCCAGACACCGCAGTCCTTGACTCTCTTATTGAATGATCGTGCTATTCGGCTATGGTACCCTTGTATGTGATAAAGATCTTTTAATCTTCTTCCATCTAGGAGGGCTAGCTTATCAAGACGACTTTGGCACCAGTCTTCTTCACTAACTTTTCTTTCGAGCATGATGCATAACGAGGGTATTTCTAGCTCCACAGGCAGGACTTCTTCCATGCCGTAGATTATGGAGTAAGGGGTAGCCCCAGTAGAAGTTCGGATTGAGGTTCGATAGCCCCAGAGGGCGTACGGGATTCGGTCGGCCCAATCCCTATAACTTTTGGTCATCTTGCTGATGATGGCTTTAAGGTTCTTGTTGACGGCTTCAACTGCACCATTGGTCTGAGGTCGTTAGGTAGAAGATTTGTGTCTCTGAATCCCATACTCATTGACTACTTCTGTGACTTCTTCTTCGAAATGCAACCAATTATCTGACACTAGCTCATGCGGGACCCCATATCGGCAGATGACATTCTTCTTGAGGAATTTGGCCACTTTCTTGCCATTCAACACTGCGTATGACTCAGCTTCGACCCATTTGGTGAAATAATCATTGGCGACCAGGATGAACTCATGTCCGTTTAAAGACTTTGGTGTAACCTTCCCTATGATGTCGATACCCCAGGTGGAGAACGGCCCGAGAGAGGTCATGTTGTATAATTCTCGCGGAGGCAGGTGTTGAAAATTAGAGAATTATTGGCATTTGAGGAACCTCCGGACATAGGCGGTGCAATCCTGGATCATGGTGGTCCAGTAGTAGCCCTGTCGGATGATCTTCTTAGCGAGCATGTGACCATTCATGTGGGGTTCGCATTCCTCGCTGTGGATATTTTGCATTATTTTTTCAATCTCAACCCCTGCGATGCAGTGTAGATAAGTTCCATCGAAATTCCTCTTGAGTTAGAGCTTTATGACAGATGATGTACTGGGCGACCAGTCTTCGAAGGGTTGTTCGATCCTTATTGTTAGAACCCTCGGGATACCTACTATGTCTGAGGAGGCACCAGATATCATAGTACCAACAATCGGCTAGTTCGGGATCTTCGGTGGAGACAAGCTCCACGTGGTAGAAATGGGTCGGTTTGTCTTGCTTTTGAACTAGGAAGGGGGTCATTGTTATTCCTTCGGGCATGTCGACCATGGAGGCCAAGGTAGTGAGAGCGTCGGCTAGGTTATTCTTTGCTCGGGGTAGGTAATGGAAGGTGATATCTCATAATTGGGAGGCTAACTCTTCTAATTGGGCATGGAAGGGTTGGAGCTTTTCGTCTTTAACTTTCTATTTTTTGAGCACTTGACCGATGATAAGGGTAGAATCCCCGTAGACATCAAGGTATTGAATACCTTTCTCAAGAGCAACCTTGAGGCCCACTGTGCATGCCTCATATTCTGTCATGTTGTTGGTGCAAGGGAAATCCTATTTAATGGCGATGGGAGTGTGGGAGTCATCTGGGGCGATCAGAAGGATCCCAATGACGTATCCCTTTTTATTGGCAGCGCCATCAAAGAACATTTTCCATTGAAGGCGGTCTTTAGTGGTGCAGAGGATATTTTCATCTGGGAATTCAGAGATTCGAACATCTGCTTCTTCTACAGGGTAGTCAGTGAGGTAGTTAGAGATGGATCTTCCTTTAATAGCTTTCTTTGTGATGTACACGATATCGAACTCGATTGGGAGCATGAACCATCGGGCCATTTGATTGGATAAGGTGAGTTTCTCAATGGGGTTCATTCGGGATACAAGTTTGATGGGGAAGGCGAGCATATAGTGTCGCAACTTTTGGGTGACCGAGACAAGTGCGACACATGCCTTTTCTAAAGTAGTGTAGTTGACCTCGTACCCGACCAATTTGTGACTGGCGTAATAGATGGCTCTTTCTTTGCGGGAGTCCTCAAGGTATTGGGCTAGCAAAGCTCCGGCAGCAGTGTCGGTTATGGTTAGGTATAGGAGCAAAGGGAGACCAGACTGTGGTGGCATAAGCACTGGAGGTTGGGTTAGGTATTGTTTGATTCGATCAAAACCTTCTTGGCAGGCCTCGTTCCAAATCTTGGTTGAATCTTTTCGGAGGAGCTTGAAGATTGGTTCACAGATGGAGGTTAGCCGGCTGATAAACCAACTGATGTATTGTAATTTCCCAAGAAAACCTCAGACTTTTTTCTCTGTTCGGGGTGGTGGCATCTTAAGTATGGCCTTCAGCTTTGCAGGATCTGCTTCTATCCCTTTTTCGCTGACCATAAATCCCAAGAGTTTTCCTTTTGTAATGCCGAAGACACACTTCTGTGGATTTAGTCGCATCTGATACCGTCACAGTCGTTCGAAGAACTTTCGGAGAGCGGGAACATGACCTTCTCTAGTTTTGGACTTGATAATCATATCATCCACATAAACCTTGACCTCCTTATGGATCAGATCGTGCAGGATGGTTGTGGCAGCCCTTTAGTAGGTAGCCCCAGCATTCTTGACACCGAATGGCATAACGGTATAACAAAAGGTTCCCCATGGGGTGATTAATGCGGTTTTTTCTAGGTGGTCGGGGTGCATCTTGATTTGGTTGTATCCGACAAACCCTTCGACGAATGACTTGAGAGCATGACTGGCTGTGTTGTCCACGATCATGTCGATATTGGGTAGCGAATAATCATCCTTGGGAGAAGCTTTGTTTAAATCTCGGTAATCTACACACATTCGAACCTTCCCTCTTGATTTTGGTACAGGTACAATATTGGCAAGCCATATGGGATATTCGATCAACCGAATGAAGAATACGTTTAACTGTTTGACCACCTCTTCTTTGACCTCGACCATTCGGTGCAGAGTTTTCTCAATTTTTGTTTAACCGGCTTGTAATCTGGGAGAGTGGGGATCTCGTGCTGAGCTACTTCAAGATCGATGCCGGGCATATCATCATAGGACCATGCGAAGACATCTACGAACTCCTTCAGCAATTCTTCGAGTTGTGCGCGCTCATGCTCGTCAAGGGTGGCCCCTATCCTAATCTCGCGCAGTTGGATACTAGAACCGAGATTAATAACAACAGTCTCTTCTACATTAACTTGAACGCGGTTATGTTGTTTATTATTAACCTTATTTAGATCAGTTAAGAATTATTCATTTGCAAAATCATCATCATCAAAAGTTCGATTATAATCTAAACAATTAATGTAAGGCACAACAAGATACTCAAAATCTTTATTTATTTCAATGATAGGAAAAATAGCATTGAGAACCTCATCAAAAGAGGTTTCGATTACATTTGAGCAAGGGTAGACAACAAAAGAAGAAATAGGGTAAACATTGGGGTTAGGGGAGATTTCAAGGGGTAGAACCGGCGTAGCATGTCAGTTGAGGAGAGGTGTATCAGCAGCTTTAATCAAACGGGATTGTTTTATTGATGCAGTGTCTGAATGAACCATGCAGAGTGCCAGCCCTAGTGTCTGTAAGTTGAAGGAATCTTCGGAATCGCTTTCCTCAGTCTCTTCGGCATCTTTGATGAGCGATTGTACTTGGTGTAGGAAACTTTCGGGCCATGGGTAGTTGTCTTGGAAAAAGATCTCCATTCCAGGCTTCATTTTCTTGTCTGTGTGGTCATACCATGGTTCTGGAAAACATCAAAAGGGGAAATCTTCACCTTCTTTTATGAATCGTCTATTCAAGGAGTCTCCTGAGATAGTTCGGATGCAGTCTGATATTCTCTTTGGTCTAGATTGGTGGATCATTCTGAGCTCTTGTTCTGATGGTTGATACCCCAAGCCGCAAGGAGGGAAAGCTTTCTTTAGTTCGATGGGCTCAAGTATCCCCTGCTGCTTTCACCTTAACCCCAGTCCGGGCATGAAGTGCATGTTTCCAAACATCTGAATCACATTGACATTACCGTGAGGGTCATATTCTAGACAAACCCTTTCTTTGTAACCGTCCCCTGCCGGGAGTAGGAGTGACTCAACTCGAAATCCTAATAGGAGCATATCATTTGACCCGTGCTGTATCTCAAGGATTGGACTACTAGTGCTTGCACCCTCGGTATTTTCATTGTCGCTCAAAATAGTGATGACTCGCCCGTCGACGAAGAACTTCAATTTCTGATGGAGTAAGGAAGACACACCCTTGATGTTGTGAAGCCAAGGGCGTCCGAGCAACAGGTTGAAACAAGCTGGGATGTCTATGACTTGGAATTCGACGACAGGGTTTATAGGGCCAACCCCTATTACAAGTTTTATGGACCCCGCCACCTCGCGATGGGTATTATAGTAGGCACTCACAGTGGTAGAGGTTGGAGCGAGGTCGCTTTCTTTCAGGCCTAAACACTTGAAGGTTCTTAGAGGGCAAACGTTCAGGGCGGATCCGTTATCGATAAGAGAGAGTGGCACGACCTTTCCCATAACTTCGACGGAGATGTTGAGTGAATGATTGTGATTTGGCCCAATTCTGGGGATTTCTTCTTCAAAAATGATAGCATTCGGGTAGAGGTCAAGGATCCGACCAGATTTACCGCTTCTTCTGGTGTGGTAGAGGGGGGAACTGTGGGTCCAGTGAGTAATTTGATCAAAGCATTTCTGTGTAGCTGGGAAGACATGAAAAGTCCTTATAGAGTGATATTAGCTTGAGTTTTCTTCAGTTGATCGAGGATCTTGCTCTCTTCGATGGTCATCTCTGGCATAGGAAGGTTTTCAATGCCCTTCCCCTTGTCATTTGCTGGTAGTGAGCTGGGAACCTGGTAATGTCTCCCTGATCTGGTCAAGTGATTTACTGAATAAGGAAAGAACATGAATCCCGTTTCCTCGTTAATCTCAGGTTATTCTGCCACCCTGTTTATTTTTCCGAGGAGTTCTTCAAATGATACCATCCCATATATGTCGGCTATTGGGCCAGCTCTTCCTGAAGCTTGTTCTTCCCTCGAGTCTTCGAATTCTTCCCCCCATTCAGTGGTAATAATTTTATCTTTCCATGTAAAGTCAATGCATTCCACAACTTCAACGGCTTCTTCATACAAGTTCTCCCATTATGTGGGGATACGTGTGATTGAAGGGACCAAGCGCCCTTTATAACTTCAAAGTGTTAAGTAACCTGGTGACACTACAAATGTTATTGGTTTTCTCGAATAATCCTGCCATAGTCTGGACAACATCATCTAAGCTGACTTCGTCGGTTGGTACCACCCACTTGTCTGAATCCCGAGCCCATTTTCGTGCCTCCAAGAACAGTGTGCTGAACTTCTGGCAATCGATCACCATCTGTGAGGGGAATTTCAGCCCGAACTCTAGGAGTTGGTTTAACACCTCTGATAATTCCATACTTCCATTTTCAAAACGGGTACGAACAGCGATGCATGCTCTGGTAAGGAGTGACAGTGCCTGATCAGCGAGGCTAGTAGGGCGTAGGAGGAAATATGGGCAAATTTGAAGAGGTTTAGGAGAGTATATGGGTGCGATTTGAGTTGAGGGATCAAAATCTGGGTTTTCTTCTAAGAAGATGGCATTGGTGTGATTCGGAAGTGGGTTGTGAGTAGTGTTTGACTTAGGATTGGCTGGTGGGGTGATGGTACCCTGGTCAATGAGATCTTGGATTATGTTCCAGAGGTGAAAGCATTGGTCGGTGGTATGACCGACAGTTTGGTGAAGGGCACACTGAGCATCGGATTTGAAGTTTCTTGGGAGTGGATTTGGCAATGGACGTGGATCCAAGGGTTTGATGAGGTTTCGGCTTAGCAGGGCTTGGTAAACTTTGGAGAGGGGAACATGGAGCTCAGTGTATTCCCTTGTGATGGGAGTAGGGCGGCTTTCTGGTGCCCATGATGTGGTTGGTTGAGAGATGTTGTTGATGGTCGAGACGGTAGCACTGGCAGGCTTGTCATACTTTCTAGGGGTGAACTGTCCAGACACCTTCTTTGGTTCAATTTCTATTTTAACGAGGCTTTCCTCGATTTCCACTCTTGCTTATCTGAGAGCTCGAAAGTGGGGATAGTATTGTCCTCCCATCGTCGCTCGGACATGGGGTAAGAAGTTCTTCTTCACTATGTTGACCTGTTCTTCCTCGGATGGCCGATTAGTCATGGTGACTGCCTGCTCCCTCCACCGGGTTATGAAGTTACTGACTGATTCTCCAGGATTCTGTTTGAGCAGTCTAAATCACGACGGGTGACCTCAAGCTCTTCGTTGTAATTGAACTGTGACATGAATTCTCGGGCTACGTCCTCCCAGCTACGGATTCTAGATTCCTCAAGAGATAAAAACCATCGAAGGGCACTATCCTTCAAAGTCTGCTGAAATAATTGGGCCATCACCTCCTCAGAAACCCCTAGTAGAGTCATGGAATGATGATAACTTTGAAGATGAACAATTGGGGGTCCACTCCCTCCAAACTTCTCGATATTTGGCATCTTGAACTTCTCGGGTAACCTTTCTTTAGGATAAGGAGACATGTGTGTGTAGTCCATGTAATTCCCAGAGATCCTGACTTGGTCAAACTTCTTAGTGATCATCCTAAGGTCCTCCTTGACTTTATTCAACTCCTTTTCTTTTTGATCAGCGACCACATGCAGGTTAGCCATAGGGTGGGCAATGTTTGGCATTGGAAGCTGGGAAGGTGGCGGTCCATTGGCAGGAGGGGCACGTGGAGCGTGCTGATATTCTTCTGGAACCCAGATAGGCTCGGGTGGACCCATAGCATGAGGGAATAGGGCCTCGGGCTCTTACGGAATAGGAACTTGGTTTCGTTGCATCTCTCGAACCTCGGTTTGGAGGTTGTCAATCTTGGACACAAGCTGAGCTAGGACTGTTGGCAGGTTCGGCTGTATGACTGGTGTTTGATCTGTATTCTCCATGGAAGATGGATGGATTCCGAACTCGGAAGAAGTAGTAGAAGAACGAATGAAACTCCGGGGTGATTTGACTGAAGACCGAAGCTAATAGGGAGCCAGGCCAAGGGCTTGCGATCGACTTGAGAAGGCGTAGGATGAGATTTATTTTTGAGAAAAAAGGAAGAACTATTTTTAGATTTTTGATAAAGAAGGGAGAAATGTTTTTGGATTTTTTATAAAGAAGGGAGAAATGTTTTTGGAGACGAAACTCAGCATGATTATTATGATTGTTATGCTTTCACACGTATTTAATTCTCCTAAATTTAATGCCATTTGCCACTATGTTCTTTTTGATAAAGGTGATTACCACTACATTCTTTTATATATACCTTGTCGATAGTGTAATATCAAACTCTTATTGTGGCCATCCTCGATCCCCGCCGCGGAGGATAAGGATCCTTCGAGTCCCGCGCGTCCCTCTCGAGAGCACTTCGGCCGGCGTCGTTTGAGATGTGGTGTAAAAAAGTAGAGAGATTCAGAGTCGCCAATCTATTTTACTCAAAATAGATAAAAGAAAAAGGGGAAGCCACCCCGAAGGATGGCTTCCAAAGACATACTGGTGCGTGCGAAACCAAGATGATTCGAGAAGGGTTCGTAGGCTTAATTACAAAATGGGAAGGTGTTAGGCACCCATTCCGCCCTTTCGGTCTCTCATGAATATTTGCTATTTTCCTTTTGTTCCCCCCCCCCCCTGTGATACGTGTGCATGTGTATATATAGAATGGAGGTAGGAATCCTCGACTTATATCATGGAAAAGATAAAGAGAGTCATCCGTTGGACAGGGAATCGCTCGGACGCAAACGGGGAATACCCGGGTTCGGGAGTTCACTTTAGGTCAAATATGTCTCGGAAGCATTTATTGGTCCATTGGACAGGGAATCGCTCGGACGCAAACGGATCGTTCGTCCGCATGGTAAGTCGGAATTGAACACAGGGTGGACCATTGGAAAGGTTAGGAGATGTACTTCGACATTCCAAAGAGTTTGACCTGGTTTGGAGAGTTGACTTTGGTCAATCGGGCTCGGGAAGCGCTCGGTGGCCTCCCAGAGTCAAATGGATCGTTCGTTCGCATGGAAAGTCATAATCGTGCACGGGATGGACCGTTAGAAAGGGTATTCATTACCCTTCGAAGATTCATTCAGCCTCGGTCGAGCTGAAGAGTTGACTTAGGTCAAATAGAGCCCGGGAGCGCCCGATGGCCTCTAGGTCAGGTTTCGGACGCAAACGGATCGTTCGTCCGCATGGTAAGTTAGAATCGTGCATAGGGCAGACCGTTGGAAAGGGTATTCAGTGCCCTTTGAAGATTCATTGAGTCTCGATTGATATGAAGAGTTTTAATTTTGGGTCAAACTGAGCCGGGGAGTGCCCGATGGCCTTCAGGTCAGTACTCGGGACGTGACCTGGGTTTACAGTGATGAAGGGAGGTACTAAGGACCTAAGGAGAGTTAGGGGGTAATAGAATGGGGTGTCTACACTTATTGATATATCTTTTCAAATAACAGAACATCAGTGTAGTATTATTTTTTATTTGTACTAATCCCTTTTGCAGATTTTATGGGATGATGTTTTCAAAGTCACTAGTGCAAGACTTCTTATCAGAGTAAGATTTATGGAATAGAATACATCTCGTTTTTTCTTCTCTATCAAATATATTTATTTTAGTGCCTATAAATAGAAGACCAAGAGATTTTGAATATGTATAACTTTTGAGATTTGCAAAAGAAGAAAAACAAGCTAAGAAACTGAGTTTATTTTGGCACATGTGAGAGATTATAAAGAGATATTCTGCTCAAAATATTAAAAGGCATGTATCAGTAAATACTAATGCAACAAGAAAGATTTTGAAAGAAAATCTCCTGCTTCATTTTGAGAAACAAGAGCCAGTAATCATATGAGATTCAAGTCTACTCACTTATGAAAGAAACTCAGATTCCCTAAGAGAGGAGTCCTCTTAGGGTTAGGAGTATTATAATACATCAGAGGCGTAACCCTTATAGATATGGTGATAAAACAGTAACCAAAATATCCTCAGTAATCACAAATGACCACACAATATTGTACATAACAAACACTCAGATTGAACTCTCAAGTCACTCATCTATAACTCAAATAATAATAAAATAACCTAATAAACAACTCATTCAAAGGGAGAGAGAAGTACGCACCCTAGATACACCTTGGCCAAAAACCAACACACCAACATCCTTTAATGTCTCTGGTTAGCTAATAAAAGCTTCGTAATATATGTCAATGGTGGGTGAATAAACTCTGGTTTGTAATAATGTCTTTTGCTCTCAGTGAGTTTACTCAATCTCTCTAGGAGAACTCTCTATTCTCAGAAGTGGTTGAGGTTAATAAATAGACCCACACCCCTCCTGAGGTGTCTCGGTCCTCATTAATATGAAAGACAGTCCCCTCACGCTTTAAATTACAAGCATTAAATGCTTGATGGGTTACCATCCTACGTCATAATCATTAAATGCTAGTACATACCTTTTGGCAACCAATTATGCGTCAGATGACTATCATGATAGTGGTAGTACACCAAATCGTTTGACAACACTAATACCGCAGTGGTTTACTCAAGTTTGGATTGGACAGTGGGTAAGTGGTTGGTGATATCACTCAAAGTAGGTGTGACCTTTAGTAGAGGGTTGTTTGGATCAAGGCTAAATGTAAGATGGAACCCAAGGTTACTCTGCATAAGCTTCTATGGAAAATGGTCTCTAGGATTTTTACCAGGTGTATCTAAAATGGTTAAGATAATCTTTAACGTTGCCTTACTTCTCAATCTTCCAAATCATATCCCTCTGAAGTTCCCATAGTAAGGTCATTTAATAGAGCATGCAATCTCTTCTAAGCCCTACCAGGCATGGTCTCTCGTGAGTGCCATTTGATTTCATATTCAAAGTTATAATCATTACAACTTACAATCAATGCAACTGAAAGATGCAGTTTGACTAAGTAAAAATGGAAGAGAAAGATGAGCTCTCGCGACAAGTTTCCTCGTTGAGCTGCCTCGCTGAGCTCCCTCGCTGCCTTCATGCTTCTTCCTTTTCTTTAGCTTATTCTGTTAAGAGGGGGAGATATATCTATAATAACAAGATTACCTTTAAGCCTCCTACATTTGCCCCTTCTTATAGATATTTGTTGTGAGTGCAAGAAATGTCTACACGAAAACTTCTCGATTTGATGGGCCACATGTTATCCCGTGCAAAATTCTTCTTGATGCGCCTCAGTTGAGATTATTTCCATTATGACTGTTCAGAAAAAGAAAAATTCTCCACGATGTACTTGATCCAAAGCTCTTTTATATCAGGGCTTATGGCGAGGAGATATTCTGAACCTTTTGAACTATGGGTGGGAACCTGGTGTCAATTTTTTGTGAGTATCCTCTAACCATCCGAACTTATTCATCTGTAGTGACATTTATCCTCGACGTATCTCTGAATCTAAGCCATCATTGTTCTGACTGTTCAAAAAGGAAAATTCTCCCCAATGTACCTAAGCTAAAGCTATCAACGTTTAGGCTTATGGAGAGGGAACATCGTGACCTTTTTGAACTCTTAAGGGAAGGTTGATGCCTATTTTCAGTGACTGACCTTCGTCCCATATGACTTCACACCTTTACTAAAAATTATCCCCGATGTATCTCAACCCGTTCTAACATCGTCTGTTCTTGTAGCGAGGGGACAGTCTTTATTTAGGCCTTTGGGTTTCTATTAAATTTCAAAATTGGTGCCAAATTATTTCTTCTCCTGAAAGCAACGTTCTCTCTCTTCCAAGTGTGACCTCATTAATGACAGGACGCGGTCTTTTATACTATCAGAGCAAATCTTAAGGTGACACATATCTTTTGAAATGATTATTGATGGATGGGCACGTGCTAACGTGGAATCTCAAACGGCTAATACCTCCACACTTAGCATTTTCATTCTCTTACCTTTTATTTGCTTTTATCGTCTCCGGAACTTTTGGAGAGAGAAAAAACACTTTTCTCCATTATTAATTTTCTTTTCAAGTTCTATCTTGTGAGGGCCTTCTTCCTCCTCCCTTTACCACCACTATTAGCCATTTTTTTGCCACTTTCAACCTCTTCTTTCTGTTTACCAAAAGTTTATTTCTTTTTTAGCACTTTAAACCCTTTAATGGTTTTTTCTGACATTCTGGTTGCCCCTACCGCCACTTTTACGCCTTCTCCTACCATAGACACCACCGCCCTGATGGTGGCTTACTAAGAACAACTTTGTTTCTATCGTTCTTCTCCTATTTTTGACGAGGGTGACAATTTTTCTAATGGGTGCAAAACATTTTCTGCAAGTGTTAAGTGCGACCCTATGACACTTGGTGATGAAGATTACGATTCTACTGTTTGGGGCTTCCCGCCCCCAGAGGGGACTCTGAGATTTCATCTTGACCGTGGTGACTTTTCTTTCTCCCAAATAAATTTTGATGGGCCTGGAGGTTGCCCAACTCACTTTGCTGCTTGGAGTAGTTACATGCAGGCCACTCACATTGATGCCCTCAAGAAGATTGGGCTCCATCGCGCTTCCTAGTTTAGGGATTTCACTATGTTCAAGCACAACATTGCCATATAGGTGCTGGTGTCTCACTGGAATATTATAACCCACACTTTCCTCACAACGTGGGGAGAGTTTACCATCACCCTAAAAGACGTCTGTGAGCTTCTTGAGCTTGACCCCAGAGGTACATCGTCTTACTTTGATAAAGAGTTGAATGCCGAAGAGACTATAACCCGTGCAGACTTTGATCAGATATGCTAAAGTTGTACAGGGTCTTTATACAAGGCCACCTTCACCCATCTCATCAACTACTTCTTACATTCCCCTTCTGCCAAGGAAGGCTCTTCTGCATAAGGCAAGGATAATTATACACCCTTGGAGCTACCAGCTTACATCCTAGTAATTATTTCCATTTTTTCTTGCTCAGGAAGTCCAATGACCTACCTCGCATGGAATTGATCAATATCTCCGTTTGACCAGTTAGGGTGTTCAAGCTCCCTTTGGCAGCAATGGCTTTGGAGCCCCTTTACACTTGGTTTGATAAGACTCATCTTGACATGGAGCGCTCCCTTGGCCGATACAACGTGGCTAATTTTACTAAAATAATTCTTCTAACAGGTTTCCTTTATACCCATTTTCCAGAGATAGTGCCAACAGAGGTGAATTTTCCACTTCAAGAGGACCTCAAGCCCCATCGCCTAATGTGTTGGCATAAAAATCAAAGTCGTACGAATATTTTGCCAATCTTGTAAAAGTTTAGTTGTTTCGTTATGAGGTTGTATAATGAGGAGATTGATGCTCATTCTTATTCGTTCTTCCCTCGTGAGGCTAGGAGGGTTGAATCTACCTCTGGGGAGCTCATTGCTAAAGATCCCTTGTTCATCATGGTACTTCTTCTGACCCCAGGTTTCTTACCTTATTATACCGAATGGGGTACCACTTCAAAGCATTATAACCCCAATTATTACTCATGCCAGTTTGGATACGATCAAGGAGCTCCTCACCCCGTATTTCTGGTGTCTCACTCCAAAGGCAACTTCTTTGACGATTGCTCCCACTACACCATCTCAACTACTTCATCGTTGTGATCCGCAGTTAGTGGCCGAATCATCATTCTAGGTTTGACAAGGAAAGGTGATATGTCTTCCCACTTGGCCATGAAATATTGTCCAAGACAGTTGGACAAGATTAAGGAATTCATCCACAACACTCCCATCTATACACCTGTTCTGTCATTTCCCCTTTAGAGCTTGGTCTAAAAGGTAACTCCATTCTGGGTGTTGAGTTCCCTTTCAGCATCACTCTCAAGAGGTCTCCCACAGAGCTACCATCTTATTCTTCTATGGTCATTATTGCTCAACAGACTATGAAGGCTCCTGCCCCAAAACAACCACTTAACAATGAAAACCACTTATTAAGATTTTTTCAGATTATCACATCTTTTAGGTAACTTAACAATGAAAAAATGCTTGTTAAGATTTTTCTTAGAATCTCACATCTTCGAGGTGACTTAATAATGAAAAAATACTTGTTATGATTTTCTCAGAATCTCAGACCTTCGAGGTGACTTAACAATGAAAAAACTCCTGTTAAGATTTTCTCAGAATCTTACTTTTTTTATGTATCCATTTTAGGTCACGAGGGAGCCCACACATGCTCAAGGGTAACCTCAATGTGCTCCCTCACCCGTTGTCTCACCTCTTTGAGAACCTTCTTCCTCGAACGAGTCAATCATAATGATCATGAATCCACTTTTGATATTCCAACTGACAGTGAGTTCGGGTGTGAGGTTCCTCTGCCTGATTTGGCTTCTCCTGAATTTTATCTTCAGGTCCTTCAGTAATCTCCATAAATTCCATCCAACCATTGAGCAATGATAGAGCAACTATCCTCTCATCATCCAGAGACTTTTACCATTGACTGTATACGATCTAATGGGGTAATGATGAGTTACAGGCTCCACGATATAGACAACATTATTACATCAATCATGAACACTCAGTCTGTTGATCTCTTTAGGGCCTCATTAATCAATACTTGGGAAATTTAATAGAGTTGGACAATAATGGGCTCTATTTTGGCTCGTTGATCAGTCAGTTAAAATTACTGAAGGCCGCTAGGTTATAAAATTAGAAGGAGCTATATCAGAAGCATGTAGAGGCCCAACAGACCGAAGAAGCTGTGGTGATGGAGTTGGTGATTTTTTTAGAAGCTACTGATCAAGAGGTGAAGGCAATCGAGGAAACTCTAACCAGAGAAATGTAGAAACGGGAAGCTCTGATCATCCAACACACCTAAGTCCAAACCAGGCTTGAGGGTTCTATCGATGCTCAATAAATATGCTTGCAAGCTTCTTCGGGATTGCCTGGGGACTTCTTCTCCTCCTTAGGTCTTTGGTTTCTGCTGAGGGCCTTCAGTTTATATGTATTTTTTTGTTACATCTAATTCATTGGCGGTAGTTCCCATACTTTTAATTTTTTGATTACGAAATACATAAAAGAGATCATTTTGGCCACATCATGTCTCGAGTTATTTTTTAAGTTGTTTATGCTATATTCTTATTACAAAAGAAAAACTCTTACAGTCTATTCTTTCCCTTTTAACTTTAACTTCAACAAAAAAATATTAGACTTTAACATGATAGTGAATAGGTTAATACAAAATCCCAACTCAGGTGATACAACTCTAGATATGATAGAACTTTAACCACTTGTTATTAAACTTGAAAGGTTTATCTTGTTTTATCTTTGAGATTGAGTAAGAACCTGAATTGTGAGTCTCCTTCATTATGAAAGGTCCTTCCCAATTTACATCAAATTTGGGTAATGAGAGCCCTCGAATGTGCTTCATAGCTGACTTCAAAACTAAGTCCCCCTCCATAAACTTCCATGGTCTCACTAAGTATTTATATGACCTGGAAAGCTGATTTGTATGCATTTAAAAGTGTTGCATCATGTTATCTCTGTGCTCATCAAACGCTTCTAACTGAACGTGTATACTCTGAGGGAGCATGCTGCTCAGCAAGGCATATCTGACCGAGGGGACCTCCATCTCTACTAGAAAAATGGATGCAGCTCCGAAGACGAGTGAGAACGGTCTATACCTTGTTGGCTTCCTTTTTATTTTTCGATAGGTCCACAGGACTGCTGGAATTTTATCATCCCACGACCCTGGAAAATCTTCCAAAATCTTGGTCAAAATGTTGACCAATGTCTTGTTACTTGCCTCTGCTTGACCATTACCCTTGGGGTATGCCACAGTTGAGGTGCGATAAATAATAGAGTATTTGTCTGTGAGCATCGTTACTTATTTTTTAATAAATAGTGTTCCATTATCAGATAGAATAACCTTTTTAATCCCAAATTGGCAAATTATATACTCACTGATGAGTTTTTCACCACACATGCAATTTCTCTCTTCAAAGGTATTGCCTCAGCCCACTTGGTGAAAACACTCCGTTACCACCAGTATCCAAATCTGTCCTCTTAAAGATGGATGTATTTCCCCTACCAGGTCAAACGCCCAAGTTTAAAATGGGTAAGGAGTAGCTAATGAGTGTAGGTCCACCGAGGGGGCATGGATCATGTTTTTATACAACTAGCACGCCTTGTATTTGCGAAAAAACTCAACAGAATCTTTCTCCATGGTTGGCTAATAATAACCCAAGGTCATTAATTGGTCATATAGTTTTCCCCCTCCAATGTGAGCTGGTTCATGAGCTTGCTTCAATACTTTTTTTTACTTCCTTCTCTGTGATAAACCATGAAGGCCCATTGAAGCATCCTCTGTTATAGAGCTGCTCGCCTTGAACGTAGAACTGTGGGGACCTTCTCTTGAGTCCCATAACATCCATTTTCTCTGAAGAAATAACTCCATCTTTGATGAAATCAATACAAGGCTGCCTCGAATCTGCCTTAGACTCAACAAAGTGACATTTAGCTCCCTGAAAGAAAAGTTGGCATTTATCGCACCATCGTTGTACCTCTACTGCATCTTGATTCATCTTTGACCAGAATTATCCCTCTCTCCGAATTCTTCTATATAGAGGGATCTCAGTTGTCTCGCTGTGTTCATCGTGTGTCTTCTTCAAATTGCATCCTACTTTCTCTGGACCGATGCATCTCAATAGCCATTGTTGATGTAAAAAACTGGACTTGATCTAATTTTATAATCACAGATAAAATATATAATTTCAATGGTAAATAAATAGAGAGTGAGAGAGTTTTTAAAGTGGTTCAGCTATATAAGAAAGCCTACGTCCACTGTTATTGTATTGATTTCAGAGGTTAAAGAAAGCTAGATACTCTTTTTTAATAAAAATAACCTAAATCCGTTCTCCCTTGCACTTGATAAAAAGGGATACAATGTATTTATAGTGACCCGGAGGTCAAGGGTTGAAATGTCAAGGGACAAAATGACTTTATACATTTAAGAATTTGCATCCTTACATAATGAATGCGATGATTAGTTATATAAACTGTGTGTAATATGACCCTTAGTATGGTGACATTTAATTGATCTTGATGGTCGACCTTCCTTATGTTGGTCGGCATAACAGCCGAGCTATTATCTGTTGCTGAGGATTTTAGCCACATAGGATGATAAGTGTTCACTTCTGATTAGTCCACATAGATGGATAATTTTTAGCATCAATAGAAACCCTCAATGTTCTATGCTTGATGCTTGCATAAAAGTATGAAGCATTTGATTCTGGAAGTAGCTCGGAGTATTTTTATGATGCTTAGTCGATAACCGACTGACCTCCCACACTTGTAAAATTTCATTGGCACTATTTGAGGATGGAATTTTTATAAAATAATTTGAATTTTAGTGAACCACCAAAGGGTAAATGGGTATTTTACACCCTCTGTATCGCGAAGCCGTCAGAATGACAATCGTTGGTACATTCAATCATTACTTTTGCTATTTTCGAGGCAAGCTACATTCAATGATTATATGGATTTTACCACGAGTTGGCTGATCCCCTATCATTTATGATGTGATGCCTCTCCCTAGAGAGGGCTTGAGTTAGTAGGTGGGGTCTTCTCATAGCACAGGTGGTGCGGCCACGTCAGTGGCAGTGGCGATGGCTTCAGGGCCTTCTTTTGTGCGACTGCATTCCCCTAGTTACAACCTTCGACGGGCTGATGGATCCAGAGGAGTTGGGTCTGACTGAGGAGGTTTTTCGACCTACGATATGTCTTTTCCTTTGATTTCCTTGATTTTTTTCTCTCTCCTCATGCTTGACTGATTTGATCTTTTCTATTCTTCCTTGGAGTATATCAGTGTTTCGACCACCTGGCCGAAGGACATCAGGGACTGGATATCCTCGGCGACTGCTCACATTCGTGAGGTGGTTCCGATTCCTTCTTGCGTGGGGGTCTCCCTCGTCTGGGGAAGGATTGAGCTCTGGTAGTGGGGGAACGTCGTCACACCGAAGGAGGAAGAGGGCGCGTCGCAGGAATGGGGGATCCTAGAGAGAGAGAGAAGAAAGAGAGAGAGAGAGAGAGATTGGGTTCGAGCTGATTCCCGTTTTTTTTTCCTTTTCCTGCAAAATGTTAATGTAACATAGCCAAATATATGCAAATGAAAGAATGATTTTTTTTTCTGTTAATTTTCTTGTTTAGTGATTAATGCACATGATCTTTTTACTTTGCTGCTGAGACCATAAAAAGAACTTTAAAAATTGATTTTGAGAAGTATTTTATATTGAAATGAGATTATTAAAGCATAAGTATAAAGTAAATTCGTAATTCCCTTGAGATAATTTTTTTTTTATTTTTACAAAAGAGGAAAAAGGGAAATTTCCCAAAATGGGGATTTGCTGATCGGCATGACCCCTATCCTGCCTATCAGCATGTCAGTCCAGTCCAATCAATCTAAGGCTTTGATTGCACTTTCTTCAATTGCTTGATACTTGGTGGGGCAAGTTTTACTCCGATTTTTGTAGGGTTTCTTGTCTTGGCTTGCGAGTTTCCAAGTATAAAAAGGGGTGTGGTTGGGGCTTTCCTCCTCACACTTTCACCTTCTTCCTTTTCCTCATTCTTACTTGCATACTATCTCTTAGTCTTTCAAGATGGATCTCCTTGGTAGCATTGAGTTTGCTAACTACCTCGAAGCCTTGGAAAGAATGTGTTCTTACAATGTTGCTTATGATGCATTTCACATGCGGCAAGTCTCTTTGTGGTGAAATATGCCCATTGAGTGGAACATACTCATGGCGGTTGTTGAGTTTTGATATCCCGAGGATCATGTATTTCGCTTCGAGTTGGATGAGATTTTTCCTACCTACAATGAATTTTCTGCCATGCTGGGGATAAATTCCAGCATTGTTGTGGCTTTGCCTGAGTTTTCCCGTTCTCCCAGGGATTTGTTGGTCGGGATTGTTCATATTTTGCCTTCAGTGGCCGGACCAATGGTTGCGGTAGGAATGATCTCACTTTCGGTGGTGTTGCAGTCCATGCATTTGCAGGATGTGGGTGATGCTGGATATACCGGGGCCATCATCCTAGGCCTTGTTTCCAAAGTTCTGTTGGTAACCGAAGAGATGCTGGTGGACCCCCAACTAGATGCTATCGTTTCTTGGATGTCATATCGTCGCAATCCTACAACGGTGATATTGGCGGAGACCTTAAATGGCCTGGATGCCTGGCGGGAGGATCATTCTTACTTTCTGTGGGGCAGCCTTGTAATGTTGTTTATGTGGTTATCGGAGAGGTTTCATATGGTGGTCCCACCTGAGTATCCCATGCCAGCGATTCCAAACTTCTTCTCATGCTATTTCATTAACATGGGCCTGTACATTGAGAGTTGGGGAACTAGTTTGTAGAGCACGGGGCACGAGGCTTACGCTGGTCCGTGCCTTGGTGGGGAGAGCTGCTGCCCATTCTAAACCTTGGAGAGTACCAATACGTCAGACTAGTTGGCCTCAGGAAGACCTCCTTCTACTTTCCCTGGCGACTCCTGCGCCAATATGGACACTAAACTTCTTTCATGTGAAGGATTTGATAGAGTGTATGTGCATGCGGCTTGGTTCCCTATGGGTGAATCGTCATCTGTCGACCCGTACTTCTCGGTCTACTTGGAGAGTCTGGTATGTCTCTAGTGACTACATGAAGTGGTGGTGGAAGAAGGTAGTGGCCAGGATGCTGGCTGTGGAGACTGGTTAGAGGTGGTTTGCCATATCTGACACCATGGAGGGGGCGTTGTGGTCTACCCCAAGTTGGTTCGGGCTTATCGCTCCATGGAGCATCTACGATACTCCATTCATGCAGGGGAGGTTTGGGGAGTCCAGGATGCAGGTGATGGTGGTGCTGGTTCCTCTAGCAGCTGTGGGTAAGGTTTTGTGAAGCTTTTTGTAGACGGTGTTATTTTATGTTTTCTGGAATAATTGGAGTGATTTTTGCGGGTAGTAGGGCTTGTTATTTTTTGGGTTTTTTGGCTAGGGAAGTCGTTTGACTCTTTATGCCGATGTAATCGTATGAAAATTTCAGATAATGAAATAAATAAGTTTTTGATCATCTAGTTGTGCCTTTTGATGACTTTTTGCATTTTGAATTATCTATACCAATCGCTAAGGCATACATAATCCTTTTGTTCATGTTTATGTTAAAATGAACAGTCGTTCTCGGGGATAAGAAAAAAAATAGCATTTTGTGAAAAGAAGGGGCGTCGGGCTTATACGAAGTGAATGAGCTGCGTACATACCTCTGAAGTTTTGAAAAATTTGAAAATTCATTTTTAAAAATGTTTTTAGAGGATCAGGCCCATGTAGTTCTGGGTAAGGGGAAATAAAGAGTTTTTTTAAGAATAAAAGGGAGATGAGAAGAGTCGTAGTGCGTCGAGATTTTGGACTAGGGGTAGAATTTCTTTAGACGGTCCAGGCTGACTGGGCGCGCCATTTCCTCCCCGTCGAGGTCGGTAAGCATTGCGACGCCACCGGATAAGATCTTATTCACGATGTAGGGGCCGCTCAATTGGGCTTGAATTTCCCTATGGGGTCCCAGATAGGCTCTATTATTTCTTTAAGGGCTAAATCCCCCTCTCGGATACTTCCATCCTTGACTCTCTTATTGGATGATCGCGCTATACAACGATGGTACTCTTGTATGTGATGGAGAGATTTCAATCTCCTTTCGTCTTGGAGGGCCAGCTTGTCAAGACGACTTTGGTACCAGTATTCTTCGCTGACCTTGCTTTCAAGCATGACATGCAATGAGGGTATTTTCAGCTCCACGGGTAGGACCGCTTCCATACCATAGACTAGAGAGTAAGGGGTAGTCCCAATAGAGGTTCGAACTGACGTGAGGTAGCCCCAGAGGACATAAGGGATCTTATCGTCCCAATCATGACAACCTTCGGTCATCTTGTTGATGATGGCTTTGAGATTCTTATTGGCTGCTTCAACTGCTCCGTTGGTTTGAGGTTGGTATGGAGACGATTTATGTCTCTGAATTCCATACTTGTCAACCACTTCTGTAACTTCTAGCTCAAAATCTAACCCATTATCTAAAACAAGTTCGTGTGGGACTTCATATCGACAGATGATGTTTTTCTTAATGAATCTGGCCACTTTCTTAGCATTCAGAATTGCGTATGACTCGGATTCGATCCATTTGGTGAAGTAGTCAATAGAGACTAGGATGAACTCATGCCCATTGGATTCCTTCAGTGTAACTTTCCCTATGGTATCGATGCCCCACGTGGACATCGGTCAGGGAGAAGTCATGTTGTATAATTCTCGCGGAGGCAGATGCTATAAGTTGGAGAATTGTTGGCATTTGAGACATCTTCGCACGTAGGCTGTGCAATCCTGTACCATGGTAGTCCAGTAGTATCCCTGTCGGATGATCATTTTGGCGAGAATATGGCCATTTATGTGGGGTTCGCACTCCTTGCTGTGGATTTTCTGCATCATCTCTTTAAGGTCAGCCCCTGCGATGCCGTGTAAATGGGTTCAATCGAAGTTTCTCTTAAACAATGCTTTATCACAGATAATGTACTGGGCAACCAGTCTGTGGAGAGTTGCTCGATCTCTCTTGTCGGCTCCTTGGGGATACTCATCGTGTTTAAGGAGGTGCCAAATATCATAGTACCAGCAGTCGGCTATTTCGGACTCTTCCTCCGTGTAGAGCTCGATGTGGTAGCAGTGGGTTGGTTTATCTTGTTTTTGGACAAGGAAGGGATCCATGGTTATTCCTTCGAGCATGTCAATCATGGAGGCTAAGGTGGAAAGGGCGTCAGCTAGGTTATTTTTTGCTCGGGGCAGGTAGTGGAAGGTGATTTCTTGGAATTGGGAAGCCAGTCCTTCAATGTAGGAATGGAAGGGTGAGAGTTTCTCATCCCGGACTTTACATTTCCTAAGTACTTGAACGATGATGATGGATGCATCCTCGTAGACATCGAGGCATCGAATTCCCTTATTGAGGTCAACTTTGAGGCCTACTGTGCATCCCTCGTATTCAGTCATGTTGTTAGTGCAGGGGAAATCCAATTTGATGGAAATAGGAGTGTGGGAGTCATCAGAGGAAATTAGGAGAATCCAAATTCCATACCCTTTTTTGTTGGTAGCGCCATCAAAGAACATTTGCCATCGAAGATCTTCATGGGAGGCGCAAAGGATATTATCGTATGGGAATTCTGAAACCCAGACATCGGCCTCTTGTATAGGGTAGTCAACAAGGTAGTTAGAGATGGATCTTCCTTTTATGGCCTTCTATGTGACATATGTGATATCAAACTCGGCTAGAATCACACTACACCAAAATGGGTAAATTGGTACCCTTCCAGCGGCTAGCCTTGTCACGATCATTGACCGTGAAAAGTTCATGACAAATGTACTTATCACGATCATTGACCGTGACAATCCTTATAATATTATCACGGTCAAGGACCGTGACACGTCCGTGACAAATGCTCCAGTAAAAAAACCCTTTCCCCTTCTTTTTTCTCCCGTCGATTCTTCCCTCCTTTTTTCTCTCTCTCTCTCTCTCTCTCTCTCTCTACGCTGCTCTCCCCCTCTCTCTCTCTCTTCCATTTTTATATATGTGTGTGTGGTGGGTGGGGGGTGGGGCTGTGTGTGTGTAGCGGGGCAGGGTGGGAGGTGGGGGAAGGGATGGGGGGGCTGTTTATGTGTGTGTGTGGTGGTGGGGCAGGGTGTGTGTGTAGTGGGGGTGGGGAGGGGGTGGGGCTGTTTGTGTGTGTGTGTGGTGGGGGGAGGGGTGGGGCAGGGTGGGGGAAGGGGGTGGCGCAGGGTTGGTGGGGAGGAGGTAGGGATGGGTGGGTGGGTGGTGGTGTAGGGGTGGGGGGCTGTGTGTGTATGTGTGTATGTGCGCGTGTGTGTATATGTGCGTGTATTTGCGTGTTTGTGCGTAGTGTCCCTTGTAAATGAATTGATTGATTATTAATTTTTTTAGTAAATTAATATATGATTGCCCCTCATTGTAAATTAGTAAATTAATATATGATTAATTATGAAAGTAAGATTGCCCCTCATTGTAAATTAGTAAATTAATAATTGTATACTTTAATTGTTAGTTTAATTGATGAAAATAATTAATTGAGTAGATGAATTAGAAGGAGTACGAGATACACATTTGTTGATGACATTGCTGTTGGATTATAATGGATCGATGTTGGGTTGGTTAATTTAAAAGTGGTATGACCACTGGATTATTGTCCATATGGGGGTGGGGTTTTTCAACTTTTTTTGAAAATTACTTTGTATATCGAACAATATATATATATATATATAGTATGATAATTAAATGAAACATACTTGAAATTACATATAGTGCGCTAGACCCAACCAATAAATATTCCTATTTACCATCTTCATTTCCATTTATAGGTTGTTTATTATCATTTTAGTAGAAAAGATACGACATACAACTTTTTCCAATTTTCGTTCTTTTTCAAAAGAACGACAATCTAGGAAGGGTAGGTATTAACAAAGAGAAAGAGAGGGTAAATCGGACATTTTGTTTAGTGCACATCATCTTTAAAATGCAAAGTTTGAAATATTAGTAGTACTCCGTTGGGCTTCCTGCGTTTTTCCTCATCACACTCCCCCACACAATCTTTCATATACTTGTACTATTTCTCTTTCTCATTTTTAGGTGAGAGACAAATGTACAGGGTTCATGGTTATGTTGTGTTGTTTAGTGATGTTCTATACTAAATATTTTGTTTTTAGTTTTGAAGATATTGATAATTTAGCCTTCGCATTTTTTATTAATTTCAGGATCAGACTCCAAACACCAACTAATGTAAACATTACATTTCATTGTGTCACAGGAAATTTATGATTGTGTGTGTGGCTTGTTGTGTTTTTAAGTTTTTCAATGTTGTGCTTAATATTTGAGAATGATATTTTGTTTTGATTAGTTGCATCAAAATTATTTTTGATTTGAGGTGTATATGATAATGTCTCTATCAACTTTATTAAATGTGGTTATAGGATTGTTTCTCCTATGCTACTCATGGAACTGCTTTATAGGTTGTTGTTCTATGTTTGGGCTCGGACTTGTTATCAAGTTATTTAAATCCATAGAATTTGTTGTCTATGTGGGGGGTGGGTCTGTGTGTGTATGTGTGTGTGTGTGATGAGGGAAGGGGGTGGGGCAGGGTGTGTGTGCGTGTGTGTGGTGGGGGGTGGGGAGGGGGGTGGGGCTATTTGTGTGTGTGTGGTGGGGCTTCCTGCATTTTTTCTCGTCACACTGCCCCACACAATCTTCCAAATACTTGTACTATATCTCTTTATCATTTTTTAGGTGAGAGACAAATGCACAGTGTTCATGGTTATGTTGTGTTTTTTAGGTGTGTGGTCATTAGGGGTGGGGGTGGGGATGTTTCAGATTTTTAGTAATTGTACATATTATGAGCTAGATGCTGTTGTTTTAGAATTCAATTTTATTTGTAGTAATTGTACATATTTGCATGTCTTCTTCTAATTCATTTTGATTTGTACTAATAATATTTTTTTACAACAAATGTCTCCTTCAGCTATTAAGGAGAGGATGATGATGCTGGTTATGATGATGTCGTCTGGGCTCAGTGGTAGCGGAGGCGACGAGGGCTCCTCGGCCCTTAGGCTCCCCAAATATGGCAAATTGGGGATGGTCATCGAGAACAAGTCGGGCCTATTAGCGAGATCCCTCGAGCTGGTAAAGACGATCATCGGCCCGGGGTATATGATTCGGAAGGAGGTCCCATATGAGCTCAAGTTAGCTGTTTGTGTGGCACTACATGTAATGTATTTATATTTATATGAATATTTTGATTTCGATTTCATTTTATATTTATATTCCTATTTATTCGCAACTAACATTGTATTTGTTGAACATAAACAATTCAGCCTAGATCCAAAGCTACGCGATTCCGTCTTGGAGCAGTTGAGGGAGCAGCACAAGACGTGGAAGAAAAATATGTGGACCCGGTACTTTGGGAAGATACGAGAGTCCGTTATCCGAATGCGTGAATCCGTCCCGCCGAAGGAGCCGATCTAATTGGCAAAATGGCAGTAATTCATTGACAATGAGATCGGGGAGCGACAATTGGCATCTCGCTAATCGGGGAGGGGAAACCGGGAAAAAAAGATGGACGTGCACTACTCCGACCGGACGTCTTACGCCGAGGTGGAGCATAGGATGATGGTAAGATTTAATTTTTCTATAACTACAGAAATATATTATTCTGCATTATTTTACTTTGCGGGGACGATACTAATTTTAGTTTATTTTATTTCAGGGGACGGGGAGTGGCCCTGGGGGTAGGCCACATAGGCTCGATACTTATGTGGTTCTTCGGACGAAGAAGGGGAAGGATAAGGAGGTGTCCCCAAGCGTCACGACCACGATTGTAAGTAATCCAACAGTTTACTTTTTGTTAATTACGTTATAATTTTTTAGTTTACTTATTTTGCTAATCATGTGCTTTTTGTCGTTTCAGGCAAAGCTTAAGTAAGTGCATGAGTCGTAGTCTGATGCCGACATGGCATCTTTGCCCACATACGCACTCATTCAAGTGCTTGGCTTTGCTCACAAGGGGAGGACAATGGGGGTGAGTGTTTAGGCACATATTCTTCACATTTATCCCCTTAATTTCAGTATTTTTATGATCCCGTGCAATGTAAGTAGCTTGGATTTGTCTCAAATGTATTCTACTAACCTTTTTTGGCAAGTATTTCTTGTTTTGTGTATTTCTCATGTGTTTTACAGGTATTTCACGCAAGTTAGTGCGAAGGAGAACTCAAAACAATGAAAGAAACTAAGAAATGGAGGGTTGAAGGGCATTTTCGTAATTTTTCAGCCTTAGTCCGAAGGTGGGGCCAACTAGAACGTTGAAGATCTCTAAATTACAAGAATACTGGAAAAAACGGCACCTCAATCCGAGCTACGGTGAAGAAGTTACGATGTTTTGAAGTTGCGCGATAATGAAGAGTCTGGATGTGCGGATTTCTGTCATTAATTATGCATTTAATGCAATGCAACTCTTGGAAAACTTGCTCCACAAGCACTATTGGTTGTCAATTTCGAGATTTTGTGCTATAAAAGCCCATGACCTACATCATTTGAAGGGGAGTTGCTAGAGAGAGGCTAGGTTAGGAGTAGGTTAGAAGTGCTAGATTGAATTTTAGGGTTAGATTTTGAGAGCAAATTTTCTATTCCTTCAAGAGTTTTCATGAATCCTATTTTGTAAGAATTTCTGAATCCCAATTCCGTTCTTGTTGCTGAATTCAAGTAATCTCATTTCCATTCTCTTGTTTTATTATTTGCAATTTATTTATAATGTCTTGTAGATCTTTAATGTTGTGTATGAATTTGTTTTTTTTAATCCAATCATGAGTAGCTAAATTCTCAAGGGTTGGGGTACATGAACTCAATCCTAATACAAATTATTTGTATGAAAAATTAGAAAATAAATGAAAATATTGGTTGAATCGTGAATGAAAATCATATATGCATTGTCATATCTTTTAATCTCTCTTGCCCTAGGTACTTGGGATGTTTAAGAATGCTTTGTATGTATAATTTGTCGTTCACCGCCTTATATTGATCTTTGATTTCATATGATGCGGTCTTGAATCTCATATATGTAATGCTTAGTGATGATAAGGACTGGATTTAATCAAGAATTTTGATTTATAATTCTAGTATTCTAAAGGATAATTTGTTAAGGATTGAGGTATTGTACCCTACCCTATTTTCTCCCATTTGTCAGATCTAATTTCTTTTGCACTTTTCAGTTTGTTTTTCTTAATTAATTTTTTAATAGAAATTTTCCCAATCATCATCTTTTTCATTTTTATTTTAGAAGTAATAAATCAATTAAATTCTATAAAACATTCCCCGTGGATTCGATACCCAGACTTACTACTATACTCCATAAAAGTGTAGTTAAAAGTTTAGGTTTTTTTTTTGTATTGAGGTTGGAAGCCGATAACAACGACTAGCGTATTACACGGACGCTCGGTTTTTCCACTTGATCACAAAATGGCGCCGTTGCCGGGGATCTAAAATTGTTAAATTTTCAAGAAAGTTATTGTTATCTACAAGTGATTTCATAAAAAAAAAAAAAAAATTCATCCTTTCTCTTGTGTGTTTATATGCAGAATTCATCTCCCACCCAAATTCACGAAAATCCTATTGCCGAAGCCGGATCTGAAAATTCTGAGTCTTTGCCTTTTTGGGTTCCACCTCCTTCGCCTAATAATTCCATCACAAGTCGTTCGTTGAGTCAAACCTTGAGTGAGAATTCTGAACCTTTTGGTAGTAATATGTCGGATCATGGTAGTGTCGGTGTTGGTGCTGGAGAGGATGATGTACCATATCAACCCATGAAAGATCTTTTGTTTCCGGAGAGAACTGCTAACCCTGGTTGCATTTTATTCCCGTATAATGCCGGTCAGTTCCACTTTCGGAATGGAATGATCCAAATTCTTCCTACATTTCATGGGATGGATTCGGAAAAACCATATCTCCATATTAGAGAGTTTGAAGATACGTGTGAAACATTTGGAGACCAAACTTGTCCACAAGAAGTAATCCGGTTAAAGCTCTTTCCTTTTTCCTTAAAGGATAAAGCGAAAACTTGGTTATGGACCCTGCCCCCAAATTCTGTTTTATCATGGAGAGATATGCAAAACAAGTTTATCTCAAAATTTTTTCCACAACACAAAACCAATTCTGTTAAAGCCCAAATTCAAGCTTTTCGTCAAAATGAGAATGAGGCTTTTGATAAGTGTTGGGAGAGATACCAGGAGTTAGTTAATGCGTGCCCCCATCATGGTTTTGAAACTCATCATCTGATTTCATTTTTCCATCAAGGCCTTACTGTAGCGTCTAAACAACTTGTTCAAACCATGTGTGAGAGACCTTTTTGGGAGTTAAGTACGAGCGATGCTGAGGCTCATTTGAAATATGTGGCGGAAACTACCCAAGCATGGGATACTTCTGATCCAAATAGTCAAAATAGAAATCGACAAGTGTCCAACTTGCCTGCTGCGTCCGGTATTTATCACGTGGACAAGGACACTTTGTTGGATCTAAAACTTGATCAAATGGAAAAGAACTTTAGAGAAATGCTAGATATGCGCTTGAGAGATGTGTCTGGACCCGTAAAAACCGGGATGGAGAAGGTATGTGCCATTTGTAATGCAGGCCATTCTACCGAAGGATGTCCTACCATACCTGCATACAAGGCCATGTACACTGAACAGGTTGATGCAATAGGAAGTTTTCGAGGGAATTATAATGCTCAGCAAGGGAATGCATATAATCAATCGTGGAGGAATCCCGGGTTTAATTATGGACAACCCCAAGGTGGGATGGTTCCTAACCCACAGATGACTCTACCACAACCCCCTCAATTTCAGCAAGTGGCAAACCCTATGCAAGTACCACCTCCTGGTCCTTATGTACCTCCACCTAGGAGATCTCATGAGGATAATTTCAATCAATTCATCCAAGCCCAAAAAGAAAGAGATGCCAAATTTGAGCGAATGTTCGCTGAAATGCATACTAACATCTCTAGGTTGCAGTCTGCGGTGAATACTCAAGAGAAGGGTAAACTTCCAGCCCAAGGCCAAAGACCACCTCTTCAAGGTCAAACCACGGTTTGCTCCACATCATCAGAATTGCAAGAACAATGTCAAGCTGTTACTACTCTTCGTAGTGGCCGCGTAATTGATCTAGCACCTAAATTACCAAAGGTGAATGATGATGGAGTCGAACCCGAGATTGTGAAGGAATCTGAAATTTCCGAGTCTGAAGAACCTTCCTTAGAAAAGGAATTGAAAGATGCGGAGGTTGAGCCTGATATTGAAGTCAATTCGCCTACTGTTGCTCCATTTCCTCAACGCTTAGAGTCACCCCAGAAAGGTGCTTCGCGTATCGAGGTGATGGATGTGTTGAAGCAAGTAAAATTGAACTTGCCGTTCCTTGATGCTATTCAACAAATTCCAGCATATTCGAAGGTTATTAAAGATCTTTTGACTGTCAAGAGACGTCTTAAGGTGAAGAAAAATGTTTTCTTGGCACAAAATGTGAGCTCAGTTCTTCTCAATGATCTTCCACCAAAATTCAAAGATCCAGGTTCACCTACCATTTCATGTATCATTGGAGAAATGAGAGTGGAAAGAGCGTTGCTTGATTTAGGTGCGAGTGTAAACATCCTCCCATACTCCATCTATAAGAAGCTTGATTTAGGTGATTTAAAACCTACCCGAATCACTCTACAGTTAGCGGATAGGACAGTCAAAGTGCCTCGTGGGATTGTAGAAGACGTAATTGTTCAAGTGGATACGTTCTACTTCCCCGTTGATTTTGTTATTTGGGACACCGAGCCTGTTCTCCATACGAGAAATCATGTTCCACTTATATTGGGCCGACCGTTCTTAGCTACCGCTAATGCTTTGATCAATACACGGAATGGCCAAATGCAACTCACTTTTGGAAACATGACTCTCGAGAAAAATATTTTCAATGTCGCTAACCAAATGGGTGATGAGGGTGAGATTCTTGAAATAGATCTTATTGAAGAAGTGGTGGATGAAAATATTGAAAAAATCATAGGAGGAGATGCTCTGAAAGTGTGCTTAGGGCAAAGTGATGCTCAAATGAGTGATTATACTGAGTTTGGGAGAGAGGTGGAAGAGTTAAAAATGTGGTTAAAAGAGGAAGAGAGTTTTGAGAGTTTAAGAGCGGTTGACTGGATTTCTAGGTATGAAGAATTGCCTCTGAGGGAGACACCCTTGGTCCCCTCTGAACATAGATTTCCTAGTCTTGAGTTGAAGAAACTACCTTCTCATGTCAAATATGCCTTTTTAGGTGAGAATGATACATTTCCTGTTGTTGTGTCTTCCCATTTAGAAAAAGGGCAAGAAGGTATGTTGTTAGATGTGTTGAGAAAGCATAGAAGTGCTTTTGGATGGACCATAGCAGATTTGAAGGGTATAAGTCCTTTGATTTGTACCCATAAAATCAATCTCGAGGAAGAAGTGAAGCCATCTCGTGAGATGCAAAGGCGGTTAAATCCAACAATGAAAGATGTTGTAAGAGCGGAAATAATCAAATTGCTAGATGCTGGAATTATATATCCCATTTCGGATAGTAAATGGGTGAGCCCAATTCAGGTCGTTCCAAAGAAATCAGGGATGACTGTGGTTGAAAATGCTAAGGGAGAATTAATACCTCAACGCACCACCACCGGGTGGCGTGTTTGCATTGACTACCGAAAGCTCAATGCCGGAACTCGAAAGGATCATTTTCTCTTACCATTTATCGATCAAGTTATTGAACGAGTAGCGGGCCATCCTTATTATTGTTTTCTAGATGGGTATTCCGGTTATAATCAGATTGAGGTGGATGTTCTTGATCAAGAAAAGACGACTTTTACATGTCCATTTGGTACGTTTGCCTATAAACGTATGCCATTTGGGTTATGTAATGCGCCGGCTACTTTTCAGAGGTGCATGTTAAGTCTCTTTAGCGACATGATTGAAAAAGGTCTTGAGGTGTTCATGGACGATTTCAGCGTTTTCGGCTCATCTTTTGACCATTGTTTAGCTAATCTTGAGAGAGTTCTATTCCGATGTGTGGAAAAAGACTTAGTCCTCAATTGGGAAAAATGTCATTTCATGGTTACCGAGGGTGTATTATTGGGCCACATAGTCTCATCTAGGGGAATTGAAGTTGATCGAGCAAAAATTGAAGTAATAGCTGAGCTACCCCCGCCAAAATCACTTAAAGATGTGAGGTCCTTTCTAGGCCATGCTGGATTTTATAGGAGGTTTATCAAAGACTTTAGCGCCATCGCTAGACCTTTAAGTAATCTTCTCATGAAGGACAATCCATTTGAGTGGAGTAAAGCATGTCAAGAAGCATTTGATAAACTCAAAAGCATGCTTATTTCTGCACCTATCATGCAAGCTCCGGATTAGTCGCTTCCCTTTGAGCTTATGTGTGATGCAAGTGATTTCGCGATTGGGGATGTTCTTGGACAGAGGAAAGACAAGAAAGCTTATGTTATTTACTATGCTAGCCGAACATTATCTGGCCCTCAGCTTAATTACTCTACTACAGAGAAAGAGTTTCTAGCTGTCGTTTTTGCTCTCGACAAATTTCGCTCTTACGTTGTTGGGTCGCCTATCCTTTGTTTCACTGATCATTCGGCATTGAAATATCTCTTGAGCAAGAAAGATGCCACACCTCGTTTAATCAGGTGGATCCTACTCCTAGAAGAGTTTAATCTCTCGATTCAAGATAAGAAAGGAGTAGAAAACGTCGTTGTTGACCATTTGTCACGACTCTCGTCCGACGTACCTATTGATCCCATTCCCATAGACGAGTATTTTCCGGATGAGAATCTATTTGCTACCTCTTCTCTCCCTTGGTTTGCGGATATTGTCAATTACCTTGTCACCGGAGTTGTTCCCTCTAGTTGGAATCCGCAAGAGAGAAGGAGGTTCATTACTTGGTCACGCATGTTCTTTTATGATGATCCATACTTGTTTAAGTATTGTGCTGACCAAATTATCCGGAGATGTGTACCCGATGAGGAAATCCAAGGGGTGATTTGATTCTGTCATTCGGAAGCATGTGGCGGTCATTTTTCTAAAAATAAAACTGCTGCGAAAATCCTTCAAAGTGGTCTTTATTGGCCCACAATCTTCCGGGATGTGAATGCTTTTTGTAAGACTTGCGATAGATGCCAAAGAATGGGAGCTATTACTCGCCGTGATATGATGCCATTATCCCCTATTTTAGTCTTGGAGTTGTTTGATTGTTGGGGAATTGACTTCATGGGGCCCTTTCCCCCTTCTTTTGGTTTTCTATACATTCTCGTCGCTGTAGATTATGTCTCAAAATGGGTAGAGGCTATAGCTACAAGGACGAATGACAGCAAGGTGGTGATCAAATTTATTCAAGAAAATATACTTTCTCGCTTTGGTATGCCTAAGGCCATAATTAGTGACAATGGAACTCATTTTTGCAATAGGCCGATGGATAAACTAATGCGAAAGTATGGAATTGTCCACAAGGTTAGCACCCCCTATCACCCCCAATCGAATGGCCAAGCCGAGCTTGTTAATAGGGAGATCAAGAATATCTTGGAGAAGACAGTTGATCCTAATAGGAAAGACTGGTCTCTTAGGTTGACTGATGCTCTTTGGGCTTATAGAACCGCATACAAGAATCCCCTTGGGATGTCCCCATTTCGATTTGTGTATGGCAAACCTTGTCATCTTCCGGTTGAAATCGAACACAAAGCGTATTGGGCTATCAAAAGGGTGAACTTCAAAATGGATAAAGCCGGTGAAACATGTAAACTTCAGTTGAATGAGTTGGAAGAAATGCGCAACGATGCGTATGAAAGTGCCAAAATTTCCAAGGACCGAATGAAACGCGCTCATGACGGAATCATTCATAAGAAAGAGTTTCATTTGGGACAGAAAGTACTCCTCTACAACTCGAGGTTGCACTTGTTTCCCGATAAATTGCGGTCTCGATGGTCTGGTCCTTACATTGTGAAAGAAGTGTTTCCCCATGGAGCCGTTGAGCTAATGGATGAAAAAGGGGGAACCACTTTTAAAGTCAATGGGCATCGTCTCAAGCCTTATTTGGAAGCCATGGTTAAAGAAGCCGACACAATCTGGCTGTCGGACCCCATTTATGGGGATTGAATGAACAAAGAGAGGTGAGGTCGTCGCACCCCCGACGCGTATGGGGTGATTTTTGTTGAATTTTTGAGTCATGTATAAGTGTTATATAGTATCTTGTTGCATTTAGAGTAATTAGTTCAAGTATTGTTATTTTTTTGGTATGCTTGGTTCTAACATGTTTTGTAGATTCAATGGACTCGCACTCATCAGGGATCGCTCCATTTGGGTAATATCTTTCTTTTCCTCTGTTTATGTTGTGTTCTTGATTCACATTGAGGACAATGCAACATTTAAGTTAGGGGGTGTGGGATATTCTTCCCGTTTATTGTTTAGATTCATTGATTCAATCACATGTTCTTTCCAAGTGTGTTTTTTAGAAAATTTCAAAAAAAAAAAAAGCCAAAAATATTTTTGTTCAAAATAAATAAAAATTAGAATTTAAATTTTTCAAAAATATCACCTTTATTCTATTTAAGGTCTCAAATTGTAAAATTCCTAATGCACTAAGCCAAAATTGACCAAAGATGGAAATTGAAAGAAAATTGACGACTTTACGAATAAGTGTGGAGATTGATCAAACCCAGTGAGATTTCGAGCCTTTCAATTTTTTATGAGTTTTTAAATCAATCCGAGTTTATGGTAAACTGAAAGTCCTTTTCAGCGTTTTAATAAGTCGTTGATGATCTCAATCCTTTATTTTGATCGGCTATGGAAAATGTGTGAAATGTTGTCTCGAAATTCGTGCTAAATATATCTCTAAACTTAATTAATCTCGAGATGCATATGGTAATGTGATTAGCAATTTGGACAATGAAGTAGGCAATCGTTTGTTACCCAAAAATATTAGCCATAAAAAGTTGTGAAAAACAAAATTATCCCTTTGCAACCCAAGTTGAGCCTAATAAAAAATTTATCCTTTCGTTTGATAACCCGAAAAACCCAAATAGCCCGGAATTGTGAAAATTGAGAAAATTCATCAAATAAAGTCCAAATTGTGCAATAAAAAGGGGCAAGAAGAAAAAAAAAATAGAAATGCTCAACAAAAAAGAAAAATAGCAAGAAAAAAAATGAAATAAAAAGAAAAAAAAAGAGAAAGAGAAAAATGAGCAAATGCCCGAAAAAGCACAAATGGACGTCATAAGGAAATTTTCCAATTTCGAACATTCCGTTTATTCCCATTTTTACCCTTTACACCTTTTAACCCAAAAAGTCCTAACTGAGTCCGAATGGCAAAATTAATTACTGCGTGGAGAGCTAAGACATGAAAAGATAATATGAGAGATTAAAATGGTGTGAATTAGAGGTGATGTTCCCATTTTCTTATAACCGTAATCCGATGATGAGATCTTTTCACCATAAATTTCCTTCTTTTCAATTTTGTATGCATGAATTTGTGTCCATTATATTTACTCTTTATATCATGCATACCGAGAGAAAATAACCACAATCCGAGTGATTCGTTTGTGAGTGCATCCGTAAGAATTTGAATCAAAACGAATTTTCGGAAAGTAACGTAATGCTCAATCGGTGGAAACTTGAGGTTTAGTTTTTGGCTTCGCACACACACACTATGGTTTGAGACATTTGAATATGAATTTATGGTGATTATTTTTCGAAAAGTTTAAATTGTACAATTTTTAAGTATTTTGATATTTATTTGAGTCAATAAAGAATTTTGTGGGTGTATTCACTGCAAACCCTCACGAGACAAAACTCGTCCTACTAGGGTAACCTAGGGGTTTAAAGGCTTGTTGCATACGCTAAATGCAATCGCGTGCCTGCGAAAGTGGAATTTTATTTTAATAAAGGAATTTTCAAGAGTAGAATTTTGGCTAATTTCATTTACATTGCTCGGGACGCGCAGGGTGAGCTTGCGGGTGGCCAAATCTAGGATCATCGAATTGGAGACGAGCGATACCGGGTTGGCTCGAATGGTGGACTTGCATGATGCGAAGCTGTCCCATTTGGAGGCGACAGTCCACGATACGTTCTCATTCATGAAGCATTCGTTGGGAAAAAACCGTAAAGGGAAATAGAAGGCGAAGGCGGTGGAAGAGGACGTGGTGCAGGATGACGAGGATGTGGACCTCTCTGCTTCATCACCGACACGTGCGGACTTTGATGATCCACTTCCCTATTTCGCTCCCTTCAACAGACCGATGTCGACACTTAGTTGACCGAGCGTGTTTATAATGGACATATTTGATGGCCAGCGGATAGGGCGGGGGTGGGTTGAGGAACCCGAATATCGTCCAGGGTGCACTAGTTCATGGACATGAGTTTCAAGACATCGAGTCCAAGGTGCTCGTCACGCATGTGATACCCGGGAAGGAGAACTCCCCATTGTGGTTGTGCGAATAATGCGGCACGGTGTATATTAGTGGGTGTGTAAATTCGTATATTTTGTAGCCTACTCACATCCTCAGAGTTAACCATACCCCAGACATTTATTGACATTGTTTTAAGTTTGAATTGAATTATTTTAAGGTTGAATTGAATTGTTTTAAGTTATTACATTTGAATTATATTGTGATGCATATTGTCTCTATTTTGAATGTATATTTGCATTATCTCTATTTTATTTGGATATATGACGTTTGAATAGGTACAACATTGCTATAACAGGTACAAATATACTGCTGGACAGTTACTGCCCAATACATTTTTTTTCAATTCTGCCCAGAATTATCACGGTCATTGATCGTGATAATTTTTTAAAGAATGTCACGGGCTTGTCACGGTCCTTGATCGTGACAAAACTTGTCACGGTCAAGGCTCGTGACACGACCTTCACAATTC
Source organism: Sambucus nigra (assembly GCA_949130495.1). Classification (NCBI taxonomy): domain Eukaryota; kingdom Viridiplantae; phylum Streptophyta; class Magnoliopsida; order Dipsacales; family Adoxaceae; genus Sambucus; species Sambucus nigra. Next base: position 713,150,334 of record OX422210.1, read on the forward strand.
TAATGAATTTGTCACGGTCAATGACCGTAACAAGTCAGTGACAAAGAAAGTTGTCACCCCGGGAATTGTCACGGTCATTGACCTTGACAAGTTGAACTTGTCAGGGTCAATAACCGTGGCAATTCTGCAGATTTGGTGTATTGTCATCAACCAACGGGCCATTCGGCTGGATAAAGCGGGCTTCTCGAGCAGGTACTTGATGGGATCCATTCGGGATACGAGTCTGATGGAGAAGGCGAGCATGTAGTGCCATAACTTTTGGGTAACCCAGAAAAGGGTGACACTTGATTTTTCCAAGAAAGTGTAGTTGACCTCATAACCAACTAGTTTTTTATTAGCATAGTAGATGGCTTTATCCTTACGGGTTTCTTCAAGGTTTGGGCTAGCAGAGCTCCGGCTGTGGTATCGGTCACGATCAGGTATGGGAGTAAGGGACGATCAGGCTATGGTGGCATGAGCACTGGAGGTCAGGTTAGGTATTGCTTAATTCGGTTGAAGGATTCTTGGCAAGCTTCATTCCAGACCTTAGTTGAATATTTGAGGAGGAGTTTGAAGATGGGTTCACAGATGGAAGTCAATTAGTTGATGAATCGACTGATGTATTGTAATTTCCCAAGGAATCCTCGGACTTCTTTCTTCGTTCAGAGAGGTGGCATCTCAAGTATAGCTTTCAGCTATGCATGATCTTATTCTATCCCCTTTTCACTGACCATAAATCCCAAGAGTTTCCCTTTGGTAACGCCAAAGACACATTTTTGCGGGTTAAGCCACATTTGATACTTTCGCAGTCGTTCAAAGAATTTTTGAAGAGCGGGAACATGAACTTGATGATCATGTCATCTACACAGACCTCGAGTTCCTTGTGTATCAGATCATGCAGAATGGTTGTGGCAGCCCTTTGGTAGGTAACCCCTGTATTTTTTAGACCAAATGGCATGACAGTATAATAAAAGGTTCCCCATGGGGTGATGAATACGGTTTTTTCTTGATGATCAGGGTGCATCTTGATCTGGTTATATCCAAAAAATCCGTCAATGAATGATTTGAGAGCATGACTGGTTGTGTTATCCACGATTATATCGATGTTGGGTAGCGGGTAATCATCCTTCGGAGAGGCCTTGTTCAATTCTCGGTAGTCGACACACATGCAGACCTTTCGTCCTAATTTTGGCCTAGGTATGATATTAGCTAGCCACGTGGGATATTCAATTACAAGAATTAAGCCCACGTTTAGTTGCTTGACTACTTCTTTTACTTTGAGTAACCATTTCGTAGCTTCTATTTGACTGATTTACATTTTGGGAGCGTTAGAATCTCATGCTGTGTTATTTCAGGGTCAATGTCGGGCATATCATCATAGTACCATACGAAGACATCCATGAATTCCTTTAGTATCTCTTCGAGCTGCGTGTGCTCATGCTCATTAAGGGTAGCCCCTATCCTAATATCGAGCATTTGGCTACTTGAATCGAGATTAATAACAATAATTTCATCTTCATTAACTTGAACGCAGTTATGTTGCTTGTTATTAACCTTATTTAGATCAGTTAAGAATTGTTCATTTGTAAAGTCATCATCACCAAGAGTTTGATTATAATCAAGACAATTAATGTAAGGCACAACAAGATACTCAAAATCTTCGTTTATTTCATTGATAGGAAAAACAACATTGAGAACCTCATCAAAGGAGGTCTCGATTACATCAAAACGAGAGGAAACAACTAAGAGGGAAAGGGGATAAACATCGGGGTTGGGTTGGATATCAGCAGGTGACACAGATGCAGCATGCCAGTTGAGAAGAGGTGTATTAACATCTTTAATGATGTAGGATGGATCAGATGATGTAGTCCCAGAGTGGATCATGCAGAGTGCCAGCCCCAGTATTTGCAAGTTAAAAGAGTCTTCGAAATAACTATCCTCAGAATCCCCGGTATTAGCCATGGTCTCCTCAGTGAGTTGTTGCACATAGTGTTGAGAACATTCGGTCCATAGGTAGCTATCTTTGAAAAATATCTCCATTCCTAGTTTCCTCTTTTTGTCTATAGGGTTATACCAAGGTTTAGGGAAGCTACATAAGTGAAATCTTCACCTTCTTTGATGAATCTTCCATTTAGGGAATCTCTAGAGATAGTTTTGGAGCATTCTAATTTTCTCTTCAGTCGAGTATGACGGATCAATCTAAGTTCTTATTCTGATGGTTGATAGCCCAAGCCACAGGGAGGAAAGGCCTCATTTAACATAATAGGTTCAATTATCCCTTGTTGCCTTTGCCCTAACCCCCGTTCGGGCATGAAGTGCATATTCTTGAATATTTGGGTTACATTGACATTTCCACGAGGATTATATTCTGGACAAACCTTATCTCTGAAGTCGTCCCCTGCTTGGAGTAGGAGTGGTTCGACCTGGAAGCCCGATAGTAGAATATCGTTCTTCCCGTGTTGTATCTCGAGTGCCAGATTATTAGTGCTTACATTCTCGGTGTTGTCACTGTCTCCTAATATGGTGATAACTTATTCATTGGTAAAGAAATTCAATTTCTGATGAAGGGAAGAAGATACCCCTTTGATGCCATGGAGCCACGGTCGTCTGAGCAGCAGATTGAAATATGTTGGGATATCGATGACTTGGAATTCAATAATAAGATTTATACCGCCAACCCCTATTGCAAGCTTGATAGATCCCATTACTTCTTGGAAACTGTTGTCATAGGCACGCACGGCAGCAAAGGTTGGAGCAAGGCCGCTCACTTTTAGTCCCAAACAGTTGAGGGTTCTTAACGGGCAAACATTCAGAGCTGATCCATTATGGACGAGTGAGAGGGGAACAGTCTTCCCAATGACTTCGACAGAGATATTGAGAGCATGATTATGGTTGGGACCATTCTTAGGGATTTCCTCTTCAGAAAAGGAGAGCATTCGAGTAGAGGTCAAGGATCTAACTAGGTTCACTACTTCTTTTGGTGTGGTTGAGGGAGTAATTGTGGGTCCTGTGAGTAGCTTGATTAGGGCATTTCAGTGCAGTTGGTAAGACATGAAAAGTTCGTATAGAGTGATGTTGGCTTGAGTTTTCTTCAGCTGATCAAGGACCTTACTTTCTTCAAGGGTCATTCTGGTAAAGGGAGATTTTTTATACCTTTCCCTTTATCGCTTACTGATAGTTGTAAGCTCGGATTCTGGTAATATCTCCCTGACCTGTTCATGTGGTTCACGAAAGAGGGGAAAAACAGGAATCCCATTTCTTCATCGATATCAAGTTGATCAACTACCTGGTTGACCTCTCCTAGCAACTCCTCGAATGATATCATTCCGCATAGGTTGGCTATCAGACTAGTATTTCTTAAACCTGGCTCTTCATCTGAATCTTCAGAATCATCTCCCCATTCGGTGGCAATGATATTGTCTTTCAATGTAAAGTCAATACACTCTACAACTTCTATGGCTTCTTCGTATAATTCCTTCCATTCAACAGGGGAATGCAAGACTGAGGGAACCAGGTGCCCTTGTAATTTTAAAGCATCGAGCAGCTCGGATATGCTACAATATCACGAGTCTGTTGAAATAAATCTTCCATAATCTGGACCAGGCCATCTAGACTGACTTCATCGGTTGGCACTACCCAGTTGTCTGACTCTCGGGCCCATTTTTGAGCTTATAAGAATAACCCACTAAATCTCTAATAATCGTTGGTCATCTGGGAGGGGAATTTCAGCCCAAACTCTAGGAGTTGGTTCAGTACTTCTAATAATTCCAAATCCTTACCTCCAGAACGGGTACGAAGAGCGATGCAGGCTCTAGTTAGGAGTGATAAGTTTTGATCGGTAAGGTTGGTAGGGTGTAAGGGGAAATATGGGCATGTTTAGAGAGGTTAAGGAGAGTATATGGGCATGATTGGTGATTTACTTGGCATGATTTGGGTAAATGGGTCGATTTTTGAGTCTTGTTCTAGGAAGGTGGCATTTATGTGACTTGGGGAGTGGATTATGGGTAGTGTTTGGTTTAGGATTAGCTGGCGGGGCGATGATACCCCGGTTAATCAGGCTTTGGATTGTGTTTCAGAGATGGAAACATTGGTCAGTGGCATGGCCAGTATTTTGGTGATAATCATAATGGGCATCAGGTTTGAAATTCTTTAAAAGCGGGTTTAGTAATGGATGAGGGTCCGAGGGTTTGGTCAGGTTTCGGTTCAAGAGATCCTGGTAGACTTTGGAGAGAGGAGCGCGAAGCTTGGTATATTCTTTTCAGATTGGATTTGGGAGACCTTCTAGTGCCCATAAAGCGGCAGGCTGAGAGATATTATTGATGGTAGAGACTGAGGTACTAGCAGGCTTTTCTAATTTTCTAGGAGGAAACTGTCCAAAGACTTTCGTCGGTTCGACTTCTATCTTGGAAAAACCTTCTTCAATTTCTACTCCTGCTTCTCAAATGGCTTGAAAGTGAGGATAATACTGTCCTCTCATTATTGCTCGGACATGAGGTAGAAATTTCTTCATCATAATGCTGACTTGTTCTTCTTCGGAGGGCCGATTAGTCATGGTAGCTGACTTTTCTCTCCACCTTGCTATGAAGTTACTGACTGACTCTTGAGGATTCTGTTTGAGTAGCTCTAAGTCATGGCGGGTAACCTTTAGCTCCTCAATGTACTTGCATTAAGATATAAACTCACGGGCAATATCTTCCCAACTGTGGATTCTGGATTCTTTAAGGGATAGGAACCAATGGAGGGTGCTATCCTTCCAAGTATGCTGGAACATTTGAGCTATTATTTCTTCAGAAGCCCCTAGGAGAGTCATGGCTCGGTGATAGCTACGGAGATGAATGATCGGGGGTCCACTACCTCCAAACTTCTCGATATTGGGCATCTTGAATTTTCCTGGTAACCTTGTTTTAGGATAGGGAGACATGTGGGTGTAGTCCATGTGATTCCCAGAGATTCGGGCCTGGTCGAATTTCTTGGTTATCATCTTGAGGTCTTCCTTGACCTTGTTCAGTTATTCCTCATTTGGATCAACAGTTATGAGTAAATTAGCCCCAGTTTGAGCAAGGTTTGGCATGGGAAGCTGGGCTGGTGGCGGCCTATTAGCAGGAGGAGCGTATGGAGCATGATGGTATTCTTCAACAACCCATATAGGTTTAGGTACAGGCGGACCCATGGCGCGAGGTAAAATGACCTCAGGATCTTCGGGGATAGGGACCCGATTTCTTTGCATCTCATGAACCTCAGTTTGAAGGTTGTCAATTTTGGCAGTGAGCTGAACCAGAACCGTCAATAAATCTGGCTATACATTTAACACTGATTCGTATTCTCCTTGGAAGGCGGGCGAGTCTAAAACTCGAAGGAAGTAAAGGTATTGATAGAACTTCGGGGTAGTTCGATTGAAGACCAAACCCAATAGGGATCCAGGCCAAGGGTATGTGATCGACCTGAGAAAAGAATGTAATTTATTTTTTGGAAAAGAAAAAAAGGGAAACTTTTATTTTTAGAAAAGGAGGAAAATGTTATTTGATTTTTTTTATAAAAGGGGAAAAGAATTTTTGGAGGTTTTTCAGGAAAAAGGAAGGGAAAGAGACTAGAGACGGGTCTCAGCATGATTATTACATTTATTTGGTTCTCACTTGTATTAAATTCTCCTAAATGCAAAATGAAATACCGAACGGGACCCGAGCCTGGAAAAGTTGGGTTTGTAACATATGGAAATCTATGGTTGGACTTATAACCAGGATCACGGGCAGGGTCCCATTTTAAAAAATGTGCAAAAATTTGGGCGGTAGGCCGATCCAAAATTTTGACAGAGTTTCGGGTCGAAACCGACAATCTAACATGCGTGTCCTAGGCTTGACACCTATATGCGGGTATGCAGTTTAGTTGGGTGAATTGGAAAGGGTTCCCTCTTTTGGCGTGACTTCCACGATATACGTCTTGCTTTTGAGGATAATCGGTACGTGTGGACAAGCCATTTGATATACCTGAGTGTATGTGAATTGCCTCACTATATACCTCGTTGGGATGGTACGTGTGAGAGAAAATTCAATATAATCAACGTACGTGAACGAGTTCCTTGCGATATACCTCCCGTCATGACTTCGGTCAAGCGGTACGATGCGGGGGAACCGTTTGATATACGTCGAAGGTAATTGGCCAATGGAAGGTGAGAGTCATATCGCTTATGCTAACTGCGCCCTATCGGACCAGCGCCCATCACGAAGTGACCCTTGGTTATGGGACAAAATTTGGTCAATAGCAATGCTCTTTGGTGACGTAGTGTGCAATATGCATGATTCTTGATTAGTATCTTATGGAGAGAGTATCTTTATTAATGAGCATCATTACAAGTAGGGGATAATGTACAAGTATAAAAAATATGCTAAGCATGGATTATGTGAGAGTGAGTGGTGTGTAATTATCTACAAGTGAGTGTGTGGTAGTGAACCTAAGCATGGATCAACTATAAGTCGTGTGTGATAAGTGTGAGTGATAATGGATTTCTAAATGGTGCGTGCAACATGTGGATATAAGTGATCCTAGGTGCATGCGGTGTGTAGTGTATATGGAGAATTTCTACAAGTGTGTGAACAAGCTTGAAGTATATATGTGTAAGAAATAATAGAGGAGAGAAAGGGTACATACAGGTAAGTGCATATGCACACAAGAAAATAAAACATCCATGCAAACAAATTCTATCCCTCTTATGAAAAAAAGTCCCTAACAGAGTCGCCACTGTGGCTATCCCGATAGAGATTACGCGTCGGGCAGGGAATCGAAAGGTCTCACACCCCTTTTTACTTAGGAGCGCTTCGATCGTCGTCGGTGTGAGGTTAATGTAAATAGATCGAGTTGCCAGCCTATTTTTCACAAAATAGGCAAAAGAAAAGGTTGTCGCCTCAAGAGAGCGGCATCAAAGATAAACTGATGCATACGAAACCAATAGTTTGAGGGTTCGGGGGCTAAGTTGAGGAATGGGAAGGTGTTAGGTACCCATCTAACCCTTTAGGTCTCTCATGGGCTTGTGTCATTATTTTCCTATTTCTTCATAAAGTGTGTGCATGTGTATATATAATAGAGATCGGAATCGTTCAACTCATACCATGGGAAAGGTAGAGTTAGGTCATCCATAGGAATATTCCCAAAATAATATATATAGAAAATATAATTTATGCGTTTATTGATCGTTATTATGAACCGATAATATGTATTGGATGAAACGCTAACAGGCATAATATATATATTAATGCAAGAATATGATGAAAACGAGGAAATTTGGAAAATTGGACTCGAGTCTCGGGTTTTAATTCGAAATGCCTATGTAGCCTATAAAGGCATCAAAGTCCACATAGTTCAGATGCGGCATGCGGATGGGATTTATCCCATAGATCCGAATGGGATTTTATTATATGTGTGTATGTGAAAAAAATATGTTTTAGTTTTGAAAAAGTTTGATGGATAATTCCGTTCGGAATTTATGGGCGTAACCCTCTTTTTGTTTGTTTTGGATTTTTTTTTATAGATATGTGCAATATACTAATCAAAATGTAGATATTAATGGGTATGAACTAAAGTACGAACTAGATTATGAATCTAATGAAATTTATGCAAAAATAATGAATTTAAAGAGAAAGGGAAGGAATTGAACCTTCTTTGAAGCTTGATCTTTGATCTTGGATTAACTCCCTTGAATGTGAGATGAATGTTGGATGTGAGAGAATGAGATTTTGCTAAATTGGGTATGAAAAGGATGGGAATGGAAGCTTGAATGGAACTTCGCTAATTTTGAGAGAATGTTACTGAGATCACTTATGCTGATGGATCTCTGGTGTTGGTCTCTGGAAGTGAGTTCATGCCCTCCTTTTATAGGGTCAGGGGGTTGATGATCGGCATTGCACTAGTACTTCCTATCGCCAGGTGACCCTAGACACACTACCGATAGGTAGGAACTGGACCTGCCAATTGGTAGTCTCGTGCAGATTTTCCAATAAAAATGGTCATAGAATGTAATCCATTAATCCGAATTGTGCATGGGGCATACCATTAGAAAGGTAATTCATAGACCTTAAAGAGTCATTGGACCGCTCCCGGGTCCGGAATTTGACTTTGGGTCCAATATGGCTCGGAAGCGCACGTTGGTCCTTTGGACGGGAGATCATCGGACGAAAACGGATCGTTCGTCCTCAAGATAAGTCAAATTGCGCACAGGGAGGATCATTGGAAATTTTAGGAGACGTACCTTGAAATTCTAAAGAGTTTTGCTCGGTTCGAAAAGTTGACTTTGGTCAATCAGGGATCGAAAGCACCCAGTGACCTCTCGGAGTAAAACGAATTGTTCGTCCGTACCGTAAGTCAGAAACATGCACAAGGCTGATTGTTGGAAAGTGTAATTAGTGCCCTTCGATGATTGATTCGGTCTCATTCGATCTGAATAGTTGACTTTGGTCAAGCGAAGCTCGGGAGCGCCCGGTGGCCTTCAGATTAATTTTTGGGGAAAAACTGATCGTTCGTCTGAATGGCTATGCCATTTCACGCACGGGGAGGGCCGTTGGAAAGGGGTTTTATATCCCTTTTAAGATTTAAAGTGATTTCTCTCTGACAATGGAGTTTTTAGGGTCAAATTGGGGACCAGGAGCGCCCGGTGGCCTCCGAATCGATTTTCGATAGTAAAATGGTCCGTTCGTCCGAACCGTTATGCCGATTCATGCATGGGGTGGACCGTTGGAAAGGGGATTCAGATTACTTTGAGGATTCAAAAATCTTTCGCGCTGATGGTAGAGTTTACAGGAATCAAACGAGGCTCGGGAGCACCTAAAGGACTCTATATCTGTACTCGGAGTGTGACCTAGTGTTTGTAGTGAAATGAGGAGGTGCTAGGGACCTAAGGACAGACTTAGAGGGTCTTAGAATGTAGTGTTTACATTTAACTATAAATTAGATATTCTTGAACATTTCAATGTGTAGGAGTTGTGATTCATTTGTTGTAGTTCACGCCTCACTCCATATCCATATTTGAGTACATTGATACTATGTTGGCATGAAACTCACATTGGTTTACTTGTTTTATTTTCTCACTTTTGAATCACTTTTGCTGCTATTTACGATTTCCAGTTATTGTTTTCAAGAAATTTTTTTCGCTAGGCAAAACTTCATGTTTTTTGGAACTGGAATTTGAGAATTTTTTGTGTCATTTGAACGACATCTAGACTTCGTTCGAGCGACATGTACAGGTCACGCGATGAATTGATCTCACGAGCTTCAAGGGAGATGGTGAAAAGTGTCAGGTATAGGTCGCGATATGGTCGCATGATGGGTCCCGAGAAGAGGTGTTCACCCGAGAGCTTACTGGTTTGGGATTTTTATGGTCGTTTGATGCTTGGTTCAAACGATATGCAAAGTCATTCAAACAACGTAGCATTATTATTCGAGCGACTTGAGGGATTTTTTAAGATTTGTTCCTATTTCGTACCTATTTCATTTATATGATGATTTTCTTCAGATTTAGTACTTCTGGACGGTTCTTATGTAGTATTATGATTTTCATTTAAATGATGACTTTCATTTACCATCAAAACGTTTATTACTCAACCTTTATTAACTTGTACTAGAATTGTTAATCATTATTTAAGACTTTCTTTCAACACATGCGCATGTCACGTTAGAAAATATCCATTAACTTTGAAAGCCTTATATGAGACACACACTTGTGTTATTATGGGTTTACACCTCATTAGGTAGTTTAATTATCCATTAAGTCACCTTGCTTAGTCATTTCGCTTTTCTTGTGGATATTATTTATTATTCTCAATTTACTTGTCCACATTATGTCAATCGGAACCTTAAATATTTACTCAGGTTAGGTTATTTCCATCTTATAACCTGTTTCTTATCATGTTCTAGATTATGTCATTATTTTCTTATCATGTTCTAGATTATGTCATTACTTTAGCCAGCAACTACGGACTTCGTGGCCTTTCACGACCAGTCTCCACTGCCATATGTTACTGCAGTTACTTTGGGATCTTTCACCACTAGGGACGTCATGCCCTGCTTAGTTATTTCTCCGGCATCATCCGACTATTTCATTATCTTTTTAATGTGCTCAACATTATTCAAATATTCACATTATTCAACATTTATGGGCCGAAGTCAAAAGCCCATACTTAATAGTCCGTTTTTTCATTTACACTTGGAAAATTATTACTTTCTCCATTAAGTCCTTTATTCACACCCACATTGATTTTATACCAAAAATCATTCATATTTTTAGGACTTAATTCGATTTCACCCATACTAGTGTAAAAACAGTCACCAACATTTTTAATTTGTAAAAATGTTCCACTTCAAGTAAATTACTAATTTATCATTTTTATTGCCAAACTCGCAATCTAGTACTTTAAAAAATGCCATTTTTTCAAAAAGTAGTTTAACTTTCCAATTCAACACTTAAACATATTTAACAACTTAAAACACTTGTTCATTAGCATGCTTTACTTGACTTTTACATTTTACACTTCACACAACTTTAATATATAAACTCGTGCATTTTATACATTAAAACCTCATTTTTGACATATCTGACAACATACTATATATTTTTGGGTTTTTAAATCTTAACACCCATTTAACTAATATGTAAACTATTACCTGTAAAATTTCCTCATTTCGAGTTTACACCCTTTAAATACCCATTTTAAGTAAAAACATTCCTTTACATATAAAGTTATTCATTTAATATAGGAAAACACATATTCACTTTATAAAATGACATGGACAAGCTTAAATGTTACTATTTATTAAAAATATATTTCTTCATTTAAAACACACCTTTAACACAATTTATTTCAAAAAATGGTCATGAATAGTCTTTTGGAAATTTATGCACCTTTAAAACCCATTTAAATCTTCCTTTAAATGCCCCTTTTGATTCAGAACCTTAAGGATACAATTGATATACCCATAAATATATTATGACCATTTTCTTACACACTTTTACCCCAAAAATGTATAAAAGAGTAATTTGAATTTTAACCCATTTCAAAACTAATTTTAAGATTCCTCTTTGAAACCCATTTACATGTGAAATCATAGAAATCCACTAACTTATCCCATACATTCAAGTTATTCACAAATCCTACATATATTAAGCCTAATATATTTAAATAACTAACTGAAATTATACTTATCAATAAACCTAAACCAAGGTTAGTAAATCCCACCTCAAAGACTCCAAAACGGTGGCAGTAGTGAAGAAGATGGGTGACTCCCCCACATCCAAAGGTGGACTTAAAGGGAGTAAAAAAATCCCTCCTTCCAAGCTCCAATGAAAGCACCAACAGCACTCTAAGAAGTACTTCTTCTATCTCCAAGATAACACTCTTCGAACCCTCATCCAACTCTAAGGATCACATCTTCTTCAACCCAATATCTCTATGGTGTATATGGATATCTTAGGTGTTTTAAGGCTTTATAATGGTGGTTTCATGGTGAAAATAATGGTGTTTGGTGGTGGTGGGAAGGTGTAGGAAGGTCAAAAATGGTGGGAGAGGCCACTCCTCCACTCTCTATAACTATTCTTCCCCTGTCTCCCCACAAATGAGCTCAACCAAACCCTAATAAATCTCCTTCCAACTTCCAATCTCCGATCTCCCTATCAGCTCAAAAGATCAATGTAATACCCCGTAAATTTTATTGATATTTATTTAAGGGATTAATTAAATTAAATGTGAATTAATTGAGAATTAATCCGGATATAAATACTAACGAGATGTGAGTTTGTATTTGATTATGATGTGTATATTTGGCAATATATGAATATTGAAAATATTAAAAATTGTCGCGAGACTGATATACGATAATTTGAGAAATTTAGTTGGGACGCTCGTGTCAGTCGCGTCAGGAATGTAATTAAAAAGTGAATTTTCATTTTTATCAACCGAATGGTCATTTTTAGTGCGCCAACGAGTCCGTAAGGGTCGAAATAGTCAGAAAACACTAGCCGGGGGTTTAGTTTGGGTCCCGGGACATTTTTGGGCCATACCGACAACTTATAAGGGTATTTTGGTAATTTTAAAAATATGGGAATTAAAACTTACGATTTTTAGGAGTTAATTTTATATTATTTAGGAACCCACTAATCCCATTATCATCATTAGATGAGTTAGAGGGCTACAGGAGTTATAGGAGAGTTTGAAGAGTTCCAAAAAGAAACCTCCAACCACCATCTTCAACCTTAGGAGAAAATCCGTAGAGAGAGGAGAGAATCAACATTCATTCACAAACATCAATCCTGAAGAACAATCTAAGGCAAGTGATTTGATATTTTAGTGCATTGAATATGTCTTCCATGTTTAGTGTAGGAATCATCTTATATTGAAACCTTTGAAGAAAACCCACGAAATTGATGGAGAAACTTTGAATTTGGGTTAGGATTTGCATGTAGAATGATGATGGATTGATTTAATATTCGTAGAGTTATTTATGATGATTTAAAAACGGATTTATGATGAGTAATTGGGCATAATAAAATTATGGGTTCATGTATATAGGGTTTGGGGAAATATTTGGAGATTCATAATAATTTCATGATGATTTGTAAGATTTGACCTCTAAAATATGTCAAGGGATGATCTAGAATGATTAGAAATGGTTTAAAAATGTTAGAACATAACTTGAATGGTCTTAGGGTGGATTTAGAGAAGATAGGAATTGAGAAAATCGAACTTGGAAATTTCTGGGCTGAAACTGCCATCTCGTTAGAAGACCTGCCCAGGTCGTTCGAACGAACTTCTAACGAGATGACAGTATAACTTCTAACGAGTTGGTAGTTTCTTCGAAGCCTTTCGTTCGAACGAAACTCCTTCGAACGACCTCCTTCGAATGAGATTTCTAACGAGTTGACAGAATGGCCTTTTAGGCCTGAATTTATTTCTAGTATCCTGTAGACTCATTTAAATGGTGAGATAACCTTGCCTTATTAACTAATGGGTATAGTTGGGAGATTGGGGTACATTGAGGATTAAAACTTAGAATCGTGTAGTAAACCGGATGACATTTGTGGATTGGTAAGCGAGTAACTAATCACGAAGTGAGAAATTGATAACTTAAATCCATATAAACCGGGGACTTGTGACTTGTATAACACTAAGTGTTGGTATAAGAACGAGAAGTATACCACTAATAAAATATTGAAATATCTAAGATGTGTGAATGCTTAGTATATGTAGTTTTCTGTGTATAACATACCTACCGTACTTGCTATCATGGGAGGTTGGCGTTCGTTTAGGGTCATCTAATCTTTGTGTGCCTACGGGGGGGGGGAAGGGGGATCTAGATTGGTACCTCGAGGACATAGGTCAGAGAAGGGCTTATTGAGAAGTAAATAAGTCTACTGATCATGGGAGCGTAGGTATGTGCGTGACCCATGTGATGTGAACTATGTTCGCCTCCATTGTTTGTGATTGTTGTTTAATGAAACGTTTCCTGAGAGATTCGGAATACGTGGTCCTCATGTACGTGATGTACCGGGATTTGATAGCAGAGTATGTGAGCACCGCAGCTTAGCCTCGGGGTGATAGTATTGTATATTTATGATGAGAATAATATACGGTTAATTGAAATGAATTGTCATGCATAAATGTGAGTATAAATAATAGCAACAGTTTGTAAAGTAAAAATGGAAGATCTCTAGTAATTAGTAGTACTAACATGGGAAACTGCGTAGCAAGTTATGGCACTCTGGTAACTAAAAGTTGTTGGGAATTGAATTAGATATCGTATAGAAATGTTAGATTTTAGTATCGGACTAGTTAGATATGGGAACAACTAGAATGGGTACGGGTACGATAGGAGTGCACAATTAGTTGAGAGGTGAGGAGCGCATGTGAGTGCACACACTATCATGTACTTTATATTCATTATTTAATGATATTAATCACTTGCAAAATTTTTAAATTATTTTCACAATTGGGCTCTGACCCGTTTGCTTTCAAATCTATTTTTGTAAAAACCTTTTAGGTGCCCAGCTACAAGGACACCATGCATAGGAGTTCTATTCAGGTGATGTGCTGTAACTTCTGTGGAAGTTACAGGACCTTGACAGTAGACACCTCCATTTTCGACCTTGACTCCATTATCATATTTTCTCATTGGTTGGGCATGTCGCCCCATTTATTTTAGAGACATTTTACTTATCATTTATTTCAGACTTTGGGTTGTAATTAATTTAGTGATGCAGACTTGGTATTTATTTATTTCAGTATTCGGATTGTTGTGAGGAGTATTCCTCCAGACTCATTATTATTTGATGGTTATTCTATTGTGACTATGTTGTGGTGGTTCTGTCATCATTTCATACTTTACTTATTGTATGTTAATCGGATTTAATTAAAATTGGCAACTCCCTTTTTAAATATTAGGTGGCTAGTATTTGTTAAAAACGTTTTCGACAGTGATGCTACGAACTGAACCAACTTGGCATTTTGTATTAATTTAATAAAGGAGTAGCTACCCGGTATTTAATTAGTCGGGGTACCATAGGTGGTATCAGATCATGGTTCTAGTGTCCTTAGGATCTGTACGGCTTATTATGTTTCCGCTGAGCTTTCTTTGATATTAAGCCCTATATTTTAGGACTGTTGTATTCTTTTGTGTATGTTTAGCTCTTCAGCTATTTTGAGATAATAACTACGAACTTATAAGAATTTACTCTCATTTCAGATGCCTCCACGACGTGCGCAGCGAGTTCCTAGGGATGCACAGCCAGAGCCACAGCCTGCACCAGTTCAGGGCACTATAAATACCGCCGAGGTTGCAGCTATTATAGCCCAAGCAGTAAATGCCGCCCTAGCAGTGGTAAAGAAGGCACCACCCCAGGCGTCGGTAGTCGCGCCAGTTCAGGCTCATACATTACCGTCTGCTTGGGAACGCATTCGTGATGCTTTTCAAAAAGCACACCCTCCGGAGTTTGCAGGTCGCTCCGATGTTGTGGTATCCAGTCAGTTGAGGAAGGACATTCAGAGGCACTTAAGGATGTAAGAGTGCACAGATGTTCAGAAGCAGATACTGGCTACTTTTAAGCTAGCACGATCTGCATTGCAGTGCTTGGAGTCCATTACCACCGCAGAGGAGAGGGACGCCCTCACTATTCACGAGTTCTGGGTATGGTTCGACCATAAATATTTTCCGTCAGTTGTTCACACTGAAATGAGGAGGAAATTGATGAACCTCATGCAGGAGGGAAGGACCATAGCTGAGTATGAGGCTGAGTTTACCAATCTCTTGAACATTGTTCCAGATGAGATTCCGACTGAGGAGAAGAATATTCAGAAGTTTATGGATGGAATGACTTGGAGGATCCGTGAGCACTTGTTGGGTAATCTCTCGTTGGCCACTTATTCTGATGTGGTTAACGCGGCACTACTTCACTTCCAGGATCAACGCTTTCACATGACTGAGAGTAAGAGACCAGGAGAGTCTAGCCATCAGGGCAGGACAGGGGGAAATGGTGCCAGCGGGGCACAATCTACTCAGGGTCAGCATAAGCAGAGTGATCAGGGTCCCCAACAGGGGGATCCTAAGAGATTCAAATCTGGGGGTTTCAGGAATGGACAGGGAGGCTTCAGGCATGGTTATCAGGGTCAGAACGGCCATCAGGGCCAGCAGGGCCAGAATGGTCAGCAGCAGCAGTTTCAGCAGGGCCAGCACGACCAAGGGAGAAATAGTAACGGCCATCAGGGCCGCGGACAACAGGGACAGCGAGGGGGAAATTTCCCGGGGAAGTGATTCACTTGTGGCAAGATTGGCCACAAATGCCAGGATTGTCCCGATAGGGGCAGGGCCCCACAGCAGCAGCAGCAGGGTGCCCGACATGAGCCACAGAGGCCTATGTTTCCCGCTGCCCTCCCAGCACCATCACAGATGGCAGCATTACCACCCATTCCAGCGGTCCCAGTTCAGCAGGGACAACTTCAGTATGGGAGAGTGTATCAGCTCCAGCATGCCGCAGCCCCACAGGATCCATCGGCCATTGAGGGTATGTTCTCTATTCAGGGGACTATGGGGCGTATTTTATTTAACACGGGGGCCACACATTATTTCATTGCCACGACATTTGCACGCACTATTGGGTTATTAGACACCGTAGAGAGCACGGTTACTTGTGTAGACTCACCGTTGAGTAGGGGTTCTATGATTTCGCTTATTTGTAGAGGTATGGGTATAGAGATCGGGAGGTTTACTTTACCCGCTGATATGTTAGTGTTAGAGATGACTGAGTATGATGCGATTGTTGGTATGGATTGGCTAGTTGCGTACCGAGCCATGATTGACTGTTTTAGCAGGAGTATTATATTTGCCATCCCTGGGCAGGAGATGTTTTTAGTGGCGATGCCTCGCCCCGAGGGAGGATCGTCCACTCATTTGTTCTATATAGAGGAGGATACCTATAAGGAAGTGGTGATACCACTCGATACGATACCCGTTGTTAGTGAGTTCGGTGATGTATTTCAGGATATACCTGGACTACCTCTGAGTAGAGAGATAGATTTTGTGATCGATTTGACACCGGGCACTCGGCCTATTGCCCACACACCTTACCGTATGGCTCAAGCAGAGATGAGAGATTTACGGGATCAGATTGAGCAGTTATTGGGTCAACGGTTTATCCGGAGGAGTACTTCACCGTGGGGTGCCCCTGTGTTGTTCGTAAAGAAGAGGGATGGATCATTGAGGTTGTGTGTAGATTACCAAGAGTTGAATAAGGTCACGATACGGAATAAGTATCCGTTACCCCGAATCGATGACTTATTAAACCAGCTGAGATGAGCTTCCTTCTTCTCAAAGATTGATTTATGATCTGGATACCATCAGTTGCGTATCAGGGAGCAGGATGTCTCGAAGATTGCTTTCTTGACGAGATATGGTTCCTACGAGTTTCGAGTTATGCCTTTTGGCTTGACCAACGCTCCAGCCGTGTTTATGGGCTTGATGAATAGGGTGTTCAGAGAGTTCCTAGACCAGTTCGTCATCGTCTTTATTGATGACATCCTAGTTTACTCCCAGATAGAAGAGGAGCACGCCGAGCATTTGAAGCAGGTTTTGCAGACGCTACGTCAGAACGAGCTTTATGCAAAGTATGAGAATTGTGGGTTTTGGCTGAAGGAGGTTCAGTTTTTGGGGCATATAATTTCAGATCGGGGGATATCTATTGATCCGGGGAAGGTATCCGCGGTGAGGGAGTGGGGACAGCCCACTACACCGACTGAAATCTGTAGTTTCTTGGGCCTAGCAGGATACTACAGGAGGTTTATTCGGAGTTTCTCAAAGATAGCGAGTCCTTTGACACATCTGACTCGTAAGGGTGTGCCATTCATCTGGAGCGATGCCTGTCAGTTGGCATTCGATGAGTTGAAGGACAAGTTGACCTCATCACCTGTGTTAGCATTGCTGAGATCAGGAGTTGAGTATCTAGTCTACACCGATGAGTCCTTACAAGGACTTGGAGGCGTACTGCAGCAGGAGAGTCAGGGCATAGATTACGCTTCCCGTAAGCTTAAGCCTCATGAGAAGAATTACCCCACCCATGACTTGGAGTTAGCGGCAGTTGTATTTGCCCTTCGAATTTGGAGACATTATCTCCTGGGGGAGAAGTTTCGGCTGTTCACGGACCACAAGTCTCTACAGTACCTCTTCACGCAGAAGGAGTTGAATATGCGTCAAAGACGGTGGCTTGAGTTTGTGAAGGATTATCAGTTTGATATCCAATATCCCCCGAGAAAGGCTAACGTGGTAGCGGACGCGTTGAGCCGTAGGCCAGTAAATGAGGTGGCAGAGGTGTGGAAAGATAAATGGAAGGAGTTGGGACACCAGGATGCAGTAGCCCGATCGTTCATGTCTGTGATGACTGTTACACCGCAGATTTTTACGAGAGTGGTAAAGGCCCAGGAAAATGACTCGTTCTGTCAGGAGCAGATAGTTCGATTACTAGCAGAGGGATCCAAGTCCTATACCGTTAGCTTAGATGGGGGATTACGCTTCAATGGGAGCCTAGTCATTCCGAAAGGGGAAGACTTGCGACACGAGGTGATGGCAGAGTCGCACGGGTCACGGTTCGCGGTACACCCGGGTGGGGATAAAATGTACCAAGACATGAGACGACAGTATTGGTGGAGCGGGATGAAGAGGGATATTGCCGTGTTTGTTTCTAAATGCGCCACTTGTCAGATAGTAAAGGTGGATCATCAGAGACCGGCAGGACTTCTACAGCCATTAGAGGTTCCGACATGGATATGGGAGAGCATATCCATGGACTTTATCACGGGGTTACCTACGTCATTGAGGGGTCATGACTCCATATGGGTAATTGTGGACCGTTTGACCAAAGTTGCCCATTTTCTACCCGTAAGGGTAGACTACACTACAAGACAGTATGCCCAGATTTTTATTTAAAAAATAGTGAGACTTCACGGTGTGCCTCTAAATATCGTGTCTGATCGAGATAAGATATTTATTTCACGATTTTGGGAGAGTTTACAGGAGGCCATGGGAACTGAATTGCGGTTGAGTACGACATATCAGCCGCAGATCGATGGGCAAACAAAGCGAACAAATCAGATGTTGGAAGACATGTTGCGTATGTGCATCCTAGATTTTGGAGGTGGTTGGGAGCAGTACCTTCCACTGGTGGAGTTTGCTTATAATAACTCCTATCAGTTCATCATTGGCATGGATCCATTTGAGGCATTGTACGGTAGACCTTTTCGTTCCCCAGCATGTTGGTTAGAGGTGGGGGATAACAAACTCCTTGGGCCGTAAGTGATTCAGGATACTTCGACAAGGATAGAGATGATACGGAGTCGCATTCGGCTAGCTCAGGATCAGCAGAAGAGCTATGCTGATGCGAAAAGGTTCTTCAGAGAATTCAAAGTGGGGGACCAGGTGTTACTCAGAGTATCTCCTATGAAGGGGATTATGCGTTTTGGGAAGAAGGGGAAACTGACACCAAGATACGTGGGGCCATTCCCTATCATCGAGCGGATTGGGCTAGTTGCGTATAGACTGGGGTTATCGGAGCACTTCCATAGGATTCATGATGTGTTCCATATTTCCTCACTAAGGAAATATCTTAGGAATGATTCGGCCCATACTCACATTGCTTTGGAGGACATCGATCTCCATCCCGATAGTTCCTATGAGGAGGGGCCGATTGCTATTTTGGACCGAAGCGAGCGGAAACTGAGGTCAAAGATAGTCCCATTAGTACGTGTTCAGTGGCGGCATCATAATGCCGAGGAGTCCACTTGGGAGCGTGAGGATGAGATGCGCGAACGTTATCCAGAGTTATTTTTACCAGGTACTCTTTAGTTCCGAATTTCGGGACGAAATTCTATTTTTAGGGGGAAAGTATGTAATACCTCGTAAATTTTATTGATGTTTATTTAAGGGATTAATTAAATTAAATGTGAATTAATTGAGAATTAACCTGGATATAAATACTAACGAGATTTGAGTTGGTATTTGATTATGATGTGTATATATGGAAATATATGAATATTGAAAATATTAAAAATTATCGCGAGACTGATATACGACAATTTGGGAAATTTAGTTGGGACGCGCGTGTCAGTCGCGTCAGGAATGTAATTAATGGAATTAAAAAGTGAATTTTATTTTTATCAACCTAATGGTCATTTTGAGTGAAACAACGAGTCCGGAAGGGTCGAAATAGTCAGAAAACACTAGCCGGGGGTTTAGTTTGGGTCCCGGGACATTTTTAGGCCATACCGACAACTTATAAGGGTATTTTGGTAATTTTAAAAATATGGGAATTAAAACCTACGAAGTTTAGGAGTTAATTTTATATTATTTAGGAACCCACTAAGCCCATTATCATCATTAGATGAGTTAGAGGACTACGGGAGTTATAGGAGAGTTTGAAGAGTTCCAAAAAGAAACCTCCAACCACCATCTTCAACCTTGGGAGAAAATACGTAGAGAAAGGAGAGAATAACCATTCATTCACCAACATCAATCCTAAAGAACAATCTAAAGCAAGTGATTTGGTATTTTAGTGCATTGAATATGTCTTCCATGTTTAGTGTAGGAGTTATCTTATATTGAAACCTTTGAAGAAAACCCACGAAATTGATGGAGAAACTTTGAATTTGGGTTAGGATTTGCATGTAGAATGATGATGGATTGATTTAATATTTGTAGAGTTATTTATGATGATTTAAAAACGGATTTAGGATGAGTAATTGAGCATAACAAAATTATGGGTTCATGTATATAGGGTTTGGGGAAATATTTGGAGATTCATAATAATTTCATGATGATTTGTAAGATTTGACCTCTAAAATATGTCAAGGGATGATCTAGAATGATAAGAAATGGTTTAAAAATGTTAGAACATAACTTGGATGGTCTTAGGGTGGATTTAGTGAAGAGAGGAATTGAGAAAATCGGACTTGGAAATTTCTGAGTTGAAACTGCCATCTCGTTAGAAGACCTGCCCAGGTCGTTCGAACGACCTCGTTCGAACGAACTTCTAACGAGATGACAGTATAACTTCTAACGAGTTGGTAGTTCGTTCGAAGCCTTTCATTCGAACAAAACTCGTTCAAACGACCTCGTTCGAACGAGATTTCTAACGAGTTGACAGAATGGCCTTTTAGGCCTGAATTTATTTCTAGTATCCTGTAGACTCATTTAAATGGTGAGATAACCTTCCCTTATTAACTAATGGGTATAGTTGGGAGATTGGGGTACATTGAGGAGTAAAACTTCGAATCGTGTAGTAAACCGAATGACATTTGTGGATTGGGAAGCGAGTAACTAATCACGAAGTGAGAAACTAGTAACTTAAATGCATATAAACCGGGGACTTGTGACTTGTATAACACTAAGTGTTGGTATAAGAACGAGAAGTATACCACTAATAAAATATTGAAATATCTAAGATGTGTGAATGCTTAGTATATGTAGTTTTCTGTGTATAACATACCTACCGTACTTGCTATCATAGGAGGTTGGCGTTCGTTTAGGGCCATCTAATCTTTGTGTGCCTACGGGGGGGGGGGGGGGGGGGGAGGGGGATCTAGATTGGTACCTCGAGGACATAGGTCAGAGAAGGGTTTATTGAGAAGTAAATAAGTCTACTGATCATGGAAGCGTAGGTATGTGCGTGACCCATGTGATGTGAACTATGTTCGCCTCCATTGTTTGTGATTGTTGTTTAATGAAACGTTTCCTGAGAGATTCGGAATACGTGGTCCTCATGTACGTGATGTACCGGGATTTGATAGCAGAGTATGTGAGCACCGTAGCTTAGCCTCGGGGTGATAGTATTGTATATTTATGATGAGAATAATATACTGTTAATTGAAATGAATTGTCATGCATAAATGTGAGTATAAATAATAGCAACAGCTTGTAAAGTAAAAATGGAAGATCTCTAGTAATTAGTAGTACTAACATGGGAAACTGCGTAGCAAGTTATGTCACTCTGGTAACTAAAAGTTGTTGGGAATTGAATTAGATATCGTATAGAGATGTTAGATTTTAGTATCGGACTAGTTAGATATGGGAACAACTAGAATGGGTACGGGTACGATAGGAGTGCACTATTAGTTGAGAGGTGAGGAACTCATGTGAGTGCACACACTATCATGTACTTTATATTCATTATTTAATGATATTAATCACTTGCAAAATTTTAAATTATTTTCACAATCGGGATCTGACCCGTTTGCTTTCAAATCTATTTTTGTAAAAACCTTTTAGGTGCCCAGCCACAAGGACACCATGCATAGGAGTTCTATTGAGGTGATGTGTTGTACCTGCTGTGGAAGTTACAGGACCTTGACAGTAGACGCCTCCATTTTCGACCTTGACTCCATTATCATATTTTCTCATTGGTTGGGCATGTCGCTCCATTTATTTTAGAGACATTTTACTTATCATTTATTTCAGACTTTGGGTTGTAATTAATTTAGTGATGCAGACTTGGTATTTATTTATTTCAGTATTCGGATTGTTGTGAGGAGTATTCCTCCAGACTCATTATTATTTGATGGTTATTCTATTGTGACTATGTTGTGGTGGTTATGTTAGCATTTCATACTTTACTTATTGTATGTTAATCGGATTTAATTAAAATTGGCAACTCCCTTTTTAAATATTAGGTGGCTAGTATTTGTTAAGAACGTTTTCGACAGTGATGCTACGAACTGAACCAACTTGGCATTTTGTATTAATTTAATAAAGGAGTAGCTACCCGGTATTTAATTAGTCGGGGTGCCATAGGTGGTATCAGAGCATGGTTCTAGTGTCCTTAGGATCTGTACGGTTTATTATGTTTCCGCTGAGCTTTCTTTGATATAGAGCCCTATATTTTAGGACTGTTGTATTCTTTTGTGTATGTTTAGCTCTTCAGCTATTTTGAGATAATAACTACGAACTTATAAGAATTTACTCTCATTTCAGATGCCTCCACGACGTGCGCAGCGAGTTCCTAGGGATGCACAGCCAGAGCCACAGCGTGCACCAGTTCAGGGCACTATGGATGCCTCCGAGGTTGCAGCTATTGTAGCCCAAGCGGTAAATGCCGCCCTAGCAGTGGTAAAGCAGGCACAACCCCAGGCGTCGGTAGTTGCGCCAGTTCAGGCTCATGCTAACTCATCGATCCAAGTCAACTAGTTTTTTTTCGGGCGTCGTTAGAACGACATGAGATGTCATTCAAACGACATCTCATCTCATTCGAAGTATGGGATCTTGCGACCTTCGTGCGACTTGGTATTGTATTACATTAGCATCTCGTTTGAAGCTCGTTTGAACATTGCTTCTCGTGACCCTTGCATATCGATCTAATGATATTTATGTCGTTTAAACGACCCTATTTTCCCATATTCTTTTATTTTTTCTTTTCCATAGTTCTCATCAGAATTTAGCCCATTATAATTTATATAACTTGTTGAACCCCTGTGTTCATATGTTTATTTCTCCAATTATATTCCTCGACAGAATACTAAATTTATCATTCAAAATCAGTTTTCTAGGGCGGGGTATTACATTTTCACTCCTTAGGGAATTTCGTCCTCGAAATTTCTGGTCATCAATCTTAGAATCCAACTATCTTCAACTAGTTTTCAATCTTAGAGTCTTATCAACACTATGGTCTAAACCCAAGGATTTCATTTTCATCAATTATATTGCCAACCCGATCATGGCGAACCCTAAGGCCTTAATACTAACACCAATCATGTGTAACTCGTCCATTTAAACAAAACCTTGGGACAATCGATACTCACTAAATATCGTACTATTATCAATGTCCTCATTATCATGGATCATTCCTACGTTAGGGTTCACAACCTACGTTTCTTCAAGCAACCTTGTATCACGCCTAGCCTAGGTTTACACATCCTTGACATCACTAGTCATCACATTATTAATCATGAGATGGTCATTTAGTCCTATTAGTCTTTCGAACCGATGTCTCATATGAGTTCCTTATGCTAACTTTGGGCCATCCTAAGTGTCACAAAATAAATATATACGAGAAATTTTACCCTCAATCCACACACTTCTAAATAAATTAAAACATTAACATCTAATATTTCATCAGGTTCTAATACTCACAATATTCTCAAGTCATAACCTCGGGACACACGACCAAGTTGTAACTAGATATACTGAAACATGTTATCCTAAAGCAAAGCAACCACGGAATGTAGAATAAAGGTGCTTGAAAAGAAGAGCGCACTCATTTACTGTGATGCATCAACCACAACTAGCTTTACTCACATCACTACTGATCTTATGCATCGCTACACCCTAACCATAGTAGATCAATAACTTCCCATTGTTGGGATAAAAAAGATATGAGGAACGTAACAAATCAAGCGACCGCCATGCCAAGTGGAAATAATCAATTTCTGACAACGAATTATGCCACACGAAGTATGAATCCACAACGTACCCTAGAAGTATATAACCCTCACTAGCATCCGCTAAATTCTTAGCCTTGCCACATACCCAGGCTTCACCCATTAACCCTGGAAAATCCTCATAATTAATCATAAATCCTTTCCAGATAAATGGAGCACAAAGTCAATTCCTTTGGAAAGCTAAGACGTTAGTCTTCCCTCCTTAGGA
Source organism: Sambucus nigra (assembly GCA_949130495.1). NCBI lineage: Eukaryota > Viridiplantae > Streptophyta > Magnoliopsida > Dipsacales > Adoxaceae > Sambucus > Sambucus nigra. Next base: position 713,174,466 of record OX422210.1, read on the forward strand.
CCAATACTACTTGCTCCATCATCAATAAGCATGACTATCCCAAAATAAGGCAAAGTTAAATCTCTCGGGTTTATCACCAATCACTGAACCATCGTACTTAGGCCTCCATAATTTCAATACGTGATAGCTAGCCTCAATTTTTAAGATCACTCTCATCAAATGAAACACAATGTTCACATGGTTTCAAACATTTAACTCACGGACTACTGCTACGATTCTTAGCAATATCCTATACAATCCAAAATTATAATAATTTAAAGACATCTCAAACTTTCAAGCATTAACCACACCTAGGACCTAATGATTTCCTTCACCAGTGTCACACCAAATCACTCAGGTAGCACACACATATGCTATAATTGATCTTAACACCCCATTATAAGTGTTGATGTAAAAAACTAGATCGCTCTAATTATTTAATCACAGATAAATAAATAAGACAAAGATTTTTAAAGTGGTTCGGCTAGGAATAAAGCCTACGTCCACTGTTATGTTATTGCTGAGTGTTTGTGGAATTCTTGATTACAAGTTCTCTCAAGAAATTCCGGTCCCTTTGAATGAGGGAGATACAATGTATTTATAGCCTTGAGGCTGTACATGAAAGGTCCAATACATTAAATGATTTACATATGAAAGGGTAATACATTTAATGCAACGTGTGCGTCAAGAATACAATGGATAGTTGAACAGTTGTCCGTCTAGTAATTAATGATACGGCCGAGATGCAGTTCGGACCGCCTTAGTTGCTTGTTGATCAAGAGTTCCTCGGAGTACTTAGAGTATCTCGGGATGATGTAGTTTCTCGGTGTATTGTAGTTTCTCGGTGTATTCTTGTTGAAGGGAAAGAAGCACAGTTGGTCGGGAAATGATCTTCCTCGTTGCTATTGTGCCATGTAGATTGACACGTGTCTTCATCTTATTCGTCCACATCAGCACATTAATTTTGGTATCAACAGAAGCCCCCAATGTTTCATATTTTGAACTCTGAAGAGTATGGAACATTCTTTCTCGGTATATGGTAATATTAAATGTACTTCCCGGGTTTCAGGAACATTATATTCAAATTTCCTTCTTATTTCGCAGTTTCCGCCTTTTTGATAAGCGCTTTGATATTCGTGTAAATTTTGTCCTTTTAGCCGCCGGAAGTTTAGTAGTTTCTTTTTGGTAATCATTTCTTTCGCCGCTTCCCAATGCAAAGTATTTAAACTTCTTTGGTAACCATACCGTCGTCTACGTTTTTCATTCTCTGCATTCAAGCTTTCTCTTCTCTTCTTCTCTTGTGCGTTCATCTTTGTTTTCGTTCGTTGTCAACACATCTCCTTTCTTTCTGTAAGATCTTCTTTCTTTCTTCTGTATCTCTTTTATTCAATATGGTTTATATTGTGGAATCTGTTGAGAAATTCCGTTCTGATTTTTCCATTCCTTCGTGGGTAACTCTAGAGGTTCTTTCTGAGCCTTTAGATTACTTTCGATTGGCTGAGGGACATTGGTTCCCCAGTCTTTTTGTTGCTGAATGCGGTTTTTCCTTTCCACCAAACCCATTATGTCTTGAGTTTTGTCAATATTTTGATCTTGTTCCTGCAAAAATAGCCCCCAATTTATGGAGAATAATTAACGGGGTGCACAAATTAAATTTAACTCATGGGACTCGTATTGGGATCCCTGAAATTATGTTTTGTTATAAATGGGCCGTTCTAGATAATATTTATTATTTGAAAACTAGGTATTTGAATAGGGCTCTTGTAGTTAATCTCCCTGACTCAAATAGGGATTATTTTGAGCATGGGTTGGTCATAAAAAATTGGCAACATGCGCCTTTATCTGGGAATGAAGTATACAACGGTCCCAGATGCCCCCCATACGGCAATGGGATAGGTTTATTTTTCATTTTATTTTACTTATGAAATTATGCTTTCATCATGTTTGACAAAATGTATGACTGATATTCTATTATGTATTTATTTGCAGTTGATAGCAAAAGAAAAACTCCAAAAGAGTCGGAAGTGAATATCAAGCATTTGAAACTTATCTGGAATTTGCATAAGACCATTGCTGACGAGCATATTAGATCTGCTTCATATTTACTACAGTATAAGAGTTACACAACCTCTTATACTGCTCGCCCTGTTGAACCAGCTTCAACACCAGAAAGTTCATCTTCAGATTCTCATATCTCCCTATCTCAGAGAATGGGCAAGAAAAGAGCTCCTCCTGCTCTATTTGGTGACACTTCTTCTGCTGTTGGAGCCCAGAAAGGCAAAATTGATGTCCCAGAGGGGACTAAAAAAGTAGATGCTGGTTCCTCCAAAGTTGCCGAGAAGCCCCCGGTGGCCCCGAGCAAGAAAGATGCTCCTGCTGATGTAATTGCCATCTCTCCGACCAAGACTTCTTCCTTGGTTGATGCTACTGACCGTCCTTTGAAGAGATTGAGGAAATTATCCTCGGTTAATCTTGCTGGAACTGCACCTTCTCTACCCGCGGGTGGTAGTGGTGTCTCAAAAATTATTCTTCCGAGTTCTTCAACGAGCTCAGTTATACCCGAGGTTCTCGGGGTTGATGAAAAAATTCCTAGGGATACACTGACGTCCCTAGCTGCTCGCCATCTTTCTTCAGTAAATTTCTCATACCTTTGATCTTTCTTTCTTTTTCTTGAATTCTTGTATTTGTGTTGACTCTATTGTTTTTCTTATCTTTCAGCTGGTGAACTGCTTCAATACCATCGTGAAGAAAGATCAAGTTATTAAAGCTTCCACTTCCTCGTCCGATGTTGACGATGCTTTGTTGGGTTTAACCCAATCTGTGAAGGAATCTCGGCAACAGTACATCGAGGAGAAAACTGTTTGGGAGAAAAAATTGGCTGTGGCTGAGGCTGATAAGATGAAGATGGCTGAAACCTCCAAGAATTTGGAGGAGAAAATTAAAGATTTGGAAGTTAAACATCAGGAATCTGATGATAAATTGAAGAAGGCGGAAGAAGAAATATCTACTCTGCGAGATATTAAGGTTAAGAAAGAGGAACTGGAGGTGAAGCTCTCCTCGGAGAAATCGAGGAGAAAAGTTGCAATCAAGAAACATTTCAGTGTTGGTTGGGAGAAAGGATGGGAGAGAGGGATAGCTGCAATGACGTCCCAAGTCCAATATGGGGAGTTGAAATACTTCTATGATGGTTGGGTAGCTGCTCTGCAAGAGCTAAAAGTCCAAGATGATTCTGAGCTATTCCAATGGCATCTCCCTGGTCCTCCTCCACCAATTGTGGAAGAAGATGAAGATGAACCTGCTTCAGATGAATCTTCCATGGCTATGGGCGATCAAGTTTCTGCCTCTCAACCATCTGCCACCGAGGACATTTCCTCCATGCCTCCTCCTCCCGAGAAGATTCCTACCGATCAAGCTGTAGTTATCACCGAGCAACCGAGCTCCTCGTCCCAGCCTCCCGAGAAAGTCTTGGGGGACAAGGAAAAGGTGTGAAGTTGTTCGGTAGCCTTTCTGTCTTTCCTTGTAATCGAACGATGTAACTTTTTGATGATCTAATAAAATATATCTTTGCTCATCTCTGTTGTTGATAACTTGTTTTTGTTGATTGTTGTCTTTTTCTTGTCATTAGTTTGTTGCTAGAATGGAATTGATCTCTTCTCATGATACCGAGCTGATACAACAATGTCATCAATACTATAAGGCTGGTCATACAGATCTTAGTACATCGGAAATTGTTGATATCCTTGGTCACGGTGCTTCAGAGCAGGCTATTGAAGCTTATCAATACTTGAAAGCTTTACTCGACCGAGCAGTGGCCAACAATGTCGCTTACTATGAGTTGATTGAAGAGCTTCATGGTTCCTTAAAGGATCTTCAAAATCAACATAACGAATCAATGGCTTTGTTACATGAAGATTACGAAAATAGATACCAGCAGCTCTCTTCAGAAACAGGCCACAAGAAGATCATTGCTGGGTATGACGTCAGGGAGAGGACCCTAAAAGGTGAAATTGAAGCCTGTAGACAAATCGCTGAGATCCTGGAGCAAGAAAATAATAATTTGCAGAAGAAATTAGCTCAATATGAATCTGCTGCTTCATCCTCTACTGCATTAATACCAGTCACTGATGAAGGCTTCTCGTTCTTAGAGGTCGAAAATGCCAAACTGAGGCAAGAGCTGGAGGACTTAAGAAGATCTGCTATTTCTGGAACTGCTCGGGGACGAGGAAGAGGTTCTCGGGGGCGAGGAAGAGTCAGCCAAAATGTTGAGGAGGCTCGCACTCAGTCTACTCTGGAAACTCAAGCATTCCAGTTGAAAGTAAAAGACCGTGCTCTGACTGAAATGTCCAATAAAAATCTGTCTCTGGAAGATCAGCTGGCATCAACGAAATCTGCCTTGCATAACAAAGATCTCTTTGCCAAAAGCCTTCATGAACAATTGGATAGATTAACCTTCCAATTCCATAAACAGCCAAGAGAATTCTGGATGGCAGGATACAATGAAGCTCTCGTTCATCTGGATGCTCGCATTGAACATGCTAATAATGAAGGTTACAAGCAAGGATGGTTAAATGCATTGGGTGTATTAAAGTTGGAGCAAGGGCATTTTTTATGGGACTATCATGCTCCATCGTTATTAGACCTGCCTGTACCACCTTTCAAATTGGATATGGCATGGATTCCAGCTCGCTCCATTCCTCGCAGTCTAATTTCGAAATATCTTGGTGATTATAGCCTTCACTCCCAAGCTGAATTATCTCGTCCTGAGCATCTTTTAGATACACCTTCTGTTATGAACGTCAGAATGCTCAGAGATGTTAATTTCATCAATTCTCCCCTTTGCCTAGAAGACCCTCCTGCCGGCGAGGAACCTGTTTCTAAAGCACAGGGCAAAAAACCAATAGAATAGTAATATCTATGTAACAATTTTGTAATTTGTAATTTATTCTAGATTAATGAAAAGATTTTCATCTTCTGTTTGCCAATTTTGTTTTATCAAGCACATTTATATCTGTACATATGTATCTATGTATCTATTAAAAAGATAACAGTATTATTGTTCAATAAGCAACTTAATAAAAGGTTACAAGTATTAGTAATGTTTCTCGATCACTTAATAATAAAGTAATGAGTATAAAAATGTTCAAACTGTTTCCAACCAACCAAGGTGGGTGAATAATGTTTGTCGACTAAATACAGCTCCGACGAACTATACTTGGTTTAATTATAAAATTGCGTCCGACCAACTAAGATCAATAAGTTGTCCTCGCCGACCAACTACAGTTATTGGGTTTTTATCCCCGACCAACTATACTTGGTGTATTTTTTAAACATTTTGTTCTTCAAAGAACTCATTGTAACAATATTACCTCCCGACCAACATAAGTTGTAATATGAGAGTATATTTTTATCTTACCAACCGTGGTTGATCCTGCTGGTGTACACTTTTTGGCTCCTTAAAGCTTTAATTGGCTCCGTAGAGCATGTCCTCCTAACCAAAGGAGGTTGGATACTTATAGCACTTTTTGCTCAATAGAGCTGTCCTCCTAACCAAAGGAGGTTGGCTCCTTAGAGCACTTTTGCTCCGAAGAGCTGTCCTCCTAACCAAAGGAGGTTGGCTCCTTAGAGCACTTTTGCTCCGTAGAGCTGCATTTGTTGGCTCCTTAGAGCATGTCCTCCTAACCAAAGGAGGTTGGCTCCTTAGAGCACTTTTGTTGTATAGTGTATTACACTAGTATTCCCCGAAAAACTTTCATCCAGAAGGAAAAATGGTGAAACATCTTCGTTTTATTCATAATGAGAGAAATGCTTTACATTGGACATCATTGATAATACTTGCGCAGGTGTTCAGCATTCCATGCATTTTTAAATTCCTCTCCTTCTAGAGTTGCTATTCTGTAAGTTCCTGGTCGAACAACCTCTGTAACTCGGTAAGGTCCATGCCAGTTTGCTTCCAGTTTATTCTTCTTCTGAATGACCTTCTTTAGCACATAATCCCCTTCTTTTAAATCACATTTCTTTACCCTTTTGTTGTAAAACAGAGCTGTTCGTTGTTGATAAGCAGCATTCCTAATGGCTGCTTCTTCTCTGACTTCCTCGAGCATATCTAAATCCATCATTCTCATCAGATCACTGATCGGAGAATTGAAATTTAACACCCTATGTGTTGGTAGGCCCAACTCGGCAGGTATCACAGCCTCACTTCCAAATGCTAGCATATATGGTGATTCTCCCGTTGTTGCTCGGGGAGTTGTTCGGTAAGCCCACAAAACTGACTGTAGCTCATTAATCCAATTTGCTTTAGCCTCACTTAACCTCTTCTTCAACCCATTTAGTAATGTTCTGTTCGTCACTTCAGTCTGCCCATTGCTTTGGGGATGGCCTGGTGCTGAATGAAACTTCAAAACGTTTGACTGATGACAATAGGCAGCAAATTCTTCATTATCAAATTGCGTTCCATGGTCTGTGATGAAAGCGTGGGGGAGACCATATCGACAAATGATATTCTTCCATATGAACTGATACACCTTCTCGTACGTCATATCAATTAGTGGTTCAGCTTCCACCCACTTGGTAAAATAGTCTACTGCCACGACGAGATACTTGAACCTTCCTCGGGTCGTCGGCAGTGGTCCAACCAGATCAATCCCCCACATGGCAAATGGCCAAGGTGATGTTATGGGTGTCAACAATGCCTGTGGAGTTCTTCGGATGGAAGAAAAACGTTGGCACTTGTCACACTTCTTAGCATAAGCTATACAATCAGCTCTCATCGTCGGCCAATAGTATCCCTGTGTCATCACCCTTTGCAGTAGGGTCCGACCTGCTACATGAGCTCCACAAGATCCTTCATGGATTTCTTCAATCAATTCATTGACTTCTGATGGATGCACACATCTCTGCAAACCTGCCATAATTCCTCGTCTATACAAAACACCATTAGTTAACACATACCGAGCAACTTTATACTTCAATTTCTTGGCAGCTAGTTTGTCCTCCGGTAGTACTCCTTCTTCAATGTATGCTCTGATAGGATCCATCCAAGATGGTCCTAAATCAAGGGTAATAATCTTCACCGTCAGATCTTCTTCTATGCTCCGACTTTCTAGTACTTCAATTGGTATTGTTCTTCGCAGCTCGGTGCGCGTAGCTGACGCTAGTCGGGCCAATGCGTCTGCTCTGGCATTCTCCATTCTCGGTATCCTCACCAATTGAATAGCATCAAATTCTTTCAACAATTCCATCACTTTTGCATGGTACTTCACCATTAACTCTCCCTTCACTGCATATATTCCCATCATTTGATTCACAATTAACTGAGAATCACTGAAAACAATTACTTGACGTGCCTCCATAACTTTCGCCAAATGAAAACCTGCTATCATAGCCTCATATTCAGCTTCATTATTGGAAGCTTTGAATTGGAATCTCAAGGCGTACTCCATGTCAATATCATCTGGAGAATTTAAAACAATCCCTGCTCCACAACCAGCCGTGCAAGATGATCCATCTACATATAATCTCCATGTATGTAACTCGTCTTCAAATTTCTTATCTGTTAGAGTTCCTCGGTGAAATATCATCTGTTTTCTTTCATCATCCCCGGGTATCCTTCGTTCCTCGTCGATCATTTGTTCGTGCCCCTCCACCAACCGGAGTTGGTCGGGATTTAAATATGATGATTTTTCTACATCCACAAGTCCTTTTACCAACCTTGGTTGGTTTGGATTTGTGTCTGTCGATCCTGTATCGTCCACAGGTAGGTCAGCAAGCATCTTTTGCTCCTCGGGGGTATCAGGGTATGTGAACTCTACTATAAAATCTGCCACGGCTTGCCCTTTCAACGATGATCTGGGTTCATACACAATATCATATTCACCGAGTTCTATTGCCCAATACATCAATCTTCCTGATTTTTCTGGCTTGTGAAGGGCTTGTCTTAACGGCATGTCGGTATACACAATGATGGTATGGGCCTGGAAGTATGGTATCATTCTTCTACTTGCTTCAATTAATGCCAGTGCCAATTTTTCCAACTTTGGGTATCTGATTTTCGCACCTCGGAAGGCCTTGCTTGTGTAATAAATTGGCTTCTGGACTCCATTCTCTAATCTGATCAACGCCGAGCTAACTGCATTTTCTGATACTGCCAAATACAAGTACAGCTTCTCTCCATTTATTGGCCTAGACAACAATGGTGGGACTCCCAAATACTTCTTCAGATCTTGAAAGGCTTTCTCACATTCATCAGTCCACTCAAAACTTTTTCGTAGCGTTTTGAAGAATGGGAGGCATTTATCAGTTGCTCGGGATACAAATCTGTTGAGTGCTGCAACTCGTCCGGTAAGACTTTGCACTTCTTTCTTCGTCGTCGGGGATCGCAGCCCTAAAAGAGCTTTGATCTTTTCTGGATTTGCCTCAATACCTCGTTGGTTGATGATGTATCCGAGGAACATTCCTTCTCGTACTCCAAAGGTACATTTCGTCGGTTTAAGCTTCATCTGGTATTTATCCAGTTGATCAAAAGTTTGACTCAAGTCAACCAAATGATCTGCAGCTCTCTTGCTTTTGGTGAGCATGTCGTCGACATAGACCTCCATATTGCGGCTGATTTGTTCGGTGAATACCTTGTTCATCAACCGCTGATATGTTGCACCTGCATTTTTTAAACCAAAAGGCATAACATTATAACAATAAGTTCCCATTGGGGTAATAAAAGAAGTACTTTCCCTGTCTTCAGGTTTCATTTTAATTTGGTTGTAGCCAGAATAAGCATCCATGAAGCTGAGTAGCTCGTGTCCCGAAGTAGCATCCACTAGTTGATCAATTCTGGGCAATGGAAAATGATCTTTTGGACATGCTTTGTTGAGATCAGTAAAATCAACACACATTCTCCATTTGTTGTTCTTCTTCTTTACCATCACCACATTCGCCAACCAATCTGGATATTTCACGTCTTCAATGAATTGGGCTTTCTGGAGTTTCTCGACCTCCTCTTGTATGGCCTGGTTCTTCTCGGGACTAAACACTCTTCTTCTTTGCTTCACAGGTTTGATCTCCTTATTCACATTGAGTTCATGACATAAGAAGTTTGGATCTATTCCTGGCATGTCTTCCTGACTCCAAGCAAAAGTATTCTTCCTGTTTCTCAAGAAAGTTATCAACTCCTGTTTTATTGAAAAATCCAACGACGACCCTATCTGAGTTATTCGTTCAGGATGCTCGTCGTCCAGGATAACAATTTCTGTAGATTCCACAACCTGTCCTTTTACGAGTTGAGATTCATCCCTAGGGTCAAGAGTTTCAATTTCTGTGCTTTCCTCCACTTGGTAAGTAGTAGTCTTTTTCTGTAACTCTTCAAGTTCCTCTTGCTCGGCAGACGAATAATAGCATTCCCGAGCTACTTTTTGATCACCTTTCATAATTCCTACTCCAAAATTCGTTGGGAATTTCAAACATTGATGAACTGTAGATGGAACTGCTTCGAACTTCTTCAATCCAACTCTTCCCATGATGATGTTGTAGGCGGACTGCACATTCTTATCCATTACAAAAAAGCGTATTCTTTCTGTTCGACAAGCAGGCCAAGTTCCAATGAGTATATCCAACTTGATCGTCCCAAGTGGAAAAACTTTCTCGCCAGCAAAACCCAGAAGGGGTCTGTGATAAGGTTCTAACTGAGATAATTTTAAATTCAAGCTATCAAAGCATGAATAATACATGATGTCTGCTGAACTACCATTGTCTACTAACACCCTTGAAATGACCACATCCTTCATCCTCATTTTGATCACCAGAGGATCATCATGAGGGTAGAGAACACCTGCCAGGTCGTTTTTTGAAAAACCAATCACTAGCTTCTCTTTGTTTACCTTCCTCGGACGATCATCCTCGGCCAGGTTTATTCGCTGAATGTATGAACAAGCTTGAGCCTCTCCGAGATAAGCTTTTCTTTCTGCAGTAAGGTCTCCTCCTCCTGCGTCTCCTCCTGTAATAACATTACAATCAAATGACCCAAAACGTATGGAAAATACCTCTCGTTCAGGTTTCCTTGGCTTCTTGGGAAGATCGGGGTCATCATCTGGATCCTCTTCATGGTCCCTCCTCTTTTTCTCCTCTGCACGACGAGGAGATCTAGATCTCTCTCTAGTTCTATCATCATTCTTCCTCTCACTCCTGCGATCTACGTACTTTGATAATTTTCCTCTTCGGATGAGTGTTTCAATCTCGTTCTGAAGGGCTATACAATTTTTGGTCATATGGCCATGATCTTTGTGAAATTCGCAATATTTGGTCTTATTCCTCAGGTCGGGATCTGTCTTCAGTTTCTCTGGCCATTTGATTTCCTCGTTATTCCTGATTTCTTCCAAAACATGATTAATACCCACTTTCAATGGAGTATAATTATCATACTTCTTTAGGGCTTCCAACTTCATCCTGTTATTCTTGGAATATTTGTCACCACCATTACTTTTCTGATCTTTCTTCTTAGAATTGTCGACCTCCACTTTAACTTCTTTATCCATATTCTTCTTCGCAGCCATAGCCTCCTCGGCATTCATGATTTTGGCCGCCTTTGCCATCAACTCCGACATATTTTTAGGTGGATCTTTAGCCAAAGTGTAATACAGCTTGTTAGGCAGCAAACCACTCATCAGAGCAGTGATTGCTGTCTTTTCTTCATAATCTATGACTTCCAACTTTTCGTTATTGAAACGAGTTATGTAATCTCTAGTACTTTCACCTGATTTTTGTCTAACACTTAGCAAGTGTGCTACTCGCTTTACCGGCTTTGCTCCAAAACAAAAATTGCCAATAAACAACTCGGCTAACTGAACAAAAGTTGAAATCTTACCCCGAGGAAGATTATTGTACCATATCTGTGCAGATCCAGTAAGAGTTCCCGAGAATGCTCTACACCTCATCTCGTCGGGGACAGCGTAGATATCTGCAGCAGCTTGGTATTGTTCTATATGAAGTACGGGATCTGTCTTTCCATCATATTTGGGAGTCACTACGGGTGCTTTGAATTTCGACGGCGTAGGGAAATCCACAATGGCTTGCACAAAAGGTGTTCCTTGAACAAAAGTTCTCTGTAAGGGATTTCTCGCCTTAGCCATTTCTCCCAGTCTATCCTCCAATCGTCGAATGGAACCTTTCCATGCTTCATTCCCTTCCTCGGGCCGTTTAGTCCGAGCAACTGATTGCTCTGACGTAGCTTCCTGAGATTTATCTCGACGAGTGGTTGGTCGCGATTGCGCAGATCCTTCTCTCAAACCTGGTGGTGGTCGAAAACTTCTTGATGGAGCCCTAGGTGGACTCATGTTCCTCCTTGGTCCTAACCGACTGAAAGGAGATACTCTACTTAACCTCTCCAAAGCGCTAGTTCTCTCCGGAGAGAGAGTGGTACGTTGATCTGTATCCGAAGCCCGTATTGATGAAGTTCGCCCAGGTTGATAAGAAAAATCATTAGACTTCTCATTGCGATATGACCCAGTACGTCTAGATTGCGATTGCCTATGATCACTTCTTTGCCCTGAATAGGTAGGTGCACCGCCCTGAAGAGTTTGAATGAGTTGCCTCATGGATTCTTGCATGGCGGTTTGTCCTTGAGCCAGATTCGTCATAATCCCAGCCAGATCTGGGGATGCAGATGGATTTGGAAGATTTCCAGTATTTCCAACATTTCGATTATTGGATTCTGGATTATCAGCCATTGGTGATAAATGATTTTTATGAAAAACGATAATAACAGTCGTTTCCCACAGACGGCGCCAATCTGTTGATGTAAAAAACTAGATCGCTCTAATTATTTAATCACAGATAAATAAATAAGACAAAGATTTTTAAAGTGGTTCGGCTAGGAATAAAGCCTACGTCCACTGTTATGTTATTGCTGAGTGTTTGTGGAATTCTTGATTACAAGTTCTCTCAAGAAATTCCGGTCCCTTTGAATGAGGGAGATACAATGTATTTATAGCCTTGAGGCTGTACATGAAAGGTCCAATACATTAAATGATTTACATATGAAAGGGTAATACATTTAATGCAACGTGTGCGTCAAGAATACAATGGATAGTTGAACAGTTGTCCGTCTAGTAATTAATGATACGGCCGAGATGCAGTTCGGACTGCCTTAGTTGCTTGTTGATCAAGAGTTCCTCAGAGTACTTAGAGTATCTCGAGATGATGTAGTTTCTCGGTGTATTGTAGTTTCTCGGTGTATTCTTGTTGAAGGGAAAGAAGCACAGTTGGTCGGGAAATGATCTTCCTCGTTGCTATTGTGCCATGTAGATTGACACGTGTCTTCATCTTATTCGTCCACATCAGCACATTAATTTTGGTATCAACAATAAGTGTTTCCAAGATCATAACGAACAACATTGAGTTCAAAGTCTCCCAGGTGCATTATCTATCGATTATTAATTTACTTTTGACATTTTCCTCAAAAATCATATCATGACACATGCTTATAAACACGGGTCGTGCTACTAACTTCAAAGCATTCTCATAAGTCAACATGACTTAAACATACTACAACTATTAATGATTTACCATCACTATGTAAACTTCAGTATAATAATGATTTCCAAATGATTTATGGGCGACGACGTTAGACTCAATCACCTCTCTAAATCGCTTACACATCTATCACGAGAAATCTCAAGTCTTGTCGTGACCTGTGCTACATAGCCTCGAATTTACCACTATGAAATGTATATCACCACATAACCCTCGATGTAATAATGATTTTTTTTAGACAATTAGTGGAAAATACACCAATTTAATCATCCCATAAAGTGGATATACACATTATAGTGTAATAATCGTTATAACAGAATCCTATATGACAACCAATCATGCCCACCAACCCATAACCTCCAAGCATCAATCCTAATTTCTATGTGTTGTACCAACCTAAAGGGTACATCCTTAACATCATAAAGAATCCCAAATGTTCATGGAGAGACATCATTGTCATCTTAGTACACGGTACACAACCTTGAGTTCACTATCACTAAGGAATGTCTACCACGCGCGTTAACATCTCGCTAGCTAAACCTTAATATACACCTCCAAGGAATTATCAATACTGACTTATATGCCTATCCATATTGCTAGCCAGTGAGCATTTAATGCAACTCACGTGCTTGCCTAAGATGCCAACTCGCAGTTAAATTCACTAAACTATATTATTTAATCCTCATTGAGTGTTCAACCACAAAAACTAAATTGCCTCGCTATGTTAACATCGTACAATGTGCTAATCTACAAGCTAACACAATTATATATTTTGGTAGGATACGAGACGTCATGTATTGCCTGTAAACACCAAGTCTTACACCATGGATGCCATAAGGGATCCGATTCCTCAGTACCACATTACTATCACTAAGACTATAAATTAATACCACCAGAGTTTTGGTATGACATGGGACGATAGGTATTTGCCTAAGAGGAGGCCCATCCGAGTGACGCCATAAGAGGACTTATTATAGAACATCATAACACGAGTAATTGATGCTAAATCGTTAAGATTTTATAGGTTCACTCTTAGGTTACCTCAAATCATCATGATTATCTAGACCCACGGACTAATCAAGATACACGAAATCCAAATCCTTAACTAAGGGACCTAATACGTTCTCATCACCTATGCTGATTGGAAAGACATACCCAACACGTATACAATGTGACTGACAGTTTGGGATCACCATCTGATCCTCAACACTATCATTATTAGAATACTGCTACCTCTTCTTACTGGACTTAATTGGTATCCTAAGAATACCAAACACATTTCATACAGAAGTCCCAGAGCCCTACAAGATTTCATTGTCCATACCTTTATTACCATAGGTGCACTTTACGAACCTTATGACACTCATATTGATATCACTTGGTGCTCGCAAAGGCACTAATCTACAAGCTTCTATATATAGTGAACCTTAATCATCAAATGCCCCAAGGCATCACAACATTCGATATTTATCCTCAATGATGCCACACGCAACTTTTTCCTATGGGAACCTCAACATGCCTATGAATTATTCACGCACTATGATTTCCTCGTACCTAGCCATTACGTTGGCAGCTAAAATGAGTTTCAACACTTATATACCAATCTGACCTTTCTTCCAAATGACCGTGACTATAAGTCACGTACCAACTATAATTAAGGCTACTATGGGTTATGGAAGGATATAGGACATTACCTGCAGCCTGTAAACCTTCAGGTTTTCAACACCCAATCCTCAAACGAGTGTTCAATAATGTCAACTAAATTATCTCTTTAAGAAATCATCGTACAGTGTGCTAACCTACTCATTAGCACGACTATAAAGATCTTGGTAGGATTGGGACGTCCTATATTACCTACAATTACCAAGTCCTACAACAAGGACGCCGCACGAGATCCTATTCCTCAATACCAAATTATAACCAATATATTAAACTTAAGTCCTCAACTAAAGGAACTAACACGTTCTCACCACATAATCAGTACTTATGAATGCAATTCAGTTATCTAATCTCCATACATGGGATACATAACCTTTACCATTAAGTAGCCACAAACACTACTCATTATTGCCACTAACAAGGCCACTCTCATCACCAAAGTTATTTCACAATGCATCTCACACAAAGGGTTATGGCATTGCCACTATTGGCCTACACAACCACATATGTTTACCGAATTACCTTCAATTGCGATATCACACTAAGGATCGGATTTTCCTAATTACATCACCGAGGTTAACTACCCATAAGCGTCACACTTAAGGATTGCATATCTTTTAATCACTAATCATTAGTGCCTAATCGAGACACCCTAACCATTAACCTCTACCGTTGACTATATGAAACTCGTGCCACTTGCCCATTGGGCATCATTTCAGTCTATCTATTCCTTAGATGGTTCTATGACATTAAAATTTCAACACAAGCACCTCACACTAAGAACCACGGTGTCACCACTATAGACTAACATGGACACCTGTAAATTATTACAATTTTATTCATAAACGCATAAGCAATTAATAACTATTAATTTAATTGTGTGCCACTTGGCACTAACTTACTTGTCGTGCTAACCTCTTTAACTTTACCATCGAGGACACGAACTAAATCGTCATCAAACTAGCATAACCGGACCAAACCAATGCCGATGTCAAAAGATCCAATACCGACCTCACCATGTCACTCCCAAAGGAACCTTGTACCTAGAGCTCTGATACCATTTTTAATGCCCCGACCCAGATTTATGGGTTACCCGTGAGTCATCCCGGTCCGCCCCGAGCATTAGGTGTGAATTGCAATGAAATAACCTAAATAATGTTGCTCGTTCAGTTTTATTTTAATTAACAATTCACTTGTTAGCATATGATTCCAGTTTCAAAGCAAGCTACGTAAGGGAGCCATGGGGAGCACCTCTAAGCCCAAGTAAACAGAGTTACTAATGTAAAAATAAATGACATACTTACCAGTATAACACCCTCAAAATACGAAACCGCACCCAACCTACCGTAACAAAGCGAGGGTGTGAACCTATGCCCAGTGGTAATCTATAAGCAGTATAGAAATAAACGGTGGAAAGGATGCTCACACACTACAATCACATGCATGCTAAAATATATATGCATTTACACACACACACACACACACACACGCACACGCACACACACATATATATATATATACCTTTTAAAAAAAATACATGTTTCAATGCATTAACTGTTTTACTTTCGAAAACCTTACTTGACCAGGTTAATTTACCTTAACCTTGTAAAAACTTCCTCTATTCACACTTAAAATTCCTCACTTTATTTAACACATCCGGTTTAACACTTGAAATCATGACCTTTACTTTATCCAAACATATTCCTTTACCAGAATCACACTTTTTAGTTATTTCAATACACTTTAGTATTTTCATTGAAACTCACCCTTTCAACAGACATAAACACCGTGTTAGAAAATACTCATTTAATCTTTGAAAACCTTTTTACGAAATATTCTTGTATTAATTATGGGTTTAATCGCTTAGGTTTTTTAATCACCCATTTACCCACACACTATACCCATTTTTCTTATCTTATAGACATTAATAGATTTACGCATTTACTTATCAATTTCATCTTTCCCAGAACATTTATTACATTCGTTCAAGTTAGGCCGTATTAACATATTTTACCACACAACCCATTTCTTTATATATTCCATATTTATTTTATCTTTTATCGGAATCTTCCAATACCGCATACTTTTACGGCCTCCACACCGCCGGCTATGCGCACCATATGCTCTGGCAAGTGATTTAGGTATTTTCACCTAGGGGCTTTGAGCCCTTTTTGCTTTATCTCGTTGTCATTCGAGTTCTTTTTATGTGTTTTAACATTTTACAAGTGTCCATATTATTCCACTTTTCCGTTCACCCGGCCGAAGCGAAAACCCGAAACTTTACCTCTCCATCTTATGTTACACTTTTAAATTTACCATTTCTTGTCCTTTACACTTTAACCTTGATTTTTATTCCAAAAATTGTATTCGTTTAGGACCACTTTGTGTAACACCTTTTCCAATATTTTTATTTTATAAAAATGTTCCACTTTAAGTAAAATTAACATTTTACCCATTTCTTTACAAAAATCACCTTTTACTCCATTTCTCAAGTTTTAATTTCACCAAAAACACTTTTAAGTTATTCATACTAACTTCTTAAGTGTTTTGACACTTTAACACCCTTTTTAACCTTAGAGAAATATTTTACTTGATAGGAAACACTTTTATACCTATAATCCCTTTTTTAATTCCATAACTATTAATCCTTTTAACATTACTAAGTTACACTCTAACCTTTTCAGGTTTAGCCATTAATACTTAATGAATAATTTTATCAACACTTCCCAAACACACATTTCTTTACTTCTTCATTCAATAAATCCATGTACACTTTAGACTACTTTTATTAGAAAATACCATTTCTTTTCATTAGCATGTGTAGACTTAAATCTCATGTTCATTACATCTTTTAGTCCCAATTTCACTCATTTTGAAGACTAATTTCCATCTTCTCCTATTTTATGTTTAAACCCAACAAAACCTTCTCTAAACTTTTTTATACATTTAATATCAAAATAATACAAGTTTATATCCACGAGAATATGAATTTTAAACCCAAAAATCCTACTACATGGTTTACACATACACTTCATCATAAGAAATCATTATACTTGCAGAAATATATTTCTTCAAGTACAAAAGACATATTTATTTCTTCAATCTCAATACTTGTCTAATTTTCATTAAAAAATCATCATTTTTGCAAGAACATTGAAATATTATCATTCCACCAATTTTTCCAACAAAATCACTTCATTTACCAACATGTTATTTCATAAAACGTTCTTCATATATATTTCTAGAAAATGCACCATTTTCATAAAATATCAACTTCCACTGCTTTAAAACCTTGAAATATTCATTTCTTCTTCATTTTCAGCAAGATAACATTTTTCTAACACTTTTATTTCATAAAAATATTTACTGTCTTCTACACAACAATTATACTATTACACCCTACTCTATAAGACTACAAATGTAAATTAACATCTAACACTAAGAGTAAAGTTTACCAACCTCTAATAGCTCTAATGATGGTGGAAATATTGGTGTAGGAGGAGTAACCCCACCTCCAAAAGTGGCCTCAGGGGTTACCAAAAGCATCCTCCAAAATGCTCTAAAACTGCTCCTCTTCCAAGCTTCCTAGCGGGACCGACTTCTACTCCATTAAATCCCACTTCATCTTCTCCAATAAATCCCCCAAATACTTTTAAAAAATTCACATGTCTTCTTTGTCAAAGATGGAAATGGGTATTTTTGGGTTGCACACACCATAGAAATGGTGGGAGAGTGGGGGGTTTGGTATTACGCTCTATGCTCTATGCCCTCCAAGTTGAAATTAAAGTATAGTCGGTCAGGAATCAATAAAACTAGGTTTTCCCCTATCGATCGGGTCATTGAGCCCCCCTACGAGGTGGTCTTTGACATCAATCAACTTGAAAAGAAGTTCCCTATTGGCAAGACACCTATTGGTGAGGAAAAAGAAGATTTATTTGCTTTCCTTAAAATCAATTAAGATGTCTTTACTCGATAACCATATGACATGCCAAGAATTGAACTGAAAATAATGTATCAAAATCTCCATGTGGACCCATCACATACACCTGTGACTTAAAAGGCATAAAGAACATGTCTCGAGAAGGCAAGGGAAGTGAAAAAAGAGGTAAGAAAATTTTTGGAGGCATGGTCCATCGAGGAAGTTTAATTACCCAAATGGTTCTCGAATTATGTGGTTGTTAAAAAAGTAACGGGAAGTCGAGAGTCTGAATAGATTTCATTGACCTAATCAAGGCTTGCCCCAAGATAGTTTTCCTTTGCCTAAGATCGATCAACTGATTGACGTGATTATCAACTACTAGTGCATGAGCTTTCTCAATGCCTACTCGGGGTACCACCATATATCATTATTCGGCCCTGGCCAAGAGAAAATCTCCTTCATCACCACACTGATACTATATTGCTACATAGTAATGCCTTTCGGAGTGAAAAATGTCTGGTCAACCTACCAGAGGCATGTTATAAGGAGGTTAAAGAAGTAGTTTGGAGAAAGGATTGAGGTGTACATAGATGATATGCTCATGAAGAATAGGAAGATAAATAATCACCTTGTCAATTTAGTAAGGACTTTTAGAGTCCTTCTCTACTACAGAATGAGGCTAAATGAAACACATAGATGATATGCTCATGAAGAATAGAAAGATAAATAATCACCTTGTCAATTTAGTAAGGACTTTTAGAGTCCTTCTCTACTACAGAATGAGGCTAAATGCAACCAAGTGCTCTTTTGGGGTATAGTCCGAAAAGTCCCTCAAATATCTGGTTAGTCAAAGGAGGATTAAGTCAAACCTCAACTAGATCAAGTCAATAATAAATGTGAAACCTCCAAGTATCGTGCGCTAGGGATAAAAGCTGACTGGTATGCTCGCTGCATTCAGTAGGTTCGTGTCACGATCTTCAAAGCGGTATCGACCTTTATTTTAGGTATTTGGGACATAATGGAAGAATATATGGAACTATGAATATACCCATGTGCTCCAATAAGTGAATAATATTTTAGCTAACCACCACCACTGACAATCCTTGACAAAAAAAGACCCTTATACTTGTACCTGATAGTGTTCGGTCAGGCAGTTAGCTCGACTCTGGTTTGCAAGACAATGGTAGTCAATCACTTATTTATTACGTGAGATAAACCTTTCTCAAAACTAAGAAGAGATACCTTCCATTGGAAAATCTCGTATACGCACTGGTGATAGCCTCTCATAAACTAATGCATTATTTTGAGGCATATCCGACCATCGTCCTAACATCCTTCCCTCTAAAGGTCGTACTCCAGAAAGATGAACTATCTAGATTAATATTTAAATGGTTGGTGGAATTATGGAGGTTCAATATCTAGTTTCAGTCGAGGATGCCAATCAAGGGGAAAGTTATCCTACTTTATCGCTAAATTCTCGAAGGATCAGGAACGAGCAGAAGTTAGCACCAGAAGTGATGAAAATGTTGAAGAATGGGAGAGATGGACCCTTTATGTTGATAGAAACTCTAATTCCAAGGTAGTAAGAATGGGTATAGTGTTATTATACCCGTAGAATAATGTCCTCAAAAAAACAATACTCTTGGGATTTGAAGCCTCCAATAATAAGGTGGAATATGATGAATTGATCGATAGTTTGAAGAAGTAACTCTACCTGGGTGCCTCCCACCTTAAATTATTTTATGACTCGATGATGGTATCAAATCAAAATTTTAGAAGACTTCAACGCCAAGCATGAATACATGGCTACATACCTTGAAGAGTCCTAACACTTAATTGCTCAGTTTAAGCATGCAATAGTGTAGCAGTTTCTAAGAGGGAACAATAGTCATGTCGATGCCTTACCCACCATTGCCTCGAATTTTAAAGGACATCTCAGGCAAACAATTCAAGTGGAATATCTTAATCAACCTAGCATCAATAGGGGAAATTATCCGAATAGGTTATAGTCATTAATAGGGCCTCAAGATGGATGGATCCAATAGTATGTCTTTCCCGATGATAAGAAAAATCATATAAGATTTGGGTAAAGTATGCTCGACTCCATTTGTTATCAGATGAAAAGCTTTATCGATGCTCCTTTTCAGGACAATATGTACAATGTGTTCACTACTATACGTCGACTAAACCCTCTATGAGCTGGATGAGGGGATATATGGTAGTCACATAGAGAGTCGATAACTGGATATCACGACAATGAAAGAGTAATACTGGTGGCTATATATGTAGGAAAGATGCAATCATTTACGTCTAGAAGTGATAAAACTTCTAGCTCTTCTCACCTTAAGTGCATTAGAATGCTAGCAATCTCAAGTACCCCATACACCCTTGGATTTTTGTGCAATAGGGACTAGACATTGATGGTCCACTACCTCTTGAATTCGGTAGCAAGAGTTTTCTTTTAGTTAACACGAACTATATCTATAAATAGGTCGAAGGAGAAGCAATGAAAACATCTGAGATGTTGACATAACTGGATTCATTTAGAGGAACATCATAACACGTTTTGGCATTCTTTGAATCATCATAACAGACAAAAGGATTCAGTTTGTAAGCATCATCTTCCAAAGTTTATATAATGAGCACAAGATTAGGCACTACTACTGTCTAGTGGCCTAACCCAAGAGAAATGGGCAAACATAAGCTTTTAACAAGACAGTTTTTGATGGGATAATGAAGAGGTTGGAAAAAGAAAAGAGGGCATGGGTCGACCCGCTTCCCCATATCCTCTGGGCATGTCGAACTATGCTCAGGCGGTCAATGAGGAAAACACTATTTACCTTAGCATATGGGATGGAAGCCTTCGTTATACTGGAAATAGGTATACCAACTATAAAACCTTCCTTGATCGACCAAGTTCTCAATAAAGAAGGAATCAGAGATGCGATTTACCTAGTTGACGAAAAGATCGAATTGGCCTTCATAAAGCTTCCCTCCTTTCATCAACAGCTGGTAAAGCAGTGCAACAAGGGAGTCAGACCGAGGAGTTTCAAGGTCATAGACTCTGTCCTAATGAATATCGTTGTCAATGCGAGGAAGCCCTCGGATGACAAGCTCATGCCTCATTGGGAAATCCATTTAAAGTTGTACGAGATGATTTACAGGGATCCTACCACTTAAAAATAATATAGGGAAGGGAGGTTCCCCAAGCATGGGACACAACTAATCTCAAGAAATTTTAGTTTTAAGTTTAAATTCATTTTAATTTTTAATTATTTCTTAGATATTCTTTTACCTTTTATAGCATATTTTCGTTATGTCAAAATGTATCTACTTGCATTGCTAAAAATGGAAGGCAATGGGTGTTTAATAACGAATATCAATTAGTCAAATAGATTGTGTTTGGTGTATTATTTATCACCTCGATGCTTATCTTCTTTAAATATGTTCTTTTAAGACTGATTGACGAGTCGACGAAAGACCACGATTGACTGAAATGACTGTATATAGACTAATTGGATGGTTAACCAATGACCAACCATAAAGTGAATTATTTTTGGCGATTAAAAAAAGATAAACAATTTCTCATTGCCGATGAAAGGACTACAGGGAATCCCTAAGCACTTATGACCACGAGGTCGAAAAACTCTTAGCTAGGAGACGACCTCATAACCAGGTGCATTTTTTCTTTTCTATCTCTAGGCCTAAGGATTGATGTGGCAACATCACTTAAAGGGTGAGACCAGGGATCACACAATGTAAGGGAAAGAAACATGTTGAAATTTCCATTAATTATTAAGTTATTGCAACAAAATTATAACCATGAATTGAATTAAGAAATTATAGTTGGATCACATGTGCAACCGGAGAAATTCATTCTCCAAAGGTTTAACTCTAACAGGTGGAACATCCAACCCGAAAATATTAACAATATCTGTCAAGTTTTTAACTCTTGATGGCCCTCCTAGAGCCACCCTGTTGATCAAGTGAGGAGCTTGGTGGATCTCATCATCCCCATCAAGTGCGTAATTACCCTAATACTTCCTTATTAAATTGGTCGGAATGGTATCTACTGGGATCCATGAAGCATTAAGATAATAAGGAGGATTCCGTGTTATTCCTACTATTTAAATTTCGAAATAGTACAAAATTGTTAATAAAATAAAAATTACAGAAAGAAAAAGAAATTATAAATATAAACTGACACAAGTTTAAAAATTAAAAAATTCACTGTTTTATTAAATTCGTAATAAAACAATACTTTAATTCTATTTTCTGTAAAACAGAATAATTTATACTAAATAGAATTTCTTTAATTAACTAAAATTCTGTACACTATAAATAGTAGAAAAAAATAAATTTGTGTTAAGATTGTTATTCCTACTATTTAAATTTCGAAATAGACATAATTGTTAATAAAATAAAAATTACAGAAAGAAAAAGAAATTACAGAATTGTTATTCCTACTATTTAAATTTCAAAATAGTAAAGAATTGTTAATAAAATAAAAATTACAGAAAGAAAAAAGAAATTACAGAAAATTAAATTACTTACTTGAATATTGCAGAATTAATAATAAATTAGATGTAAATTCGAGCTCTGTTACACAGTCTCCTTAAGACAAATTTATTCCACCAATGTGCTTGAGTTTAAGAATAATTATCTCCCAAGATAGAACGGATTTCCAGATTAATCAAGTAGCACAACTGTGATTAATCACGACGAACACAATTTCTGTGTTTACTCAACCAAACAGACTGATGAATGAATGCAGAAAGAATTCTGGCAGCGCTTAATTTTTGGAGGAAAATTGAAGGACGAAATTTCATTCTTTTTTTTTTAAAAACTGGAGGGAAGGAAATGTGTTTATAGTTTTGGTTCTGACTGTTGGGAACCGTCAAACCTTTTTTAATTGTCAATGCTAGTTAATTTCGGTTTTAAATCAACTGTTGACTTTTGGAAATTAATTAATTCGTTAATTAATTAATTAAATTAAAGCCCAGAAAGTTAATTAGATTCGGCCCAAAAATTTAAGAATTTTTATAAGCCCAAGCCCAAGCCCAAGCCTGAACACGAATCGAGCCGGCCGGACGCGCGCGCGCGCGTGTGGACCTTTGACCGAAAGTCAACCCAAGCATAGCTTAGGTCATCTCCCCTTCAAAGAGTTGGGATACCCCAAAGGCATCCAAGCCTTAGTCCATCAATTGGGTTTTATTAACTCATCATTTTTCCACTACTCTTCCAATGTGGGACAAGAGTTAAAACATACCCAATACATTAACTTTCATTGCTTTATGAGTCACTTGGAACACACATATATCATTCATAACTTAATGGATTTGGACATATGAATATATTACGTTAATCTCCTTGCCAAGGAGAACGCGTTCGTATATGGTTTCACAATTTTCGTGGTGTGGGTCCCACCTTAATTTGAGCTCAAAGTTGCTCAAATTTTGCTGTCAAATACCTTTTTTTCTAAATATTTTAATTGTTCTAATTTGTTTAGTTAAGTTATCTTATTTATTAAAAATTTATATTCTGTTTTGTACGGAATTTTTTTTAATAATAATAAAAACAGCGTGACACAATTTAATTTAGACTAGTGTGAACTAGTGCTTCAAAATTTTGATTTTAAACTCAATTCAGATTATTGTTAAAAATCTTTTTATAAATTATGTGTCAAATAAATCTGAATATTGTGTAGAATTCTTTTTGAATTATATTTGGAGAAAATTGGTGCACAAAATTTTGTATTCTATTTTTGATTAATTCATTATATATGAATTTTAACATTGATAAAAATTATGTTTTTGTAACAGAAATGGAATCACAAAGTACGAACACTACTCCTACTAAAGTGACTGTCATTAACACAAATGTGACTGCACCCGTATCTATGCCATACGGGGAGAAACCGAAAAAGTTCATTGGGGCTGACTTTAAACGTTGGCAAGGGCAAATGTACTTCTATCTCACAACCTGCCAACTGGGTAGGTTTGTATATGAAGATTGCCCCGCTATTCAAGAGGGAGACTAAGCTGAAAAAGTTGTTGCTGTCGATGCTTGGAAGCACTCGTACTACCTATGCCGGAATTATATTTTGGCCTACTTGGACAAGACATTGTACCATGTCTATTTCGGGTTTTATAACATCTAAGGAATTATGGAATTCTTTGGAAAAAAAGTATAAAACTGAAGATGCTGGGATGAAGAAATTTATCGTCGGGGGTTTTCTGGACTTCAAAATGGTTGATTCTAAATCTGTGATCTCACAAGCGCAAGAACTCCAAGTGATCCTCCGCGACATTCATGCTGAAGGAATGCCACTTAGTGAAACTTTCCAAGTTGCTGCAATTGTTGAAAAGTTGCCGCCATCTTGGACATTATTAAAAAACTATCTCAAGCACAAGCGAAAATAGATGAATGTGGAGGAGTTGGTGGCCAGGCTGAGAATCGAAGAAGACAACCGTGAGTCTCAAAAGAAAAGTGGGAAGAATCCAATGGAGACGAAGGTCCATGTCGTTGAAGGACCTAAGAAGAACAAACGAAAGTATGATGGGGAAGGCACTTCCAAAAATAACAAGAAAAAGTTCAAAGGCAAATGCTAAAATTGTGGTAAACCTGGACACCGCTCAAGCGAGTGTCGTAAGAATAAGAAGCAAAATAAAAATAACTCTCAAGCAAATGTAACTGAGGGTGATAATATCGCCAATGATTTGTCGGATATGAATCTTTCTACCATGGTCTCTGAATGTAACTTGGTTGGAAATACCAAGGAATGGTGGGTCGACACTGGAGCCACACGACACATTTGTGCAAACAAATGGATGTTCACCACCTACAAGCCTTTGGAAAATGAGGAGAACCTCTTTATGGGAAATTCTTCTACTTCTAAGGTGGTGGGACAAGGAAAGATTGCTTTAAAAATGACTTCTGGAAAGGAACTTACTCTCAACAATGTTATTCACGTGCTTGATATCCGAAAGAATCTAATTTCAGGATCTCTCCTGACTAAAAAAGGTTTCAAGCTTGTGTTTTTGTGTGATCGTTTTGTGTTGTCTAAGAATGACATGTATGTAGGAAAGGGCTACCTAAATGAGGGGCTCTTTAAACTCAATGTTCTTACTGTAACCCCCAAAACATCTATTTCAATGAATGAAATTGCTAGTTCTTCTTACTTAATTGAGTCATCTAATATTTGGCATGCTAGATTAGGACATGTTAATTTTGATTCATTGCGTAAATTAATTAACTTGGAATTTTTGCCAAAATTTAATATTGATAAAAATCATAAATATGAAATTTGTGTGGAATCTAAATTAGCTAGATTACCTTTCCATTCTATTGAAAGGATAACTGAACCTTTAGATTTAATTCACACCGATATTTGTGATTTAAAATTTGTTCAAACTAGAGATGGGAAAAAGTACTTTATTACTTTTATTGACGATTGCACAAAATATTGCTATGTATATTTGTTACATAGTAAAGATGAGGCTATTAATGCATTTAAACAATATAAAAATGAAGTTGAGAATCAATTAAGCAAAATGATAAAGGCTATTAGGAGTGATAGAGGAGGTGAATATGAATATCCATTTGAGGAATTTTGTTCTGAAAATGGGATTATTCATCAAACAACCTCTCCTTATTATCCTCAATCGAATGGTGTTGCTGAACGCAAAAACCGTACTTTGAAAGAAATGATGAACTCAGTGTTATTAAGTTCAGGAGCTCCACAAAATATATGGGGGGAAGCCTTTCTTTCTGCTAATTACATTCTCAATAAAGTACCTCACAAAAAGACTCATAAGACACCTTATGAATTATGGAAAGGTTGAAGACCTTCCAATAAATATTTATGAGTGTGGGGGTGCTTAGCCAAAGTGATGGTTCCTAAACCTAAAAAGGTAAGAATAGGGCCAAAAATAGTGGATTGTGTATTCATTGGTTATGCTACTAATAGCAGTGCATATCGATTTCTAGTTTGTAAATCTGAGATTTCGGATATTCATGTAAATACAGTTATTAAATCGAGGGATGCTTCATTTTTTGAAAATGAATTCCCGTATAACATAACCCAAGAATCTGGTCCTTCTAAAAGGACAAATCAAGCTATTACAAGTGGTACTCATCAACCTATTGAATCAATAGAGGGTGAACCAAGACGTAGTAAAAGAGCAAAAACCTCGACTTCTTTTGGTCCGGATTTTCTAACATATTTGCTAGAAAATGAATCTCAATCTTATAAAGAAGCTATATCCTTACCCGATGCTTCCAATTGGAAAGAAGCAATTAATAGTGAAATTGAATCCACAGTACAAAATCATACATGGGAACCAGTGGATCTTCCACCAGGTTCAAAACCGTTAGGTTATAAATGGATCTTCAAAAATAAATTGAAGGCCGATGGATCAATTGATAAATATAAAGCTAGACTTGTAGCTAAAGGCTATAGGCAAAAGTAAGGGTTGGATTACTTCGACACATATTCACCGGTAACAAGAATAACGTCCATTAGGATGTTAATAGCAATAGCTGCTATTAATGGACTTGAAATTCATCAATTGGATGTAAAAACTGCATTCTTAAACGGTGAACTAGACGAGGAAATTTATATGGAGCAACCTGAAGGGTTCAAAGCTCCTGGACAAGAAGGAAAAGTATGTAAGCTTATTAAATCACTATATGGATTAAAACAAGCACCTAAACAATGGCATGGAAAATTTGATAATGAAATGTTATCAAATGGTTTCAAAATTAATGAATGCGATAAATGTGTTTACTTTAAATACATTCAAAATGGATATGTCATTGTATGCCTCTATGTTGATGATATGCTTATCATGGGTAGTAACTTGGAAATTGTCAAAACTACAAAACAAATGTTGAGTAGTAGATTTGGCATGAAAGATTTGGGAATCGCCGATGTTATATTAGGAATTAAAATTTCTAGAACATCGGATGGACTTATATTATCTCAATCTCATTACATAGAGAAAGTACTTGAAAAATTCAAGAAGTATGATATTAGTCCTACCAAGACACCTGTAGATGTAAATTTACATCTAGCAAGAAATGATGGTGAAAGCATATCTCAACTAGAATATTCTCGTATTATCGGCAGTTTAATGTATATCATGAAATGTACGCGACCGGACATAGCATACTCAATAAGTAAGCTAAGTCGATTTACGAGTAATCCAGGAAGAGATCACTAGAAAGCAATATTGCGAGTTTTGGGTTTTTTGAAATATACTCAAAACTATGGACTGCATTACTCAAAATATCCAGCTGTTCTTGATGGACATTGCGATGAAAATTGGATATCCAATACAAAAGACGCTAAGTCTACGAGTGGGTATGTGTTTACCCTCGGAGGTGCAGCCGTATCTTGGAAATCCTCAAAACAAACGTGCATTGCTAGATCGACAATGGAATCTGAATTCATTGCACTAGACAAAGCTGGAGAAGAAGCTGAATGGCTTTGAAATTTCTTAGAGGATGTTCCAAATTGGTCTAAACTTGTGCCCGCAATATGTATACATTGCGATAGCCAATCAGCGATTGGAAGGGCACAAAATCACATGTATAACGGAAAGTCACGACATATTCGTCGTCGACACAATACCGTTAGACAACTTCTCTCAAATGAAATTTTCTCAATTGACTATGTAAAGTCAAAAGATAATATATCGGATCCACTAACGAAAGGTTTAAACCGAGAGCAAGTTGAAAGATCATCGAGAGGAATGGGTCTAAAGCTTATAAATAAATAAGAATCAATATAGTGGCAACCCAACCTAGCTGACTGGAGATCCCAAGATCTAGGTTCAATGGGCAAACCGAACTACATTGTATTCAGTAAGCACTAGAGGATATTCAATCCTATCCATTCTAAAGATGAGACAGTGCACATCTGCCGCGATATAAGGATAAGTTATGCTTTTAATGACATCCATATCTTAGTATGTCTAAGTGGAGTATTGCATGATACTCTTTATGAAAGTCATCTACGTGAGTAAGAAGGGGGCCACTTCTATGAGAATAATGAAAGGCATATTCTCTAAAATACTCACGGAACCAAACGTGAGAACCAACTGTGTTGAAGAATTATTGTGTGAATACTATTGTCTAGGTCTATAAAAACGGTTGACGGTTCAAGGACATATAGTCTACTGATTAACCAAGTAAATTCGATAGTATATCACTAAGGAAAGTTCAAGGCCACCAGGCTACTTCTCCCGATGCAATAAAACTTCTGTTTTACTCAATCTGTGTCTGCATCTGCATTATTTATATTTACAGTGATATATCATTCATGTGGAGGATTGTTAGAAAAAATGGTATTTGACAGCAAAATTTGAGCAACTTTGAGCTCAAATTAAGGTGGGACCCACACCACGAAAATTATGGGACCATATACGAACGCGTTCTCCTTGACAATGAGATTAACGTAGTATATTCATATGTCCAAATCCATTAAGTTATGAATGATATATGTGTGTTCAAAGTGACTCATAAAGCAATGAAAGTTAATGTATTGGGTATGTTTTAACTCTTGTCCCACATTGGAAGAGTAGTGGAAAAATGATGAGTTAATAAAACCTAATTGATGGACTAAGGCTTGGATGCCTTTGGGGTATCCCAACTCTTTGAAAGGGAGATGACCTAAGCTATGCTTGGATTGACTTTCGGTCAAAGGTCCACACGCGCGCGCGCGCGTCCGGCTCGGCTCGACTCGGTTCGGTTCGTGCTTTAAAACCGAAATTAACTGGCATTGACAGTTAAAAACGGTTTGACTGTTCCCAACAGTCAGAACCAAAACTATAAATACATTTCCTTCCCTCCAGTTTTAAAAAAAAAAAAACTACTGAAATTTCGTCCTTCAATTTTCCTCCAAAAATTAAGCTCTGCCAGAATTCTTTCTGCATTCATTCATCAGTCTGTTTGGTTGAGTAAACACAAAAATTGTGTTCGTGATTAATCACAATTTTGCTACTTGATTAATCTGGAAATCCGTTCTATCTTGGGAGACAATTATTCTTAAACTCAAGCACATTGAATGAATAAATTTGTCTTAAGGAGACTGTGTAACAAGGCTCGGATTTACATCTAATTTATTATTAATTCTGCAATATTCAAGTAAGTGATTTAATTTTCTGTAATTTCTTTTTCTTTCTATAATTTTTACTTTATTAATAATTCTTTACTATTTCGAAATTTAAATAGTAGGTATAACAATTCTGTAATTTCTTTTTCTTTCTATAATTTTTATTTTATTAACAATTCTGTACTGTTTTGAAATTTAAATAGTAGGAATAACATTCTGATGATTTTGGCAACCGGGATTATACCATTACCACCGTTGGGAATCCTTCGACACCTTCGCAAGGTATTGAGCTAACCATTATTTAAGGCAACATTTAAAATAGTATCATATCTGAGGAGAGCTTTATTATAACCGGCATTCCACACTTGCTCAGGTTGCTTATGGAATTGGTATCTTGGGTGATCAAGCTTCCAGGATAAACTTTTTATTATTGCATCCTTGTCATGCGAATACTTTTGGGACTTATCCACCTCATCCCTTAGCTAGCCATTCTCCTATTAGAAAAATAAAGTGATACGCATCCTTTTTGTGCAAGGACTTTTAGGCCTTCTCTATCTCTTCCCTTAATTGGCCATTCTTCTTTCAAAAAAAGAAGCTCCCTCTCCATCTTGCTTATCTAGTAGAGACATTTTTACTCTCCCAAGCTCAACTTTCAAATCATTATTCTCCTTGTTAAGAAGAACAACAGCCTCCCCCTAGAGGTCGATTTGTAGAATAAAAGTCCTTTTGGCATACGACGACTGAATTTTGGCTAGCTTCTGTTCAAATTATCCACGTCCTTGTTAAACTTAGCCTTCAGATTGGGTAATGTTTCTCTATGACAGGCTTGGTTAACATGAATCATGTCATAATAAACAACACCGATCACCATAACCAAGTGAAAGAGTCGACGCAGATCCGAGTATGCCATTTTTGCTCGCGAAGATGCACAAAGTATTACGAGGGAATTGAACAAATAAAGTTGAATTAAAATTTAAGTTTCATTAAAGATAATCAATGGGGAAATCCCCTATGTCAAACACTGAAGAGTAATAAGTACAACATTTCCTAATTCTAAAGTGCTCCTTCTCCCACCTTTGACTTCAGTAGCTTAAACATATGCAATATTGTCCAGCTGGTTGGTCCCCTCTTGTTTCTTTCTTATGACCAGCCCAGCATTAGCCACCTCAACACCAGCATTAGCAACCTCAAAAATAGCAGACTGCCCTCCTCATCATCTTATAGATGGGTTGGAAGTCAAGATAATTTAGGGGTAATAAGAGGGTATATATATGTGTCTGCGCGCGCGTGTGTGCATGTGTGACAATTTGTGTCTTGGGGTCAGGTTTCGGAGCGGCACGACATGCTAAGATTTTTCGGACACGACATCATTGCATTTTTTTATTTGACATGAACAAGACTCGTATAAAACACGATACGACACGACCAACCTCATTTCTTAAATTTAATTCAACACTCAATTAAATTTAATAGACACGATAATCCGATTAAAATACGATTAACACAATAAGACACGATTAGCATGACTCATAAATTTGACACGAACATGGCACGACAGGATTTTGTGTCACGAAGATCGGACACAAACACAAAATATTGTGTCAGTTTCCAATCAATTTCATGTTG
The DNA here is from genome assembly GCA_949130495.1 of Sambucus nigra. NCBI lineage: Eukaryota > Viridiplantae > Streptophyta > Magnoliopsida > Dipsacales > Adoxaceae > Sambucus > Sambucus nigra. Next base: position 713,205,284 of record OX422210.1, read on the forward strand.
TGTTTTTGGGAGTTTCTAAAATTATCACGTCTAATACATTTAACTATTCCAAAGCTTTGCTTAAAAATGATAAAAGCAAAATAAAAGATTTACTTAAAAATGATGAACTTTTAAATATTGAAAAAATAAAATAGACTAAATACAAATTGCGTCCCTTCAAAACAAATGTTTAATTGTCCTTGTTTAATTTGGTTTTCAAAATTTTATAGTAGTTTTTAATTAGATTAAAATTCCCGTTTCTTGTATCTGAAATAAGAGAATGAAATAAAATTATCAAATCGAAAATCCAACATTAGAAAAAATCACGAATCTGAGTCGCAGACTATGTCGCTCTCTTTTAGGTGTTTTACAACTTTGTTCAAAATTGGGTTGCAGTCCAATTAATGCCCCGTCATCCCATGGATAAAACAACTCATAATTGAAATCAATTTATGTCTCAGAAAACTATGCATGTAGTATTCTAGTATACTATCACTCGTTCACTATTAATTATTCAATATCACATCAGTTGGGGGGAAAAACTGACCAGGTAATGAAAAAAGAAAAAAATATCTCAGAGAGAGAAAGTATTTTTGTGTTCATTTCTATTTTGCTAATATAGAGATAGACTAATGGTATGTGTGTATTTTTCTATATTACAAACAATAGCTCATGGCCAAATATTAATGACAACAAAGTTGATCAGCTAGTGAAGGAAAGTGCGTGAAAAGTCTCCCACTTTCGGAAGTCAAAAATCACTTTCGGCCAAATTTAAAAATATGTTTATTTTTTATTCATTTCAAAAAATTTATTACACACAGGCTAGGACCCCGGACCTGAAGACGGGCTGAGTTGATCGGACAGCGGTGCATGCACACGTGTGGGCTTTACCCCAGTAAGTTCTTCTACCCACAAAATTTTAATGCCCAAAGAACATACCCATTAATGTTAAAACAGATGTAGATTAACTACACCCAAAACTTGTTTCCCACCAATTTGAAACAAGACTAAAAGGAGTGCAAGGGTTACTTTGCTTTCAAAAGTTTGCACTCACTAAAAAACAAACTCAAACACTCAACTAAATTCAATAGACATGATAATTCGAATAAAATACGATTAACATAATACGACTCGACAAAATGACTAACCGTGCTCATAAATTTGACACGAACACAACACGCCATGATTTTGTGTCGAAAAGATGTGACACAAACACAAAGTATTGTGTCAGTTTCGAATCAATTTAACGTTGTGTTTTCATGTCGTTTCTAAATTATCTCGCTTAATATATTTAATTATTCCAAAGCTTTACTTAAAAATGATAAAAGCAAAAAAAAAAAGCTTTACTTAAATTTGATGAACTTTTAAAATTTGAAAAAATAAATTAGAGTAAATGCAAACTGTGTCCCTTCAAAACCAATGTTTAATCACCGTTCTTTAATTTGAGTTTCAAAATCTTGTATTAGATTTCAATTACCATCCGAGTTAAAAAAATCAGAGCCGAATCTTATGAAAAGACAGGTAGTCGTGGTACAAGGATGGTGATAACTCATTTTCACGTGCTCCCTGAAAAAAAAAATACAGAACCGGATTTTCAGAAAATCTCCTAGGGTGAAAATAACTGACAAAGTTGTCCCTTGTAAATGTAATCACAGATATGAAGTCACAGTGAAATCTTATCCTATCCTTAAAGTATGAGATGCAGTTATACTAGGAAACCTGAACTGCTATCTTCACGTGATTCGGCAGTTTCAATCAGTTACGATTCTTAAGAATGTTGTGTTAAATTTACTGTAGTTACGAAAAATTCACAGTGGTGTTAAGAGTTAAAGGTACTTCTAGATTAATCCTAGGTTCTTCCAGGTGGTAGCCGCGTGTAGCGGTAAACTCGTGCATTTAGGTTTGAATTTTGACAGTTGCATTTTGGGGTTATCGACAGCAAAAATTAAACGTTTGTTTCAAAAGTTTTATTCGAGATAGAGGGATTTAATCTCGAGATGCGCGTAAATTGATGCGGAAATTATCCTACGTATAAAAAAAAAGGTACTTCTAGATTGACATGTACAATTGAATACATTTTTTAAATATACTAATATATCGGATTTATATTGACTCGCGTCTCGGTTTCAGTCCTACTGGGATAAACTTCATACAAGAATTAATACAAATACGACATGTCAGTGTGTTTAAAAAATACATCTAATTTTATGTATAAACGAAGAATTATCCAAAGCTAAAAGGGGGAAGAAAATATATCCAATTTTATGTATCAAGTAAGAATTATCCAAAGTTAAAAGGGGGAAGAAAACATTGACTTGATCACACCCATTTTGTGTTTATGAGTGGGCATTAACACCCAAGAAGTGAGTTTTCAAAAAAAAAAAAAATTGTATATTAAAGACTTGTGTGTGGGTTGGAAGCTCCCGAAGAAATTTTTTTTAGTGTTATTTATAATTTTTTGCAACTTTTTAGCCTTAAAAATATATTAATTGAATGATAAATACTTATTCAGGTTCTATTATAACAATTATTCATTCAAGCTATATTTTAATGATAAAATATTGTAAAACAAAAATTACAGCCATTATATATTAAAAAAATATGAGAAACTCAACAATTAAATCACAACAATTTATCTTCAACACTTTAAATTAATCTAACATTTTTTTCCAGAAATTACAGTAAACATATTTAATCATTTAATCATTTAAACATTGAAAATCAAACTAAATTAACATTTTACATTCGAACATTGAGCTAAAAAATTAAACTAATTTTACATTTTACATTTTTGAACTTTCAAAGTTTAACCTAATTAAACAATAAACATTATTTAGAAAAATTGAAATGAAATATTGAATTGAAAATAATAAAAGGATTGAACTGGAAAAAAATTGTGTCATTAAAACTTTAAAAGAAATATGTGTTGAACTAGAAAAAAATACACTTAATAATTATCAAAATAAATGTTGAATAAGTGTTTATATATATATACTGCTCTTGTGCGGACTAGTCTGCATTTTAAGAGTGGAGACCAGACATGTGTCACCTGACGATGAGCTCAGAAAAGAGAGAGAGTGTGCCTATAATTTAAGCGATAATTTCTAAGTGCACCGTCAGGTGACACATGTCAGGTCCGCATTCTTAAAATGCGGACCGATCCGCACAAGAGCATATATATATATGTGTGTATCTACAGCAATTATCAATATAAATGCTAATTGAAAAAAAAGTTACCTGTGTTGAGAGAGAGGCGCTACCATGTCAGAGAGAGGGAGGGCCCCGACTGGGCTGTTGTTAGGGATGTTCGCGGTCCGGTCCGATCCGATTTTTAATGAATTTAAGAACCGGACCGATTAAACCGGCCCTAAAAATAAAAGGACCAAGACCGGACCGATTAAACCGATTTTACGGGCTTAGTCGGTCTGATTTTTTATATGATCGGTCCGGTCAAACTTATCGGTCCTAATCTTATTGAAATAATCTTTTTAAAAATAAAAACTGCCCAAATTTTATCATAAAAAACTGCTCAAATATCATAAAAACTGTCCAAATTTAACCAAAAAACTGCCCAAATTTTATCATAAAAACTGCTCAAAATTTATCCAAAAACTCCCCAAATTTTACTATAAAAACTGTCCAAATTTTACTATAAAAACTGCTCATATTTACTATAAAAACTGTCCAAATTTTACCTTAAAATCTGTCCAAACTTATCCAAAACAATAACATAATGTTCAAATTTTAGCATAAATAAAAACTGTCCAAAGATGCCCAAATAATACAATCACATCAAGCACTCATAAACTGTCCAAATTTGGACCTTCATTTTCATCCATTTGGGCGACCATTATCTACAAAATATACCACATAAATTTAAACAAGTTATCATGCTATTTTGCTTAATTTTTAATTTATATTAATTTATATTAATTACTAAACAAAAAACAAAAAATAAGTTTTCACACACACTGACTCAGCAGCGGCATTCCTTTTTTTTCATTTATATTAATTTATTTTTTGCAAAAAATAATGAACAAAAGTAAAAGATTTTGAAATAAAATTTTGAAAACAAAAAATAACTCATGATCAAAAGAGAAAGAAAACAAATAATCAAAAGAGAAAGAAAACAAAAAATAACTGATTTATAATGAACAAATTGAAATAACTGTTTTGCTCCATTTTTGAAAGAACAAAACAAATTGAAATAACTGTTTGAAATGAAATAACTCATGATCAAAATAACTGATTTACGATGTTGGACCAACATAGTAAGTTCCGTTTTTTAAATAACTGTTTTGTTCCATTTTTGAAAAAACAAAACAAATAATGAACAAAAGTAAGTTCCGTTTCTTACCAAGTTACCACCAGTGGCAGTAGCAGCGACGGAGAAGGGGAAGCGACTGCCGGAGCTCGGGTTGGACTCCAGCGACGCAGGGAAATATATTTAAGGCTGGGGATGGACTCCAGCGACGCGGCGCAGGGGCAGGGGCTGGACTCGGCGCAGGGGAACCGCCGATGTAAGGGCCCAAGGGGAACCGCCGATGTAAGGGCGACTGAACTAGTCTCCAGCAAAGAGAGAAGAGAAGAGAAGTAAAAAAAAAAAAGTGTGTGTGTGTTTGTTTGTTTGTTAGAGAAGATTTGATTAGAATTTTCTTTATTTCCTTCCTTTCTTTTTTTGGACCATCGTACCCTCCCCTCTCTCATCCCTCCCAGGCCAAGTCGTCACTGTCATTTCCTTACCCAACCCAAGTAGTCGGCAACCCCCTTCCGTTTTCTCTCCCAACAGTTATTTAAAAAAAAAACTGGACCGAACCGATTAAAAAAAACCTGGAAACGGAAGGGGGTTGCCGACGACTTGGGTTGGGTAAGGAAATGACAGTGACGACTTGGCCTGGGAGGGATGAGAGAGGGGAGGAAAGGAAGAAATAAAAAAGGAAGGTAGTTTTATTATTTCCGAGTGAGAAGCATATCTGATTAGAAGATGCGTTATTTACAGTTCCGCCTATAAAGATTTTAAAATGACATAAAACTCATTGTCTTTCACAATGAAAACTTGCACAATTTCATTTTTTAAGCATATATCTCGAAAAAATTCCCGAAAAGCCCACCTTTGGGACCACCGAGGTCTGCCCATGGTGATAACCACGTACTTCTATCTGACATGCCTTGTGCTTATTGGTGAGAGTATACCACATGATACACAAAGTATATTATATATACTCTCGTATAATTATAAAGATGATTTACATTTTTCTCCAACAATTTGGGTTTAAATTCTCCATACGATAATTAACACTGATACACAAACCTACATTCAGAGGCAGACTTGCATGGTCTTGACTGGAGGTGACCGCCCCCACTAAAATTTTAGTTTTTTAAAAACATATAATGTAGAAATAATAGGGGCTTAAGGGTAAGTTCATTACAGTATATATCGCCAGTGCTCACCGTTTTGACCCGTGACCACCAGCATGGTTCACGGTCTTCACTTGTGATAATATTAAGCGTGATAAAATTATGGATCACGATCGGTATTCATGACCCACAGATGAGAACCTGGGCCACTGTCACCACCCGTGACCATGACACCATGGCAGGTTATGGTCCAGGCCCATGACCCAGAAGGGAGAATGTGGATCACGATTTTGACCCGTGACCACAACATCACAGGGGTCACTATTGATCGCGGTCATAAACCGTAACCCCGATTTTTTTTATTAAAAAAATTCTTTTGGTCACGGTCAGGAACCGTGACCATATATATATTCTTAAAATAAATATATGGTCACGGTTATAGACCGTCACAGACCTCTTTATTTTAATTTTAAAAAATACATATGGTCACGGTTATGGACTATGACCAAATAAAAAATAAAAAAAATAAATTTATTTTTCTACATCCCAAAAAAACCTGTACATTTTTTATACCTGTTTATATTTTCAGAAATAAATATTTCACCAATATAGAATAAAAATTAACAAACGCATGCTTCCGTGAATATGTAATAATACAACACAAGTTCACTGATGCATGCTTATGAGAATAAATAATAAAATACAACGCATGCTTTCGCGAATATGTCCAACACAAAATAAAATACAACGCATTTTGCGTGGATATGTACAATAAAAATAAAAATACAACGAATGCTTGCGTGAATATGTTCCAAATGTTTCTTCTCCATTGAGGCCTGCAAACAAAATTTCAAAAATATCACAAGTGGTAAGTAACAAATGACTTGAATCCCAAAAATAACTTTGGAAAGCCTAAGTAGCCAAAAATTACATCAAAGTCCATGTGGTTTGTAAGATGAAGAAGGTTGAGGACTAATCCATAGTTCAAATTTAGGGTGTCTCTTTTGATTTATGAAAATTTATGTCAAATGTGTTGAAAATGTAGAAAATTATAAGAATAATGTAGATTGTAAATTGTGGTATAGGCCCCCCCTTTTCCTGAATTTTTTATTTACAAAAATATATGTCAATGCATAATTGTGAGAACACTCAAAATTAGGTTGTTTTGCGTTTTCACCCCTCAAAAATGCATTTTCAAGTTTTGTAGTTTTTGATCATGTTCTCTAATTGGGCATCCCGTGACTATGCAGTCAGTTGCTACGTGTTACGTTGATCCCGTACGAGGTGTCTGTGCTTTTTGCGAGGGCGTTGGGGGGGGGGGGGGGGGGGGAGGGCTATTTTGCATTTTCACCATTCAACAACATGTTTTCAAGCCTAACTCTAACTATTTATAATTTTCAATAATGTTCTCTAACTGTGTGTCCCGTGACTATGCGATTAGTTGCTACGTGTTACGTTGGTCCCGTATGAGGTTTCTGTGCCTCTTAAGGGGGCATTTGGAGGCTGTTTTGCATTTTTCTCCTTTAACGGGATGTTTTCAAGCCTAAGTAACTATTTGTAATTTTTGATCATGTTCTCTAACTGAACATCACATGATTTCATGGTCAGTCATTACGGGTTACGTTGGTCCATGCAAGGTGTCCGTGCCACTTGAGGGGGCGTTTGGGTCTGTTTTGTATTTTCACCCTTCAACGACATATTTTAAAGTCTAAGTCTAACTATTTTGTCAAGTTCTCCAACCGAGCGTTCAGTGAATATTTCTCAATTTTTATGTGTTAAGTTGGTCCCTAGCGAGGTGTTCGTGCCTCTTGCGGAGGCGTTTGGGAGCTATTTTTTTATTTTTACCCTTCAATGGCATGTTTTCAAGTCTAAGTGTAACTATATATAACTTTTGATCATGTTCTCTAACTGGGCATACTGTGACTATGCGATTAGTTGTTACATGTTATGTTGGTCTCATGTGATGTGTTTGTGCTTCTTGAGGGGATGTTTAGAGGCTGTATTGCATTTTATCTCTTTAACAACATATTTTTAAACGTAAGTCTAACTATTTGCAATTTTTGGTCATGTTCTTTAATCGGGCGTCCCGTTACTATAGGTCAGTTGCTTACACTGGTTCCATGCGAGGTGTTTGTGCCTCTTGTTCGGCCATTTGGGGGCTGTTTTGAGTTTTTACCCTTCAATGACATGTTTTCAAGCCTAAGTCTATCTATTTGCAAGTTTTGGCCATGTTCTCTAACCATCCTGTGACTACGCGATCAGTTACTACGTGTTATGTTGGTGCTATGCAAGGTGTTTGTGCCTCTTGTGGGTATGTTTGGGGGTTGTTTTGCATTTTTACGCCTCAGCAGAATGTTTCAAGCATAAGTGTGTAATACCCCGCATTTTTATGACTTTAAATAATTATAGGAATTATATAATTAATCCGGATTTAAATTAATATTTACTAGCGTGACGTGAGTTAGTTATTATTAATGGTAATTAGGTTGATTATTACTTAGTGAGTAAAGTAAAAATGTGATATGAAGTTATTAAAAATTATCGTGAGTGAATAATACGACAGTTATATAATTTAAGTCGGGTCGCGCATGTTAGTCGTGTCGGAACTAATTTAATAAAATAAAAAGTAAATTAATTATAAGTCGCGCGTATGGTCATTTAGAGTGCGCCAATGTGTCCGGAAGGGTCGATATAATTAGAAAAGTGTACCCGGGGGTTTAGTTTTGGTCTCGGGACGATTTTAGGCCTAACTGGCAACCCGGGAGGGCATTTTGGTAATTTTCATTTTAGGGCCTTAATTAATGATGAAACTATTAAGGCTACATTAGATGGTATGTCAAGGAAGTTAGGGTTCTAAGAATAAAAAAGTGAGGGAAACCATAGGAAGAAGAAGGAGAGAGCTTTCCAAGGTGTTCAAGACCAAGAACCACCCATTTTTCACTTCCACCACCACCGAAGCATATAGATCAGAAGAAAAGGATCATTCCTATACCGCTAAAATTCATCAGATCAAACCTGTAATTTTAAGGAAGGTATCTATCTTGTTGATCTTGTGTTGATACAACATCCATGTTAGAATAGGAGAATCAGTTATATGTTTTTACGGTGATTTAATATATTTGAAAGACTAAGATTCACATGTTTGAGTAGAAACCTTGCTAAGTTGATATCCTGATTACATGTAGAACATCAATCATGAATTTTAATGATTCTTAGAGGAAGAAATATGGAAATATTATGTAGTTATTGAAAGAATATGGTAGACTAATGTTTGAGACAAAATCATGAATTGTACTAATTTAATGACGATTCCTTAAAGATTTAATCAAGATCTCACGTTAGAAATTGTTCATGACTGTTACTATGAAATTTGTGATGTTTAGTTGGGAGTTTGGGTTGAATTAATAGAGGTTTTGAGAATTAAAGTTGATGAAACCCGTAGGCAAAAACTTGCAGAAAGTGGGCCAATATCTGATCGATCGATTGATCGACTCAAGAATGTCAATCAATCGACTGGATCGATAGATCGACTATTTCCATCGATCGATTGACTCTTCATGGAAATTGAAACTTGTTTCCTTTTAAATGTTTAATCTAATCCCAATTTACAAGAACCTTTAGACATAATTTAAGTACCATAATGGGACTTAAGAAGGACCAGTAGGGTTGTAGTTAGGGTTCAGGTAGTACGACCATATGTGAGAATTAACGGTAGGGTCACGAGGGTATAAAGTGGGTTATGATTGTGTGTGTGATAAATTGGATGTTATGTAAGTTAATGACGACTTAGGACAGTGGGATATAGAGAGTACATCTACTGGTATTATGTATATCCAAAAGATATACTTCGAGGGAATAGAAGTACTTGGGAACTTGTGGTAAATGAGAATATAAATGGATGAACTAATTATATGTATAATTTGGGTGTTATGTTCCATGTATGGTTAGAATATGTTATGGGTCGTGGGTGTACCTATCTAAATAATCTATCTATATATATATATATATATTATATGAATATCTATGTTTATTCATACCCGCGCTACTTGCTATCACTGAGGTTTTCGTGCCGGGATAGTCTTATTCTGATGTGAACTTTTTGGGAAATATGGACTCGTACCCTAGAACATAGAACCTTGGTACAACCTATCTGTGAGTGGTAGAGCAAATGGTCCTAAGAAATGTGAAGGTATGTGCTGACCTCTTAGTGACTTGGAACTATGATTCGCCTCCAATTTATATGTTTTGTGTTAATACAGTTCGGGGGTGATCCGAATTAGTATTTACCTTATTTGTACGAAGGGTACATGGACTTGATAGTAGAGTATGCCTACACCATAATTTAGTATTGGGGTGCCTTATTAGTATATATATAATGTGATTCATCTACTGTGCTTGTAGGTAGCTAAAAATTTAATAATGATATTAAATTGTCTAAGTGTTTGAGAACTTAAGACCGTATTGAGTTGTACATAGTTGGCTTGGTAAAATAAAGAAATTAATTCCGTATAAAGTATACTTATGAAATCACGTGAATAAGGATTTATGAGAGGAGACTAGATTTAGACTGGTTAACTGGGTTAACATTATCTAGAATAATTTAGCAGTACGTTAGGCGTGCACACTAGATGAGAGGTGAGAATTCCCAAATGAGGGCAATGCAACTAACATGAATAAAGTATCTTCTAGTAAGCATTTTAAATACTTGCTAAACTGTTTTTAAAACTATAAATATCGGGCTCTGACCCATTTCTTGTCACCTCTTATTTCTCTTGTATATATATTTATGTATAAATCGGTTCCAAGACGTAGGGGCATCAAACTTAGATCGCTAGACAATTTGACGTGCTGCAGCTAGTGTGGGAATTTCTAGTCCTTGCATTTAGACGACTTCATTCCGGTTATCTCATCTCTTCACTTAGACATGTTATATAGGGCATGTGTCGCCCATTCTCAATTTTCATTTAGTTCAGAGAGACGTTGTACTTCTTTAGTTTTCAGTACTCAATTTTTGTTAGGATTATTTTAACTATTATATTGTCCTTGGATTTGAGATCTCTTATTTGGGAACAATTAATCTAGCCTGTTTATTTCATTTGGATGGTTTGGTATTCAATATTATGATTGAATTCATAAAATGGTGTATGTATAACAATTCAAAATGTTGGGACTTAATTCGTGCAATTAAATATTTTGACACTTAACTTAATTATTTATTAGGTGATAAATGAAGAAATTATTTTTCGATAGTGATGCTAAGAATGAACCAACCGAATACTTTGTTTTAATCTAATAAAGGACTGATCACTCGGTATTTAATGAGGCGGGGTGTCACAGGTGGTATCAGAGCATCAGGTTCTAGAATCCGTTAGGATCTGTACGGCTTATTATGCTCCCAGCTTAGCTTTCTTTGATATAGAGCCCTATTATTAAGATTGTTGCTTTCTGGATTTTTATAGACGTCTTCAGCTATATTGAGATTTATTGAACTGTGGACTTATAAATTCCTTCTCATTTCAGATGCCGCCGAGATGAGCAGCGTGGGATAGAAATGCTCAATCCGAGCCCCAGTCGCCGCAAGAACAGTGGAAAATGAATGCTGCGGAGGTAGCTGCTATAGTTGTACAGGCGGTCAATGCGATATTAGCAGTGGTTCATCACGCCCCACCATAGGCGCCGTTATTGGTACCTGCCCTGATATATGCGTTCCTTTAAGCTTGGGAATGAGACAGGGACGCCTTCTAGAAGGCACGCCCACCAGAGTTCTCGGGAAGCTCATATGTTGTGGTGGCTAGCCAATGGAAGAAGGACATACAGAGACACATGCTGATGTATGAGTGCACGGATATGCAAAAGCATATTTTAGCTACCTTCAAGCTGGTCGGGGAAGCATTACAATGGTGGGAGTCCACTACCACTATAGAGGAGCGTGATGTTTTGACGATACATGATTTCTGGGTGCGATTCGACCGTAAATACATTCCTTTCGCCGTTCAGACTGAGATGAGGTGGAAACTGATGAACCTATAATAGGAAGTGATGACAGTTGCGAATTATGTGGAGGAGTTTACGAGATTGGTTACTTTGGTGCCAGATGAGGTACTTACCGAAGATAAGATGATTCGGATGTTGATGAATCGCTTGACCTAGAGGCACCTTTTGGGTAATATTTTGCTAGATACTTATACTGATGTGCTTAACGCCTCTCTATTACACTACTAAGACCACCTCTTCCATCAGCAAGGAAGCAAATGAGCCATGGAGTCTAGCCAGCAGGGTCGGACAGGAGGTGGTAGTGTCAATAGGGCACCAGCAACCCAGGGACAGGTCCGTCAGGGTGAGCAAAGTTCCCATTAAGGGGACCCCGCAAAGCGATTTACTTCTGAAGACTCTAGGAAGGGGCATGTGGGTTTTAGACAGGGCCAACAACGTTACTAGAAGGGCCAGTTGGGCCAGCAGTAGGGCCAACAACGGTATCAAGAGGGCCAGTGGAGGGGTGGTAATGGCCAGAAGGGACAAAGGGGAGGAAATTTCAGGGGTGGATGCTTTAGTTGTGGTAAGAATTATCATAGACGTCAAGATTTCACAGAGGGTATAGGGCCCCGTAGTAGCAGGGTGCTCATCAGGAGTCGCAGAGACCGATCTTCCCAGTCGCCCTCCCAGCACCACCTCAGATACCAGCTCTGCCCACCATTCCAGTAGTCCCAGTTCGGTAGAGGCAGTTGTAGTATGGGTATGTTTACAATATCCATCAGGCCGTAGTCCCACAGGCTCCACTCGCAGTCGAGGGTATGTTTTTTATTCCGAGAACTTTGGGGCGTACATCATCATCTAACTCAACGTCGGCCTGAGCAGACGATGGGGCACCACTTGGAAACCTCTGAGGGAACTCAGCTCTTGTGACAGCCGACAAGGGTATGGCTTCAAGGATTGGTGGAACCGCCACACTCGGCCCAATAATTTCAACCTCAGAGGAAGAGGTTGATGTGCTTGAACTTTTGTGGTACGAGGCTCGACTGGAAACCTCCGCTTGATCAGGGGCCTGATCTTACCGAGTTGAGAAATCCATAGCCTCTTGATAAAAGTCCACAGACATAGGGTCTGAGGAGGATGACTCAGACTCAGACATTGGCGAGGGTTCAACAGGGACCTCTGCTTGGTTATCTGGTTCGGATGGTTCAGGATATACGACCTTCAGAGGTGGTGGAAAGATAGGTCTGAGGGGGAATTCCTCTGACCTACGAGCTTCCTCCCGCGCTCTCTCTATTTGCCTAATTTTCTCTAAAGTCTTCTCTCTGAGAGAGGGGAACTCCTCTAAGAGTTGGTAAAGGGGTCTGAGCATAAGAGGCAGACCCTACACTTACAACTCTCCTAAAACAACAAACAAAGACTGGAAAATGGAATGATGCAATTAAGGATCAAACTATCAAATTTTGAGCAATAACCATGAAGAACACACATGAACAGTTTGCCAAAAAAATGAAGATCTCACCGAAAATCTCTTAAAGCTCATCGAAAAAAGAAAAAAAAAACAATACCAAGGTAGAAAAATGAAGAAGAAGGGATGGCAAGAGGTACCTGAAGGAGAACGAAGAGAAGCAGAGGAAGGAGCACCAAAACGCACTTCGAAACCAAGTTCTTCTAGAGAGAGAGATTTGCAGAAGTTACTCGAGGTTAGAAAAGGAGAGAAATGAGGAAGAAATAGAAGATTGAGGGTTTAAACCTTAAGTATGGGAGCACACATCCTAAGGCCCATCATTGCCTTGGGAGCCCAAAGACAACCATCATCAAACTTATCAGGCAAGCTACCTACTCCAATGGTTGACACTTGTCAAGATGATATTTGACACCTGAAGAAATCCAACCTCGGATTGATACACCCCTTAGATACCTGACCATATAGGTAACTAAGGGCTGGAGGGTGATTGATATGCCCCAAATGCACCACCTCGGCTCTGAGACATCAACCTCGACCAAGGACATGGCCGACATTGGAAGGGCCATGGGTCAATGACCAATAGCCTTGGTCATGGCAAGGTCGGCTATGGCTGAGGTTACTACCGACCTCATCAAGAGAAGTACCCATGACACATGGAATAGTTATTCATCAGATCATTCAGGGACTAACAGCCTCGGCTAGGAGTGGATCGGGGTTACGGAAGCTTAACCTCCATCAAGGCCAACTTCAGCAGGGAATCAACCGATGTTTCTCACCTGTTCCAGCTTAACCTCGGCCCAGGCCGACCTTTTGCCTTCACTTACCTCACCTCGGCTCGACATAAGCCGAGACCATTTTGTCCCATCTCGGATTGAATAAACAGCTAGACCTTCCCAACCTCGGACTTTTCCAGGCCAAGGTTGTAACCAAGCTCAGATGGCCGAGCTCTTATTGGCATATGTGTGGATAAGGACACGTGGACACAAATCAGTTATAACAAATCATTCCCCCCACGTGGGGGGAATATTTCATCATCATTCTCTACATGTGACAGGGACAGATGTCTTCATCACATTGGCTAGATCAATACACACATGCTCATTGCATGTATGGGGGGGTATACTACACCTCCCAGCTATTATATATACTTGTCTTCTCCTTCTTAAAGGGGATCGAAATTAGCAACCCTAGATAAAACTCTGTTTAAATACACAGTAGAAAGAGAGAGCTTGAGAGATTGTATATGTGGCCATTAGAGCCCTCATACATTGATACACATCATACACTCACACAGTGGACGTAGGCCTGATTGGCTAAACCACTTATATTCCGGTCTGAAACCTCTTCTCCTCACCTCCTTCTACTATATATACATATACCCTTATACTGCCATTGTTAACATTGAATTGAGCTCACAAACACCTTGAAGGGTGGTGCTATTTCCAGCATCATCAGGAGCTTCACACTCTTTTATTGCCACTAGTTTTGCACATGCATTGGGGTTATTAGATACAACCGAGAGCACTGTTACGTGTGTCGACTCATCGCTAGGTAATCGGATGTTGATTTACTTTATCTGTCGGGGCGTGGGAATAGAGATTAGGAGACTTATTTTACCCGTCGATATGCTTGTATTAGATATGTCCGAGTATGATGCTATTATCAGTATGGATTGGCTTGTTGCTTATAAAGCCATGATAATTTTCTTTAGTAGGAGCATTATTTTTGTTATACCAGGCCAGGAGATATTTCTAGTGGCGATGCCTTGTCCTGAGGGAGGATCATCCACCCATTTATATTACATAGAGGAGGAGACCTATAAGGAGATAATGATTCCTCTTGACTTGATTCTCGTCGTTCGCGAGTTTTTTGATGTGTTTCAGGATATACCAGGATTGCCACCTAGCAGAGAGATATATTTTGTTATAGATTTGATATCGGACACTCGAATGATATCCCGTGCACCCTACCGTATGTCTCTAGCTGAGATAAGGGAGTTGTGGGATCAGATTGAGCAGCTATTGGCATAAGGTTTCATCCGTAGGAGTAACTCACCTTGGGGTGCTCCCGTACTGTTCGTAAAGAAGAGAGATGGATCATTGAGGTTGTGTGTGGACTACCGAGAGTTGAACAAAGTCACGATACGGAATAAGTATTCATTTCCCTGAATCGATGACTTGTTCGACCAATTGAGAGGAGCTGCCTTCTTCTCAAAGATAGATTTGAGATTGGGATATTATCAGTTACGAATTAGGGAGCAGGATGTGTCCAAGACTACTTTCTTGACGAAATATGGATCCTATGCGTTTTGGGTTATGCCATTTGGGCTTACCAATGCTTCAGCTGTATTCATGGACTTAATGAATAGGGTGTTCAAAGAGTTCTTAGATCAGTTTGTCATTGTCTTTATAGATGACATTCTGATTTATTCCCAGACTGAGGAGGAGCATGTCGAGCATTTGAGATGGGTCCTTCAGACTTTGCGAGAGCATCAGTTGTATGCAAAGTATGAGAAGTGCGGGTTTTGGCTACATGAGGCCCAATTTTTGGGGCACATTATTTTCGATAAGGTTAGGGGTGGACAAAAAAAAGACCGACCCGAATGGACCGATTGGACCGAACCGAAAATTAAGGCTATTTTGAAATTGGTCCGAAAATCGGTTCATAAAAACTAAAAACTGATTAAACCGGTCCGGTCCGCGGTCCACTATAATAAAAGACCGATTTGGACCGGACCGGACCGATTCCAATATATATATATATATATATATATATATATATATATATATATAATAAAAATAATGTTATTGTGTTTCTTATGTATAGTTTTTGAATTAATGTATATAACTTATGAATTTAATTTGGAAGATTTTCTATATGTATAGACATTGTTTTATTTGGGTTAAAAAAACCCATGTAAATATCACTTGGAGTTTCAAGTATTATTTTTTTGTATATATATTTATGTATAAAATAGATAAAAAAATTCATAAAATGCACATATATATAAAATAGGGTCAGGACCGAATTTTACCCCGGATCGGACCGAAAAAAGCCTGGACCGAATTAGTAGGTTAACCGAATAAATCGGTCCGATTTCGATCCAAAAAAATTGAGGACCGAATATTCGGTTTGATCCAAAAAATAGGCAAAACCCGGACCGTAACGGACCGTGGCCACCCCTAGATAAGGGAATATCCGTAGATCCGGGGAAGGTGTCCGCGGTGAGGGAGTGGGGGTATCCAATGACACCGTCAGAGATCCGTAGTTTCTTGGGATTGGGAGGGTACTACATATGGTTCATTCGGGGATTCTCGAAGATAGCGGGTCCATTGACAAACCTGACTCACAAGGGGGTACCGTGCATTTGGGATGACGCTTGTCAATTGGCTTTTAACGAGCTGAAGGATAAGTTGACTTCGACGCCAGTGCTTGCTTTACCCAGTCCAAGAGTAGAGTACCTGGTGTATACTGACGCTTCCCTACAGGGACTTGGTGGGGTACTCCAGCAAGACGATCAGGATATAGCTTATGCCTCCCGTAAGCTTAAGCCTCACGAGAAAAATTACCCCACCCACAACTTGGAGTTAACAGCAGTTGTGTTTGCCCTTCGAATTTGGAGACATTTTAGATGGGGGTTTGCGATTTAATGGGAGGTTAGTGGTACCGGAGGGGGAGGACTTACGTCATGCAGTGATGTCATAGCCACATGAATCTTGATTTGTAGTACATCCCGAAGGGGATAAGAGGTACCAGGATTTGAGGTGATAATACTGGTGGAGAGGGATGAAGAAGGACATTGCAGGGTTTGTGTCCAAGTGTTCCACTTGTCAGTTGGTAGAGGTGGATCATCAGAGACCCCTAGGGTTACTTCAGTCACTAGAGATACCTATGTGGAAATGGGAGAGTATTTCCATGGATTTTATCATGGGGTTGCCTACATCATAGAGGGGTCATGATTTGATATGGGTAGCGGTGGATCAGTTAACCAAGTAGCCCATTTCCTGCCAGTGAGGACAGACTACACTACAGGAAAGTATGCCCATATATTTATAGTAAAGATAGTGAGGCTTCATGGAGTGCCCCTTAATATTGTGTCCGACGGGGATAATATCTTTGTGTCTCGATTTTGGGAGAGCTTCCAGGAGGCATTGGGCACCGAGTTGAGATTGAGGACGGCCTACCACCCATAGACGGATGGGCAGATGGAGCGGATAAATCAGATGTTAGAGGATATGTTGCGGATGTGTGTCATTGACTTTGGAGGGGGGTGGGAGTAGTATCTTCCACTAGTGGAGTTCGCGTATAATAACCCCTACCAGTTTATGATTGGCATGTCTCCATTTGAGGCATTGTATGACAGACCTTATCGTTCTCCCGCTTATTGGCTAGAGGTGGGGGACAGTAGGCTACATGGGCCAGAGGTGATTCAGGACACATCATCTAGGATTGAGATGATCAAGAGCTGTATTCGAGTAGCCCAGGACAGACAGAAAAGCTATGCCGATACCATGCAGTTCTTTAGGGAGTTTAGTGGGGGGACCAAGTGTCGCTGCGAGTGTATCCTATGAAGGGGATAGTGAGATTCAGGAAGAACGGGAAATTGGCTCCGAGGTTCATGCGACCATTTCCTATCATTAAGAGGATTGGACCGATGGCATATAGACTTGGGCTGCCAGAGCACCTACACCGTATCCACGATGTGTTCCACATTTCTTCGCTAAGACGATATCTCTGAGGTGAGTTAGCTCACACCCAGATTACGATAGAGGATATTGACCTCCATCTTGATAGTTCATACGAGGAGAGACCGGTAGCCATCCTAGACCATAGTGAGAGAAGATTGAGTTCAAAGATAGTTTCACTCGTGCGGGTCCAGTGGGAGCATCACAATGTAGAGGAGTCTACTTAGGAGCGCGAGGCAGATATGCGCAAAAAGTATCCAGACTTGTTCCTACCAGGTATATTTATTTTATTTTTAAATTTCGGGATGAAATTCCGTTGTTAGGGGGGAAGTATTTATTACCCCACATTTTTATGACTTTAAATAATTATAGGAGTTATATAATTAATCCGAATTTAAATTAATATTTACTAGCGTGATGTGAGTTAGTAATTATTTATGGGAATCATGTTGATTATTACTTAGTGAGTAAAGTAAAAATGTGATATGAAGTTATTAAAAATTATCGCGAGTGAATAATACGACAGTTATAGAATTTAAGTCGGGACGCACGTGTCAGTCGTGTCGGGACTAATTTAATGAAATAAAAAGTAAATTAATTATAAGTGGCCCGTATGGTCATTTCGAGTGCGCCAATGTGTACGGAAGGGTCGAGATAGTCAGAAAAGTGTACTTAGGGGTTTTGTTTGGGTCTCGGGACGATTTTTGGCCTAACCGATAATCCGGGAGGGCATTTTGGTAATTTTTATTTTAGGACCTTAATTAATGACGAAATTATTAAGGCTATATCAGATGGTGTGTCGAGGAAGTTAGGGTTCTGAGAATAAAAAAGTCAGGGAAACCATAGGAAGAAGAAAGAAAGAGATTTACAAGGTGTTCAAGGCCAAGAACCACCCATTTTGTACCTCCACCACCACAAAGCATAGATCGGAAGAAGAGGATCATTCCTATACCGCTCAAATTCGTCGGATCAGACCTGCAACTTTAAGGCAAGTATATATCTTGCTGATCTTGTATTGATACAACATTTATGTTAGAATAGGAGAAACAATTATATGTTTTAATGGTCATTTAATGTATTTGGAAGACTAAGATCCACATGTTTGAGTAGAAACCATGCTAGGTTGATATCCTGATTATGTGTAGAACATCAATCACAAATTTTAATGATTTTTAGAGGAAGAAATCTGGAAATATTATGTAGTTCTTGAAAGAATATGGTAGACAAGGGTTTGAGACAAAATCATGAATTGTACTCATTTAATGATGATTCCTTAAGGATTTAATCAAGATTTCACATTAGAAATTGTTCATGACTGTTACTATAACGTTTGTGAAGGTTGGAACGGAGTTTGGGATGAATTAATAGAGGTTTTGAGAATTAAAGTTGATGAAACCTGTAGGTAAAAATTTGCAGAAAGTGGGCCAATATCTGATCGATCGACTCAAGAATGTCGATCGATTGACTCTTCGTGGAAATTGAAACTTGTTTCCTTTTAAATGTTTAATCTAATCCCAATTTACAAGAACACTTAGACATAATTTAAATACCATAATGGGACTTGGGAAGGACCAAGAGGGTTGCAGTTAGGGTTCGGGTAGTGTGACCTTATGTGAGAATTAACGGTAGGATCACGAGGGTATAAAGTGGGTTATGATTGTGTGTGTCATAAATTGGATGTTGTGCAAGTTAATGACGACTTAGGATAGTGGGATATAGAGAGTACATCTACTGGTATTATGCATATAAAAATAATAGACTTCGAGGGACGAGAAGTACTTGAGAACTTGCGGTAAATGAGAAAATAAAAGGATGAACTAACTATACGTAGAATTCGGGTGTTACATGCCATGTATGGTTATTTATGTTATCGTTCGTGGGTGTACCTATCTGAATAATGTGTGTGTTTATATGTATATATATATATATATATATATATATATGTTATGTGAATATATGTGTTTAATCATACCCGCCCTACTTGCTATCACGAAGGTTTTCGTGACGGAACCGTCTTATTCTGATGTGACCTTTATGGGGAATATGGAATCGCACCCTAGAACATAGAACCTTGGCACAGCCTATCTGTGAGTGGTAGAGTAGACGGTCCTAAGAGATGTGAGGGTATGTACTGACCTCTTAGTGACTTGGAACTATGATTCGCCTCCAATTTATATGTTTTGTGTTAATACAGTTCGGGGGTGATCCGAATTAGTATTTACCTTATTTGTACGAGAGGTACAGGAACTTGATATATATATATACTGTAATTCATCTACTGTTCTTGTAGGTAGATAAAGATTTAATAATGATATTAAATAATCTAAGTGCTTGAGAACTTAAGACCATATCGAGTTGTACATATCTGACTTGGTAAAATAAATAAATTGATTCCGTATAAAGTATACTTATGCGATCACGTGAATAAGGATTTAAGAGATGAGACTGAATTTAGACTGTTTAACTGGGTTAGCATCATCTATAATAATTTAACAGTACATTAGGCGTGCACACTAGATGAGAGTTGAGAATTCCCAAGTGAGGGAAACGAAACTAACATGAATGGAGTATCTTCTAGTAAGAATTTTAAATACTTGCTAAATTGTTTTTAAAACTTTAACCATCGTGCTCTGACCCATTTCTTATCACCTATTCTTTGTCTTGTATATATATATATATATATAAACAGGTGCCCAGCCACAGGGGCGTCAGACTTAGATCGCTGGACTATTTGACGTGCTGCAGCTAGTGTGGGAGTTGCAGGTCCTTGCATTTAGACGACTTCATTCCTATTATCTCAGCACTTCACTTAGTCTCGTTAAATAGGGCATGTGTCTCCCATTCTCAGTTTCCATTTAGTTCAGAGAGACATTGTACTTGTTTAGTTTTCAGTATTAAGTTTTTGTTGGGATTGTTTTAGCTATTATATTGTCCTTGGATTTGAGATATCTTATTTGGGAACGATTAATCTAGCATGTTTATTTCATTTGGATGGTTTGGTATTCAATATTATGATTGAGTTCATTAAAATGGTGTATGTATAACAATTCATATTATTGGAACTTAATTCATGCAATTAAATATTTTGACACTTCGTTTAATTATTTATTAGGTGATAAATGAAGAAATTGTTTTTTGACAATGATGCTAATAATGAACCAACCAGATACTTTGTTTTAATTTAATAAAGGACTAATCACCTAGTATTTAATTAGGCGGGGTGTCACAAAGTGTAACTATTTTTAATATTTGGTCATATTCTCTAACCGGACGTCTTGTGACTACGTGTTACGTGTTACATTGGCCTCGTGCGAGGTGTCCGTGCCTCTTATAGGGGCGCTTGGGGACTATTTTGTGTTTTCACCCTTCAACACCATGTTTTCAAGCCTAAGACTAACTATTTGTAATTTTTGGTCATGTTCTTTAGATGTACATCCAATGACTACGCTGTTAGTTATTACGTGTTACGTTGGTCCCATGCGAGGTGTCCGTGCCACTTGTCGAGGCATTTTGGGGGTGTTTAGCATTTACACCCTTCAACAACATTTTTTTAAGCCAAAGTCTGACTATTTGCAATTTTTGGTCAATTTCTCTAATCGGGCATCTCGTGACTATGCGATCAGTTACTATGTGTTACGTTGGTCCTATGCGATGTGTATGTTCCTCTTACAGGGCTGTTTGGGGATTGTTTTGTGCTTTCACCCTCCAAAGGCATGTTTTCAAGCCTAAGTCTAATATTTGTAATTTTTGGTCAAGTTCTCTAACCGAATATCCCGTGACTACGCGGTGAGTGACTACATGATTCGTTGGTCCCATGCAAGGTGTACGTACCTCTTGTGGTACAATGGCAAGTTTTCAAGCCTAAGTTTAACTATATATAATTTTTGGTCATGTTCCCTCACTGAACGTACTGTGACTATACGATTAATTGCTACGTATTACGTCGGTTCCTCACAAGGTGTTCATGCCTCTTGAGGGGGCGTTTGGGAGTTGTTTTTTATTTTCACCCTTGAAAGGCATGTTTTCAAGCCTAAGTCCAAATATTTGCAATTTATGATCATATTATCTAACTGGGAGTCCCGTTACTATGCGATTAATCACTACGTGTTAGTTGAACCTGTGCGAGGTGTCCGTGCCTCTTGCGGAGATGTTTGGCAGCTATTTTGCATTTTCACTCTTCAACGACATATTTTCAAGACTAAGTCTATATATTTTCAATTGTTCATCATGTTCTCTAACCGAGCATCCCATGATAACGCGGTAAGTTGTTACGCGTTACGTTGGTCCCGTGGGAGGTGTCCGTTCCACTTACGGGCATTTAGGGGTTGTTTTGCGTTTACACCCTTTAATGGCATGTCTTCAAGCTTGAGTTTAACTATTTATAATTTTTGGTAATGTTTTCTAACCCGACATGCAGTAATTATGCATTCAGTTGCTACGTGTTACGTTAATCTCGTGCGAGGTGTTCGTGCCTCTTGCGGGGGCGTTTGTGGGTTATTTTGTATTTTCACCCTTCAAAAACATGTTTTGAAGCCTAAGCCTAACTATTTGTAATTTTTGGTCATGTTATCTGACCGTATGTCCCGCAACTATGCAGTCAATTGCTACGTGTTACGTTGGTCCCGTGAGAGCTTTCCGTGACTCTTATGGGTGTGTTTGGGGATTGTTTTGCATTTTCACCCTTCAATTGTATGTTTTAAAGCCTAAGTCTAACTATTTGCAATTTTTGGTTATGTTCTCCAACCGGGTGTCCCGTGATTACGTGGTCAGTTTCTATGTGTTATGTTCGTCCCGTGCGTGGTGTCTGTGCCTATTGCAGTGGTGTTTGGTGGCTATTTTGCTTTTTCACCCTTCAACACCATGTTTTCAAGCCTAAGTCTAACTATTTGTAATTTTTGGTCATGTTATATAAACATACGTCCCATGAATATACAGTCAGTTGTTACGTGTTACATTGTTCCCATGTGAGGTGTCCGTGCCTTTTGTGGGGGCATTTGGGGGTTATTTTGTATTTTCACCCTTCAATGGCATGTTTTCAAGTATAAGTCTAACTATTTGCAATTTTTGGTTATGTTCTCTAATCGAGCGTCCCGTGAATACGCGTTCAGTTGCTACGTGTTACGTTAGTCCCGTGTGAGGTGTTCGTGCTTCTTGTGGGGGCGTTTGGGGATTGTTTGCGTTTTCACCCTTTAAGGGAATTTTTTTCAAGCCTAAGTCTAATTATTTAAATTTTTTGGTCGTGTTATCTAACTGGACTTCCCGTGACTACGTGGTCGATTGCCACGTGTTATGTTGGTCCCGTACAAGGTGTCTGTGCCTCTTATAATGGTGTTTCATGGTTGTTTTGCATTTTACGCTTCAACGGTATGTTTTCAAGCCTAGGTTTAATTATTTGCAATATCTAGTCATGTCATCTAACTGGGCATCCTGTGACTGTGCGGTTAGTTGCTATGTATTATGTTGGTCCCATGCGAGGTGTCTATGCCTCTTACGGGGCGGTTTGGGTGCAGTTTTTCATTTTCACCCTTCAATGGCATGTTTTCAAGACTAAGTCTAACTATTTACAATTTTTGGTGATGTTTAGTTATCGGGCATCCCTTGACTATGAGGTCAATTGCTAGGTGTTACGTTGGTCCCGTTGGAGGTATCCATATCTCTTGTGGGGCCATTTGGTTGCTATTTTGCATTTTCATCCTTCAACGACATGTTTTCAAGCCTAAGTCTAACTATTTGTAATTTTTTATCATGTTCTCTAACTGGATGGCCCGTAACTATGCAGTCAGTTGCTACGTGTTACGTTGGTCCTGCGCGAGGTGTCCGTGCCTATTGAAAGACCGTTTAGGGGTTGTTTTTCATTTTCACCCTTCAATGACATGTTTTGTTGATGTTCTCTAATCGATCATCTTGTGACTACGCGATCAGGTTTTACGTGTTATGTTGGTCCCGTATGAGGCGCTCGTACCTCTTGCAGGGGTTTTGGGGGGTTGTTTTGCATTTTCACCCTTCAACGACATATTTTCTAGCCTAAGTCTAAATATTTTCAATTTTTAGTCATGTTCTCTAATCGGGTTTCCCGTGACTATGAGGTCAGTTGCTACTTATTAACTTGGTCCCATCCGAGGTCTCAGTGCCTCTCCGGGGCTGTTTGGGGTTTGTTTTTCATTTTCACCCTTCAACGACATGTTTTTATGCCCAAGTCTAACTATTTACAATTTTTTGTCATGTTCTCTAACCAGGCGTCCTGTGACTACACGATCAGTTGCTATGTATTACATTGGTCACGTGCGAGATGTTCGTGCCTCCTACAGGGGCATTTGGGGGGGTGTTTTATGTTTTCACCCTTCAACGGCATGTTTTAACGCCTATGTCTAAATGTTTACATTTTCTTATTATATTGTCTAACTGGGGGTGCCGTGATTATGCAATCAGTTTCTATGTGTTACGTTGGTCCCGTGCAAGGTGTCGATGCTCTTGTGGGGCTGTTTGGGAGTTGTTTTATATTTTCACCTTCAACGACATGTTTTCAATCCCAAGTCTAACTTTTTTTGTAATTTTTGGTCTTGTCTATAAATGAAACTAAACATTCATAAATCAAACTAATAAAATACAACTTGGGTATCAATTAGATTGTTAAGGGATGATATAATAATAGGATACAAATTGACTAGACAAGGATGAATTTTTTTTTGATACGCAATCTTCGTCTAAATTAACAAAAAGATCCTTCAAATTATGATTGTCATCAAGAGTAGATCAGAATACTTTAGGATCTTTTAATGAGTTTACTTTAGTAGTCATATCCTTTAGTGCACGCACCATAATAGACCAATTTCCATCATTTATGCACTTAGAATAGAACACCTCCTTTACGTTCTGAAAGTTACAAATAAAAGGCTCGTTGACTATGAGATCTTTACTTTTCCTCTTTGATAAATCAACCATAATAGGTCTGGAGTCAGGATCAACTTTACAAGCATTCATAGTGTCCTCCACCTTCACCCAGTCACAATAGAATATAGTTTCTATGAAATCTATATAATCAAGTTCCAAGACTTGTTGGACAATCCCATAATATGTTAGCACTGTATCTTTTGAATTTTTATTGCTTTTGATAGCAACACAAGTAATCAATGAAAAAATTGAAATTTTGTTATTTTGTATCAAAAGCTTTTCCACAAATGGGTATGCAATGAAATCAAAATCGTTGGTGCGGAATTTGTTAAACTCTTTCACATGAAATTTGAGATCTTTTGCTTGGTGCGCAAGCCTTGAAGAGAAATTACCTCCTTTTAGAAGCTGAATTTATTAATAAATTTATATTAGGATATATTTTTACCACACATGATCATATAACCCCACATATACGATATGAAAGTTACCTCTTTTGATATCCATGCCCTAAAATCATTTGTCATGAACTAATGCTTTGATTTTGGACAATTTTGTTCACGTACATCCTACAGGTAAATTTTAAAGTTTAAATCATAATATATAGAAGACGTAAAATCAAATAAGAGTAATTCAGTTAATTATGTAGCTACTTACTCTCTCCATTTTTCAACTTTATCTTGCACTTCGAAGACATAACGAGCTGATTGCTCATATTGTAGATTAATGAGTCTCACCACTTTAGGGTTACCAAATGGAAATTCATCCTTAAACTCGTCAGGTTCCTTGATCACTTGTTCTACACAAGGATTGGACCTGCTCACCTCTAGTTCTGGCATATGTTCTCGAGCATATAGATATGATTCCATAGTTATGTATTCTTCAAAAGTTAACCCTTCAATATACCATTTATTTTTTTATGTAATCCTTGAAGGTTTTCATCAAGAACTCAAAAGGATACATCCAACGATACCTAATAGGACCACATAATAGAGCCTCATCACATAAATGAACAAGCAAATGGATGTTAATATCAAAGAACGATGAAGGAAAATATATCTCTAATACACAAACTCCCTCGGCTAAAGTTGATTTTGCAGCTCTAATGTGCTTTTTGTTTACCACTTTTGCACAAAGTAGGGTAAGGCACAAACTAATTTCAATAATTATCCGACGGTGCTTTTTGTGTTTAGATAAGCAATGCCTATATAAAATAGGGATTAATTGAATGATAACGTGCCAATCGTGAGACTTGCACTATTTTAGGTCATTTGTTTGGTAGCTAACTATATTATGTAAATTATCGAAATAACAGGTTGGAGTCTTCAAGTTAAACAACGTGTCTAAGAGGATATTCTTCTCACCAGTAGTCAAAGTGAAAGAAATTGGGGGATAGAAATTCTTCCAATTATAGAATCATTTTTTAACCACAATTTCATCTTTATTTTCGTATCCTATAGATCGCGGCGCACCCGCTCTCCATCTTTTGAATGAGATCTACCCAGACATGTTCCTGTCAGATGTTCTGTGTCATTCTTCTTTGTGTGAAGCACATCAATAACATGCCTTACACGATGATATTTACTATATGCCAAGTTTAAAAATATTTAATTTTCTGGACCATGCCTTCATTTTACTAGGTTCATTTTCATCCCCCTAGATTTAAGCTTTAGGTTAATAAAATTGAGGATGTTTGCCTACATACCTATTCCTCACAGTCACAACCTTTGCCTTCTCCTCAATCTGTGGACTAGAAAGTCGATCAGGCTCTGTTCTATGCTCATGATCGACAGGTAAGAATTTAGACTTCTCATTCCTAAAAGGGTGATTGGTCGATAAAATTCTACGATGTCCCGTATAACTCATCTTACCACTAAGAGTTAGGCAATTAGCCTCAGTTTTATTATCCACATATGGGACATGTATAATAACCATGAACATTACAATCGAAGGCAGGAAGGTCGTGGATCGCCCATATTACCATTGCTTTAAGTGTGAACTCTTCACCCTTATAATAGTCAAACGCTATCATGCCTTTATCCCACAACTCTTTAAGTTCTACGATTAATGGGGCTAATAATATATCAATATCATTACCGAGAGACTTTCGCCCGAGTATCAATAAAGATAACAATGTGAACTCCTTTCTTATGCACAGTGTCGGAGGGAGACTGAGAGACGCAATGAGAACTGGCCAATAACTCTGATTAGTACTTACATTACCGAAAAGGTTAAACCCATTAACTGATAATGAAAGACAGGCACAATGCGGTTCCTTTATAAATTTACGGTGTCGTGCGTTTAAAATTTTCCAGATGATTGAATTAACTAGATGATGCATAGGATTCCCATCCACCTCGCATTGAGCGTGCCATGTCATGGCCTCTTCTATCCACAGTATAGTGAAAAATCATTTCAACCGTGGTTTGAAGGGAAAATACTTTAAAACCTTTTGTGGAACTGCCAAGCACTTGAGATATTTTGTAGACTTGACTTTTCAATTCTCAGAAAGGCACATATATAGGCTCACTATATACAAGACATTCATCATTGTCTTCGTTCTCGTTGCGGTACAATATGCAACCATACTTGTATGCATGAATAGATTTATACTCAAACCAAAACCCTTCAAGATCTTCTTCATACGAGGGTAATTGTCTAGTAGCGTGTTCTCTTTGGGGATAATGTCTTTAACTCACTTAAGAATTTTGGTTACGATGTTGTTCGACAAACTACTTTGACAGTTCAAATCATGTAAACTGATCATTGCGTACAATACCGAGTGACCTTATTCATAATTTTTATACAAAGATGTAGCTCCATAGTCTTTCAACCGTATATATTCCCAATCTTTGGGTAATTCAATATCAACTTATTCATTAGTCATAAGTCTCATTATCCATATCCATAGGCTGGTGGTTTTGATTGTGGTGGACTCCGTAAGCATCATCAATTAGGTCGGTCAAAGGACGATGCGATGTATATTCATTCACAATTTCCACCTGGTGGGGTTTTGCCACGCGATCACGTACCGGTAATTCTTACAGAACATATGGTACATTATTTTTGCCATGAAATGTCCATATATTATAGTCTTTCATCATACCCAATATTTACAAATGCAATTCAACGTCTTCCAAAGACTAAAATTTTCCATTTATACAATGATTGCACGGACACATACTATTAAGATTTCTATATTCATATTAATAAATTCCCAAACACCCTTAACATGATTATCGTAGCCATCCACTCTTTGTATTGTTGGAAAGCCATTCCGGAGTTTTCGAAATTCAAAATAAATTCATTAAACAAGATAAAAAATAAATATTACAAGCAAATTCATTCAAAGATAATTCATTCAAATGAAACAGATATAAAAACCAAATTCATTAAACTCTATCTAAAATAAATATTAAAAGCAAATCCATTCAAACAAACATATATTACAACCAAATTCATTAAAATATTATAAATTTCTTCATAAAATAAACATTGTTCAAGGCATAGCCTTGGGTAACAAATTAATTGTCCAAGTAGGATAATAATTTGCATAGTTTGAAACTAATGGCCCTTCCCCGCAGTCAACGTACGCAAGCTCATCTCCATAATTAGACTAAATTTTATCGACCATAATTGATCTACACCCATCACTAAAGGGTGATTGTGGACTTTTGTTGCATCAAGTATGGAAATGAGAGTTCACATTCCAATAATACTAGTATTTGACTAGTTTTGTACATAATACGACTCACTAAAGTCGGGGTGTGTTGTTGGCGATGATGCACGAAATGTTTCAGGTGTAGCATTTGAAAGGGGAATGTTCCAAATGAGGCATTTGGGAAGGACATGTTCCAAGGGGAGGATTGGGGAATGTTTAAGACATTTGGGGGGGGGGGGGGTAAGCCCGTGATTAACTTAAGAGTTTGACCAATTCGTGAATTTTATTCGTTAGGAGTGCCATGTCCTTTCGAAGCTTTAACACCTCTCCTTTTGTCTTAACACCTTCTTCCAACCCCCTCGCCACCTCACCTCTCACTGTAGAGATCTCGTCTAATAAAGGTGTAGTGTGTTGTAATCTAGTACTTGGCATATGTGAGCCATAACTCTTGTCATCCCCTTATGGTCCCTCCCTATCACATTAGTTGGGGAGTCTGATTAAATGTCATTGGGGCTGCACTCAGACTGATTGCTGGACATTCCCTCTATCATTTCCTATAACATAATATTATATTTAGGACCACATTTTAACAACAATAATATTAAAACGTGTATATATATGATAACTATATTTAAACTCACCAAAGTCAGTGCCAGTTTATCTGGAAATTTATTAGTCCCCTTTTCCTGTCGAGCATGCAAGTAGAAGTTGACCCAATTAGGTTGTTTCCTTTCTTTTGAAGTTCCCTTGGTTTGTTTTACCCATTCACCCTTAATATCATCATAAAATTTTCCCCAAGTCAGTGGGCATTAAAATTTTTTGATCTTTTCAGCTTATTTCTTACCCCATCATTTAGTTTTCCCTTCCTAGCCTCATTCTCTAAGAATTTTTTCAATTGGTGAGTAGGCATTTCAATATTCTTGGGAACTTTTTCTTTCATCCCTGGAATATCAGAACTCATTGCCTCCTTGGAAATAACCTTCGACTTCGAATCGGATGGGAATGAAAATGTCTTATTTAGTTGATCCCATACGTCTTCCTCTAAAATATAATCAACTTGCTTCCAGTTTTCTGCACCGCCAACACCCACAATCATCTTTTCTAGAGATAAACACCGACTTTTAAAAAGCTAAACATCACCTTTTTCACCGATTAGATTATCCCCACTAATGGAGAGACCAATTCTCTCCTTAGGGTTGGCTTGGGATCCCTCGGCAGCGGAAGTTAGGGGTGTCAGATTAACAGGGGTTTCTTGACTTGGGGGCATCAGAGTTGGAGTAGAATGAATCTCCGCCAGAGTAGAGTATTGATATGCTAGAGGAGTTGATAATTGAGCTTGTCGTGTAAGAGAGCGCTCATTTGGCAGTGTTTCGCTATTTTATTGATTGTTGTCGTTTATGTTTGACATTTCCTATCATTAAAAAATTAGCGAAGTATGTAAGAAAATACAATTTATGACTCTTTCCCTCCCTCCCTCCCCCCCTCTCTCTCTCTCTCTCTATATATATATATATATATATATATATATATATATATATATATATAGACACACACAACAAACACACCTTTTCGATAACTTTTAAAACATACTCGATGTGTATGATTTCCATCAAATCAGTATTAGTTTTTAAAAATATATGAAATTTTGCACATGGACACGTCGGCAGAAGCGTATCTATGTAAGTAACAAACATGCAGAGCGAAGACGGTGCGAATGCGTGAGTGCGTTGTTTTTCAAAAAATTATAAATGTAGGAGCGACGCGAGAGCGGCTATTAATTTAAAATTTTATAATAATATTAAAGGATATATAAATATAAAGTAATATAATGGGATCAATTTCGTGACCCCGTTCATGTGTCAAACGTACACTGAATGGTGTTTGTTATTCACATGAGACTATTTGAAACACCATCCAATGTGTGTTTAATACATGAGCCTTATTTCAAAAAGAGTTTCCCTAGTATTACTCATAAATATGTATCCCAAAATTTATATTTTAATTTCATCACATTCACGAAAAAAACTTATTTATCTCGCAAACTGACTGGTATATTCACTACGTTTTAGTACTTGTACAATAAATCAAAAAGAATAATATAGCTCCCTGTAGTTAACCAAAAATCATTTCCAAAGATGACCTTCATAAGCAATACCTGGAGAGAGTTTCTATATAATAGATTACATATATCTTATCCACGACATTTAGAATAGATTTCAACAAGTGGCAGAGATTACAGCCAACTGACAGAGCCAAAGCTTCCCATAACCCCAAACGAAGACACATGTAAACCAGTACAACATAAACCAAAACCAACCCATCGGTTTCATCGTTAAATCAACCAAAACAAAATAACTTCATCTCAAACAGAGGAACGAACTCAAAAAACTGAGAACGCGCTTTGAAATTTTTCAATCTGTGAACTCACCACGATTTTGACCCTAAATCGTCAGATCGCAATTATAAAGCGGGAGAGGGAGCCATTCTTGGTGAACTGTGTGACTGAGGTATCTATGATTGACATATAAAGGTCTGTAACATGAACTCAAAATCCTTCCTTCTTCAACTTATTTGCAAGCTCATTTTTAATATCCACGTGTCGCAAGATGTTGCAATCTGTGTGAATGCACTCTTTATGGAATTCTATCCACAAAGGATGAATATTTTTTTCAACCTTTTCTAACTCTGTCACCAACTCCAGTGCCTTGTTGGGCACAACAAATATATTCTCTATTGCCTCATCCCAGCATTCTGACAATGAAAACAGAATACGATCGAACAGGTAGTCTTGTGCGAGATGAACTCCACAATTTTTAATGTAATTACATTTTTCAATTTTTCTAATACCATAATTGTAAATTGGAGTTCCCTTTATATGGTGCGCACTAATGAAAGTTATTTTAATGCTGTCAAATTGCACCTTCTCGTATTCTTGTTTCTAGCAACTACTACTGTTGACTATATATATATATAAGGGTGTTAAGACACAACAAATTATTATAATAGGGTCATCATTAAGACAAATAATTAGTTAAAGGTTTATTGTAAAGATATATAGAGTGAATGTTTTAAGTATCCATCATCCGTATCAAATTAACCCAACAACCATTAACCCCACAATCCAACACAAGGTTATCCCGTACTCCTTATAAATTTTCTACTTGATTGATTTCTAATAACATAATTATAGAGCATTAGTTTTCATATACAATTCTACATCAAGGGTTTCATATAATTTAATATAATTTCATTTTTTGAATATCAATACAACAACCAATATATGTCGATTTCGAAAGAATGTGAATTCATAAAAATTCAACAATTCATAAAAATTCAACAACTAATATAATTTTTTGAATATTAATACAACAACCTGAAAACACACACACAAACATACACATAACACATACACGCTGAACACATACACACACACACACACACGCTGATCGCACACACAAACACATACTATAATTTTATGGGAAAATGAAAGGAGTACCTTGAGAAGAGACAACTCACCGAAAAATGAAAGGGGGAGATAGAGAGAGAGGCCATAAAAAAATGAAGTCATCAAGAGAGAGAGAAAGAGAGAGTTTCCTTATTTTTTATCGAGGGTGAAATAAAATATAGGGTTTTGATTTAATTTATAACTTAAATGAGGCCACAATGCAAACCCGTGACCCTTTGTGTGAATCCGTAATGAGTTAGAACTCGTCACGATTATAGATCGTGACCATCCGAAAGTGACCATTTTAGAATAGTACCCGGGGTCACGATTTCAAACCGTAACCAATGTTCACTAGTAATTGTCATAGGGGGTCGCAGTTCCTGATCGTGACCACCTTCGTGACCAAAATGGAGGGAATTTTCACGCAAAAATACTCTTGGTCATGGTATGTGGTCATCAGTGGGTCACGGGTCATGACTGATAGTTTGACCAAAAGTGCAGGACACTTGGCACCATCCTGAGTCACGCCTGAGTCACAGTTGATGACCATGACCCCGTTAGTCACGACTCTGAACCATAACCAACTCCTTAATAAGGTCACCCTAATCCCTGATTTGGTTACGATAAATAGTTAGGGGTCACGGGTTTTAACTGTGATCCCCTGGCCACGATCTGAAATCCTGACCCATTTACTGTGACTATTTTTTTTTATTTTTGATGTAGTCCTTTTCAAAACTAGTTTGCTAACACCAGGGTAAACAATGTAACATTTCAAATAGAAATTTGGTATAACATGTTTGCTAACCCTCGGGGTAAAAAAATGTAGCTCTTAAAAAGATTCAATTTTACTCGTGTTTGCTTGTGTGTATATATATGCTGTCCAATTTTTTAAAATAGTAAAAAAGTTATTTTTAGTAGCTTTTTTTTGTGGATAGTTTCAAACATTTGAGGGAACCTCGTAAAAAATATCATCTCAAAATGAATATTTTTACGTTTTAAAAAAATCGATCAAATGTTTAAATATTCATAAGAAAAATCAACTCAAAATATTATTTTCAAAAGTTTAGAAAAAATTGATCCGTATATAATGGTCCTTAGATCAATCCTTATCTGATCCGGCCTCATATATAACCTGGTGGCAAAAGGCAACATGCAACAAATCTGAAGATTCTAAACCAATCAAATCCACCCCTAACTCCCTACTTGATGATTTATTTGCTTAAATTTTAATTATCTTCCTCTCTCTCTCTATCTATATATATATATATATATATATATATATACACACACACACACACTAGCGTATGCCCATGCCTGAAGGCACGACGAAAATTTTCCACAGTACGTAATCGCAAAACGTATAATTTTTTTCAAAGTACGTAATAGCAAAACGTGAAAATTTTCGAAGTGCGTAATTACAAAATCACTTAGGCAAGGACATCCAATGTGTTCAGAATTGCCTCATTTCGATTTATGGTTGAAAATTTATGGCATTTCTCCCAAAACATACTATTTTAACTTGAAATAGAAAGTATTAAGGCAATTCAACGAGTGCATAAACATCTAACTATTTAAGACATCACAATCACATAACATATTACTATATTCATACTTTGTCTTCACTAACTATTGTGAACCCCGAGAAGGTGTAAAGAAGTAACAATCTCACTATAACATGTATGAACCTATATACAATAAATCCATGTGTATAAATATTAAAAGTTAATGAATCCTTAAATCGATGATATATATATATATATATATATATATATATATATATATATATATATATATATATATGAGTACAATGTACATATTAAAAAAACAAATAGCGACATTTATAATCACTTTAATTATTCCCAGGACTCTGCTTATATGGCTAATACTCGTAAAATTCGAAAACAAAGAACAAAATGCATAAAACAACGAAATCTACATATTGCCAACTAATGTTTCAGAGCATTACCAACATTGTTGTCATCAATTGCTCTCTTGGTTATAATCACCTCATAGGTAGGAACACTATTATTATTAGCATCTCCGGCACCACGTCCTCCAACACCAGGTAGGAAAGACATTGATCGTTGGGATGGGCCACCTGAACTGATCCATAGAGTCCAACTTCTATTTCCATACCATAATGAGTGTGGGGCAAAAACACCCTATTCTATAAAATGAATCAAATCATGGTAATTAGAATTGGCGGTGAAGAAATAGGCAGCAACAACCTTCATCTCTGCCCAAACAGATCTGCGAAACAGTGGGAGAGAAAGTTCAAATCATCAAAATCCACATAATTTAAACTCACCGCTCTTGAATCTGAAATCATACAACAATAAACATCCAAAATAACAGGCCATTGGAAAAAAAAATCACAACTAAATATCATTCGACGGAAAACTACAACCTTACAATTAGTACGTTGAGGGCATTTTTGTGTATTGGTGCTTTAGGTCTTTCATTCATTCTAGTCACAAAAATTCATGGATATGAATCCCGAGCCAAATCCATGTCAATAGACAAAAAGAAACAGTATAAATAATCAACTCAGTATGAATAATCAACTGAACTGGCTATAAAACAGACATTGAAGTAAAAAATCATTCTCCTCACCTTGTCATTCAAACAATCCTCTAGCTTGCCTACACCTACTGATATACTTCCTAGCATCTCCAGTCCAAAACTGATTGTACTCGTTACTACCTCGACCCAAGTTATCCACCTGCCAATTACTCCTCCCTATCACCTGTCACACAACTCCCTGCCAATGCAAGTCTACTCCGACAGCTTACCCCACCTACTATGACTCCACCTGTCCATCAAAGTCTTGGCATCTCTCTACCAAGGCAGCCTACTACTGCTACGCCATCCCACATCCCTCAAATCATATTCCTTCTCAGTCCCCTACTGCCCCTACCTGTCAAAAATGACCAATCTATAGCGTTTCCAATTAAGATGGTTTACATATCGTGGTGGACCTTAATACCTCACCCTCCACATTAAGCCACCCCACCACTCCGAACTACTCATCTAATCACCACCCAATGCAAACATTATCCCAACTCAAACAACAACAAACTCCAACTACTTTCTTACTTAATACTATTGCTACTCATTCTGATCCACAAACAGTTTCAAGAGTGGGTAAAGGACTTCTAGCCACTGATGTGCAATAGAGATGAGAAAACACATGAAGCACCAACTTCTCTTGGGGTAGAACGACTGTTGTTGCTGCTTTAAGGGCCTAAAACGGATGCTATTGCTGGTGTAAGGGCCTCCTGTTGCTGCTGCTTTAAGCAGGCCTAGAACGGCTGCTGACATGTGCCAACCCATGGCCAAAATCCCCTGCTAACCCGTTCTATCACCCATGCCAACCTGTGGCACCACAATGTTCAACCAATCAGGCGCAACAATAGGCAAAAAAGGATATTTCACTAATTGCATTACCAATAATTATATAAAAAAGAGTAATAAACTCAGTCAACACAATTTGATCCACCATTACTGTATCCACTGATAACAGAGTTTGGAGAACTTTAGTTACTGTCCAACAAAAGTGACTTTATAACATACATTGTATGAACATTGTAGTTCGTATAAACAATTGGAAGAGATCCACTGGAGTAGTCACCATGTATTCCAGGTGGTAGTTTAGGGCAGTGGATCAAGCTTATTTTAAAAAACAAAATGATTACATCCCATTTTCATACAATACCACAAAAAGGAAAAGAGAATAAATATATAAAATGAGAGAATGTGATCAAATCTAACACTAAAATCAATAATCAAAATTATTTTCAAGAGAGTTAAATGACAATAGCTAACTAACTATAAGTTCGGTACCTCATTCAAATGAAAAATACTCAGGTACAACAACCCCTATCAAGATCTTTTCTGAATAAGATCTTTCCCCGAACATGATCCCAAGCGTGGTCATCATTGGATTGAGGATGCCAGCTCGTGATGTTTTTACCAGCGAACAAATGGCCAGATTTTTAAATGTTAATCATTATGTCTGGGATAGTAATTCAAATATTCAATCACGTCGTCTAGTTGGATCTCTACCCAAGTTAGTTAAGAGTTTTGATCTCGATGCTAACAATATCTCATACAGGAGTGCTTTAAATGCAAATATCAAAAGACAGATTCTTGAGGGTCATGATACACCCAATCGGGAACCACACCGACATATATATGAAAAACTCCATTTATTGACCAACTCGAAGATCACAAAATGAGAGGGGCTATTTCAATTAAGAACTGGGAAGATTTTATCGGTGATTAAATTTCATCAGCATGTGTATACTACTGGCGCATTCATCCACAACCTCCCCTCCACCCAAACCACTAATGTTTACCTGATCAAAAAATAGAAACCAACAAATATTAGTTTCCTTTAAAAACCTAAACATAATTGGTATAATTTTTAGAGTTAAGTTCGTCACTTAGAGTCAGTTAACTTTCAAAGCTTCTTGATTATTCTTCTTGTCTTCACTCTTGACTAAATTCAAACCTTTCTTTGTTGTAGAAAGTAACTTCTTTCCCTCAAATTCTGTTGTGTCCTAACAAGGCACCATATATATTCAGGACCACCTAAATAGGGAGAACATACACCCCAGATTCACCTGTAATCTCTTTGCACCTACTAATAACCAAAAACTATCAAATTAAACCTGTCAAATATGTGTAAACATGAACTCCAATATTCAAAAATCACAACTGATTAATTAGAGCATTAGTTCGAATGACTTTGAATGTACCTGAAATGATTAATGTGCAATCGAAATTATGAGAAAAAATAGTAAAAAAAAACTCATTAACCCTGCATTTTAGTGTCACCCCAAAACATTAGAATCCTGCAAAAAATCTTAAAAGATTATTTAAAATTCTACAACTGCAATAGAATATATAAATGAAAAATTACTAAAAGCAACACACATTGCAAACACCAAAAGAAATAAATCCAAACCACAACTTGAGAAAAAAGAGTTGCACACTCTCAAAGACTCAAAAATTATAAAAACAACTCCAATATTTTAACATGCGAAAAAAAGAGAGAGGTATAGCTCAGAGGCAAAAGAGTATTATGAGCACTGACATAATATGAATCGCACAATGGAATTTTAGTTAATCATGTCAAGACCAATAAGTAACTCGTACAAATCAACAAAATATGTACATAATGCCCTCAATTACAAAGCCCTAAATTTATCAACAAATAATAGCCGAAATCTTTAGATAATAACCGAAATCATTACAATATGTAAACAATGTAAGCAAATTGAGTTTGTAGAAATCCTCTGAAATATCCGAACCCACGAAAACCAACACCGGAGTTTGCAATGAAATAAGCATAAAAACATAAAATAAAAAATAGCAAACTGAAATTGTAAAAAATATAAGTTTCGAAACGTAAAAAATAAAGGATACCTGAGTTTTCCGAGCACAACCTCTAAACTGTACAATCTGAGCCAAGAAACCCCAAAATGTACAATCTGAGCCAATCTCCAAAATGTACAATCTGATCTAAGAATGTAATGCTCTGAGTTTGTAATGAATACGACAATACCTCAGCAAGTAAATCCAAAACCTAAGAATGTATATAAGATATGAGCAAAGAAATCCAAAAGAATACTTGAGTAAAGAAATCCAAAACCGGCGAAATAAAAAACCAACGAAATCCAAAGCCAAAAAACCCCGAACCGAACATTGACAGGTGAGAGGTGAGCGACTGAGAGGTGAGCAAGTTACCGGGTTCTTAGAGGAGGTGAAGAGGGTTTGTGAGGGTCGGGAGTGAAGAAAGAGAGTATAAACAATGAAAGAGAGTGTAAGTTTGGGTTCTTTACCGAAATGCCCCAATTTTTGAATTAAAATCAAAGTTTGATAAGTAGAAAAAGGGGGAATCCAAATGTTTGAGGGTTAAATTTGTAAAAAAGGAAGAGATGTGATCTCAACCATTAAAATGTGTAAGGAGGTAGCATCATTTCGTACCGTTAAAAATGTGTATATTTTCAAAAACCAAGCTACTTTATTATATATATATATATATATATATATATATATATATATATATATACGTGTGTGTGTGTGTGTGTGTGTGTGTGTGTGTGTGTGTGTGTGTGTGTTTGTTTGTTATTTGGTAATATACTTTGGATTATTTCGTTAGATTTTTTACTCCAATATGGTGTGATGAATTCATTTGCTAAAATTTTAAATATGCTAGTTGTTTTATAATTATTGATTTTTTTTTTCAAAAATTATAAACTGATTTAGTATATGGGAAAATTATTTCTTTTTTTAAATGATAAATTGGTTGAGTATATATTGAAAAGGCTATATTACATGACATTGACATCAAATACGACGTTCAATTTTTTTGAGTATTAAGTCTCAAAGAGTTTTATTGTTATAGGGGGACTTAAAGTTAAACCTATGATTATAGATAATCCCCTTCATTAAGAAACTAAATGATAAGCTATAGAAAGATTCAAACAAAGATTAGTCATTACACCAGCAATTGAGAATGGTCACGATAGAAGGGTCATGGCCCATGACCTTGAACAGTTGGTCACAGCCCACGACTGTGACCATGGTCAAACCTCATGTGACATAGGTCATGATCAACCCAAAGGGTGGCATCCAATGGATATGGTCACGGCCTTAGACCATGACCATGGGGGTCATGTCCATGGTCCGTGACTAACTCGAGACAAAATGGGCTCCAAGCTCCCGCCAAAGTTGGACACGACCACAAACCGTGACCAGGTGCGTGACAATATAAGGGTTTCGGTTAAGTTTAGTTATGGCCTTGGGCGGGGACAATTTTGAAATAGTCACAATTACGATCACAGACTTAGGTCATGACCAACCTGCCGTGACCATTTATTTTTTACACGCCACACAACATGGTCATGGTCCAAGACCATGACCATGCTGATGATGTGTAAAAAATAAATGGTCACAAAATATGCGTCACGGACTAAGAAGTTGACCACATCTTGTAGATATTAACATCCGTGGTTAGCAGCTTATTTCACTCGAATTCTCTCTCTCTCTCTCACTCTCACTCCCTCTCACTCTCCGGTGATCAAATCTCTTTCAATGACCCTTAATATCTCTTCGGTGACCCTCAATATCTAGTTGAGGTATCCTCTAATGACCCTCAACCTCCATTTTCAAATGATGTGTATGTGTGCACTATGTGTACTGTGTGGGTATATATATATGTATGTATGTGTATGTGCGTATATGTTTATGTATATAGGTGTATGTGTGTTTGTATGTGTATGTGTGTGTATATGTATGTATGTGTGGGTTAAAATATCCAAATAAACTAGGGTTGTTAGGGAGGTCCACTAATCGAGACTTAAGAAAAATAAATAATTCCCAGTGTATGTCTAATTCCATCATATGGAGATTTTTAGCGGTTGGTTGAGAGTCTAAAAAATAGGGCATTGAGTGAAAATAGTGGTGCAAGTTTAATAAGGGGAAATTCCAAATATCTCTTTATCTTTTTGGTTATATTACTTCTTTAGTGTCTTTAAGAGCCATATTTGTTAGGATTATAAATATAGGCCTCTTTCCATATCTTCATAATCAACTTATCAATATTAGTAAGTTGAGAATAGAGATTGAAAGGGATTACTATGATTTTTGTGTGTTGTATGAATCTTCCTAGGTTTATGCATAAAATTTGATTAATTTCATTTGTAAAATTTAATTTTATTTCCTCAATAAACATGCTAATAAGATGATTAGTAAACCTTCTTAGAACTTTGATTGTGTAAACTTATTTGACTCACCAAACTCATTCCAACATTCAATCTTGATTTTCCAATTGATATTCAAATTTTGAAACATTCACACCATTGAATGGTAATAAATCAAAACTAATTGAGAAGGAGTTGAACTCATTAGTGAAATATGACTCAAGATTCTTAATGACTATAATATAGTCTCAACTTAATGTTAAATTAATTTTACATATCTGATACTAGTAGTTATGTACATGTTACCATGTTCTTATCTTTATAGAATCGTAAGTCATCATGTCTCCTTTTACCACTCTCAATATCCTTTATCTTTGACATATAACTATGATTTGAGGTTATTAATCAATGCACAATAACAAAAGTGGAGGTAGCTAGTGCTTTGCAAAATACTAATGAAATCGACATCAAATTAATTATGTTCACATTCATACGCACGGTTCCAATTTACATCTGTTCGCATAGGACTCATATGTGAAAATACAAAATGGTGTAATTGGA
The DNA here is from genome assembly GCA_949130495.1 of Sambucus nigra. NCBI lineage: Eukaryota > Viridiplantae > Streptophyta > Magnoliopsida > Dipsacales > Adoxaceae > Sambucus > Sambucus nigra. Next base: position 713,245,008 of record OX422210.1, read on the forward strand.
TTTTAATCCCAAAGGTTGAAAAACTTAAATTGGATTTTAAAACCTAAGGTTAAAATAAGATAAACTTAGATTGGATCGGTTGGAAAATAATAACTAGTTACTCGTAGGATTCATAATCACACCCGCATATATTTTTCTAAGGAAAAATAAGGCACGGTGATAATCATTGGCAACAAGAGTACGATAGGTTATAATTGGAACGCACTTATAACTCTTTTATTAGTGTCTCCATTTATAGGGTACTCATATTTACAAGTATGGTAGAAATAAGTTCGAATAGTTTAACTACCTTGCAAATTGTGGAGTTCATCTCCGTCAAGAGTACCTGTTCAATCTTATTATATTTCCCCTACCAGAAAGTGGGATGAGACTGTAGATAATATATTCTGTGTACATAATCCTGACGTAGCCCTGAAATCACTTACTTTGTTAGAGAAGGTAGAAAAAAATATTCACCCATTGTGGATATAACTACATCAAGAGAGCATTGGCCAACACTGTGATGTCTCATAACATATGCACACTAAATTGAATCTTTCCAATAAGTTGAAGAAGAAAGGATTCCGAGTTCATGTCACGGACATCTATACATCAATCATAGATACATTTCTTATTAGTTGGCCACATGCACAAATCCATAGATTTTTAAAAAGTAATACTGAATGGATGGAGATTAGACACATTGAACATGAGTTAAAGTCTTATTATGAGAAGGTATATACATATATATAGTTGTAAACATGATTAGTTAGTCGTAAACATGTTAGTATAATGATTTCATTGCTTACTGGGTTTTTATTGTAGATAATGTCGAGTGGCAATGGACAGAACGTAAAAAGTGATGACGTGACACCCTAACACGGATTCTTATCTCCTTCACCCCAATAAGGATTTTCATTACCATATGGTGAACAATTCTATACTCTGCCATTGGTTCACTCTACCACTCCATCTATAAGTAGGAAACAAGCACCGGTTACACCAACGCCCCCATGCCCCGCTCTCGGCACCTCCCGAGAAAATGGGAAGAAACCCTTTAGGTTCTCTTTTCTCAGGAATAATCCTATTGGAAATAAAAATGACCTCCAGATATTTAAATCCCAGTGTATGTCACTTAAGAAAATGAATGTGGGAGTCGAGGCAGCAAACAACTGGACTTAGTTGATCAAGCCATCAAGGATGACGTTAATGATCAACTTTGTAAGAGTTATTCATTCCCTTCCATTTCAAACCAAAAGTTTCATCCTGGGTTATTGAAGAGACGAGAACATATAAGAGAAACCTTTAATAGAGACATACAAAATTCCTCGGAATGTTGAAATGCCTGTCGATCAATGTAACAAATTTTTGGAAAATGAGGTGATGGACAAAAAGTGGGTCCAGAGGGAGAAAAGTAAGAAAAACAGAGAGAAAAAGTTAATATCCACAGGCTGGTGTCTAAATTGTATGAATATTTAAAGAGTGAATGGTCGGATAGGATAAAAGGCGACCCCGAAACTAGTAAAAAACCTAATCGGGGCTACTTGTTCGTGCATGCTCGATGGGACAAAGATAATATATTACCACCACACTTGGCTACGACTCTAGTGAGTATGAACAATCATTTATTTATATATACACACGTTATATAAAATAATGTTAAAATCATAAGACTAAATATGATTTTACACTACAGGAGTCGATCGAGTCCATTAGCGGTCAGTCCGGTTCGAGCCCTTATGATGACATTGAAAATGAACCCAGACCTTTGGAACTAACAAGAGAGGGGACGAGAGGTACCGAATTATATATGCTGGAAACCAAATTAAAGCACACGAAACCTCTCGTAGGTGAGCTCTCTTTGGTCAAGAATCTCATCTCAATCCAAGAGTAAAGTCAGACCACGATAAATGGGGATGTCCATAGATTAAGAGTAACCTTAAAGTGTTGACGTGTGAAATTGGGTAGCTTGTGTCCTTATTTACTTAGGGTTTCCCCTATCTTATCTCTCTCAAGGTTTTCACTTTCAAATGCCGCCTCTTTCCACCCCCTCCCTACTTCCTTCACCTGCTATAATCCCTAGATCATCGTCATCCACTCACGGTGACTATGGCGAGCAATACTATTTTAGGGACTTGACCAATAGTAGGATTATTAGTGTGTGCACAATTATTTCCTTGATTTTTGTAATGACACAAATTTCTAATTGAGTCCTTCATAGTTTTGGCTCAATTCCGAACAAAAACGTTTGAGTCATAGGATAAAGTTATACACCAACTTTCAAGCATATGACATACAAAAGTTGAAAACGTAGCGGCCAAGTTTAAAGCTTCATCAAAATGCCGAGTTTATTGTGCCTAGTTTCTATGTCAACAACAATTGTTCCGTTTACTCCTAAGGTATGAATGCATTATATATATATATATATATATATATATATATATATATATATATATATATATATATATATATATATATATATATATATATATAGATAGAGAGAGAGAGAGAGAGGAGCTTGGAACAATTTGTATTGGGTGTACTTTGTTTTTAAATTGTTATTTATTTTTAGAAAGATTTTATTAAAACTTTAAAATAAAGTATATAAAGTTTCTGGGCTAAAAATAGATTTTTCAGCTTTCTGGAACTTCATTTGATATTGTCGTTTGAACGAGTTTTTCGTTCGAACGAGAATGTCATTCGAACGAGGTTTGCCAACGAGTTCCCCTATTGGTCACTGGAATGTCGTTCGAATTGTCGTTTGAACGAGATGGCTGTTCGAACGAGAATTCCAATGAGATTTCCAAAGAGTTCAAAGTTTTATACACTGGAACCTCGTTAGAAGGCTCGTTCGAACGGGACTTTGTTCGAACGAAAAATCTCGTTCGAACGAGATTTGGCGGGAACAGTTTATTTGGCATTTTGAGCAGTTTTTCCCACTTTCCCACTTCTTTACCCCACTAACATTTGACAGAACTTAACTAGTGCGGGAACCAACATTTTTGGTTTAACCATTTCACATCTTTCCATCTCTAAGAGAGAGTTTGAGAGTAAAATTCCAAAAAGAAAAAGTTCAAGTTTGAGTGTTCATTTTTTTCAAAGAAAAATCCTTAAAACACTCTTGTTTACACCCATATTGTTTATTCCAAGTTTCAATATATATACATCTTGCTTGTTTTCTCTACCGCATTGAAGAGATTGTTTGGGTTTACTTCTAAATCCCTCAAAGAAGAAGAAGTTTGTTTTGCTGCGGCATTCTCACATGGTGAAAGGCATTATGTGTGGTTGACGGTGTACCTATGTCTCATTGGTGATTCTAAGATTTCGGTGGAGCTCCGGAGTTGTCGACTAGGCGGAGGTGTTTACAAGAAGATGCGTCAAGGCTTGAAAGGGGTCGAGTCGAGGAAGTAAGTCATCTGTCTTGTAATTATAAAGTCATACTTAGTGGACTTAAGGCTAGGGCCGTTCGAGGTTTTTTCCCATTGTGGGTTTTTCGTTGTACATCGCGGCGTAGTGATTCATTGTTTATTTTATCTTTTGCAATACTCACCTAGAACGCATGCTTAGGTAAAAAGATAAAATTGGTTTAAAATCACTACTTACTTAATTTGGTGCTAATTTAAATTTGGGTAATGTGTAGTTAATTCAAGTCGTTAATTTAATTCGTTAAAATTTGTTTGGCCTAATAGAGAAATATTGAAAATATGACTTAGGCAAATTTCTAGGACTTGGGTTAAATTAAATTGGTTTAGGTGAAATTAAAATTGTGTGTGTGTTTTACTTTAATTTCACGTTGTTTAATTTTAATTTAGAAAAATTAAAATTTGTTGTTTAATTGAACCATCTTTCGCTTTTCAAATTGGTATCAGAGCCGGAGCGCTAATTTATTGCATCAAAGATCCGTTTTTTTCGGCTTCTAAATTTTTTTTTGTGGTCCTTGTACTTTTAGGTGGTTCATTTTTACTCACTCTCATTTATTTTGCATCTCTCGATGGGACGTCTTAATGATAATTTGTCCATTTCTAATGATAATGAAGTTTTTGCTATTCGAGAGGAATTTAATGAGCTTAATAAGTGTAATGAAAAATTAAGAGAATTAAATTTGAGATTTGCAAAAAGAATTAAATTTCTTGAAAATAAAAATTCTTGTTTTAAAGCTAAAGTTGAATTTTTGCAAACCTCGCTATCTCAAAAAGATATTTTTCGTGAAATGCTCATGGACATAAATTACAATTTTAATATTTTAGAAAAGTCCAAGAAAGAGAGTGATTGTCGAGAAAAGACTATTAGGGACAAGTTTGCTCACATTGAGGGGGGAGCGTGATAACTTTCTAGGAGTTATAGAAAATTTAAAGAAGGATTCCCGTAAAATTGAGGAGTCTAATTTAATACTTGAGTCCAATATTTTAAAGATGAAAAATGACTTACAAGACTCGAGTAGTAGTTGTAATGGTTCTAGCTCATCTAGTTCAAATACTTCCGTTGCTAAAGCTAAAACCATTATTTGTTTTAGAGGGTCAACTTTATCCAAGTACTTTAGAAAATGTCATACCTTAGGTAACATTCCCCGTGTTTACACATGCTTGCATTGTGGTAGGAAAGGTCACCTTAGGTCATTTTGTTTTGATCTTAAAAGAAGTCCTAGGAAGTTTATGTCTAACATTTCATTAATTTCCAAACTCCATCATTTTAAATATACATCTATATGGGTCCGGAAATCATTTTTAGACGCGCTAGATATTAGATTTGTTGATTCTCATTTGCTTTCGCATGAAACCTCACTTGCTAAATCTAAAGGTTGAATGTGCTAGTTTTTCTTTGCATACTCTAGCTTTTTGTGCTTCATATTATATATCATTTCTAGGTGTATGCATGTTTAGTCATTTTCTAGTCTATACTCCATGTTTAATCACATGCTATAAGTATGATGTTTGTTTATCTTTTGTATTGTATTTCTTTCATTTTTTTTTGCATTAAATGAAAAATACAAAAAGATTTTTGTTTATCAATTGTGCTTTACCTTTTAGTAATTTATACTTAATGAAAAATACAAATGATTTTTGTATCTTTTAAGTATATATTTTTATTTTTGGTTAAAAATTTCAAAAACTCAAAAAGATTTTTATTTTGTGTGTATTTTAGTTTGACACACTTTATGTGGCATACACTTGTGTTAGAATCCCATCTTTTTCGCTCCCATGTGGATAGAACTTTTGGTTTAGATGGTCAATCCTTAAAATGTTCTTTACCATGATTACATGGAGTAGTTGGATTTTGTGTTGATATAATGGATTATATTTTTATACGCCTCTTTTAACACATGCGCGAACTCATTTGATATTTTAACTTCACATGTTATATTTGAGCTTTGTGAGGTGTTCTCCTACCAATCTAGTCATCTACATATTTGTGATCTAGGAGGACTAATGCATGTAAAAATTCGTTGCACGTGAGATTTGTGAGAATTAAAAATATTATATATAAATGTGCACGGGGAAGGGCTCCGAAAGGATTTATTATCCTTTGCGAATAGTAAGCCACCGTTTGTTTGGACATAAAAGAAATACGTGGTCCAATGGCCTAAAAATAGAATTATGGCATGAAAAAGAAAAATACTTGCCAAGGCCTATTTTTTGTTTGATATATTCATTCAAATATATATGCTTATTGAGGGAGATTGGATGGTATATCAACGGTTTGCACAATTTTCGTTTATCCTAGTTGTACTTTCAATGTCATGACTCTATTGGTTTGTAGAATCATCAAAAGTCTAGGCTTGTATGCATTGTGTATGTTTGTTCATTGAGTTCAGTTTATATTGTCACATGAGGTTATATCCAAATGTGATGAAGTTTGCAATCAATTGAGAACTCCTTGAACATGTTTTAAGTGATTGGGTCTAAATTTAATTGTTGCTAGTTCGCACCCCAACACTTTCGTTTCCATATGACACATTTTTTCCATACGAGTGTGAAAAGCTTATCTTATTTTGTGTCATTTGCGTCTTTATATCTATATATATGTGCGTGTGCATATTTGGTATATCTAGAGTATGTATATATATGATATTTTTTTGATCTTTGCCTTGCTTTCTAGTCCATCTACGCTTTTAATTCATAATTAATATCTAACTTGTTGCATTCTTTGTTGATATCACATGCTTAATACTTTATGTATCATATTGGTATCATTCTCTTGCATCCTAGTTGGTATCCGTTATTATTTGTTGGATTATTTATGCTTTTGTTGCCCAAGTACTGTAATGTTCTCATCACTTTATGCACATTTGCATGTTTAGCCTGTTATCCCATACTATTTATCCCTTGTTTAGTTTAGAGGGTGTATATGCTTTAATTGGGGGATATAAGTTAATGTTTGATTCTTTAGCCTTTGTCTATTCCTGAACAAAAAGGGGGAGAATGATAGGGAAAGAAATGGTATCTAATCCTATTATCATCGTATCTTAGTTTGGGATATTTTTCTTAGAGAAATGGTATCTAATCCTATTGTCACTGTATCTTAGTTTGAGAGATTTTTCTTAGGAGGGGAGTGCTATCTTCTTAGGTTGATCATAGTTGATAAAGCAGAGAATTAATTTAAGAGGAGAATTAATTTAGGGGGAGTACTTACTTTAATTGAATTTCATATTTTGATATTCCCGATGCGTTTAATAGTTTGCTTATGTGTGCAGGAATTATTCTAAGCGAAAACTTTCATCGGCAAAGATATTGATCCTTCGGTTGTTTGAGTCAAGCTATGTATTTTTTATTTTGGGTGGGACATTTTTATAAGTCTAGTAGAGCTTGATGGCCCTTTAGGGTTTTTATTGGTTTTTGTCCCGGAATATACAAAGGGGGAGATTTGTAAGGACGCAAATTTTCAATTGAGTCCTTTGTAGTTTTGGCTCAATTCCGGACAAAAACGTTTGAGTCATAGGATAAAGTTATTGACCATCTTTCAAGCCTATGACATACTAAAGTTGAAGACGTAGCGGACAAGTTTGAAGCTTCATCAAAATGCCGAGTTTATTGTGCCTTATTTCTACGTCGACACCAATTGTTCCGTTTACTCCTAAGGTATGAATGCATTATATATATATATATGACCTTGGAACAATTTGTATTGGGTGTATTTTGTTTTTAAACTATTGTTTATTTTCAGAAAGATTTTATTAAAACTTTAAAATAAAGTATATAAAGTTTCTGGGCTAAAAATAGAATTTTCAGCTTTCTGTAAGTTCGTTTGATATTGTTGTTCGAACGAGAATGTCGTTCGAACGAGGTTTGCCGACGAGTTCCCCTATTGGCCACTGGAATGTCGTTCGAATTATCGTTCGAATGAGATGGTTGTTCGAATGAGAATTCCAACGAGATTTCTAACGAGTTCAAATTTTTACACACTAGAACCTCGTTACAAGGCTCGTTCGAATGAGACTTCGTTTGAACGAAAAATCTCGTTCGAACGAGATTTGGCGGGAACAGTTTATTTAGCAGTTTGAGCAGTGTTTCCCACTTTCCCACTTCTTTACCCCACTAACTTTTGACAGAACTTAACTAGTACGAGAACCAACATTTTTGGTTTAACTTTTTCACATCTTTCCATCTCCAAGAGAGAGTTTGAGAGTAAAATTCCAAAAAGAAAAAGTTCAAGTTTGAGTGTTCATTTTTTTCAAAGAAAAATCCTTAAAACACTCTTGTTTATACCCATATTGTTTATTCTGAGTTTCAATATATATACATCTTGCTTGGAGTGTTTGGCACCGGGTTTTCTCTACCGAATTGAAGAGATTGTTTGGGTTTACTCATAAATCCCTCAAAGAAGAAGAAGTTTATTTTGCTGCGGCATTCTCACATGGTGAAAGGCACCATATGTGGTTGACGGTGTACCTATGACTCATTGGTGATTCCAAGATTCCGGTGGAGCTCCGGGGTTTTCGACTAGGCGGAGGTGTTTGCAAGAAGACGCGTTAAGGCTTGAAAGGGGTCGAGTCGAGGAAGTAAGTCATCTGTCTTTTAATTGTAAAACCATACTTAGTGGACTTAAGGCTAGGGCGGTCCGAGATTTTTTCCCGTTGTGGGTTTTTCCTCGTACATCGCGGCGTAGTGATTCATTTTTTATTTTATCTTTTGCAATACTCACCTAGACCGCATGCTTAGGTAAAAAGATAAAATTGGTTTAAAATCACTACTTACTTAATTTGGTGCTAATTTAAATTTGGGTAATGTGTAGTTAATTCAAGTCGTTAATTTAATTTGTTAAAATTTATTTATCCTAATTGAGCAATATTGAAAATATGACTTAGGAAAATTTCTAGGACTTGGGTTAAATTAAATTGGTTTAAGTGAAATTAAAATTGTGTGCATGTTTTACTTTAATTTCACGTTGTTTAATTTTAATTTAGAAGAAATTAAAATTTGTTGTTTAAGTGAAACATCTTTCGCTTTTGAATTTTTATAACTCATGTTCACAATTTACCTTTACAGATGGGTGAGGCTCAGATACAAATTGATGAAATATACAACGAATACGGAGAAATGCATGTGTACATTTGAAAACGGAGAAGGGAACGCACTGAAAAATTATGAAAATTATTTTATCACTTGGTCAGTTTATTTGTTGGTCAAGCCTAGGCCATGAATAATTTTTGACAATTTGTAATATTTGAGAACAAGTAGTAATATTTTGTTTATTGAAGTTGTTTTAAGTTTTTTAATTCGATCTTAAGTTGTGTTAAGTAATTTAAATGAATTATGACTTGTGCATTATCGTATGCAACACGACCTTTGTTCCAACCTATTAATACAGATGAATTAAATTTTGAAGATTATTTAACAGATTTACCACAATACAAAGAGTGGATGGGGGAGAGTAACCCAATATCTAATAATCATGTAAATGTCATTCAAGGATTTATTTAATACGCATATAAAAATCTTAAAAGCAACAAGATTTTGTATCCGTGAATCCATTGTGTGAATGTAAAATATATGTGTTTAAAAGATGTGGAGTTGAATTTACTAAAGTGGGGAATTTTGCAAGACTATAAGATATGGACATACCATGGTGAAAATAATGTACCTATGTTCCAAAATAATTACCTCTATTCGACCATGTAATGAAACCTAGCCGAGTTAAAGTGGTACATGATTCGCCAACACATCATCCTATAACCGACCTATTTGATGATGCTTACAAAGTCCAAAATCATTAAAACCACCAACATATGGATACAAATAATGCGCATTATGACCAAGTAAACTAATAAGTTGATGCTGAATTATGTAATTATTGGTTTGCATAATTTGAAGAGTCAATTTGGTTTGTCGAGCAATAGCGTAACCAAAAGCCTTTAGTGGGTTAAAGACATTCTCTCAAAAGAGAACATGTTACCAGATAATTATCTTAGCATAAGAAATATCTTGAAGGGTTTGAGTTTGAAGTACAAATATATTCATTCATGCAAGTTGTAGGAGGGTGGTTATACCGAGGTTTGTGAAGAATTGGAAAGGGTAAGGCGTGACCCATTCCATTGGGCCCTATCTTTAAGGCCTACAAAGTCTCAAGAGAAGCTATAAGATGAAATCTTCCTCTTTTAGTAGTAACATAGTTACTGTTGTGACCTTCTTCATGAAAAAACTAGATAACAACAAGTTTCACAAGAAGTAATGATATCTGGGAAAGAGAGATCTCCTAAGAATAATGGTTGTAATGTTGGGAGTGAAGAGGCAAACACTTTGACACTTAGAGATAGAGAACATGGAAATATTACTAGTTTTGTTGCAATTTTGATAGAGTAACAGTGTAATGTGAGTTTTCTATATTGTTCTTGACCTTACCAAAGGGTCCTATATATAGGTATAAATTAGGGTTGACTTGGTATTTTGGGTGCCAAAAATGATAGGGAACTTAAGGACAAGGTTTGTAATGTACCTTTTGTCCCTATCTGGCTGTTAGCCTCCTTCCCCCTATGAAAGGATACACCTAGTGCATACCAAAGTCAAAAAGTAAATATGTCGGATAATAGGGCCAAAATATGTGATTTGGTAAATATCCTTTCTAATGGTAACTTGTTGTACAAACTTTTATAAAAAACTTGCGAGTGGCCTTGAGGGACACTCGCTAATGGTCATTTAGAAAGTTCTCTTATGAGCAACCTCTTGGCTACTCACTTCTTTATTTTAAGTGTAGGTTGTGTGAGTTCTTGAGTGATTCCTAGAGTCCATCTATTAGTATTCTCTCTATATTAAAGTGTCAAGTGATTGATCTTTGACTTTGACCAATGAACCATGTCTCTCAACCACCAAACCAAAACTCCTAGGAGATCTCAACTGGCCCACTTCATCCCTTCTCACTCAACTAAGGCTACCTGTGCAAGAAGATAACATTAGTGATTCATACATTTTTAGTAACATTTTTGGGGATGGGGCCACTCATGGTGGATTCTCTCTCCCTAAGTTATTTATGAGTAACAATTTGGGGAGTGGGGCCACTCATGGTGGACCCCCTCTCCTTAAGATATTCCTTGAAAATAATTTGGGGGGATGGATCCACTCGTAGTGGATCCCCTCGCACTAAAATAATTTATGTAGTATCAACCTTGGGGAGTGGGGCCATTCATGGTGGACCCCCTCTCCCTATGTCATTGTCTTGTATCAATCTTGGACAGTAGGGCCACTCAAGGTCGATCCCCTCATCCTAGGTCATTTATATTATTGATCTTAGGGAGTGTGGCCACTTCTGGTGGACCCCCTCACCCTTTATAATTTATCTGATTGCATTAGTAGAGATGGGGCTACTCGTTGTGGACCCCCTTATTTAGGTTGAAGTGTGCCTACTAATCAGCGGGTGCCCCTATACATTAGTCCCCTTATGCAAATTCCTTTGTGTTGGGCAGACCAAAAGGCTTTATACGAAATCATCGCCTCTTATTGGAAATTGAAAGGTTCACTTGCTACTTCATCATTATTCTGGGGTATTAAATTTCCATATCAGTTCACCCAAGGTTTTTGGTTTCGAGGAGACACGTGTCATCTTAGTAACTTGTGTCCCATCATTTGGGTAATGATTCATCTACTTTTTAGCCTCCCAAACGTATGGGTCAATTATGATATGAAAGGCTCATTAAAAAAAAGCTTTATTTTTACTTTACCACTTCAAACTTCTTCAAAGTTCAATAGAGAGAGATAAAAGCTTCCATAGCCATTTTTACGAAAAGCTTCAACCTACCTCTATTTCTATATCTTATTCCTCTAAGACTCCTTCTTCCACCATCGTAACCACCACTAGCAAAATGCTAATGGGGTCTTTTCCCATTTCAGTGACTGTTTCCACCGTCTTAGCCACTGGTGTTACCATCATGGCCACGACTGTCATTACTACTTCCACCACCCTGATTGGTGGCCCCAATTCTAATATTGCCTTTACTGGGGACCCCTCGTTTGGAATAACACTTTCAAAATCATAGAAGGAGCAGTTGGACAAATGCTCGAAGAGAGACTTTGTCTTGCATCGTCTAGCCCCTTACTTTGGGGAGAAGGATGCCTTCATGCCTTCACTTACCCAATTTGAGGAGAATTTCATTGCTAAGATCGTCGAACGGACTTAAGTGGGCCTAGGTGAGTCCCCTAATATCCATATAATTTTGGTTGATATAATTCTTAGGGTTAGAGTGGATATGGGTGACTTCCCCTATTCTGACATTAATCTCAACGTTTGTGGAGGTGCCCCTAACGAGTGGAACCTCTGGGTAGATCATGTCCTCACCACCCCCTCGCATAAGGCTATCATCGAGGGGCTTGGGCTCGCCAGAACTATTGACAGTTTGAAGTCCTTCACCATAGCCAAACATTCCACCACCTTTAACTTGCTGGACTCTCACTAGAGTAGGTACTCTCACACCTTTGTAACTGGTCGGGGTGAATTCACCATTATCTTAGAGGATATCTGTGAGTTGACATATCTTCCTTATTTGGGGAACATTTTTTTACCGAGGACTTCGAGGATGCTGTGGAGGAGATATTGTAAGAACTTAATACATCCCTTTATTAATGCTCTCATTACATTGCTATCAACAAGACTGGTGCCACCAAGAACTCATTTGCAAAGTGGCAGAGGTATTGATTTAGGGATTTTGAGCCCCTTCCCAAAGGAAAGAGTTTGAGCAGGGGGCTAAGAGCTAGGATGGGACCAAGTTTAAGTCCCTTTCACACTTGCATGTATTTTTTATCACCTTCCTGAGTCTATTCTAGTTCCCAAGGAGGCTAGATGACTCCCCTCGAGAGTTTATTTTTAGACTGGCTGTTTGACTTACTCGAGGGAGAAATATTCCCCTCGCAGTCCTGACCTTAGGGTCTATATACACTTGGATGGATTTCTCTCACATCGATATGGAAAGATCTTGTGGCCATTATGATGTAACCAATTTTTCTAACACTTTTATTTTGATGGATTTTCTTTTTGAGATGTTTCCTAACTTTGCCCCAGAGGCGAGGGCCTGTCATAGTGAGGCTGCTCAAATTTTAAGATATCATAGGAAATACCCCAAGACCTCCTTGGTTCCTTTAATTAATAATGTTGATGAATTTTATTTTTGCTCTTATTGAAAGAGAGTGGGTAAGGTTTTCACATGGGGGTCTTTCTTAGCTACCGTAGGTACATTCAGCCATCCTTATAATGTGGAGTCTGTTTTTACTTGCCCCCATATCTCTATGATGACTATGATTCTTCCCTGAACTCTTCCCTCCTTAACTGAGTTGGGTCAAGATGTGGAATTTTACCATCCTCAGATGGTGAGGAGACAGTTTGGTTATGATCAAGGCATCAACTCTCCCATCTATTTTTCAAGAACTTCCCCTTCAGAGTTGTACTTTGATCCCTATGATAATTTTACTTTTAAAGGGATATTGCTTAGAGTTGATGACCTTGGCGACCTATTTATGCCTGCTCGATACTACCTTCCTTCCTTCACCCGTTCATGGCTTAGTTTATAGCAGAGGAATGTGTCTCTGATTCAGAATTGTATGGTGGATTTTCCTCACGAGACAATCCCCAAAAGGATATTAAACACTGATAAATACCTAGGTAAGAGGACCTAAAAAGAGTTGTGGTACCATTGCATAGTCATGAGGACCCCCTCGAGCAGGTCATCTCTATTTTGGTGAGGCCTTTGCTCGATGAGTCTATTTGTACAAAGCACCCTGGGCCTCAACCTATCAAGACAAATGGGAATGGGATGGGGAAGGCCAAGTCCAAATCCTCTTCTAAAATAACATCCTAACACTAATGTGTCAAGCTTTATTCCCGCCACAATCAATGCTCCTCTTTCCCCTAGGAAGACTAGAGCCATCAAGAAAAATAAGAAAGTTGGTGGTGAGGTTTTTGTTCCTTCTTATGTTCAAAACTAAAGTTAAGATACTAATACCCTTGGCGTGGAGGATACATACTAGACAGTTCATGAGTAACGTTATAAAGTATTGAGCATTTTTACACAAGAGCCACCCATTTCATCCTTCTCGATCACTGAAGGTACTTTAGTTAACTCCTCTTTACTTAGTGAAACTACTATCCATGAGGCTTCACCTGTTAGTTCCCTTTATTATTCACTTGAAGAGGAATTAGTTGATTATGTAAGCACCCCTTCCTATGATGACAACAATTATTCTTCAAATAACCTAAGTGTCTTTGATCCTCTTGATGATCTTCAGCCTGATGTTTGTACTTTATTATCAGTTTCGAGGAAGTCTGATTGTTACGATGATGCCATGATTTAATCTCCCTCCACTACGAGACCTATGCATGGGAAACTACCTTATGGGCAGAGCACTCTCCCAGATTTTGTAAGTGTTTTCTTTTCTATTTCTTTGCTCATCTCTTTATTCCATATATTTTAAATTTTTGTTTCATGTTTCACTAAATTTAAATTTTATGATTTTGCACAGGCTTCTTCCGTTGGGGCGAGTGGTTCCTCAGATTTGAGGAACACCTCCTAGCCTATTTATCTTCGTGTCTGAGTGACCTTTTTAATGTAAAGGAACTCCATTCTTGCTTCATCTCTAGTCTTGGCTAGAGAGGTTTGTCTTAACCATTCTAGAAATTCTCCTCCTCTCTATTTTTATTAACTTTATTAAAATATTTTATTTCTGTTGACCCTACATCTTTCTTCTGTGTACCCCACTACTACGAGGGCCTCTTATATGTCATCTCGCTCGATTCAAGTATTATCTAAATCTCTCTAAGTCTTTTGATTTACTGCCTCTTAGACGTATCTTCATGCATTCATCTCCACGCGTTTGCAGAGGACTATTCCCTTTAGTTGCACTACCTCGCTTCCTTCTTACTCTACAGTGGGAAGTTCTATAACTAGGATTTCCACTACTTTATCCCTAAAGGTATTGGATTTTCTCTTATTTCTAGCATCTTCTTTCTGCTAATTTCCTATGCATGACCACAATTTATATTACATTTGCCACTTTTGTCTTGCTTTTTGTAAGGCACCCCTTCACGTAGACCTTTTACCTCTAGAGGGAAAGTGTTGTCCACTAGAGTTGCTATTCCAAGACTATCACCTTTTGGGAGGAAATCTATCCCCCCCATTTTGTATGCCTATGGATAACAGGCCCCATATATATTCCTTTCCTTCTCAGCCGATCTTCGTCATCACTTCTAGCGAGTCTATTAATAGGCCATCACAACTTCACAGGTATAAATTAATCTACTTATGCCATTACCTGTTTTGTCTATGTTCATTTTGCATAAAACTGATGCTCACGTAGGGTCTGTAGGACCCGTCGTAAATGCTCGTCATGCTCCCCCTCAGTCCGAGAATAAACCAGAATGTTATCTATAAAGACAATGACAAACTGATTCAAAAACTCTTTGAATACCCTATTCATCAAGTCCATAAATACCGTCGACGCATTAGTTAACCCAAATGGCATGACCCAAAACTCATATGATCCATATCTGGTTAAAAAGGTAGTCTTTGAAACATCCTATTCCCTGATACGCAGTTGATGATAATCGAACCTTAAGTTTATCTTTGAGAAGTAGGATGCTCCTCTTAGTTGGTCAAACAAGTCATCGATGGGCATCATCACAGGGTTACCTACTTCTTAGAGGGGTCACGATTCCATATGGGTGATTGTGGATAGGTTTACTAAGGTAGCTCACTTTTTTCCCGTTCGGACTGATTACACTATGGGACAGTATGTCGAATTATTTATTTATGAGATAGTGAAGTTTCATGAGGTGCCTCTGAATATCGTGTCCGTCAGAGACAAGATTTTTATGTTATGCTTCTGGGAGATATTTCAGGAGGCTATGGGTACCGAGTTGCGGTTGAGTACAGCTTATCACCCGCAGACGGATGGGCAGATATAACGTATTAACCAGATGTTAGAAGACATGCAATGTATGTGTATCCTAGACTTTGGGGAGGTTGGTAACAGTACCTTCCCCTAGTGGAGTTTGCGTATAATAATTCCTATCAGTTCACCATCGGTATGGCTCCATTTGAGGCACTGTATGGTAGAACTTGTCATTCTCACGCGTGTTGGTTAGAGGTGGGGGACACAAGCTACTAGGACCAGAGGTGATTCAGGATACGTCTTCCAGGATTGAGATGATTCGTAGTCGTATTCGGGTAGCCCAGGATAGATAGAAAAGTACGGTGATGCGAAGCGGTCCTTTCGTGAATTCAGTGTGGGGGACCAGGTGTTATTGCGAGTATTGCCTATTAAGGGTATTATGAGATTTAGTAAGAAAGGGAAGTTAGAGCCTAGATATGTAGGACCATTTCCTATCATTGAGAGAGTTGGACCGGTTGCTTATAGATTGGGGCTGCCGGAGCACTTGCATAGGATACATGATGTGTTCGATATTTCTTCACTAAGGCGATATCTCCGGGATGAGTTGGCTCACACTCATGTTGCAGTATAGGAGATAAACTTGCATCCAGATAGTTCTTATGAGGAGAGACCAGTAGCAACCTTGGACCATATCGAAAGACTCTTGAGATCGAAAGTAGTTACATTGTTTAACACCCCGTCTAATTAAATACCGGCTAGCTACTCCTTTATTAAATTAATACAGAATATCAAGTTGGTTCAGTTGTAGCATCACTGTCAAAAACATTTAATTTTATTACTAGCCACCTAATATTTAACAAGAGTGATGCCAAATTTTACTAAATAAATTAACATAATCCAAGTATTTAAGTCAACAACCATTATTCGCATAAACAATCTCAAATAACTAATCAACGAAATGAAATAAACTGAGTCTGGAGTAAAGATTCCAATATAATGCCAGAGTAAAAGAAAAGTCCCGATACAAGAGTCTGAATAAATAAACCAACATCTGAAATAAAACTAAAAGTCTGAGAATGCTATCTCTAAATGGAAATGGGCGATATACCCTAACAGATGAGTAACCCTGAGTAGAATCAAGTACAAAATGTGAACGCATCTTATACCGAGAACCTCTAACTTCTACCGCAGCTACAACACGTCAATAATATAATGGAACTCCTATGCTTGGCGTCCCTGTGGTTGGGCACCTAAAAGGTTTTACAAGAAAGATAGATTTGGAAGCAAACGGGTCAGGGACCGAGGTGAAAACATTTTAAAAATATAGTAAGTGTTTAAATTATAATAGTAAACAACACATATAATAAACATGTTAGTTGCGTACTCTCACATGAGTTTCTCGCCTCTCAACTAATGTGCACGCCTAACGTAGACCCTTAATCCATCTTAGTTACGCCGCTAGCTACCTAGTCTGCACCACTCCTACATTCTCATTCTAACATAGGGTATCTACTCGTAACACCCAAATAAAACATAGTCATAACCCATATTCACGTTCATTAAATTACTTATCTCAAGTGTTAATTAAATTCTCACATTCTTAGTCCATTACAATATCTTAGTTATTCACATCTACTAAGCAACACTACAGAACTATCACAAGTATATGTATATGCACCAGTATAATATCTCATATACAAATCAGGCACACCACAAGGATAGAACCTACGATGCCCTCATACTCTGCTATCAAATCCCGGTACATCACTCACGTGAGGATCACAATTTCTGAATCACTCAGGAACCATTTCAATAAAAATCACACATAGTGGAGGCGAACATAGTTCACATACCCATGGGTCACGCACATACCTATGCTCCCAAGGTCAGTAGACTTATCCATTCAGCGATAAGCCTTTTCAAGTCATATATTTTGAGGTATCAATCTAAAGTCCCCCTGAAGGTCACATCGAGACCAGACTATCCTCTTACGAACGACCTCCCGTGATAGCAAGTATGGTAGGTATGTTATACACACAATAATCCATTTACTAGAAAATCACACAACCAGTATAAATACAATTTCAATATAGGTATACTCCTCCCCTATATATTAAGTCTCACCCACAATATTTACGTTTCGGATATTCTATGTAATATTTATTTAACGCGACAAGCCTCGTCATAGGGATTCGGGTACCTATACCTATCCCAAGTGAATACTAGGTCTCCCATTTGTTCCTAAGGTTATCTCAGCGAATATAAAATCTCTCTGCTAGTGTTCATACCCTTACATTATCTTTTATTCCGCTTTCAGTCCCAAATCAAAATATTTCAAACCGTCCTCACTCAGTAATTGCTCATAATTATAACGTTCAATCCCATAAGTTATAACATTTTTCGGGCAATATCTAAGACCCTACTGACCTTAACTAAGTCCCATAATATTATATTAATCACCCTAAGAATCAATATCGGCTTTGGAATTTTCATTAAACCTTAAAGGAAAACAATTGACAAAAATTGAGAGAGGTCGATCGATCGAAGAAAATGATCGATCGATCGATCAACATTCTTGGATCGATTGATCGATCAAGCAGGTTTTTGCCCAGATTTCTCTTAAACAGTTACGGGTTTTACCATTTTTACACCTCAAATCCTCCATTACAACATATCAATATCCCAAGAAAGTTTACCAATCATTAAGCCAACATATATATACAAGTTCTAACGTTCAAGAATCATTAAACTATAGTATAACATCATTTTCTTGGATCACAAGTCATCAATTTCACTACAACCCTAATTCTTCAATACTTCTTCCATAATCATCATAATCCTGAATTAAATGTCATGATTCTTAACCCTTAATTTATAATCTCATTCAAGAAACATTTCCAGAATCACCACTACATGCAAACCTACCCCAAATCAATTATTAAGTCTCCAATTTCATGTTTTTGCCATTATTCATAAATTGACATCAAACCTAAACTATCATGTAAAGTATATGCCATAAATTTTTACAAGATAAATCACTTGCCTGAAATAGAGTTTCTGATCTAATGAAGTAGACAGTATGGGGAAGATCCTTACTTTTCGATCTACCCGATGGTGGTGACGGTGGTGCAAAAGCCTCTAAGTGGTGGTTATGGCCATGGAAAACCCTTCGAACTTCTCTTCTCTTCTTCTCTAACTGCCATGATGCTTTTTGGTTGTGAAAACCCTAAGGGACTCAAGTGTTGGCTGATAAAATTAGTCTAAAATTCGTAGGTCATTATCCACCAAAAATAGGAATGACTAAAATACCCTCCCGGGTTGCCGATTAGGACTAAAAATGCCCCGGGATCCAAACTAAACCCCCGGTTAGTGTTTTCTGACTATCTCGACCCTTCCGAATACGTTGGCACACCCAAAATGATCATACGGATGACATAAAAATAAAATACTTTTAATCCATTAAATTGGGTCCTGACACGACTGACACGCGCGTCCCAACTAAATTATCGAAACTGCCGTATTTTCAACTTACGACAATTTTAATAAATTCAATAATCACATATTACCATAATCACTCTGCAATATTCAACATTATCGTCATAGTTAAATACTAACACTCATTTCGCTAGTTATTTAAATCCGAATTAATTTCCAATTAATTATCCCAAATTAATTTAATTAATCCCATAATTATAAACAATTTTATTTAATTAATATCATAATTAAAAGCAATAAAAATACGGGGTATTACACATAGGTGCGTGCTCAGTGGGAGCACCATAACATTGAGGAGTCTACTCAGGAACGCGAGGATGATATGTGAGATAAATACCCAAAGTTATTTTTACCGGGCATGCTTTTACTTTCTAAATTTCGAGACAAAATTCCATTATTAGGGGGGAAGTATGAAATACCCTGTAATTTTTAATAACTTTTAAAAAAGATAAATTAAAAGTTAATGATGATTAATTAGAATTAATTATGACAAATTAATTGGGATTAATCCAGATTTAATATCACTAGAGATTATAGTAATATATGATTCTAAATATTACTTAGTGATATATAGGTAATATATGAATATAAAGTAATTTATATTGTCGTGAGTTACTAATACAAAAATAAATGAAAGTAACCCGGGACGCGATTATGGGACGTGTCGGGACTAATTTAAATAAATAAATAAAAAGAAAAGATTATTTTATATCAACCTTATAATCGTTTTGAATGCGCCGTTGCATCCGGAAGAGTCTAAATAGTCATTAAAGTCTACTCGGGTGTTGAATTTGGGTCTCCGATCAATTAGGAGATTGAAAGACACCCGAAGGGGCGTTTTAGTCATTTTTCTTGGGAGATGAATAGTCTCTTAGTTTTTGTCTTTTAACTTACCTTTAATACTTTTTATTTAAATAATACTAGACTCTACGTAAGATTCATTTCATCCAAAAACTAGTGAGAAAGTTGAGAGAAAAATAGAAGAGTCTTAAAGAGAAAGTGACAGGGTAGATTGCGGAGGGGAAGAGTTCCTGCAAAGGAGGAGTCACCTAGGACAAACCAAAGGGACAAACACCATCTCTTCACCTTGCACCACCACCATAGTCACCGGAAAAGTCATCGAAAAAAGGGAAGGAGAAGTTCTAACATTTGTCTTCATCAAAGGTTCAAATCGACTTTTAAGGCAAGTAATTCTTGATCTATTTTAGTGATTAGAATATCCATGTGAGAATAGGATTTTATTGTAGGATTCATGAACTTATGAATTTAGAATTTATAATGATTGGTTAATCAAGATAATGGTTAGGCAAAATTCATGTAGTTGAATACATAACATGTAGGGACTACGATCATGATGAAAATTAAGGATTTTATATGTAGAGAAAAATATATGTTCTTAAGGTTATTGAAAAGGATGATAGTAATTTCATGTAGAAAAATCCTAGCATGTTAAAAATGAAATTTGATGATTTAGGTATGAAATAATGATTCAAAATTCTGAGGTTTCAAGTTGGATAAAAATGGAGAATTCCGATTATTGAAATCTTGAGGTTTTAATGGGTTTGATGATAATCCCTTATGAACATGTGGAATTGATATTTTTATGTGTAAATCAACCATGTATATGTTTAAATACTGTTAGAATAGTAATTCTGATTTATGGATTCTGTTAGGATAGAAATCAGTGAGTTTTGGGTGTTAAAAATTGAGGAAAAACGTAGAAAACTGGAACTGAAGACGGACATAAAAAATGATGACTTCGTTCAAACGAGACCTGACTTTGTTTGAACAAGATCCCATCTCGTTCTAATGAGATTACTGACTTCAAAAGATATTTCCAAAAATCTCCAGTTTATCCCAGAATAGTTTGGGAAATTATAATCTGGCACATAATGAGTTTTTAAATAATTTTAGCACATTAATAGACTGAGAAAATTGGGATTAATGTTGGAAAATTATAATATATTAAGGATTAAAATTATGTGAGAGATATCTACATAATTATTATACGATTTAGAGGAGAATAATTGTTATGACAAGTACGGGTAACATCGAGGACATATATACGAGTACTTGGGTTAAATAAAAGATTATGAGAGAAATAATTACATAATATATGTACGATAATAATCGTGATTACAAATACGGGTAGTATTCGAGAAATACGACGGGTACTTGGGATAGGATAAATTCCTAATATAATATAGGTAATGTAAGTACCTAATACTAGATAGGTAGATGATAATGCTTATTTGATTGATTGATGGTTTATGTGTATGACATGCCTAGCTTACTAGCTATTAGGGGAGGTTTGCGCGTGAGGGCAGTCATATCCTCATGAATCTAATGGGATTATTGACTTGTCACTCGAGAACATAGAACTTAGGGATTGATCACCACTTTTGGGTGTAACCGGTCATTTAGTGAGGTCATTTCTTCTGAGAGGCCTAGCATGAGCACTATGATAGTGCCTCCCTAACTATTCGCTTTAAATTTTCTTTTGAGATTTATTTTTCCATGCAAGCGATTTGCTAACATTGGTCTGTTTCTTTGTCTTTAGAATAGCACTGCTGAAAATTTGCTTGCAGGGTCTACTGCGAGTCTTGTGAAGGTGACCCCACAGGTACTACATATTCTACATATATCTCCCACTTTTACTGTGCAAGTCTTTTCTAATACTTCTTCATTTACTTGTATTTGGGTTAACGAGGCTGAGGTCCTAGTATTTATGAGATACATTAGGAGTACTATAGAGTTGACTCTGCAGGTACTTCTTTTGGAACATCTGTTTGTTATACTTGCCTTTTATTTTTCTGCACAAGTCCCTTTTTTTAACATATCTGTAGCTGAGTGAAGTACACTATATAGTTGACTCACTTGAGTCTGTACTATATAGGATCCTCATTTAGTTTGGAAATGGTGACAAAATTGGGTACATCCTTCAAGTGCATCAAAGTACATTCATGAGCATCATCAACATCGGCAAAGATCAATTTCAAAGGTAGATAAATCAACACACTCACACTCATAAGATTGCATTTCATGACATAATTGGTTGGTGCGTGCTAATTGGATTTAAAATGAATTTTCTATAATTTTTAGATATTTTAAATTAATTCTCTACAATTTATGGGAATTTAAAAATAATTAAAACCTATTTCAAATTAATTAAATTAGGCTTTTAAACTGTTTGGGGTTGAAATTCATATTTTATAAGTTCCTAAAACTTACCTTGGGTAGGATCCAAAATTGACACATAATATTTTGGTAGAAAATGATATTTTTTAAACTTTTAAAACACGCGTATGAGATTGATTATGAGGTTGTCACGTGGTTGCATTTGATTGGTTACATTTGTGTTTTCTGTCTCTCACATTCACGAGCATTACTTTCAACCGTTCGATCAAACTTATCAAGGGCCTGCATGTGTTATTTTATAATCCAAGTGCAAATATTTTTAGCCAACCCTTAGATTAAGTAATCGAATAGCCTATTTAACCTTATCCCTCCATTTGACATATCCTTCCAGATCCTTCCAACCCTCCTATAAAAGAGACCTTCGTCTCAACCATTTAAAGATTTTAGGAGTGTGAGAGTTTGAGAGAAAAAAAGAGAGAGAAGATAAAAAAATAAAGATAAAATAAAATTTCATACAAAAACTCTCGAATTTTTTTTCTAGAAAATTACTTTTGTGAGTTAGGGTTTCTGATTCCTGATTTCCTCTTAAGTCTAAATGTCTCGTTCAATAACCTTGGAAGATTTAGATCTCATTTCTCTTTATAAACTTGTAGATCTAGATTAGTGATATATTTTTACTTAGATTAATAAGTTGTTTTGATTTCTTATTTTGAGAAATCATCTTCTCGTGTTGGATACTGTTTAAGTAAATCTTGTAATAGTTTTTATATCCACCATCTGTCATTTTTAACAAAACTGAAATAATGAATTACATATTTTAGATCTCATAATTTTTCAGTTCGAATTTTTTTTTTGTGAATAAATAAAGTTCTAAGGATCTAAGTTTTAAAGATCCTAGGGATATTCAGATCTTGGAATATTTTGTGAAGAAAAAAAAGAACGAGTCTAATTTTAGAAATGTGAAAAAGGGGTTTAATACTTAGATTTCTGTAATTCTTCGGAAACATTTGTAATTAAGTGTGTGTGAGTGGATGCATGGCATTTTAGGCACAACACTCACTACACTGTCACCCATAATCATAAATGTGTGTTGTTGGTTGAGACGTTCTGATTTTTGAGTCAACACTATAAAAGCAAAGAAAGGAAGCAAAGCAGGAAACAATAAAATGACACTTACATTCTTCAGAGGATTGAAAAAGAATATTGTGAAGGGTGGATTCTCAGTAGGTATATTTCTGGACATATAAATAAGAAAGTATTTATATGATCTATTTTGTGTTTATAAACTTAATTTTTATAGAGGATTTTGCTTTTGTGGTGTAGAGACCACCATGGATGTTTTCCTAATTGGGTGGGGCTTTTCCATGTAAAAAATACTCTCTCTCTTGTGCGTGATTTTTGTCTTTCACTACTACATTCTGCTACATAGACTTGGGATTAATCTAAAAAACCTATTTCCAAGATTCTTAAATAATTTGTTCAATCAAAATGTTTTAACACATCTTGTGTTCTTTGATATGCCCAAAGTACACCTTCCTACTCAGAGACACTAACCACGGCCTGACTCACAACCGAGGTGGCAGAAGCTCATAATAATTAAGTAATATCATCTCTCATAGGGTCGGCACTAGTAGACGTTGCATTAACCTCATACATCAACCTCGGTTGGGCATCAGCTGAGGTCAGTAAGGCTTGTAACTGTGTTCAGGCATCCATCAACAAACAACATCGAACCTGAATGACGTTATATTTTATCAGCCAGTCAGTAAAGCCTCATAGGCTCCATCATCATGACATGGGTCGGCCCAGGCCGACGTTACATCTACCTCGGCCAGCCGACCTGGTCGAGGCCCACATGAATATTTACCTCGGGCAAAGGAACATTCGGACTTCACCAACCTCGTAGTCATCCAGACCGAGGTTGGCACCAACCAAAGACAGCCGAGCATTTATAAGTACATGTATGGCTTGGAACACGTGGACCAATCTGTCATAACTGAATCGTTCCCTCTACGTGAGGGATTATTAAGGTCATCATTATTTAGTTAAGATCAGCCAGGTGTCATCCTGGCATTGGTTGGATATTCATGCACATGCTCATTGCATGCTTGGGGGGTATATTACACCCCCTATGCACTATATATAGAGGTCATCCTCTACCTTGTAAAAGGATCCAGAATTGCAACCCTAGATGGAACTCTGTCATTTTACACAGTAAAGAGAGAAAGCTTGAGAGACTATATCCATGGCCATTAGTGCATTCATTGAGTGATATTACTCACACACTCACAGTGGACGTAGGTCAGATTGGATGAACCACTTACATTTAAGTGTTCATCCTCTTCTCTCCTAATCTCCTTCTACATATATATACATATATTCTCCTGTGCTGCCATTGTTATCACTTGCTTGATCTTGTAAACACCTTATCTGGTGGTACTGTTTCCAGCATCATCATTTTGGCACTATCTGTGGAAAGATTAATATCTTCCTAGATTAATCTCATCAAAGACTCTGGTGGTGAACCAGGCCTCACCCTTCGTGTGAAGCTGTTTCACCATTGAAAGAGGTCCTTTAAGGTATTTGATCTCTTATATTTTCATCACAAGCTCTTTAGCCCTAACACATGGCACTGAAGTTACCACCACCTCTTGCACCATCTGGTGTTGAAGGACCTAGTTCGATCCAGTCACTACCCCAGTCCGAGATGGATGAGGTGGCAGCAGCCTTGAGGTCATTGGCTGCAACGCAACAAGTAATGGAGGAACAGTTTTCCCATCTAAGCCAAAATATGATGAGGCCACCTGGGATCTCACCGGAAATGATCACTCCGGAGGCCGTTCAACCACATCCAGAGGCCAGGGGACCACCCTAGGCACTGCGAAAGGACCAACCTACACCTCAGCGTAAGAGGGACATTGCTGACCCTAGACGTCTGTGCCTGGGGAGGCAAGGAAATTCTTGCCCCGAGGATAGGTACGATGCTATTGAATCAGAAGATGATCCAGCGGATTGCTGGGAGCCATACGAGGTTTTAGACAACACAGTATGCCCTATACAGCAGAGACAAGATTGCGAAGCAAGAAGGGTCAAGGTTGGAGATACCCAGCCTAGAGGATCAGCTTTTGATCGCTTGAGTAGAGGGTCGACCTTTGAAAGGATCGACCCAGTCAATGATCTGAGGTAGAGGTTATCCAGGTCGAGAAGTGCAACTGGATCTCAGAGGGGAGATGGTGAACATCAGCCTCGCCATGGCCGACCTCTTCATGGCCAAGACTGTGGTCAAGAGGTCAATAATCGACGTTATGTTGCAGTTGGGGAAACCTCAGTCCACCCCTTGGAGGTAGCTGGGGACAACCTCGGCCAGACTGACGTTGCTAAACCATGGAATGAATCCATCTAACGTCTGGAAGAGAAGATATGGAACCTCATCAAAAGCCAAGACCCACCCCACTTGTGGCAAGGATAGTGAACTTCCCAACCCCTACCAAATTCAAGCCACCTATGGTGTCTTCCAAGTATGATGGAAGTACCAACCCGGTACATCATATTGGGATGTATCAGTCTGTGGCAAACATCTATTTAATCCCCGATGAGATGAGGTGACGAGCTTTTTCAAGCACCCTGACGGGAGCTGCACACATTTGGTTCACTTCACTTCCTAAAAATTTCGTGGAGAACTTTAAAGGTTTGGTTGAGAGGTTCATACACAACTTCTATTTTATGGTAAGCCCTCAGAAGAAGATGACCCATTTACTCTATGTAAAGCAGGGAAAGAATGAGGGCCTCAGAGACTACATTGTAAGGTTTAACAAGGAAAAATAAGAGGTTGAAGACTAAGAAGAGAATATAGCTATGACAACTCTTATAGAAGGATTGCATAAAGGTAAGCTACCGTAGAAGCTTGCGGAAGACCCTCCAAAATCCATGGTCGAGCTGTTAGCAATAGCTGGTAGAGTTATGAACGACTGAAGAAGCAATGGCCGCAAATTATGAGGATGAGAACGAAAGTAGCAGTGGAAAATTCTAAAGGAAGAAAGACGAAAAAAAGAGGTCCGAAGATGATAAGTTTGCACACTACACTCCTCTAGCTGTGAGCTGAAAGCACATCCTTAATGAGATAAAAAATAACTGGTCCCTGAGATGGCTGGAGAAGCTGAAGGCTCCTCCGTATAAGAGGAACAATAATCTGTGGTGAGAGTTCCACCAAGACCACGATCATCTGGCTGAGAAGTGCTTTACCTTGAAGGATGATATTGAGAAGATGTTGAATTCTGGAAAGCTCAATAAGTATGTTGATGGTAGAGCTTCTAAGGGGGGAAGAAATGACCCTAAAGAGAAGAGAAACGACAGATGTCGGGAAGATGCCCCTACCAGAAGAGCGGAGGACTCAGATGATGATGACGATGACCTCGACCTCCGACCAAAAGATGATAATGTCCCAGTGAAGAGAGTTGGTATGATCTCTTTCAAGCTGAACACCATATGTGGAGGGTTAGTAGGAGGAGGTTCAGAGGTACCTGATCGCAAAGTTCATAGAGCAGAGGCTATGTCAATGACCAAAGTAGAGGTTGTGAATCTGACATCTTTAGAGGATAAATAGAAGAGAAAGAAGGTAAATATGGATACTCTTATAGTTGGATTCTCCCGACTTGATTTCAAAGGTCTCCTAGCTCCCCATGATGACCATTTAGTAATCACGACAAGAGTGCATGGATGTGAGGTACAGAGAATCCTCGTTGATGGGGGAAGCTCAGCGAACGTAATGTTTTGGCCTTATTTCAAGAGCTTAGGCTTCAGTAAAGCTAGGCTTGTACTCTATCATCATCCATTAATCGGCTTCAGTGGTGAAAAGGTCCATCCATTGGGCATATATGAGATGGATGTACGAATGGGAGGCGAGTGACCTAAAAGGTTCACCCGTAAGATCAATTTTTTCATGATGGATGAAAATGTCTTCTCGGCCTACATCATAGGAGGAGTAACCCTCAAGGAGTTTGAGGCCGTGCCATCAACGGTCCACTAAATGCTAAAATTACAGACCCCCTATGGGGTAGGAGAAGTGCAGGGTGACCAAACATCGGCACATGAATGCTACTTCAACTCTACGGAAGAGAGAGAGGCTCATAAGAAGGCAACCACCACTTATAATATTGACACCCTTGACCCTGGAGATGAGACAAAGCTAAAAAAGGGAGAGGCCGCGGAAGAGTTATAATCCATTATCCTCAATGAGGATGAGCCGAAAAAAACTATCCAAATCGGAAAAACCCTAAGACCTGAGATCAAGGAGGAGCTGGTGAAGCTAGTGAGGAAGAGGTAGAGTGTCTTTGCCTGGAGCCACGCAGATATACCAGGTATTAACCCTGAAGTTATGTGCTGTAAACTCAATGTTTTAGAAGATGCTAAGCCCATCAAACAAAGAATAAGGGTTTACTCAAGGGAAAAGTATGATGTCATCAGGGAAGAGGTCAGAAAGATTAAAGAGGACAAGTTCATTAGAGAAGTCATATACCCTGAGTGGTTATCTACCGTTGTCATCGTGCCGAAAGCTAACTGGAAATGGAGGATGTGCGTAGATTTCACTAATTTGAACAAGTCTTGTCCAAAAGACAGCTTCCCTTACCACGAATTGATTAGATGGTGGATGACACAGCAGGGCATGAGCTCATGGGCTTCATGGATGCTTACTCCGGGTATAACCAGATTTTTATGGACCTAGAAGACTCAGATAAGACATCATTCATCACAGATAAGGGTACCTATTGCTACAAGGTCATGCCCTTCGGGCTGAAGAATGCAGGGGCTACTTACCAACGCCTTGTAAATAAGATATTTGAAGATAAAATAGGCAAATCCATGGAAGTGTATGTCGATGACATGGTGACGAAGAGTTTGAGAGCCGACACTCACGTGGCCGACCTTGAAAAAACTTTTCACACTATGGACAGATATATGATGAAGCTCAACCCGACCAAGTGTGTCTTTGGGGTAGTTACTAGAAAGTTTCAGGGGTTCATAGTCAATCAGAGGGTGATAGAGGCTAAACCTGAGAAGATTAATGCCCTGCTGGAAATGAAGACACCCAGAACCATCAAAGATGTTCAAAGGTTAACCGAAAGAGTTGTTGTGATAAATAGGTTCATCTCGAAGGCTACAGATAAGTGTCTTACTTTCTTCAAAGTACTTAGAAAAGCTTTTGAATGGGATATGGAATGCGACAAGGATTTTAAAGAGCTGAAGTCCTACCTCGGATCCCCTCTGCTCCTATCGTGGCCCATTCTGAGGGAAAGGTTGTATGGATATCTAGCTATTTCAGAATCATCCATCACTGCAGCCATAGTAAGAGAAGATGATGGATTGCAGAGGCTAGTGTACTTCAACAATAAATCTCTTCGAGGGTTTAAATAGAATTATCCCCGAATGGAAAAGTTAGCCTATGCCCTGATACACGCTTCTAGGAAGATGAATCCATACTTTCAAGGCCCCTTTATGGTTGTCCTCAATGATTCCCAACTAAGACAGGTCCTCCATAAGCCTAAATAGTCAGGAAGGCTGATTGTAAGGACATTTTTGTCCATTATCAATGTATTATGTCGCACGCCGTTACACCGTTGAAGAAATTCAAGATTCAAGATTCAACGGATCCGAATATCAAAAGAAGAAGCGGAATCATAGTCTGACAGCCGGACCGATCCGCTAAAATAAAAGAACCGATATGGACCGGACCAGTCTGCCTAAAGACCCGGATCGATCCGCTTGTTTGTCAGAAGGCCAGTATACCCCGGACCGCAAGCGAACCGATGAAGCCTGGAAGCGAACCGATCCGATCATCAACGGACCGATCCGCCTCAGAATAAAAGAACCGATCCGGTATATCGGACCGATCCGCCTCAGACCCGAACCGGTTCGACTGGGATAAACTTCAACAGATCATGTTCAGATCGTGTTCAGATTTTTAAGGCCCGAGACTTCTTATTTAAACCCACTACAGGAAGTGGTTTTCTAAGACTTAAACACACGATTTTCAGAGTACATAAAGCCCTAAGTCTTCACCTATTGAGCATCTAGACTCTAGGTTTTTGATTCACACAATTGCCAATCCTTTGTGAATCACTTTGCAACCCAGGAACGCATTCTTGTTGTTCACACCCTTATGGAGAAGCCGTTCTCTTCTCCATTGCAGCCCTACTGGAAAGGGATAGTTCCAGCCGCGACTACAGAATCCGATACCTGAGGGTAATTCTTAGTCACTTGTATTTTCATTGTAATCCGAAATTGTATAGCTTACAATATTATAATGAAAATAAATGGTTTTACTCCTTTGGGGGATTTTTCCTCAATTGCTTGTGTTTGAATGTTCTTGCTTAGATTATCATCTTATTCAATCACATACTGTTGCATGTTTAGGGTTTGTTTAGGTTAAAAGGGTTTAATATATAATTTGCTCATTTGAACGCAAGTCCATACGTTCTCAAATTGGTATCAGAGCAGGTTACGCTAATCTATCGCGTATTCCTATTTTCTGCAAAAATTTTTTAAGATATCAATTTTTTGAAAAAAATGATTTTTGAAAAAAGTGCGTGTTCAAATGGAGAAGTTATATAATAAAATGCCTGTTTTTGACGGGACAAATTATGCCTATTGGAAAGCCCGAATGAGGTCGGCTTTAAAAGCCATAGATGAAAGGGTTTGGATTTTAGTTGAAAGAGGGTGGACACCTCCCTCCGTGACTGTTGATAATGTGATCAATTTGAAACCTGACACTTCTTGGACTGATGAAGAATTTAAATGGGCATCTTTTAATTCTAAGGGTCTAAGTGCTATTTCTGGGTCTGTCACACCTGATGAGTTCAAACGTATAATGACGTGCACCATGTCAAAATAGGCATGAGATGTTTTACAACTCACCCATGAAGGAACTAATGCTGTGAAAGAATCTAAGTTGCAAAATTTGACAACTCAATTTGAAACCATCACCATGCATGAATCTGAATGCTTTGATGAATTTTATGCTAGACTTTCTGACATTGTTAAAACTAGCTTTAATCTTGGTGAACATATTCCTAATGCTAGAGTTGTTAAAAAGATTCTTCGTTCTTTGCGTAAGCGTTTTATCCCTAAAGTCACTGTGCTAAATTCTATGGGTAATTTAAATACGCTAAAATTGGAAGAACTTGTAGAGATTTGCAAACTTATGAAATTGATATGTTCCCTAAAACTGCTAAATCTAAAGATAAGGGAATTGCTCTTAAAGCCCAAGAGAGAAGGAGTAAGGGGTCGGCTAGAAAAAGGGTAGAGTCGTCTAGAAAGAAAGAGACAGACACGTCAGATTCTGAGTGTGATTTTGACCTAGATGATTTGGCTCTTTTTGCTAAAAATTTCAAGAGGATTCTCAAATTTAAGAAAAATGGCAATTTTAAAGATAAAAAGAAATTTGAGAAAAATAAGTTTGAAAAGAAAAATGAAAAAGACTCCAAAAATCCTCCTAAGAAAGAAAGTGAGAGATGTTTTGAGTGCGATGGTAGGGGTCATAGAGCCTTTGAGTGTGCCAATAGTCTGAATAGAGAGAAAGGGAAAGCTGTCTTTAATGCTACCCTTAGTGACGACAGTGAGGTCGAGACGGTGGATTCAGGAGATGAGTCACCGCATGAGTGTAACTTCACCGCATTCATGGCCAGTCAAGTGAGCACTCCTAGTTCTCTTCACGACGATGAAGATGATGCTTCACAGGGACACATCGATAGTGAGATTGATGTGAGTGAGGGGGAGGATGACTCAAGTGAGAGTGATATTCAACGAGCCTACGCTGAGTTATATTCTGAGTCATTTAAAACTAAAAAACGTAACAAAGTGCTAGTTCTTAAGATCACCGCCTTAGAGGAAGATTTAAGAAAGGCGAGAGAAAGAGAGTCCTCCACCTTCACCGCCCTGAGAGAGAGAGAATCTGCCTGTGATGAGAAAGAGAGCGTGTTTAGAGATAGAGAGAGTGTTTCTGAGAAAGAAAGAGGGGAGTTGACTAAACAAGTGGCTAGTCTTACGAGTGAGCTCCATTCCTCCGTGGAGACTCGAAAGAAACTTTAAGCCCTTGTTGCCCAGCTGACTCATGATCTTGAGAAAGCACGGGAAGTCAAGGTTCAAATTGAGGACAGATCTGGGAATATGGGAAAGATGCTCCTTGGCCCCGCGTTAGGTTTTGGTGATCGGCAAGGAATTGGTTATGATAGTGCCTCCACGTCCCAAATTACACCTGGACCACTTCCTGATTTTACTACGAATCCCTATGGCCATCGTCAAAAACCTCGAAGGAGAGTTCGACCAAGAAAGGCAAACCAAGGTCCACCTTTGACTGTACTCTTTTGTACTTATTGCAAAAGAAAAGGCCACATTAGGGAGTCTTGCTATAGCATGGGTCAGACACGACGTACTATTTCTCCACCACGTCATACTGATGAGTTTTCTAGTCTGAGAGAGCGAGTTGAGTTCTTAGCTGCCACGTCCCAGAGTTTAATGGAAGAATTCCGACGGATGACTTTGCCGTTAGTGAATGCTTCTCACATTCCAGCTAAAACCAACAACAACAAAGGCAAACAAAAGGTCATCTCTGCATGGATGCCTAAGAAAGATAAAAAGGCCTTTGTTGTTCATGTTTCTCTCAAAGCACATAATACCTCACAGTGGTATTTGATAGTGGGTGCTCCAGATACATGACAGGTGATGCCTCATTTTTTACGACTCTTGAGGACTATCAGGATGGCAGAGTCACCTTTGGAGATGGGAGCAAGTCTAGCATTGTAGGACGAGGTACTGTCGAGTTACCTGGATTTCCTAAGCTAGAAGAGGTTTTGTACGTCAAAGGTTTGAAAGCAAACCTCCTCAGCATTATCCAGCTGTGCGGCGCTGACTTTGCAGTAAAGTTTGACCGGGATACTTGTAAAGTCTATAATCAAGCCGGTAAACTATTAGTGCAAGGGGTGAGGACCGAGGATAATTGCTATGGGACTGATCCCACATCCTCACTTGTCTGCAACAGCGCCACGATCACTCCTATGGATCTGTGGCACCAACGTCTAGGTCACGTGAACGTTAGAGATCTTAATCGTTTAGCTAAAAATGACCTAGTACGTGGCTTACCATCTCTTGGAAAGTCAACTTCGACCGTTTGTGGACCCTGTCAGTTAGGAAAACAAATTCGTAGTCCTCATAGGAAGTTACATTCCATTACCACCTATCGTGTTCTTGAGTTGATTCACATGGATCTTATGGGTCCCACTCGTACTGAGAGTCTAGGTGGTAAGAGGTACATCCTCGTGATGGTAGATGATTTCTCCAGGTACTCCATTGTAGGTTTTCTGAGAGAGAAATCCGATGCTATAGAATTTTTAACGACCAAGTGCCGTGTCCTACAAAATCAACACGGTGTCACTATTAACAGGATGCGTAGTGACAATGGCACTGAATTCACAGAAGAAAAGGTAGACCTTTACTGTGATAGCCTCGGGATCAAACATGAGTTTTCTGCTGTGAGAACTCCTCAGCAAAATGGGATTGTTGAGAGGAAGAATAGAACGATCCAAGACATGGCTAGATCTATGCTTCTAGGTTGTAAAATTTCTAGGAGATTTTGGGCAGAGGCAGTGTCTACTGCATGCCACACGGTGAATAGGGTGTATTTGCGTCCACACACTCTTCAGACTCCTTATGAGTTGTGGACTGGCAAGAAGCCCAACCTGGCATATTTCCGTGTTTTTGGGAGTAAATGCTACATCCTACGGGATAGAGAACAATTAGGAAAGTTCGACTCCCGGAGCGACGAGGGAATATTTCTAGGATATTCATCGACTAGCAGAGCGTACCGGGTTTTTAACCTGAAGAGCTCTAAGGTTATGGAATCAATAAACGTCACCGTGCAAGATGACGAACCTCCGACGGTTATTGATCCTAACCTTCAGTGTGAGGATGAGGATTGTTCTGACAGTGATTTACTTGTTCCTCTCTCACACTCTGTGGAACCTACTCCTGTGTTAGGGGACACACCTGCTTGGGTTCGCAAGAGTCATGACCCGTCTGCCATTATTGGCGATCCCACTCTAGGGGTCAAGACTCGTGCTCAGCTAGAGAACGTTGTGAGCCATCTTTGCTACACGTACAAAGTCGAGCCCAAGAACCATAAAGAAGCACTCAAGGATGAACATTGGATATCTACTATGCAGGATGAGTTGCTTCAGTTTAAAAAGAATAATGTCTGGAAACTTGTCCCCCGGCCTAATGAGACTAATGTGATAGGTACCCGGTGGATCTTCAAGAACAAAATGGATGAAAATGGTACCATAATTAGAAATAAGGCTAGGTTGGTCGCTCAAGGATACACACAGATAGAGGGTGTAGACTTTGGGGAGACATTTGCTCCTGTTGCGAGGCTTGAGTCCGTCCGTCTTCTGCTCACCATCGCATGTCATCTGTGCTTCAAGTTATACCAAATGGATGTCAAGAGTGCCTTTCTGAATGGCATTCTACAGGAGGAGGTTTATGTGGAGCAACCAAAAGGGTTTGAAGACCCTCAGCACCCAGAGCACGTCTACTATCTTAGAAAAGCCTTGTATGGTTTGAAGCAAGCACCCCGTGCTTGGTACGAGAGGCTTACTTCCTATCTCTTAGCTCGTGGCTTCAAGAGAGGGGGAGTAGATATGACGTTGTTCGTCAGGAGAGATGACGGTGCTATTTTGGTTGCCCAGGTCTATGTGGACGACATAGTCTTTGGATCCACATGCTCCCAGCATGCTCACCACTTTAAGGAGGAAATGAAAAGTGAGTTTGAGATGAGCATGGTTGGTGAGCTTACATTCTTCCTTGGTCTTCAGGTTCGTCAGCTAGAGGATGGGATTTTCATCTCCCAATCCAAGTATGCTAGAGACCTAGTGAAGAAATTTGGTTTAGACTCCGCTAAGCATGCACGTACACCTATGAGTACCACTACCAAGCTTAGTAAGGACACTTCAGGCAAGGACGTAGAGCAAACCTTATATCGGAGTATGATAGGTAGTCTTCTCTACTTGACTGCCAGTCGTCCCGACATCGCCTTCAGTGTTGGAGTCTGTGCGCGATATCAGGCGTCCCCTAAAGAGTCACATTTACTTGCTCTAAAACGTATTATTAAATACATGAGTGGGACTCTATCATACGGTATTTGGTATTCCTTTGATACCGATGACCGTTTGTCCTCCTATTCGGATGCCGATTGGGCTGGGGATGTAGATGGTTGTAGGAGCACTTCTGGTGGGTGTTTCTATTTTGGTTCTGCTCTTGTCTCCTGGTTGAGCAAGAAGCAAAATTCCATCTCTTTGTCCACTGCAGAGGCTGAGTACATAGCCGCCGGGAGTTGTTGCACACAACTCTTGTGGATGAAGCAAATGTTGGGGGATTATGGGATTTCACAAGACACCATGATCATTTCTTGTGATAACACGAGCGCGATACACATATCCCGTAATTTCGTCCAGAATTCGCGCACAAAACACATCAGGATACGCGAGCACTTTATTCGTCAGTTAGTTGAGGAAAACACTGTATCCCTGAGTTTTGTTACTACCGATCGTCAGTTAGCAGACATTTTCACGAAACCTTTAGATGCCCTTAGATTTGAGAGTCTTAGGAAGTCTTTGGGGATTTGCACAGTTGACTGAGAGGTTGGTCTATGTCTAGAATATGATGCTTTCTCATGTTCATATCATATGCTTCCTATTGCTAGTCTATTTTATATGTACCATTGCTTAGTTGTACAACTTTTATTTATTCTTTTTGCTGTTTATATTGCTTTTGAAAAAAAATACAAAAAGATTTTCCTTTAAGAAAATTTTTAAGAAAAGCACAAAAAGATTTTATTTTGATAAAATTTTTGAAAAATCGAAAAAGATTTCTGTTTTTGCTTCTTTTATGTATGAGCATTTAAGGTAGACAAGTCACAACTTCATTTCATTTATCCATGTGACTGTTTGATAGAGATTTGAGAGGCTACATCATTTCATTTATGTGCTTTACATTGGTTGGAGTCTTTGAGATGTAATTAGTGATATCTTCCTACATGTTTGACTCCTATATCCTTTATTGCACACATGCACGGCTATATTTGATTATTGCACTTGTCTATCTCATATTGGCTTGAGTGTTTCCATCTCAATCCTGTCTATACAATGTACAATATGCGATAAAACTTGACAAGATTGGAATGCATGTAAAAACCGTTTTTGGTGAGACTGTGTGTTTTTATATAACGGGGAGGGGCTGCGAAAGGTAATCATCTATCCTTTGCGCAAAAGCCACCGTTAAAAAGGACCAAAAAAATGGAGGAATTTTTAAATATCCGAGGTCCAAAGAGGTTAAAAGAGCCCGAAAAAATTTAAAGGCAATAAAAAGCAATTCATGCCAAATATGGGCCACTTAGGTTTCACCATCAATTCTCCAAAGTTTGAGAATTTAGAATACCTCTATTCAATATTATATCAGAGGGAGTTTGGTTGGAGAATCTTTAAAGGGGTTTGCACTTCCTTGAAAGTCCTGAAAAAGCATAAAATCATTTTGGACGTTATTGGTGTGAAAATCACTTTGAGCTTTGATTTGTTGATTTGATTGAGTCAATATCTTATATTGTCATTATTTTACACCAAAGGAAGCATTTGAGTTCATTCGCTAGGAATATCCAATATTCATCGTGCACATATGTCGTGTTTGTATGCATTGATTTTCCTATCGAATTTGATCACACCACTTCATTTACGCTATCATCGTCTTGGTTGCTTTGCGTTCATTCATGGTGTGATTTTATCCTAGTGACACCCCGCACATGCTTATTTGATTTCTTTCTCTCATTTGTCCATTTGGGGACATCATAAAAAGGGGGAGAATGAATTATCTTATTATGGGGAAGTTTTGAAAGTTTGAGTTTGCTCATAAATTGGTATACATGTTTATTTCATTTCAAACTCGATATGTCACTTGGTATTTTGCTTTGTCTCATGTGTGCAGGTACTACATGGATTATCATTGGATTGCACACCCTGATGAAAAAAGCGTTGAGATTCCTGCAGAATTGAAGAGCAAACGCTGTAGTCTTATTCAATTGTATCTTTCTAGTTTTGGGTTCATGGAAGGGTAGATTTGTATAGGCATCATATTTAGTTGTTTGATAATTTGGATGTTTGTTTTTATGTATGTACCGGCATAGACATAGGGGGAGATTTGTAAGGACATTTTTGTCCATTATCAATGTATTATATCGCACGCCGTTACACCGTTGAAGAAATTCAAGATTCAAGATTCAACGAATCCGAATATCAAAAGAAGAAGAGGAATCATAGTCTGACAGCCGAACCGATCCGCTGAAATAAAAGAACCGATCCGGACCGGACCGGTCCGCCTAAAGACCCGGACCGATCCGCTTGTTTGTCAGAAGGCCAGTATACCCCGGACCGCAAGCGAACCGATGTAGCCTGGAAGCGAACCGATCCGATCATCAACGGACCGATCCACCTCAGAATAAAAGAACCGATCCGGTATATCGGACCGATCCGCCTCAGACCCGGACCGGTCCGCCTGGGATAAACTTCAACAGATCGTGTTCAGATTTTTAAGGCCCGAGACTTCTTATTTAAACCCACTACGGGAAGTGGTTTTCTAAGACTTAAATACACGATTTTCAGAGTACAGAAAGCCCTAAGTCTTCACCTATTGAGCATATAGACTCTAGGTTTTTGATTCACACAATTGCCAATCCTTTGTGAATCACTTTGCAACCCAGGAACGCATTCTTGTTGTTCACACCCTTATGGAGAAGCCGTTTTCTTCTCCATTGCAGCCCTACTGGAAAGGGATAGTTCCAACCGCGACTACAGAATCCGATGCCTGAGGGTAATTCTTAGTCACTTGTATTTTCATTGTAATCCGAAATCGTATAGCTTACAATATTATAATAAAAATAAATGGTTTTGCCCCTTTGGGGGATTTTTCCTCAATTGTTTGTGTTTGAATGTTCTTGCTTAGATTATCATCTTATTCAATCACATACTGTTGGCCATCTAATTGGGCGAGTATGACATTGTTTATCGACCCAGAGTTGCCATCAAAGGGCAGGCACTTGTGGACTTTGTAGTAGAGTTCACCTGGGAAGAGGTTGATATTGAAGTTAGTCAAAGAGCTGCTGAAGAACCAAACAGAAATGTCTTCCGAGATTCGGACGAGGTTGGGTCAAGAAGGCCCGAAAAATATGGAGTTGAGAATGAGGAAGACAGATACCTCTTCAAATAAGGGACCCTATCAGAAGGAACTTCTCTTCAAATGAAGATGTTTGGAACCTCTTCGTTGATGGGTCTTCTTGTGAAAGTGGAAGCAGAGCAGGGCTGATAGTGTCAGTACCAGATGGTACTGACATTGAATATGCACTCAGGTTCAACTTCAAGGCTTTAAACAACGATTCAGAGTATGAGGCATTGGTAGAGGGGATCTCCTTAGAAAAATCCCTTAATGTTGGTCGACTCCTAGTCCACAGTGACTCGAGGTTAGTTGTCAACCAAATTCTTGGGGTGTATGAGGCCAAAGATGAAAGGATGGCCAAATACCTGAAGAGGGTGAGAACGACACTAGAGGGTTTTAAAGAGGTGAAGATGAAGAGGATACCTGAGTAAGACAACAGTTGAGCCGATGCACTCGCTAAATTAGCTTCAGCAACAAGGACATATATAAGAAGAACGGTACTAGTCGAAATCTTGCTCAAG
This sequence comes from Sambucus nigra, assembly GCA_949130495.1. Classification (NCBI taxonomy): domain Eukaryota; kingdom Viridiplantae; phylum Streptophyta; class Magnoliopsida; order Dipsacales; family Adoxaceae; genus Sambucus; species Sambucus nigra. The sequence goes on from OX422210.1 coordinate 713,282,692, forward strand.
CCAAATATATAAGAAGAAGAGGTTGGCAGAACTTGCCTCAATCTAAATATGGGAGCCTCGTGGATAGACCCACTCATCAGATACATCAGACAGGGAGAGCTACCAGAATCAAAATTGGAAAGGAGAAAGCTGAGGTTCAGCGCTGCCAAGTTCTCAATTATAGGAGATGTCTTGTATAAGAACGGTTTCTTACTTCCCCTCCTTAGATGTACACCCTTCAGAGGTTCCTCATGTCTTGAAAGATGTACATGAGGGTTCTTGCTCCAGTCACATAGGAGGAAGACCCTTAGCTAAGAGGATAATTACTCAAGGATATTGGTGGCCGACCTTGGCCAAAGATGCTGCTACCTACGTGAAGAAATACGATAAGTGCCAGAGATTTTCCGCTATCCCTCATCAACCTCATCATCCTATGATGTCAATCAGTTCTCCTTGGCTATTTTCAATATTGGGGATTGATTTGGTAGGACCGTTGCCAAGAGATGCGAACAACTATCAATTTTTGATAGTAGCAATCGATTACTTCTCCAAATAGGTAGAGGTTGAGCCAATGATCACCATTATCGAGCAGGAGACCTTTCAATTCATCTTGAAGAACATTATATGAAGGTACGGTTTTCCAAACACACTCATCTTGGATAATGGAACGCATTCCAAGAATGTTTTCTTGGAGAAATATTATGAAAGAGTCAGGATCAAGCAGTTCTTCTCTTCTCTTAGCCGACCTCAGGAAAATGGGCAGACTGAAGTCATGAACCAAATGATCCTTAATGGGATTAAGAAGAGGTCTGAAGAATCTAAAGGGACATGGACAGAAGAGGTATATGCAGTGTTATGGGCATACATGATGACAACGAGGACACTAACGGGAAAGACCTCGTTCATGTTGGCCCATGGGTCAAAAGCTGTCATCCCTACAGAAGTCAAACTTACCACTCATAGAGTTCAGACCTATGATCCTGAGAGGAATATACAAGAAAGAATGCTTGATCTATATCTGGTCAAGGAAAGAAGAGAAGACGCAGAGATTAGACAGGCAGCCTACCAACAAAGAACTGCGAGGTTATACAACCGAAGGGTGAAATCAAGGCCTATAGCTATGGGAGACTTGGTCCTAAAGAAGATGTTTCATAAGGCAAAGAATCTCCACCCAAATTGGCATGGTCCTTATAAAGTAGTCGATCAGGTTGTGCCCGGTACCTACCGGCTAGAAAATCTCGAAGGGGAACCTTTCTCCAATCCTTGAAACGCTGACCACTTGAAGAAATATTACATATGATGTTGCAGTTGTTTCTTTGTAATACATATATCATTTTATGAAGAAGATATTAATGAAAAGAGCAACACCTGTGTCAATACTTTATTTCATCATGCTTAAACATCATTAGTTTAGTGGTAAATTATGAGGGTAAACATCATAATTTAATGACCTCAGACCTTAAACATCATTAGTTTGGTGAAATTATGAGGGTAAACATCATTATATGGTGACCTAAAACCTTAAACATCATTAGTTTGCTGGCAAGAACTGAGGGTAAACATCATAATTTGATGACCACAAACCTTAAACATCATTAGTTTGGTGAAATTATGAGGGTAAACATCATAATTTGATGACCTCAGACCTTAAACCATTAATTTGGTGGCAATTTATGAGGGTAAACATCATATTATGGTGGCCTCAGACCTTAAACATCATCAATTTGGTGAAAATTATGAGGTGAAATATCATATTATGGTGACCTCACACCTTAAACATCATTAATTTGGTGAAACTTATGAGGTGAAACATCATACTATGATGACCGCAAACCTTAAACCTCATTAGTTTGGTGAAATTATGATGGTGAACATCATTGTATGGTGACCTCAGACTTTAAACATCATTAGTTTGGTGAAATTATGAGGGTAAACATCATAATGTGATGACCTCAGACCTTAAACACCATTAGTTTGGTGGCAAATTATGAGGGTAAACATCATAATTTGATGACCTCAAACCTTAAACATCATTAGTTTGGTGGCAAATTATGAGGGTAAACATCATTGTATGGTGACCTCAAACCTTAAACATCATTAATTTGGTGAAAACTATGAGGATACACATCATAATTTGATGACCTCAGACCTTAAACATCATTAGTTTGGTGAAATTATGAGGGTAAACATCATTATATGGTGACCTCAAACCTTAAACATCATTAGTTTGGTGGCAAGAACTGAGGGTAAACATCATAATTTGATGATCGCAGACCTTAAACATCATTAGCTTGGTGAAATTATGAGGGTAAATATCATAATTTGATGACCTCAGACCTTAAACCATTAATTTAGTGGCAATTTATGAGGGTAAACATCATATTATGGTGGCCTCAGACCTTAAACATCATCAATTTGGTGAAAATTATGAGGTGAAATATCATATTACGGCGACCTTAGAACTTAAACATCATTAATTTGTTGAAAATTATGAGGTGAAACATCATATTATGGTGACCTCAGACCTTAAACATCATTAATTTGGTAAAAATTATGAGGGTGAACACCATTATATCGTGACCTCATACCTTAAACATCACCAGTTTGGTGAAATTATGAGGATAAACATCATTGTATGGTGACCTCAGACCTTAAACATCATTAGTTTGGTGAAATTATGAGGGTAAACATCATATTGTGATGACCTCAGACCTTACACATCATTAGTTTGGTGGCAAATTATGAGGGTAAGCATCATAATTTGATGACCTCAAACCTCAAACATTATTAGTTTGGTGGCAAATTATGAGGATAAACATCACTGTATGGTGATCTCAAACCTTAAACATCATTAATTTGGTGAAAATTATTAGGGTGAACATCATTATATGGTGACCTCAGACCTTAAACATCATTAGTTTGGTGAAATTATGAGGGTAAACATCATAATTTGATGACCTCAGACCTTAAACATCGTTATATGGTATAATTAGAATTTAAAACAACATGCAAGAGAAGACACACAAAGGAGCAATATAGTATGAGGAAGATGGTATTAATATTTACCACTGAATAGGCAGAGTTACAAATCAAATATACTTTCCAGAGTTCACAAAAGATACTGATGAAAAGAAATAAAAATTACGACTTAAAGATTTATAGGACCAAGCCTAAGTATCTGCAGCAACAATCGTCCCTTTTTGGCTGATGTTGTTTACTTCTGTTGTATCATCCTGAGGATTAGCCTCTTCAGTTTTAGTGACCTCTAAGGGAGCAGTCTCGGTAGGGGCAACACCGGCCTCCTCAACCTCCTGCAAGGCCTGAGCAAACCGGGGGTCAGCAAAGCCAAGGCCCTCAAAGTTCGAGGCTGTCAGGCTCCCAGACTCTTTTTCCTTGGAGGCCCCCCATTTACCACTGGCTTTAATACCTCTTTCAAGGTATTCAAAGCCAAAGATGATGAACTCATCATAGACCTTATAGTCTGCAAGGATCTTCTCTTAGGCGTCATCCAAAGAAGCCTTAACAACAGTAACCACCTTAGCCTGTAGAGCATCGTCTTTAGCTTTTAGAGTCGCTTAATGATCCTTCTTCAGCTTGGCCATAACCCTGTCTCTCTGTTGGACCTCCTCCTTTATCTTGTTGACCTCTTTCAGCTCTTCCTTCAGATAATCAACCTCTGCATTCAAAGAGGCTTGAACTTTCAGAGCTTCTTGACCCTTCTCGATCAGGGGCATTGTCTTTAGAGTCCAGTCCGTAAAATAATGCATGGAAAACATACCCTGCAGTAGAAGGTCAGATGTATAATCACATTAATGTAAGATAGCAGAGGTTACACTTGGAAGAGAAAAATAGCAGAAATCAGTACCTGAATCGATCTGTGGAGGGTAAACTCGGCCAGCAAAAGGATATCCAGAGAGCGTAGAAAATTCTTATCCTCTTCGATCATTACAGAGCCGATGGAATCAATAGCCTTCAGACCATGTCCAATGAGACTATTTCTTATCTTCAACTGAGAAAGACGAGCTGCCAGGGCTTCGTTTGAAGAGATCGGAATGGCACGATCCACTTTTTTATTTTTACTCAGCCTCTGATGCTTCGAGTCCATTGTGGTCTTCCTCTTCTTCGTTACATCGGCCTTGGACGTGCCGATGTTCTGATTAGGAAAAGGAGGGGATACATTATGCCCATCCTTCTTCATCAGCTTTACGAGACTTGGGGAAGACATTTCACAAAGGTTGTCAGAAATACCTTCAGGGCGCTTTGTAAAAAGAAGTATCTGAGTCAGTAAATCAGACACATGAAATCTAAGAGCTACAATTTATAAAAAATAATACTTACGGAGCTCTGTCAAATAACTACCACCTTGCCCTATCTGAGAAAGGTAGTAGGGGGTTATCAGATGTTCGTATTTAACCAGACAACCCTGCTCCCCCTAATCTTAAAGGTCCTTAACCTTTTGAATATTCTCCTGGCTAAGTCCTGCATCGGCTCTTCCAGCAAACGAGACTTTCCCCTATCTCAGAGGGGTCCTTGGAATTGACATTCTAGATGCCTCATGGACACCAAAATCCCATGCCCCGAATGCAAAGAAATATCGAGGTTTCCAGTAATGATTGGAGGTCTGGATAACTAACAACATCTTCTTATCTGACTTCCTAGCTAGGAAATGGTAATAACTAGGGTGATTTTTGGCAGAGGAGGGGACGTAATATACTGTGAAGACCCTAACAGGAAGGTCTGACTGGTGGACTGCCTTCCAAAGGACGATAACCCCTATCATCACCATCCAAGCGTTGGGGGATAGTTATGAAGGGTCCAAATTTATATGGTACAATATGGCTCTGATTGAAGGATGGATGGGGATATAAAAACCAAACTTAAACATCTGCTTGTAGACGCAGATCTCCCCATCTCAGCCACCAAATGCTCTCTCACCCCTCAGAAGTATCCATAGACTAATAGAAGGGCCTATAGCGTAGAGGTCCCTAAAAGCCAGAAGATCGTACTCTCTAATGGAACTCTCAATCTCGACTGCCCCAGAGGTGTCAATTTTGCTTTAATGGCCATCATCTTCATCCCTAGTGACATCGGTCTGGGCAGATACCGGGGGACCATCGGGAAACCTCTGAGTGAACGCAGCCCCGGTGACGACCGACAGGGGAATAACATTGAAAATGGGGGGAATGGCCACACTTGGCTCTATAATTTTGATATTAGAAGAAGATTAGGAGGTGTTAGCCCCCTGATGTGATGTGACATGACTCAAAACCTCGGCCTGATTAGGGATCTGATCTTGCCTATTGGAGAGATCCATGGCTTCTTGGAAAGAGTCTATAGACATGGGGTTTGAGGTAGACGACTCAAACTCAGACATGGGTGTTGGTTCCTCTCGAACCTCTGTTGGCTCAGCAGGCTCGGCTGGCTCAGGGTAGATAACCTTCAAAGGTAGAGGAAAGATGGGTCTGACAGGAAAGGCCTCAGCCCTATAATCTTCCGCTTGGGCTAGCTCTATCTGCCTAATTTTTTCAAAGGTCTTCTCTCTAAGTGAAGGGAGCTCTTCTATGAGTTGATACAGGGGTCTGCGCATAACGAGGATGACACTACACTTGGACACTACAAATAGGCAAACCACCTAACTTAACCTAAACTAAAGATCAAATAAGGAAGGTGCAAGGTTTTCCAACCTAGAACACCTAAGAACAAGCTCACCAGAAAATTCAATGAGTCATCGAAAAACCCTAAAATCCTAACCGAAAAACTAAAACCCTCACTAAAAAATGCAAAAATGAAAATTAAAGGCTGAAAATGGAAAAGTGAGGTGGAGACGATACCTGATGGAGTATGAAATGAAGAAGAAGAAGGTTAGAAGTGAAGAAATCCCCAAAATGCAGCAATAAATCTCTTGAAGAGAGAAAGAATCGCAGAGATAACCAAGGCCGGAGGAAATGGGAAAATGAAGAAGAAATGAGAATAAAGGGTTTAAACGTAAAATTAATTTGGCACGCGTCCTAAGGACCATCATTGCCTTGGGAACCCAAAAGGCAAATCAAATCATCATGACTGGTAAACACGCCACTCACTTCAGCAAGTGACATGTGTCAAGAGAATACTGGCACACAAGAAAACTTAGCCTCGGCCTTGTAATACCCCTCAATTATCTACTCACATAGGTAACTAAGGGCTAGGGGGTGATTGATATGCCCAAAGTACACCTGCCTACTCCGAGACACTAACCTCGGCCTGACTCACAATTGAGGTTGTAGAAGCTCATAATAATTCAGTAATATTGTCTCTCATAGGGTCGGCCCTGGAAGACGTTGCATCAACCTCATACATCAACCTCGGTTGGGCATTAGTCGAGGTCAGTAAGGCTTGTACTTGTGTTCAAGCATTCGTCAACAAACAGCATCGGCCCCGACCGATGTTATATTTTATCAGCCAGTTAGCAAAGACTTATAGGCTCCATCATCATGACATGGGTCGGCCTAGGCCGACGTTAAATCTACCTCGACTAGCCGACCTGGCCGAGGCCCACATGAATATTAACCTCGGGCATAGGAACATTCGGACTTCATCAACCTTGTACTCATCCAGGCCGAGGTTGGCTCCAACCAAAGACAACCGAGAATTTACAAGTACATATATTGCTTGGAACACGTGGACAAATCTGTTATAACATAATCGTTCCCTCCACGTGAGGGAATATTGAGGTCATTATTATTTAGTTAAATTGGTTGGATCTTTATACACATGCTCATTGCATGCTTGGGGGGTATATTACACCCCCTATGCACTATATATAGAGGCCATCCTCTACCTTGTAAAAGGATCCAGAATTGTAACCCTAGCTGAAACTCTGTCATTTTACATAGTAGAGAGAGAAAGCTTGAGAGATTGTATCCGTGGCCATTAGTGCCTTCATTTAGTGATATTACTCACACACTCACAGTGGATGTTGGCCAGATTGGCTGAACCACTTACATTCAGGTGTTCATCCTCTTCTTCTCATCTACTTCTACATATATATAAATATATTCTCCTGTGCTGCCATTGTTATCACTTGCTTGAGCTTGTCAACTCCTTGTCTAGTGTTGTTATTTCCATCATCATCATTCTTGTTAAGATTTTATAAGAGTTTCTTCAAAAAGTAATTCGAAAATCAGTAAACCTCTGTAACCTTTGTTAAAATAACAAGGTGAGGTTTTTTCACTGAGGTCCATTTACGTTCGGGACCTATATCTTTGTTCTTAAGTTGATACCGCGCTTGTTCCTGTGACTGTAGAACATCCAGCTAGCATCGTGGAGGTGGCTACCTTGGAATTTATTTTCATACACTGTTTCTTTCTGACTTTCTTTCTTTAGGTGCAAGTGTTCGCTAACACTTCCCTATTTTCTTGTTTTCAGGTTAGTGCTATGATTGTTCCGGTTACTATGGAATATAATGGGGAGGTTACTTTGAGGGAGGTATTATACTATCATATCTCATCCTCTTTTCTGTTTCCCAGCTTTTCATCCTTGCTTTTACTGCACAAGTTTCTTACAATCACACCCCTATTTCCTTATTTTCAAGTTATTGTGGTTGATGTTCCTATTTCTGCTAAACATGCTATCAATGCTACACTGGGCACTCCTCAGTTATTAAACACTCATACCAGATTTATTTTAACCTATATCTTCAGAGTCTTTTACTGAAAAAAGCATTCACTGAGATCATAATGTCTTTGTCTTTACCAGTTTGGCACAGTGCCTTTAGGAGGACCTTCTCACTTTGTCGGCAGCATACTCACCCCTTTGAGCCTTGGGGTAAATTTTTTATTTCTCTCTAGTTTTCATGAAAAATTCATCCAAATGCTTCTCCTTCTTGCCTTAACTCTTTACTTCTATGCTCTTTATTTTCAGGATCCTGCAAGCGAGCCTGTTGAGGCGGTTAATGATGAGGAGCAAAGTTCAAAGGCCACTCATTCAGGCGGTGCTAGTGTTTTGGGTAAGGAGTCCTCCTCCCTCCTTTATGATATTAAGTTTAGGAATACAGGTTGTGATGACATTCAGGTGGAGGCCCCTGAGGCCTTCATGAGGGACCTATGGCATGAGGACCAGTCTAAGAGATTCAGGATCCATGAGCGGGAAGTGTTATAAATGATCCTTGATCATCATCCCGAGACTTTCACATCTTAGAGTGTCCTCAACATTGGCATATTTGCTATCTTTAACCTGAAGGCCCTTTCCAGTCACATTCATGACTTTCTATCCACTTCCCCTGATGACTTGACTAGTGCCCAGAGTTTGCTATTTCTACAGGCTCTCCATGATTTTTATAGGGTTTATCATTTTCAATTAGATTGACTTGACATTGCAGTTTGACACTTCCTGAACATTCCTTTTAGGAAGAGTATGAGACTCTATATGTCCAAAGAGTCTAGATCTCAGCAGCGCCAGGCTGATCCGAGGTCAGATTTAATCACTAAAGGCTAAGTTAGCCAAGCTTGAGGTTAGTGACACTGATGATAAGGCTAGGATAGCCTAAACGGAGGATCAGTTCATACATAAGGCATGTCCCTCTTACACTGACATGCGCTCGTGGAAGAACGTCTTTTTTGTTTTATCTATTTAATATACTTTGAGATGTAGAATTTGCCTTTCCTCTATTTGTTTTCATTTCTTCTTGTACATGTAAACTCTATTCTTATATCAATGAAAACAATCATTTTATATTCATTTATTTGTTTTTTTACTTGCCTTTGTGTTACTTGGCATCTATTTACTATTATCTGCTCTCTTTTTCGTGAGAACCTTAGTTCATTGAACTGCCTCGTGGTCTATGGGGGTACTTGCACATGATTTGAGCAAGTTATCATTTTGTGGTCGCACCTCTAACTGTGGGGTACTTGTCATATATACATTTTAGGGAACAACATGGAGAGGGTGACCCCCTTCTCCTTCCCAAATAATTAAAGGATAATTATCAAAATGGAAGTAAGTAAAGATAATAACTCTTTCTTTTTTAATAAAACTTCCCTTAGTCTGTAGGGTCCTTATTCCACATTTTACTTGGGAACTTTTAAAGTGTAAGAAAAAATCTTGGAGGGGGGTGGACCCCTTTCTTCACATTCTTATTCAATCAAGCAATTAATTCTTTAGAATGTAAGTTAGAACTTGTTCTTAGATTATAAATCTGTAAAAAAATAATTAATTTTTTTATTATTATTAGGAAGGAAACCTCCTATTGGTGTTGTGTCTATGGGGACTTTGCTCAGTATAATTTATCTTTGGGATAGGTACACCCCACAACTATAATGAGGAAAGTGCTTTACGTCCTGGACCCTTTTTCTAAACTTTGAAAGTTCAAAATATGTTCAGTCTACTAGAGGGTTCCATAATTTTTTTTGAAATAACATTAATCTGGGCGCACCCACTTCACAACTTATTAGTGAGTGGGTAATCAAAGTCTATCAGTAACCCATGCCGGTAATTAAATCATGTACAAACTTTTGAATATTGGTCAAAATAACTGGTATTCATTTTCTTGCACTATAGTCAGTGTTTATATTATTTACAAATTTTGTGCTCATGATATTCTTGACAAAATAAACATTTATGTACTAGAGCAAACTGTTCAAACTTATCAAGAGAAATGAAACTTTGTAAGAGTTAGCATAAGACTTCTTTTACCACTTACAGTTAATAGATTGGAGGCATTCACTCTCAAGATCGAATATTTGGCAGTAACATGACTTGCTTACCCCTCATACCATAAATGGGCCTTCCCAGTTCTGCTTGAATTTAGATGCTAACATGCTCCACAGGTGGTGAGTGGATGCCCTAAGACCAAGTCCCCTACTTGGAACTACCTAGGCTTAATCAGGTTTTCATAATCCCTAGATAGCTGTTAGGTGTAGACTTTAAAGTTCTCCCTGGCCTTGTCTCTATGTTCATCCAACACCTCTAATTGTACATGTCGGGGAGCTGGTATGAGGCCATTACTTAAAGACACTCTACCCAAGGGAACCGCTAACTCTACTGGTATGACATCTTCGATTCCATAAACTAGTGAGAATGTTATAAACCCCATTGGATTTATCTTTGACGTTCTATAGTCCCATAACACCATCGGTAATTTTTTAACCCACGCACCCGACATGTATTCCAACATCTTGTTCAGGATATTAATCAGCATCTTATTCGTGGCCTCGCTTGGCCATTCATGTTTGAGTATGAGATAGTTGAACTGTTATGAAAATTTTTGTATTTGTTAGTCAGGATCCCCATCTCCTTGAATACGAAGTGCTTGCCATTGTATGTGAGAATCACCTTCAGGACACCAAACCTACATATTATATACTCCTTGAAGAATTAGGTCAACACTTGAGCAGTCACTCTTCATACAGGGATTGCTTCTGCCCACTTAGTATAGCTCTCCGTAGTAACTATAATGAAGGCTTTTCGAAGAGATGTTGTGATGATCTTACCTACTAGATCAAACGTTTAAGTATTAAAGGGAAACAAATTCTAAGCTCTGTAGACTGAGGGAGGGGGCATGCACCATATTTCCATATAGTTGACATACCCTGCACTTTTTCACATAGTGGATAGAATCAGCCTCCATTTATTGGCCAATTATACCTAGTTTCATCAATTGATCGTACAATTTAGCTCCTCCCATGTGACAAGGATCATGGACCTCCTTCAAAAAAAATTTAGTATCCACCTTGGCCACAAACTTCAGTTGTCTCTCATTATACTCCCTTCTGTAGAGCTCCTCGTCTACCAAGTACAAGCAGGCTGCTCTCTTCTTGAAATAAATCTCATCCGCCCTTTATATTGGTAGCTATCCATTTTCAGATATGATATGTAGGGTTGCCTCCAATCTTCAAATTCTTTCTCGAAATTAGCCTTAGTAGGTTGATTGAACTGGGTCTAGCACTTTAAGAAGTGCTCATGGTGGGCCAATAGTAGTCCATCTACTACAACCAACGATAAAGGAGGATATCTATATGCCCACAATGCCTCTCAAGGATTATTTCTAGCCTTTCTTTGGTGTCTTCCTCTCCTACACATCTTGACAAAAATCCTCTGGGGCTCTTGAAGTAGAGTATTCCCTAAAGAAGGTTGTAATTTGCTAGCTGAGATATCTTTATCTTTCCTTCTTTTATCTCTGTGTAACTATGGGTCACCTTCAATCCTATGCCTCATCACTTGGAGACTATGATTTTACTGTGTTTGGCACTATTCTTCATTGTACTGTGATGGTATCTTTTTACTCTTTCGTCTCTAGATTTTGGGCTATTGTGGCCAATTCATCAGGGTGTCATTTTATTTTTTGGGCATGCCTATAAATTGTCACTTTTAAGAATTGGTGGAGCAACCTTTGAATAATTGATCGATATAGGGCTAGGTTATCATGTTTGAGGCCAAACTTTCCACTTAGTAATTTCATTACCAAGTTAGAGTCCCCTTGAATGCATAACACCTTTATCCTCCTCCTCAATGCTTCTAATAAGCCCAAGATAGAAAACTCATACTCTACTTCATTGTTTGAACACTTAAAATCAAGATTGAATGAGAGGGTGACTTTTTCCTTACCTCTTGAGAGAATAATGACCACATCGTTGGTCCTTTGGGCATAAGTTCCATCAAAATGCATATTCCATTCTTCCATTTCCTTAGCTACACAGACTTGGAAGGTCTCTCCTGCATATTCTTCGCTAGGAGGTTTGAAATTCTGGCTCAGGAAGTGGGCTAGTTAAATCTTCTACCACTTGACTCTTGATAGACTTTGGGACCATTCACTTCAAATCGTATTCACACTTGATCAGGAATGACCTAACTGCTCTCCCCACCAAGATTATTCACATCAGACGGTACATGATATTATCAAACTTAGTGATGATATGGATTATGAAGCCAAGTAGGTAGTGCCTTAACTTCCGAGCAACATATACTAAGGCAAGGAAATTCCTTTCCACGCTGGTGTACCTGTGATCTGTGATCATAATCACGCACGATAAGTATTATATAGGACTCTCTACTCCTACTCTTTCTTAGGCAAATAAGGCTCATATGGACCTTTCTATCGAAGTCAGGTAGAGTAACAACGATTCACCCACCTATGGTTGTACCATAGTTTAGGGGGATGCCAATATCTCTTTGATTTTCTCTGAAGATTTATTCCATCATCTCCCTAAACCCATTGGAATTTTCTTTCATTAGTGGAGTGAACGGATGGGTCACCTCCGATAGTGCTAGTATGAATCTCCTTAGGTAATAAACCTTCTTTAAGAAACATTTAAGCTACCTCAGGCTTTTTGGAGGTGGCATCAGTACGATAGACTTCTTCTTTTCTTCGTCTACCTACACTCCATTTTGATTCACTACAAAACACATGAATTTTCCCATTGTTACCCCAAAAGCGTACTTTGAGAGGTTCATCTTCATTTTGTACTTGCAGCATCTTTCAAACACCCGCCTCAGATCTTCGATGTGACTCCTTTCCTTCTTTGACTTTACCATTAGAGCATCCACATATAATTCCAATATGTCATGAAATATGTCCATCATGGTACGCTGATACATGGCACCCCAAATTTTTAGCCCAAATGGTATGACATCATAATGAAAGTTTCATAATGGGGAGCAAAAAATAGTTTTTTCAGCATCAGTCGGATCCATGCTAATCTGGTTATAGCCTACGTAGCTGTCCATGAAACTGTACATTTTATGGCACACAGTGGTGTCCACCAAGATATAGATGTTGGGGGCGTGGAAACTCAACTTTTGGGCAGGCCTGGTTCAAATCTCAAAAGTCTACAAAAATTCCTATCTCGCTCTTATCCTTCTTATTTATAGGAAAAATATTAGAGAGCCATATTGGGTGTTAGATGTGCTTAATGAACCCTGCCACTAATAGCTTTTCTAATTCAACTTCGATCTTGAGGTCCAACTCCACTTTGTATATGCGAGTGGCTTACCTTACTGACAGGGCTATGGGAAGGACATTTAATTTGTGAGAACTCACTTCTGGGTCTATCCCAGACATTTATGTATACTTACATGCAAACACGTCCGTGAATTCCCTATGTAAACCAATTATCTTTTCTCTCTGTGTTAGATCTAGACCCTTGGAGATTAGAATGGTTCTTCCCTACTCCCCTTCCAATACCATGTTTATTTCCTATAGCTCCTGAAGCTGCTCCCTTGGACTATCCCGCATATATTCTGTTGCTTCCTTGGGTTCTTCCATATTCTCAATGATGTATGACACGTCTACTATGAAGCATTCCGATTTTGGGTCCACACTCTCATCCCAGAACGTCGCCTACACAGATCAATATAAATGGTATATAACTTTACCGTCTGGGAGTATAACTTTCTTTCATGTGGGAGGTGGTATGTATACTTCCTCACACTTATTTTTTCATTTCCTTTTTGTTCGTCTGGGATCACTCTTTGACCCATACGATCATGGATAAGAATTATTGGTTAAGCATCTCCTCCAACCACCTACGTCGCCTCTAACCTTCTTGATGAGTTCCTCCTTTCTTTATCTAGTTCGGTGTAGAATGCCACATCCACCAGATTGGCCTCTTCTAAAGAAAATGGTTTCTTAGTCACTTTTATCACAATCTACATACCTTGAATGTTGGCCTTAGCGAACTGATGATATGTTCAGGGCACTATTTCATGAGCTTGCATCCACACTCGCCCTATTAGAATCTGGTAGCTGGTATTGGCATTGATGATATAAAACTTAATATGGCAAGTGAAGTTACCCAATTTTATAACCATATTCACATATCCTAGTGACTTCTTGCCAGAACTATCAAAATCAGAAATCACCAATGACACTTCTACTATATTCTCTTGAGAGATTCCCATCTCATACAACGTGCTGATGGGCATGATATTGATGGAAGCTCCTCCATCTAATAGCTCTTTAGGAAAATTGATCCTATTAATCAAGGCTAATACATAAAGAGGACGATTGTGAAAATAACTCACTTGGCAATCTTCTTCAGAGAAGACCACCTCCGAGGTTTATCTTTTGATCAATCATCTTATGGACCCCTGCCAATTAAGAGAGGGATCCCCTCGTTGCTAGGCTAATTCTAGAATCCCCTTTGTGATGACCACATGCGTGTAGTGCTTTACCCCAATTTGGTTGAAGAACCACTTTAAATTTGGGCTCTTTACGATAGCCGCACACTTTGAATCTATCTCCACTTTGTATGTTTATGCATTGTATCCATACTCTACCTTGGATTTTCCTCCTTCATGCAGGGAAAGAACTACATATTCTCTTCATTCTAAGGGGTTCACTTGCTAAAACCCCTCATTTTCCTCATCTTCTGTAACAAGACTAACTAACTATTCTTCACACATTTTCTCATTGCTCCAACATTCCTTCGATTCTTGAGCTTCTTCTTTATCATATGCCACCACCATATTGGGGGTGCCATAGTGATGGGATGGGACATGATTTTTTTTAACATCTACGAGTGGTATTTCTAGAGTACCATTGGACACTTCATCGCCAATAATCATTCGTAAGTAAAAATAGTCTTTAGTAGCATGATTCACCCTTTAGTGAAGTTCATAATACTTGACATTTTCCTTCTCCATCACTGTCGGGACTTGCCCATTAGAGTGGGGTGGACTTTTAATCCGCTCTCGCACCAAAGTGCGGTAGAAATCCATGGCCTTCACCAAGATTCCTTTTTACTTGGCTATTTCCTTTTAATCCCGAGCCTCCCTTCTTTCCCTTCGAGTTCCCATCCACATAGTTGATAGCTGGTCTTCTAGAGACCTGAAATCTTCTTGAGGTTAGAGGAAGCTGTTTCCTCCAATTTGACGGTATGGGTTTAATTATCATTGTGATGTTGCTAGGTACTCACGTGAACTCCCTAAACGTCCCATCCCTTGTGTCATTGACTAAGTGGAATGTGTACTCCTTTAGGAGACCCTCATTGCATATCTACAACAGTTTTCATTCAACCACATCTTCTTTAACATCCGATGCCCTCTCGCGAAAGTGTTTGATGTACTACATCAGTTCTTCACCCAGTTTTTGTACCTCTTGTGAGGTGACTCAAAGTTAACTCATCTTCTACTATGATTTTTTTTAAGAGGAACTGTTTGTGCATCTCTTTCCATGTTGAAATGTTGTTAGGTGCAAGGTGGGAGTACCAGGTGTATGTCTTCCCTGAGAGCATTTTTGAGAACTCTTGTAACTTCAAGTCTTTGTCATTACCATGCACACCCAAGTACTCTACGAACCTCTTCACGTGTTCTCTATGGTTTTCTCCCTTTCCATTAAAGTGTATGAATTTTGGAGGAACATACCCTTCTAGGTATGGCTTTTAATTGATACTTTTTGGGTAAGGATTCTACAACTCCTTGTACATATGAGGGGCTTCTCTCCGAGAGGAAAGAAAATTATTTACCTTTTCCACAGTTACAACCTTGGAGGTAAATTCCCCCAGACTAACCTTCTTCACTGCTGGTGAAGTCACTGCTGTTAAAACTTTCTCCGTTACCAGCTTTTGTGGAGGATCCACATCTACAGTCACTGCTGCTGTTGTGGCTGCCCCTCCAGCAAGGGCCAACACTGGTGTTATACAATATTGAATTAGTCTTGCTAAATCAATATTGTTTTACTTCAAAAATTAAAATAACATACTCATTAAACTCATACTTGCCAACGGCGTAGTAACTAACGTGCTAGTTTGCCCCTCCTGAGGAGCATGTGCTCTCACTCTTATCACCACCACCTCTTCTTGTGTGGTCTGGATGCTCTAAACTCCGTTACCACCTGGAATTTATTCAAAACCTAGTTTCTCTGACACATTATAACCTAATATATCCATAGAAATGAGGATACCTTCCTAGCGGAGTCGCTAAATATTTGAGGCTGGTTGTACTAGAGTCTGTGAAGAAATGGAATAGTTGAGGCATGACCCACTCAAATAGACCCTGTCTTCAAGGCCTTCAAAGTCTCAAGAGAAACTATGAGATGGAACCTGCCTCTTCTGGAAATAATGGTGTAAATTCTATGACCTTCTTCCTGAAAAGAAACTAGATAACAACAAATTTCATAAGCAATGATGATATCTGGGAGAGAGATATCTCTTGAGAATAATGGCTATAATTATAGGAGTGAAGAGGCAAGAACTTTGATACTTAAAGAGATTGCAGGGAGAGGATACTAGTTCTGGTGCTATTTTGACAGAGTAACAGTGTAACTTGAGTTTTTTATGTTGCTCTTGACCTTACCAAAGGATCCTATTTATAGGTATATACTAAGGTTGACTTAGAATTTTGGCTGCTAAAAATGAGAGAGAACATAAGGACAAGGTCTGGAATGTAGCTTTTGTCCCTATCAGTCTGTTAGCTGCCTGCCCCCTCTGATAGGAGACACTTTGTACATACCAAGGTCAAAAAGCAAATATGTCGTCTAATAGTGCCAAAATATATGATTTGATAAATATCATTTCAATTGGTAACTTGTTGTACAAAATTTTATAAACGTGGCCTTGAGGGCCACTCGCTGATGGCCACTCACTTTTTTACTCTATATGTAGGTTGTGTGAGTGCTTGAGTGACTCCTAGAGTCCTTATAATAGTATTCTCTTTATCTTAAAGTGTCAAGTGGCTGAGATTTGGCTTTGCTCAATGAACCTTGTCTCTCAGCCACCAAATCAAAATTCCTAGGAGATGCCAACTGGCCTACTTGATCCCTACTTGATTAACTAAGGCTACCTGTGCAAGAAAGCAATGTTAGTAACTGATTCATTTTTAGTAACAATTTTGGGGATGGTGCCACTCGTGGTGGAACCCCCCTCACCTTAGGATATTCCTTGGCAGCAATTTGGGGGATGGATCAACATGTAGTGGACCCCCTTGCCTTAATACATTTTATGCAGTATTAACCTTGGGGAGTGGGGCCATTCGTGGTGGACCCCCTCACCTTATGCCATTGTCTGGTATGAATCTTGGACAGTAAGGCCACTTAAGGTGGATCCCCTCATCCTAGGTCATTTTTTTTATTGATCTTGGGGAGTGGGTCCACTTGTGGTCTCGCCCTTTATAGTTTTTTTGGTGATCAGTCTTGGGGAGTGGGGCCACTCGGTATGGACCCCCTCGCCCTCTACAGTTTATCTGTTATCATTTGTGGAGATGGGGCCAATCGTGGTGGAACCCCTCGTCCAAGTTGAAGTGTGCCTACTAATGAGCGGGTGCCCCTCTATAAGTATGATTGCATATTGTACCGCAACGAGCAGGAAGGAACAGTGAGTTTCCTGTATGTAGTAAGCCTTGATATGTGGCTTGTGAGAATGGAAAAGACAAGACTGAAAAATATCGCAAGTGCTCGCAAGTTCCACAAAATGTTTTGAAGTATTTTCCCCTAGGTCCACGGTTTAAATATTTTTTCACTATACCATGGATAGCAGATGCCATGACATGGAATGCTCGATGCGAGGTGGGTGGGAATATCATGTGTCATCCGGTTGATTCAATCATCTGGAAACTTTCAAATGCATGACACCATGAATTTTCAAAGGAATCTCTCAATGTCCGTCTTCTGCTATCAATCGATAGGTTTAACCTTTTCAGTAATTTAAACACTAATCAGAGATATTTTCCAGTAATCACAATGCCTTTAAGTCTCCTCAACTCTGCTCATGCGAAAGGAGTTCACATTATTATCTTTATTGATACCCGAGCTGAAGGCTCCTGGCGATGATATTGATATATTCTTAGACATATTAATCAAAGAACTTAAAGAGTTATGGGATAAAGGTGTGACGATGTTTGACTCGTATAAGGGTGAAGAGTTCACACTTAAAACAATGGTGATTTGGGCGATCCACGACCTTCTTATTTATGGAACCTTGTCTGGTTGCAATGTTCATGGTTATTATGGACGTCCCATATTTGGGGAGAAAACTAAATCCACTTGGCTACATCATAGTGGAAAGATGAGTGATTGTATATTTTTATTGACCAGTCACCTTTTTAGCTATGACAAGTCTAACTTCTTACCTATCTATCATGAGCATAAGATGGAACTAGCTCGACTTTTTATTCAGCAGATCGAGGTGAAGGCGAAGGCCGCAATTGTGAGGAATACATATGTTGGCCCAAACCCTATATTTCTAAACCTAAAGGGTAAGGCTATGGAGGATCCAAATGACTCTAGTAAAATAAAGGCATTGTCTAGATGATTAATATTTTTTTACTTGTCGTATTAGAAAGAACATCGTGTAAGGTATGTAATTGATGTGATGCAGATGGAGAAGAATGTTGCAGACCATCTGATAGGAATATATATGGGTAGAAATCATTCAAAAGATGGATATCGGGTGCACTACATTCTACAAAAGATGAAAATAAAGAAGAAATCATGGTTAAAATATAATCCTACAATAGGATGAATTTATATCCCTCAGCGGCTTTCACTCTGACTACTAGTGAGAACAAAATCCTCATAGACACGTTATTCAAGTTGAAGGCTTTGGTTGGTTATTTCGGTAATTTGTGTAGGGTAGTAAAGTGCCAGAGAAATGAACTAAAGAAGTGCAAGTCTTATGACTTGCACGTCATCATTCAATTAATCTCTTTTTTGTTTATTATGCACATAATCTTGTGCTTTACCCTACTTTGTGTAAAACTGGTAAATAAAAAGCACATTAAAGCTGCAAAATTAACTTTAGTAAAGGCAATATTTGTATTAGAGAAATATTTTTCTTTGCCGTTCTTATACATCAGCATCCACCTGCTTGTGCATTTATGTGATGAGGCTTTATTGTGTGGTCCTGTTAGGTATAATTGGATGTATCCTTTCGATCACTTGATGAAAACCTTAAAAGATTACATTAAGAATATACGGTATATTGAAGGGTCAATTGCTGAAGAATACGTAACTATAGAATCATCATTATACGCTCTAGAATATATGCCAGAACAACAGACGAGAAGGTTAAAACCACGTAAATAATGATTGATCGAGGAACCTAACGAGTTTGAGGATGAATTACCATTTTAGGAATCCTAAAGAGGTGATACTCACTAATCTACAATACAAGCAAACATCTTGTTACGTATTCGAGTCGAAAGATTAAGTCGAACTTTAGTGAGAGTAAGTATATACATTATTAACTGAATTATTCTTGTTTGATTATATGTATTCTATATATTATGTCTAAACTTTTAGCTTTAGGAAGTAGAAGAAGGAAATTGCCAAAAATCAGAGAAGAAATTGGACGACGAATGATTTTAGGGCATGGATATCAAAAGAGGTAATTTCCACCTCTTATGCATGTGGTTATTTATTTATGTGTCGTAAAAACATGCCCTAATACAAATTCATTCATAAATCTAGCTTCTAAAAAGAGGTTATGTCTTTCAAGGCTTGCACGCATATAAAAAGGTCTCAAATTTCGTGCGAAAGAGTTGAAGAAATTATGCACTAATGGTTTTGACTTCGTTTCATATCCATTTAAGGAAAAGCTTTTGACGAAAAATAACGGAATTTCAATTTCTGCCATGACTACCTATGTCACTAGCAAAATCGATAAATATCCAAAAGATATGATGTTAACCTATTATGGGATTTTCAAACATATCGTGGAACTTGATTATTTAGATTTCATAGAAACTGTATTCTATTTTGAATGGGTGAAGGTAGAGGTCACTACGATTGCTTGTAAAGATGATCGTTACTTAAAACTTGTCATGGTAGATTTATCAAAGATGAAGTGTAAAGATCGCATTGTAAAAAGCCTTTTATTTATTGCTTTCAGAACGTAAAAAAGGTATTCAAATCAAAGTGCATAAAAGATGGCAATTGGTCTGTTGCTATGAATGCGCCAAATGGAATGACTACTCAAGCAGATGCATTGCTCTTAACGGAAACTCTAATTTGAAGGATCTTTTAGTTGATTTAGAGGATATTGAGTATCAAAACCTTATTTTATCATTGACTATCCCATTTGTATCCTATTATTAAATTGGCCTTTAACAATCCTATTTTTATCCAAATTGTATTGTATTATCATATTGATGCTATATTAGCGCTTTAGTTTGATTTATGAGTGTTAAGTTTGAACTATGAATGTTTAGTATAATTTATGAATTAACTAGGATGGCATGGGACCAATGTAACTCATAGGAACTAATCGCGTAGTCATGGGATGCCCGATTTGAGAAGATGACCAAAATTTGCAAATATCTAGATTTAGACTTAATAACATGCCGCTAGAGGGCGAAGACCCAAAAAAACCCTAAATGGCCCATAAGAGGCACAAACACCTCGCATGGGACCAATGTAACTTGTACAAACTAACTGAGTAGTCACAGAACTACCGATTTGATAAATATGACTAAAATTTGCAAATATCTAAACATAGTTTTAAAAACATGTCGTTAGAAGGCTAAAATCTAAAATAACCCCCAAACGGCCCCATTAGAGGCACGAACACCTCGCATAGGACTAATGTAACTCGTAGGAACTGACCGCACAATCATGGGATGCCCAGTTTGAGAATATGACAAAAAATTGTAAATATATGACTTTGGCTTAAAAACATGCCGCTAGAGGGAGAAAACCAAAAATAACCCCCAGACGGCCCCGTAAGTGGCACGAAGACCTCATATGGGACCAGTGTAACTGGTAGTAATTGATCGCGTACTCACGAGATGCCCAATTTGAGAATATGACTAAAATTTGAAAATATCTAGACTTAGGTTTAAAAACATGCTGCTAGTGGGAAATAATCCAAAACAACTGGCGAACATCCTCGTAAGAGGCACGAACACCTCGTATGGGATCAATGTAACTTTTAGAAACTCACCGCCTAGTCACGGGATCCCCAGTTTGAGGATGTGATTAAAATTTGTAAATATATAGACTTAGGCTTAAAAAAAAGCCACTAGAGGGTGAAAACCCAAAACATAGCCCAAGTAGCCCCATAAGAGGCACGAACACCTCACATGGGACCAATGTAGCTCGTAGGAACTGAACACGTAGTAACAAAAATTCCTATTTAAGAATATGACTAAAATTTTCAAATGTCTAGACTTAGGCTTAAAAACATGCCGCTAGAGGGCAAAAACCTAAAACAACCCCCAAACGGCTCGGTAAGAGACATGAACACCTTGCACAGAATGAATGTAACTTGTTGGAACTCATCTCATAGTATCGAGAGTCCCAATTGGAGAATATGACTAAAATTTGTAAATATCTAAACTTTCTTAAAAACATGATGCATAGGGCGAAAACCTAAAACTATTCCCAAATGGCCCCATAAGAAGCACGAACACCTCACAAGGGACCAATGTAACTCAAAGAAACCGACCGCGTAGTCCTAGGACAACCGATTTGAAAATATGCTTACACTTTTCAAATACCTAGACTTAGGCTTAAAAATAAGTCGCTATAGGGCAAAAATAAAAAATAACCCCGAAACGGCACCATAAGAGGCACGGACACCTCACACGGAAATAATGTAACTTGTAGGAACTCATGACGTAGTCACGGGATGACCGATTTGAGAATATGATTAAAATTTTCTAATATCTAGACTTGGTCTTAAAAACATGCCATTGGAGGGTGAAAATCCTTAATAATCCCGAAATGGCCCCATTAAAGGCACAGACACCTCACACGGGACTAATGTAACCTGTAGGAACTGATCGTGTAGTCACGGGATACCCGATTGGAGAATTTGACTAAAATTTGCAAATATTTAGACTTAGGCTCTAAAACATGCCGTTAGAAGACGAACATCCAAAATAACCTCCAAACGGCCCTGTAAAAGGCACGACCACCTCGCACGGGACTAATACAACTCATAGGAACTAATCATGAAGACACGCAACCCCCAGTTTGAGAATACGACTAAAAATTACAAATATCTAAACTTAGGCTTAAAAACACATCTCTAGATGGTGGAAACCCAAAATAGCCCCCAAACGGCCCTGTAAGAGGCACAAACATCTCGCACGAGACCAATATAACTCGTAGGAACTGACCGGGTAGTCATGGGATGTTCATTTTGAGAATATGACTAAAATTTGCAAATATATAAGCTTAGGATTCAAACATGCCGCTAGAGGGAGAAAACCTAAAATAGCCCCAAAAGGCCCCCTAAGAGGCACGATCCCCTCGTACAGGACCAATATAACTCGTAGGAACTGACCATGTAGAAAAGGGTGTCAGGTTTGAGAATATGACTAAAAGCTTCAAATATTTGGACTTAGGCTTAAAAATATGCCGCTAGAGGGCAAAAACTCAAAACAGCCCCGTAAGAGGCACAAACACCACACACAAGACCAATGTTTGTGTACGATCCGACCGTGTAGTCACGGGATGACTCGGTTGAGAATATGACTAAAATTTATAAATATTTATACTTAGGATTAAAAAGAAGATGCTATAGGGATAAACCCAAAATAACCCTCAAACGACCCCGTAAGAGGCATAAACACCTCGAACGGGACCAATGTAACTCATACGAATTGACCGCGTAGTCAATGGATGGTCGGGTTAAGAATATTCCTAAAATTATTAAATATATAGAGTTAGGCTTAAAAATATACTACTAGAGGGCAAAACCCCAAAATATCCCCCAAACGGCCTCGTAAAAGGCACACACACCCTTGCATGGGACTATTATAACTCATAGGAACTAATCGCGTAGTCAAGGGACTCTTGATTTGAGAATATGACTAAAATTTACAAATTTCTAGATTTAGGCTTAAAAATATGCCTTTAGAGGGAGAAAACCCAAAACATTCCCCAAATAGCCCCGTAAGATGCACGAACACCTCACATGGGACCAATGTAACTCGTAGGAACTTATCACATAGTTGCAGAATGCCCGGTTTGAGAATATGACTAAAATTTGCAAATATCTAGACTTGAACTTAAAAACTTTTTTCTAGAGGTTGAAAACACAAAATATCCCTCAAACGGCCCCATAAGAGGAACAAGCACCTCGCACGAGACGAATGTAACTAATATAAACTGATCGGGTAGTCACGGAAGACTCGGTTTGAGAATATGAATAAAATTTATAAATATTTGGTATGATTCATACAAAAATTAAGATGGAACAATACTTTACTTTGAATTGTCAACTCAGCGGTAAAAATATTTCTTAATTGTATATGAATTGGTTGTTGAATATAGGTTCTTTCTTGGGGGCCTACCTAAAAATAAATTTGTTTATTAAATGGATAAAACGTTTAAAAAAAATTAGAGGTCACAAATTTGTGTCGTGAACCATTTTAACCATCATCCCACACATGATCACGACCCAAGTATGTGACCCACTTGGAACATCAGTCCACCATGGTCCGGGTCTGTGACCACGGGGTCACAAACCAGGTTCGTGACCACAAAGACAAATAATGTCCCACCGAGGAGACCGTGATCCTCATTTTGGGCCACATATGAAGTTCATGACCATATTTTTTAGTCACGGCAAAAATGGTCACAGACCTCGGCTATGACCCGAAGGCCTAGTCACTACCGAGGTCCGTGACTATCTTCGATATATGGTGTAGTGAGTGACATTAAAAAGGAGTGTCAGGGTTCAAACAAGCTTCATCATAAACTAGCTAGACCAAGCACAGAGGAGGCTAGAGCAAGCAAAGGGGAAGCTTGAGCAAGCATGGAGGAAGCTAGGGAAAGCACATATGAAACAAGCAAACTAGTCCAAACGTTAGAAAGAGGCACATAGGCAGGTTTTTCGAAGGATCCGTTCGACAAACCTTTAAATTTTCTTCAACTTATGTTATGTGTATTTATGAGACATATAGTAATATTTGGTGAGTTTTCTCAGTATCCGAAATGGACCACGTCTGGTAGAACTTAGGAGAGCTTTCATGCTATATCGATCAACCTCACTTAGGGAACCTATGAGGTAACTGGTTTGGAGGATTGATAAGAAAGGAAATATTAAGGAATGACTTAATCTCTTTAGATACACCGAGTAAAACACCAGCTCATACAAGGGAGCATACTTCGAGAGAGAGTCATCCAATCAGCAACGAGTTCCTTTGTCCATTGGGGGATCACATATCTCACAATAGACAATAGAGAGATAGATATTTCTAAAAGAGTTATTGTAAGAACCATAGATTTTATCCTCCACCATTAATACCTTTGTCCAAGATTTGTACTAAGAACATAAGTATTTATTGAGCTTTGACCCTCATTCCTTTGTACCCTAGTGTTTGAGATGCCTACCTGAGGTTTGTTTAGAGTACTTGATTCTTTCTCCCTCTAACTAATTGTTTCAAGGGTTCATTTATTATTCCTAACAAGTCATTTTTATTGCTTGTTATTGAGTTATACACGAAAGTTTATGAGTTTATACTAAAAAGATTTTATCTTATTCCAACTGAGTTTATTCTTTTATAACTAATAGCACTTTGAATGTTATGTTATAGCCATTAATAGAGGTTACACCTCAATTTATATTTAAGCACCTAGAACTAAGAGAACCACTCTCTTTCATTTGGCGGCTCTGTCAAGGAGGTATTCTATTAACAATGGCTTAGGATAATGTAAATTTTGATATTAGCATTGATAAGATCCAACGGAGAGATGGACAAGAATAAAAGAAATATAAGGTTCCTAGGGAAGGGTTCCCTCAAGTGTAGGTTCCTCCAGTTGTAATTATTACGGAAGCTACCACGGTGATGCAGGCTTTCACTAGCACTATGAAGGGGCCCGCTCAGATGGCTCATCTCATAGGGATATTTATGGATCTTCTATAGACGTTAATATCCACGATAAAATTTGGAGCAACGGTGGACCCCAACTTGTTCGCTACTCCCGTGGAACCTTCTGTAATTCCTTCAAGTGGAATACCTATCGCTTTCACCACACTTGGTCTTTTAGAGAAAAACCTTACTTATGTTATTACACCTATCATTGGAGCACCGGTTGTTGCAAACATTAAACATGTGGTTACTCAGCCAACGACTGTGGTGGTGGGGGAAATTACCCCACCTTCTTTAACCGTTGAGGAGATATTAAAGATAATGTCATCTTCCTCACAAATTGATAAAATGACTGCCTCTATTTATGATGACTTTCACATACGACGCCTTAAGGAGTCTAACAATGGTCCATATAATAAGGATTATATTCCCCATTTTTTAGAAGTACATCGGGAATGGGAGATTTTGAAGGAACATATCAAGAGGTTTATAGAACACTTGGGTGCTCACTATAGTAATAACAAGCTATGTCTAAGGGAGTTCTCTAAATCTCGTATGGATAAAGATTACACTTAGTACGCACACTTAACCCCAAGGAGTGTGGATACATGGGAGAACATGCACATTGTTTTTTGTCCAAAAGTTCTTTTTGGTTGAAGATGACTTCACTCTCACCCAACTTTCATGGGAGAGACAATGACCGGGGGGAACGTGGTTGCATATATACGAAGATTTAGAGAAAGGTGTATTGACGTGCGAAAGGAGGCCAACGAGCCAAACTACTTCATCTTTGTGAAGAAGGATTGATCCCTGAGTATATTTGTCACTTGATAAATGAGTCTTCTGAGGGTACATTTGAAACTTTCTCAAAGTCTGCACAAAACATTTCTTTGGTTGTTCGGCCGACCCAATCCTAACAAATATAGTTGTTGATACCAAAATATACCCATTTACATGGACCAATCAGACATAGACATGTGTCATCCACTGTGGCAATAATCCTAGTCAACAAGGAGTAATTATCGATTAATGTCTAGAATGCCGACCATCATACTTGGATACCGACCAATACTAGGAAGCCCGGCCAATCGTAGGAAGACAAACCAACATGGTTAGAAAAATGCCAACAGCTATATGCATTATGAACAAAATGTACTGATGTAAAGGCCTAATTTATAAAGGCATTCTATCCTTTAACATTTCGAATCTTGATCCCCTTAGTGGGCTATAAATATATTGTAATCCCTACAGCAAAAGGGAAAAAGATACAATTCCAGTGATAAACAAGAAATACAAAACAGTGGACGTAGGATTTTCCCTTCAGTAAAATCACTTTACAAACCTAACAGGTCACTTTTATTTACTTATTTATCTGTGATCAAATAATTAGATCCATTCTAGTTTTTCGCATCAACAGATTGGCGTCGTCTGTGGGAACGTGTTTCTAAACGTTTTCTCTCATTCATTTACCAAACATGGTTGATATCCCTGAGTCAAGTAATAGGAATGATAGAATCTCGTATGTTCCTTATGCTCCACCGAATAATACTAATTTGACTGGAATATTGGCTAGTCTCACCAGAGGACAAGAGGCAATGTAAGATACCATGAGGTAGTTAGCACAAACCCTGCAAGCCAGTTCACCTTCCTTATCTGCTCATGGACATATGCCACCACCGCCTCCAAGAAACAGTAGACATAGACAATCCAAGCCTATGAGAGATAATTCTTATCACCCAGGAGTATGTTCTTCGCTCAGAACATCAGAGACCTATGACAATAAGTCTTTTACTACTGAAAGATTGAGTGCCTTAGAAAGGCTAAGCCGAGCATCTCTCTTTGATCATTTGGGACCCACGGGGGATAAAAATGTTCCCAGGATATTATCGAGAAATACTCGACGACCAAACAATTAATATGAGGGCTCAACCCAATCTAGATCAGACGTCCGACGAACTTCTTATATCTGGAAACATTCACAGGAGGAGAGTTCAGCTCAAACAATTGGTCGAAATGAAAAAGCTTGAATATACAGATCTAACGCTGGTAATAATGCATGGAAGGGTTCCATCCCGCGATTCGAAGATAGATTGGGAGAAATAGCTATGTCCAGGAACTCTTTGAAGAGAAGCCATGTGATGGGATCTCCTTTTCAACAGGTTATTGTGGATTTTCCCATACCTTTAAAGTTTAAAGCTCTTGTAGTTACTCCAAAATATGATGGGAAAACTGATCCCATCCTTCATATAGAGAAGTATCGGTGAGCAACTGAAATCTATGCCGTCCCCGATGAAATGAGATGCAAGCTACTTTCAGGGATAATTTTAGGACCTGCTCAAATATGGTATAACGGTATTCCTGGGGGAAATTTCTAGTTTCCATAATCTTGCCGAGTTATTCATTTATAACTTCTTCTTTGGAGCTAAACTAGTGAAATGAGTAGCTCATTTGTTCAATGTAAGGCAAAAGGTAGGAGAGAGTACCCGAGATTACATTACTCATTTCGATAATGAGAAGTTAGAAGTCATTGATTACGAGTAAAAAATAGCCATTACAACCCTTATGAGTGGGTTACCCCTCGAGAATCTCTATTACACACTTGCTAAAGGTCCTCTGAAGATAATGATAGAGTTGATGGGAAAGGTAGCCAAAATTATGAACGCCGAGGAGGGAATGGCAGCCAAGTAAACCTTAGAAGTAAAGATTGAAGGGAAAACCGATAAAAAGTAGCACAAAAATCCTAAGTATCACAGGGAATCAAAGCAAAAAGGGAATATGGATCGGCTCAAAAGGTACAACAATTATACTCCCTTAACAATGGGCATCCATTATGTTTTGGAGGAGATAAAGCCCAACAAGGATGTACGTTGTACTAAAAAGCTAAGAACACCTTCTACCAAGAGGGAGAGGTTCACATACTGTGAATTTCACAGGGACTATAGACATACAACAAATCGTTGCGTTTCTCTTCAGAATGAAATTGAAGCACTCATTTGAAGAGGAAAGCAAGACAGATTTGTTGATCAACAGAATAATTGTGGAGATAGATAAAGATCAAAATATCCATACAAGCCCAGAGACAAGAAAAAGAGAACTCGTAAAGATGATCAAGAGGATGATACCGATCTACCCCAAAAGCCTAGACATCCAAAATGCGAGGTATTCATGCTCAGTTTTGGATATTTTAATTGTCAAATGATCACAAGTGGAGATGCAGAAGGAGGAGACCATACTTCTAAGAGGAAAGCTTACCTCAATGAGGCCTAGACTTATTCCTATATGCAGATAATTAACATAGCCGAGGAAGATCGACTAAGCAAGGTCAACAAAGACAAGCTAGTGATTGAACTTTCTAAAAATGACCTTTTAGGGGTGATATACCCCCATGATGATACCTTAGTAATAAAAGTCAGAAGGGAGGATATAATTATTTCCAAAGTGTTGGTTGATAACGACATCGCAACGGATATCATGTTTTACCCCTGCTTTGACAGTCTGAACTTGAAGCTCGACCAATTGGAACCTTATCAGAGGCCACTAATAGGTTTTTCTGGCAAAATGGTATTTCCTCCGGGGATAATAAAATTAGAGGTGTTGATCGGTACTTGGCCTGCAAGTCGAATATAAAAGATACGTTTCTTTGTAATGGAAAAAAAAATGTTCATTCTGCATATAATATGATCATGGAAAGGGTAGGGTTGAAGAAATTCGAAGCTGTGACGTCTAAAATCCATCAGTGTTTGATATTCCTAACCAACTTTAGGGTAGGTATGGTAAAAGGTGACTAAAAAGTAGCTCGGGAATGCTACTACTCATCTGCCGTGCAAGAAAATTTGGAAGAAATAAAGAGAAAGACTACCACCTACCAAGTGGACACCTATGAACCTAATTGAATTTGAGGTTGAAACCTTAGATCCAAGAGAAGAAACGAAACTAGTGAAAGGCGCCAAATAATGTAAGCAATGGAGATCATTGTGTTAGATGATGATAAGCCAGAGAAGACTACTCAAATTGGAATAACACTAGATCCTGTTCTTAAACAAGAGATAATGAGTTTCCAAAGGCAATGAAAGTAAGAGTTTGCATGGATTCACGAAGATATGCCTGGGATTGATCCTAAATTTCTTTGTCATGAGCTCAATGTTAGAAAAGACGCCAAGCCTGTGAAGTAAAGGCGCAGGGTGTTCAGCCCCAAGAAAAACCAAACTATTCAGAAGGAAGTTGAGAAACTTAAGAAATATTCATTCATTGATGATGTGAAATAACCAGACTGGTTGGCCAACATTGTTATGGTCAAGAAGAAAAATAACAAGTGGATAATGTGTGTGGATTTCACCAACTTAAACAAGGTGTGCCCAAAGGACCATTTTCCTTTTCCACGAATTGATCAACTAGTTGATGCTGTATCAAGACACGAGCTGCTAAGTTTCATGGATACTTACTCTGGTTATAATCAAATTAGAATGAAGCCTAAAGACAGGGAAAACACTTCTTTCATTACTCCCTGAGGAACTTATTGCTATAATGTTATGCCATTTGGTTTAAAAAATGCAGGTGCTACTTATCAGAGATTGGTGAATAAAGTTTTTGAGGAGAAAATAGGCAAGTATATGGAGGTATACGTAGATGACATGATGATGAAGAGAAAAAAAGCACCCAATCACATTGCTGACCTAAGCCAGACTTTCGACCAACTGGAGAAGTACCAGATGAAGTTGAATCCGGCTAAGTGCATTTTTGGTGTACAAGAAGGAATGTTCCTTGGGTATATAGTAAACTAGAGGGGAATTGAAGCAAATCTAAAAAAAATCAAGGCGTTGATTGAAATGCAGTCCCTTGCTTGCTAAAAGGATGTACAAAGGCTAACTGGGCGAGTAACAGCCTTGAACAAATTTGTGTCGTGAGCTACTCACAAGTGCCAGCCATTATTTAAAGTACTTAGAAAGATCTTTCAAAGGAACGACGAATGTGAAAATGATTTTTTGGAATTGAAAAAGTATTTGGGATCACCCCCACTGCTCCCCAACCGATTTTTGGAGAAAGGTTGTATTTGTACTTAGCTGTCGCTGAATCAACTGTAAGTTCTACCTTGATGCGAGAAGAAAACGAAGTTCAAAAGCCCTTTTACTAGACGAGGAAATCCTTTTGAGGAGAAAAAATCAGATATCAACGCCTGGAAAAATTAGCATTGGCATTGATTGAGGCATCCATACGGATGAAGCTCTATTTTCAAGCCCATAAAATTATGGTGTACACTGATATGACTCTTAGGCAAGCCTTGCAAAAAATGAAGAAGTTTAGGAGATTGATGTATTACGTAGTAGAATTGGGAGACTATGATATTGTGTATGAACCAAGGTCTTACTTAAAAGGCCATCTTGTGAAAGATTTCATTACCGAATAAACTTATCCAGAGGTTCCCGAGCAACAGGGAATTTAGGTAGAGCAATAGGAAATTCAGGCAGAGGGTCCTGAGCAACCCACTATGCGAGCAGACTGTACAACCTTTGCTGGAAAATGTGACAAGTTCCCGAGGTATTCCAGCATTCACAAAACTCCAAAGGCTGCTCTGAATCCAATCACTTTACCTTAGCCATTTGCTATATGGGGGATAGACTTGGTCGGGCCATTGTCGACCACCCGAGGAAGATTTAAGTACTTGGTCATAGATGAAGACTACTTCACCAAATGGGTCGAAGAAGAACCATTAATAGACTTGCCCTATGATAAAGTCTACCAGTTCATCTAGAAAAGCATTATTTGTAGATATGGTTTGCCTTACACTTTCATTATAGACCACGGCACACAGTTTGACAACGGGGAGTTTGCTGCCTATTATGCCCAGTCAAAGATTCAAAAGCTTCATTCTGCTCCAGGCCATCCTCAGAGCAATGGGAAAATTGAAGTAACAAACAGGACTCTACTCAATGGGATGATGAAAAAACTTGACGATGGCAAGGGAACTGGATTAACGAACTACACTCTGTTTTGTGGGCATGTCGAACAACTCTAAGGACTACGAATGGTGAATTTTTATACATACTAGCATTTGGGACTAGAGCAGTAATACCAGTTGAATTTTGTTTATCCACTCATAGAGTGTTAAAATTTAATTCTCCTGTTAGTGATTTGATGCTAAGGTTAGATTTGGATATGCTCGAGGAAGTTCGTGAAGATACAGCCTTGTGAAATGCTGCTTATTAGCAGAAGACAACACATTTTTATAACAAAAGAATGAAGCCGACCAACTTGAAAGAAGGAGATTATGTGCTCAAGAAGGTAGTCCAGAAGAATAACAAACTTGAAGAAAATTGGCATGGGCTATACCATATTTCAGCAGTTGTCCGACCAGGTACCTACTGAATTGAAACTTAAGAAGGGGAAGAGTTTAAAAATTCTTGGCATGCTGAACATCTTAGAAAGTACTACCGGTAATGTAATGAAACAAATTGTAATCATGACAATTCCGTATCAATAAAATAATGATTTCATTCTTTTTTTTGTTTTTTTGGGAGTGCTAGTGCTATGCACTACATACTTGACTTGATGCATTATTTTCAAAAGTTATTCTACTTGGCCTTCAAAAGTTATGAATAATCCTTAGAAACCACAACCACATAATTGATTCCCGGTTCTTCAGCACAACAACCACGTAGTTGGTCGGAGTTCAGAATAACACCCACATAGTTGATTGGTACTGTTCAAAAGTTGGTCGGCACAAACAGAAGTTAATCGATAGTAGATAAAAACCCAAGTAGATCAGGATCTTAAGTCCTCAAGAAACTTGGTCAATGCAGTTAAGGATAAAACAAGATTTTATCCAACTAGGCAAAATGAAGGAAGAACATTTTAAAGATTCCTAAAAAGGAATGTAGACACATATTCCACATACGTCTGGTCACCACTGGTAACTAATGCAACACCTAAAAATTTAGGTGCATTAGTAGAACCTATGGAAATACATGGGTAACTAGTGCTAAACTTGGATTTTAATCTAAGTGTACTGGTAGAACCTATGATCTCATTGGTTATTGATATTAAACTTGGGCAAAAGTTTAAGTGTTTCGATAAAACTAAAGAAACGAAGAAGACATTCACATTTAGAGATTGAGAGGGTAAGTTAATCAAATATTTCATTCATTTAAATAATCATTACACGATATTTCTCACAACTGAATTACAGGAGTAAAATTTATTCTAAGGGACGCTTCCCCACAGCCTTACAAGAGCTTGATGTTGCTTCCATGCCTACTGGAGGATCATCTAATGTATAAGGGGAGTTTGTAAAATTGAAGTCTTGAGGCATTATTTTATTACTGTTGCTTGGTGTATCTTGCGGATAAGGAGGACGAATAATCTCTAGCTCGTCATAATGGCCATAGTCCCCTAAATATTTTGAAATAAGCCATTGGGGAATTGTGTTGATCGAAATCCAATTAACATCCAGTTTGAAAGGAGGATCTTCACAGTTCAATAAGCCAGGATCATACCAGTTCCAAAGAGTGTTGTTTTGATACACCTTCGTAATTATCAAGCAGTTGGTCCAACTCCAATTTTAGCCTTCATTTCGAGCTTGCTTAAATCGCTCATCAAAATAACCAAGGGCTACATTGTGTCCTTCCATCTAGATTTCCCTAGGCTATTTATGAAATTGGAAAGTTAGCCTCTCAACATGGTAATGCAATTTTTTCAGTACTCCATCTTTGGCTTGTAATTGGAAAGACTGAGTAGAAAGTTGATCGTCTTGGGTATGAAGCTTCTAGGATATGTTAGTAGTGGCCAAATTCTTCGCTTTTAATTAAGCATCCTGGTTAGCAAGTGTTTGTTGGGTTCTAAACTCATCTGTAGTAGCTAGGCCAAGTTAACCTTTTCCTCGAGAGGAAGAAACATACTTAGTTTTCTTCAGTGCTTCCACTTCTTCCCTTAATATAGCATTTTCAGTCTCCAAGAAGGAAACCCTATCATCGGCAACAATAACAGCAGTAAAAGAGGCCTTCAATGAATTCAATTCCTCACTCAAGTTATTATTCTCTTCTTCGAGCATATTGGCAATGAATTTAGCCTCCTCCATTTCTCGATTAAGTAGAAATTTTTGCCTCCTGAAATAAGACATGTGCTTTTCCAACTTCTACTCAAAACCCCAACCTTCACTTAGAGCTTTGTACTTCTGCTCATAGTCAGCATGCAGAAGATCTTTAGCCTCCTTGTGATATTCTTGAGGTTATTCTATCATTTCATAATAAGACACATTATTATAAACTGCCTGATCAAGAAGACATTTCAAGTATAGGTAGGCTTCTTTATCTTGATCTGAAATATCAGCCTCAAGCAAGTTGGATAAATCTTCATCGAACAAAGTCATATGACCAGCCTTGAAGATATCATTGCATCTTTGAAGGAGATCAAAGTCATTAGAGGAGAATTGATCCTGTATATTCGTGAACTATAAAGAGTAAGAAAAATTTCCAATCAACAATAGAATACAGAATTTGAAATAAAAGAAGAGGACAAGTGTAAAGAAATGTTCGTTTTTCGTTAATGAAAATTTGATTAAAAGTACATCAACATGAAGTAGAAAGTAAAAGTATAGATAAAGAGAAAATAAAAGTTGCTCGCCAAGAAGGTGTACACCTTCTTTCTATCAGAAGTGTCCCCAGCTTGGGAAGGGGCAGAGATAGGTGGAGTGACTTGCTAAGAATAAGGGGTGTGAAGAATTATCCGCAGCTACCTGTTAATGGTTCGCAGAACCCAAAATGAGAGTAAAATCATCTGACCCTCCATCATCCTCAATCTCCTCATCCATGTTGGGAGGAGAACCAGGATCGTGCCTCAAGAACAACTCAGAATCTTGGGATGTGACAACCTCTATGAGTTCTACCGATCATCCATCCTTGAAGCATTTCTTATTTACATATTCAATATGAGTAGAGGCAACGCTGATAACCTTCTCCTAGCCTCTGTTGAACGCAAATTCATTAGCCTTAAATATCTTGGCCTTCTCATTAGCGAGACTCTTCTGTAGCTCGATAACCTGCCCCCGATCAACAGTAGCATCACCCAGAGCAGTCTTTATTTTGGTTTCCCATTTCTACTATTCATTTGTCAATGCTTGTTGGGATTCAAGAAAAGAGTTCTTCAGGCATTCAAATGCCCCTCACCTCGTTTGAATAAGAACGGAGGATGTCATCCTTTTCCAATATTTGGTTGAAAATAACCAGGAACTGCAAAAAAGAGATTAAAGCAAGTCAGTACAAGGAAGCTGTCAAACAAGTGAATATACAAAAAATAATAACATCTCTTACCAAAGAAAGTCTTTGAGCATCCCTTTCAGAGATTTTAAAGTGGGGCATTGCAGAAGCAGCACCCCTATGGTCTGGAAGGGAACCAGAAATTATTAGTTGCCAAGACAAACTAGGGCCAATAACCACTGGAGAGTTAGTATCAGATAAATTAACCAGGTCTTATTAGTCAGCGTCAGCAGAAGATCCTTCAGCCAGCCTGGAAGGAAGACCCTTTTTTAAGCATTTGATATAGGATTCATCATTCTTCTTGGTTAGGGGATTATTTCCAACCTCATCCTTATTGCTGGCCCCATCATCAACAGATTTTGTGGAGCTAGTAGTGTTAATATCTCCTATAATGTTGGGAAGGTTTCTCTTCACCATTGTAGTAGAAAGAGGTAAATCTTAATCAATTAAAGATAAGGGGCATGTTATAGCTTCACTACTGCTATTTACAATGACAAAAGAAGTGGAGACTAGGTCTTGGTCAAGATTAACCACTAAGGAGGGAGCAATAAAAGTTGGGAGAGCAACAAAGGAAGTAATGGAGTTTTTATATGCTAACAGATATGATGCCGATCTAATGTGTTCCTCACCAATTTTTTGGTGAATACCCCAAAGAAACTTAGCTCGGTAAGATTGATATCACTCTCCTTGGGACACTTTCTCTTCTGATCAACTGCAATGAAGAGAAAACAAATACAGTTAGTATTGTAACCAATGAAATTATTATGAAAAGTTATACAAATGTGTTGCAACCTATCCCCTGGACATATTAAGGGCATCTAGGCCCCTGGAATACTGCATCCCCTATCATGGGTGGATATTGTAAATTCTTGGCAATCACTTCATGATCAAAATAATCCATTTTGGAGTTGGGGAGTAACTACTAAATCCCTATTTACAACCCTAGTTTTTAAATAGTAATTGCTATCACTGGTGACCCATATATGGAAAAAAATAATCTCTGGGATGCATATATGGGTCCCATAAAGCTGATTCAATCTATAAACCACATTTACAACTCTTCAAGTGTTGGGGGCTACTCAAGCAGGCACAACGTCAAAATATTGACAAAATTCAAGACAAAGGGGGTTTTGGGGAAAAGTAAACCCACATTCAAAAATGGAAATAGAATGGAACCAATGTCCCTCAGATAAAGTGTAAGGACATTTTTCTCATATCCGATATCTTACATTTGTGTATGTCGTACGCCGCTACAAAAGGCACGTCACTTCACGATCTCACATGATGACCTCTATCTGAATTCCAGGAATCAAGCATTCAATATCTCCATCAAGTGTCCCACATCTACCTCGACGACTTCACGTTCCACGATTTTATGGATCTTATGCAAGCAGTACGCAAAAGAAGTCAAAATAATGAAAGAAGGCAAGATATAAAAGTTTAAGGGCATCTTGGTAATTTAACTACCACTGTCTGGAGGTTTGGTCGACAATATAATTGAAGAGCTCACCGCAATGAAGATACCAGAAGAAATGACACTTCAATCCGAGCTACGATGAAGAAGTTATGGCCCTTTGAAAATGGAGAAAACTCCGAGAAAAACACTTGGAAAAATGCCGTGGATTTTTAGCCCCAAACCAGCGAAGATTTGTGAATCGAAAGTTGAACCGGTTCGGGGGGAGAACCGCTTTGTGGTACACCCAAACTCTTTTTGGTTTCCCTAAAAAAGCCAACTTCAGGGGAGTTATTTCATAAGCCTTGGAGAGACGATTTTGAGAGTTCTAATTACTCTAGTCTTCATATTTTTGAGTCCCAAGACTCATGTTTTGATTCACACATCCTTGCCAAACCTTTGTGAATACTTTTCTAACCCAAGAACACAACCTTGTGTTTGTTAAAACTTTGTGGATAAGCCGTCTTTCTTCTTCATTGCTGCTCACTTGGAGTTCCCGAGGGAGATTCCAGCTGACGACATCAGAATCGACGCCTGCGGGTATTTCTGTGTCACAATGTATTTTCATTGTAATTCATGTAACCGTATCTTACAAAATTATAGTGAAAACAAAATGTTTTTCCTCTTTGGAGGATTTTTCCTCACATGTGTGTGTTTGAATGTTCTTGTATGATTTTACCATCTTCAATCACACCTAGATGCATGTTTAGGACTTAATTGATAAAAACTGAGTTTAATTAAATAATTTCTTTATTTGAACGCAAGCACACTCCTTCAAATTGGTATCAGAGCAGGTTACGCTAATTTATAGCGTATTCCTATTTTCCGCAAAATCGTGTGATATTGATTTTTTTGAAAATTCAGTTTTGTGAAAAATCGCAATTTTTCCAATGGAACACCCATCTAATGAGGATCCTATTTTTGAAAAAGTTCACGACAATGCTAAAAAATTTTTACTTTTGAATTTGAAACTTTGCAAAAGAATTAATGTTTTGGAAAAAGAAAATTCTCATTTAAATCCGCGATGGATCTTTTGCAAACGGTTCAAAATCAAAGGGATTTTTATCGTGAAAAATTTGTTTCCTTGGACCATGAATTTAATGCTTAAAAATTGTCCAAGAAGGAGAGTGATAATAGGGTCCTATGTTTAGAAGAAAAATTGGAGGATCTTAAAAATTCGATGGTTTGGGTTTATGCCAAATATGACAAAAATATTTTAATCAATGAGTTTGTGGCACGTGAAGAGACTCTTAGGGAAAAAAATTCTTTGATTAAGGGAGAGAGAGATACCCTTTTTGGAATTTTTGAAAATTTGAAAAAGGTGTCCCTTAAATTGTAAGAGTCTAATTCTTTGCTTGAGTAAAAAATTTTGAAGTTAAAAAATTATTTGAGAGACTCAAGTAGGTTTGATAGTGGTGGTAATGGCTTATCTTGTTCTCATGCTTCTAGTGCTAAAGCCAAAACCATTATTTGTTTTAGAGCGTAAATTAATCCCAAGGACATTAGAAAAGATCAACCCATAGGTTTCGTTCAACCCGTTTACACATGTTCACATTATGGTAGGAAAGGTCACCCTAGGAGATTTTATTTTCATCTTAGAAGAAGTCCTAGGAAGTTTATGTCTAGTGTTCCCCTAGTTCCTAAATCCCCCACACGACGTTTCACATCTATTTGAGTGAGGAAATCACTTTTAGAGGCATTAGAATTTAGACAAGTTGATTCCCGTTTACTTGCACATGATTCTTCTCTTTCCATATCATATAGATGATTGTGTTTGCAGGTTTTTCATACTCTAGTTGTGGTTTCATGATATATATATTTGCTAGTGTAATGACATATACTTTTTGTATGTTTTATTTTTTTGGAAAAAGTTTGAAAAATACAGAAAGATTTTATTTTTTAAAAAATTTGTGAGGAAATCCAAAAAGATTTTTATATTTTGTTTGCACCATTTATGGATTGACACTTAGGATGACCGGGTCACAAAATCATTCCATTTTTTTTCATGTGACTATTTGATAGTGTTTTGAGACAATAGGTCAATTCATCCTTGTGCTTTATAATGTTTGGAGTTATTTAGATGTAATTAGTTCTTACTTCCTACATGTTTGACTCATGATATCCTTTACTGCACACATGCACGGATTTGCTTGATTATTGTTCTTGTCTTATCTCTTGTTGGTTAGGTGTTTTCACTTCAATCCTGTCCTTAAAACGAACCAAGCACGATAAAACAAGACAATAAAAGTGTGCACCTTTGAACCATGTTGGTAAGGTTTTGTGTGCGTTGTTTGAAAATGGTGAAGGGCTACGAAAGATTATTTTTTATCCTTTGCGATTAAGCCTCCGTTTAAATGGACCTAAAAAATTGAGGTAATTTATTATTCGGGGTCCAAAGAGGTTTAAAAGATCCCGAAAAAATTTAAAGGCAATAAAAAGAAATTCATGCCAAATATGGGCCACTTAGGTTTTTCCACCAATTCTCCAAAGTTTGAGAATTTAGATCACCTCTATTCAAAATATAAATCTGAGGGTGTTTGGTTGGAGAATTTAAACGGGTTTGCCCGTCCTTGAAAATCTTGAAAAAACGCTATATAGTTTTGGATGTTATTTGGAGTGGATATAGCTTTGACTTTGATTTGCTGATTTGCATAAGACGATGTCATCTAAATTCAACAATTTTTATACCTACGGATACTTTTGATGTTCATTGGTTAGGGGTACACGTATGCATCGAGCATATATAATTGATTGAGTTGATTTACCTATCGAATGTGTTCACACCCATTCATTCCATTTCCATGACTTGGTTATTTTTGTTTAAATCCATGGTGTGATTTTTGTATCTTATTTTTTGTATGAAAAATTTGAAAAATCAAAAATAGTTTGTGAATTTTTTTGAGATACTCCTTTGCGTGCGCGTAATTTTATTCATGTTTTCTATGCACTTTTATCGTGACACTCCATGTTTAGTTTGTTTCTTCTTATCTGTCTATTTGGGGACATAATAAAAAGGGGGATAACGAATTATCATATTATGGGGGAGTTTTGAGATTGTGAGATTTGTTTTATGCTGGTATCTATGTTTATCTCATTTTAAACTCGATACGTCACTTGGTATTTGCTTTATCTCATGTGTGTAGGTATTACATTTATGATCATATGTTCACACCCTGATGAGAAAAGATTTGAGAATGCTGAAGATTTGAAAAACAAACGATGAAGACTTATTCATTTTTATCTTTCTAGTTATGGGTTCATGGAAGGGTAGATTTGCATAGGTCAATTGAATGACAATAATTCGTATTTTTTTATTTTGTACCAGCATAGACATAAGGGAGATTTGTAAGGACATTTTTCTCATGTTCGATATCTTACATTTGTGTATGTCGTACGCCGCTACAAAAGGCACGCCACTTCACTATCTCATATGACGACCTCTATTCGAATTCCAGGAATCAAGCATTCAATATCTCCATCAAGTGTCCCACATCTGCCTCGACGACTTGACGTTCCACGATTTTATGGATCTTATGCAAGTGGAATGCAAGAGAAGTTAAAATAGTGAAATAAGGCATGATATGAAAGTTCAAGGGAATTTTTGTAATTTTACAACCACCGTCCGGAGGTCTAGTCAACTGGAAATTGAAGAGCTCTCCACAACGAAGATACTTGAAGAAATGACACCTCAATTCGATCTACGGTGAAGAAGTTATGGCTCTTTGAAAATGGAGAAAATTTCGAGAAAAGCACTTGGAAAAATGTTGTGGATTTTTAGCCCCAAACCAGCGAAGATTTGCGAACCGAAGGTTGTACCGGTTCGGGGTACCTGACTCTGGCAAGTGTTTTAAAATCGTGAAACACATTTTGGTTTCCTTATAAAAGCCAACTTCGGGTGAGTTATATCATAAGACTTTGAGAGACGATTTTGAGAGTTCTAATTACTCTATTCTTCATATTTTTGAGTCCCAAGACTCATGTTTTGATTCACACATCCTTTCCAAACCTTTGTGAATCCTTTTGTAACCGAAGAGCACAACCTTGTGTTTGTTAAACCTTTGTGGATAAGCCGTCTTTCTTCTTCATTGCTGCTCACTTGGAGTTCCTGAGAGAGATTCCAACCGACGACATCAAAACCGACGCCTGCGGGTATTTCTGTGTCACATTGTATTTTCATTGTAATTCATGTAATCGAGCCTTACAAAATTATAGTGAAAATAAAAGGTTTTTCCCCTTTGGGGGATTTTTCCTCACATGTGTGTGTTTTAATGTTCTTGCAAGATTTTATCATCTTCAATCACACCTAGATGTATGTTTAGGACTTAATTGATAAAAACTGAGTTTAATTAAATAATTTCTTTATTTGAACGCAAGCGCACTCCTTCAAATTGGTATCAGAGCAGGTTACGCTAATTTATCGCGTATTCCTATTTTTCGCAAAATCGTGTGATATTGATTTTTTTTGAAAAATCAGTTTTATGAAAAATCACAATTTTTCCAATGGAACGCCCATCTAATGAGGAGCCTATTTTTGAAAAAGTTCACGACAATGCTGAAAAATTAAAACTTCTGAATTTGAAACTTTGCAAAAGAATTAATGTTTTGGACAAAGAAAATTATCGTTTTAAATCCGCGATGGATCTTTTGCAAATGATTCAAAATTAAAGAGATTTTTATCGTGAAAAATTTGTTTCCTTGGACCATGAATTTAATGCTTTAAAATTGTCCAATAAGGAGAGAGATGATAGGGTCCTATTTTTAGAATAAGAATTGGAGGACCTTAAAAATTCGATGGTTTATGTTTGTGCCAAATACGAGAAAAATATTTTAATCAATGAGTTTGTGGCACGGGAAGAGACTCTTAGGGAAAAATTTGCTTTGATTGAGGGAGAGAGAGATACCCTTTATTGGAATTGTTGAAAATTTGAAAAAGGGGTCCCTTAAATTGTAAGAGTCTAATTCTTTGCTTGAGTAAAAAATTTTGAAGTTAAAAAATGATTTGAGAGACTCAAGTGGTGGTAATGGCTCATCTTGTTCTCATGCTTGTAGTGCTAAAGCCAAAACCATTATTTGTTTTAGAGGATCAATTAATCCCAAGGACATTATAAAAGATGAACCCATAGGTTTCGTTCCACCCGTTTACACATTTTCACATTGTGGTAGGAAAGGTCACCTTAGGACATTTTGATTTGATCTTAAAAGAAGTCCTAGAAAGTTTATGTCTAGTGTTCCCTGGGTTCCTAAATCCCCCACACGACGTTTCACATCTATTTGGGTTAGGAAATCCCTTTTATAGGCATTAGATTTTAGACAAGTTGATTCCCGTTTGCTTGCATATGATTCTTCTCTCTCCATATCATATAGATGATTGTGTTTGCATGTTTGTCATACTCTAGTTGTGGTTTCATGATATATATTTGCTAGTGTAATGACATGTACTTTTTGTATGTTTTATTTTTTTGGAAAAAGTTTGAAAAATACAAAAAGATTTTATTTTTTATAAAATTTGTGAGAAAATCCAAAAAGATTTTTGTATTTTGTTTGCACCATTTATGGATTGACACCTAGGATGATCGGGTCACAACATCATTCTATTTTTTTTTCATGTGACTGTTTGATAGTGTTTTGAGACAATAGGTCAATTCATCCTTGTGGTTTATAATGTTTGGAGTCATTGAGATGTAATTAGTTGTTACTTCCTACATGTTTGACTCGTGATATCCTTTAATCCACATATGCACGGATTTTCTTGATTATTGTGCTTGTCTTATAACATGTTGGTTGGGTGTTTTCACTTCAATCCTGTCCTTAAAACGAACCAAGCACGATAAAATAAGACAATAAAAGTGTGCACCTTTGAACCATGTTGGTGAGGTTTTGTGTGCTTTGTCTGAAAACGGTGAAGGGCTACGAAAGCTTATTTTTTATCCTTTGCGATTAAGCCGCCGTTTAAATTGGACCTAAAAAATTGAGGTATTTTATTATCCAGGGTCCAAAGAGGTTTAAAAATGCCCGAAAAAATTTAAAGGCAGTAAAAAGAAATTCATGCCAAATATGGGCCATTTAGGTTTTTGCACCAATTGTCCAAAGTTTGAGAATTTAAATCACCTCTATTCAAAATATAAATCTGAAGGTGTTTGGTTGGAGAACTTAAACGGGTTTGTACGGCCTTGAAAATATTAAAAAAGCGCTATATAGTTTTGGACATTATTTGGGTGGAAATCTTAAAAATAGAGCTCGTCGCAACGAAGATACTGGAAGAA
This sequence comes from Sambucus nigra, assembly GCA_949130495.1. NCBI lineage: Eukaryota > Viridiplantae > Streptophyta > Magnoliopsida > Dipsacales > Adoxaceae > Sambucus > Sambucus nigra. The sequence continues at coordinate 713,324,361 of OX422210.1, forward strand.
ACGACACCTCAATCCGAGCTACAGTGAAGAAGTTATGGCCCTTTGAAAATGTAGAAAATTCTGAGAAAAACACTTGGAAAAATGGTGTGGATTTTTTTCCCCAAACCAGCGAAGATTTGGGAACCGAAGGTTGAACCGATTTGGGGGTCGAACCGGTTCATGGTACACCCACACCGGTTCGGGGTACCTGATGCTGGAAAGTGTTTTAAAATCGTGAAACTCATTTTGGTTTCCTTATAAAAGCCAACTTCGGGGGAGTTATTTCATAAGACCTGGAGAGATGATTTTGAGAGTTCAAATTACTCTAGTCTTCATATTTTTGACTCCTAAGACTCATGTTATGATTCACACATCCTTGTCAAACCTTTGTGAATCCTTTTCTAACCCAAGAACACAACCTTGTGTTTGTTAAACCTTTGTGGATAAGTCGTCTTTCTTCTCCATTGCTGCTCACTTGGAGTTCCCGAGGGAGATTCCAGCCGACGATATAAGAATCGATGCTTGCGGGTATTTCTGTGTCACACTGTATTTTCATTGTAATTCATGTAACCGTATCTTACAAAATTATAGTGAAAATAAAGGGTTTTTCCCCTTTGGGGAATTTTTCCTCACATGTGTGTGTTTGAATGTTCTTGTATGATTTTACCATCTTCAATCACACCTAGATGCATGTTTAGGACTTAATTGATAAAAACTGAGTTTAATTAAATAATTTATTTATTTGAACGCAAGCACACTCCTTCAAATTGGTATCAGAGCAGGTTACGCTAATTTATAGCATATTCCTATTTTCCGCAAAATCGTGTGATATTGATTTTTTAAAAAAAATCAGTTTTATGAAAAATCGTAATTTTTCCAATGGAACGCCCATCTAATGAGGAGCCTATTTTGAAAAAGTTCACGACAGTGCTGAAAAATTAAAACTTTTGAATTTTAAACTTTGCAAAAGAATTAAAGTTTTGGAAAAAGAAAAATCTTGTTTTAAATCCGCGATGGATCTTTTGCAAACGGTTCAAAATCAAAGAGATTTTTATCGTGAAAATTTTGTTTCCTTGGACCAAAATTTAATGGTTTAAAATTGTCCAAGAAGGAGAGTGATGACAGGGCCCTATTTTTAGAAGAAGAATTGAAGGACCTTAAAAATTCGATGGTTTGTGTTTGTGCCAAATATGAGAAAAATATTTTAATCAATGAGTTTGTGGCACATGAAGAGACTCTTAGGGAAAAAAATTCTTTGATTGAGGGAGAGAGAGATACCCTTTTTGGAATTGTTGAAAATTTGAAAAAGGCATCCCTTAAATTGGAAGAGTCTAATTCTTTGCTTGAGTAAAAAATTTTGAAGTTAAAAAATGATTTGAGAGACTCAAGTAGTTTTGATAGTGATGGTAATGGCTCATCTTGTTCTCATGCTTCTAGTGATAAAGCCAAAGCCATTATTTATTTTAGGGGTCAATTAATCCCAAGGATGTTTGAAAATATCAATCTATAGGTTTTGTTCCACCCGTTTACACATGTTCACATTGTGGTAGGAATGGTCACCTTAGGAGATTTTGTTTTGATCTTAAAAGAAGTCCTAGGAAGTTTATATCTAGTGTTCCCTTGGTTCCTTAATCCCCCACACGACGATCCACATATATTTAGGTTAGGAAATCACTTTTAGAGACACTAGATTTTGGACAAGTTGATTCTCGTTTGCTTGCACATGGTTCTTCTCTTTCCATATCATATAGATGATTGTGTTTACAGGTTTATCATACTCTAGTTGTGGTTTCATGATATATATTTGCTAGTGTAATGACATGTACTTTTTGTATGTTTTATTTTTTTGGAAAAAGTTTGAAAAATACAAAAAGATTTTATTTTTTATAAAATTTGTGAGAAAATCCAAAAAGATTTTTGTATTTTGTTTACACCGTTTATGGATTGACACTTAGGATGACCGGGTCACAACATCATTCCATTTTTTTTCATGTGACTATTTGATAGTGTTTTGAGACAATAGGTGAATTCATCCTTGTGCTTTATATTGTTTGGAGTCATTGAGATGTAATTAGTTGTTACTTCCTACATGTTTGACTCATGATATCCTTTATTGCACACATGAACGGATTTGCTTGATTATTGTGCTTGTCTTATAACATATTGGTTTGGTGTTTTCACTTCAATCCTGTCCTTAAAATGAACCAAGCACGATAAAATAAGACAATACAAGTGTGCACCTTTGAACCATGTTGGTGAGGTTTTGTGTGCTTTGTCTGAAAATGGTGAAGGGCTACAGAAGCTTATTTTTTATCGTTTGCGATTAAGCCGCCGTTTAAATTGGACTTAAAAAATTGAGGTATTTTATTATCCAGGGTCCAAAGAGGTTTAAAAGAGCTCGAAAAAATTTAAAGGCAGTAAAAAGAAATTCATGCCAAATATGGGCCATTTAGGTTTCTGCACCAATTGTCCAAAGTTTGAGAATTTAGATCACCTTTATTCAAAACATAAAACTGAGGGTGTTTGGTTGGAGAACTTAAACGGGTTTGTACGTCCTTGAAAATCTTAAAAATGCGCTATATAGTTTTGGACATTATTTGGGTGGAAATCTTAAAAAAAGTGCTCCCCGCAATGAAGATACTGGAAGAAACGACACCTCAATCCGAGCTACGGTGAAGAAGTTATGGCCCTTTGAAAATGTAGAAAATTCTGAGAAAAACACTTGGAAAAATGGTGTGGATTTTTTGCCCCAAACCAGCGAAGATTTGCGAACCGAAGGTTGAACCGATTCGAGGGTCGAACCGGTTCATGGTACACCCACACCGGTTTGGGGTACCTGATGCTGGCAAGTGTTTTAAAATCGTGAAACTCATTTTGGTTTCCTTATAAAAGCCAACTTCGGGGGAGTTATTTCATAAGACTTGGAGAGACGATTTTGAGAGTTCTAATTACTCTAGTCTTCATATTTTTGAGTCCCAAGACTCAGGTTTTGATTCGCACATCCTTGCCAAACCTTTGTGAATCCTTTTGTAACCCAAGAACACAACCTTGTGTTTGTTAAACCTTTGTGGATAAGCCGTCTTTCTTCTTCATTGCTGCTCACTTGGAGTTCCTGAGGGAGATTCCAGCCGACGACATCAGAATCGACGCCTGCGGGTATTTCTGTGTCACACTGTAATTTCATTGTAATTCATGTAACCGTATCTTACAAAATTATAGTGAAAACAAAATGTTTTTCCCCTTTGGAGGATTTTTCCTCACATGTGTGTGTTTGAATGTTCTTGTATGATTTTACCATCTTCAATCACACCTAGATGCATGTTTAGGACTTAATTGATAAAAACTGAGTTAATTAAATAATTTCTTTATTTGAATGCAAGCACACTCCTTCGAATTGGTATCAGAGCAGGTTACGCTAATTTATAGCGTATTCCTATTTTCCGCAAAATCGTGTGATATTGATTTTTTTTAAAATCAGTTTTATGAAAAATCGCAATTTTTCCAATGGAACGCCCATCTAATGAGGATCCTATTTTTGAAAAAGTTCACGACAGTGCTGAAAAATTAAAACTTTTAAATTTGAAACTTTGCAAAAGAATTAAAGTTTTGGAAAAAGAAAATTCTCGTTTTAAATCCGCGATGGATCTTTTGCAAACGGTTCAAAATCAAAGAGATTTTTATCGTGAAAATTTTGTTTCCTTAGACCATGAATTTAATGCTTTAAAATTGTCTAAGAAGGAGAGTGATGACAGGGTCCTATTTTTAGAAGAAGAATTGGAGGACCTTAAATATTCGATGGTTTGTGTTTGTACCAAATATGACAAAAATATTTTAATCAATGAGTTTGTGGCACGTGAAGAGACTCTTAGGGAAAAAAATTCTTTGATTGAGGGAGAGAGAGATACCCTTTTTGGAATTGTTGAAAATTTGAAAAAGGCGTCCCTTAAATTGGAAGAGTCTAATTCTTTGCTTGAGTAAAAAATTTTGAAGTTAAAAAATGATTTGAGAGACTCAAGTAGGTTGGATAGTGATGGTAATGGCTCATCTTGTTCTCATGCTTCTAGTGCTAAAGGCAAAGCCATTATTTATTTTAGAGGGTCAATTAATCCCAAGGATGTTTGAAAATATCAATCCATAGGTTTCGTTCAACCTGTTTACACATGTTCACATTGTGGTAGGAATGGTCACCTTAGGAGATTTTGTTTTGATCTTAAAAGAAGTCCTAGGAAGTTTATATCTAGTGTTCCCTTGGTTCCTAAATCCCCCACACGACGTTTCACATATATTTAGGTTAGAAAATCTCTTTTAGAGGCACTACATTTTAGACAAGTTGATTCCCGTTTGCTTGCACATGATTCTCCTCTTTCCATATCATATAGATGATTGTGTTTACATGATTGTCATACTCTAGTTGTGGTTTTATGATATATATTTGCTAGTGTAATGACATATACTTTTTGGATGTTTTATTTTTTTGGAAAAAGTTTGAAAGATACAAAAAGATTTTATTTTTTATAAAATTTGTGAGAAAATCCAAAAAGATTTTTGTATTTTGTTTGCACCGTTTATGGATTGACACTTAGGATGACCAGGTCACAACATCATTCCATTTTTTTCATGTGACTATTTGATAGTGTTTTGAGACAATATGTCAATTCATCCTTGTGCTTTATAATGTTTGTTCAACCTTTGTGGAGAAGCCATCTTTCTTCTTCATTGCTGCTCACCTGGAGTTCCTGATGGAGATTCCAGCCGACGACATCAGAACCGACGCCTGCAGTTATTTCTGTGTCACACTGTATTTTCATTGTAATCCATGTAATCGTATCTTACAAAATTATAGTGAAAATAAAAGGTTTTGCCCCTTTGGAGGATTTTTCCTCACATGTGTGTTCTTGAATGTTCTTGCATGATTTTATCATCTTCATTCACACCTAGATGCATGTTTAGGACTTAATTGATAAAAACTGAGTATAATTAAATAATTTCTTAATTTGAACGCAAGCGCACTCCTTCATAAACAAAAAAGGTCTACATGGGGACTGGGAAGCTCCAAATCCACCCAAGAAGGAATATTCCACTCATTTCTATATTCGTCTAAAGAAACTACTGAATAAACCATGTTTGAAGATGAAGAAAAGGAAAAAGAGAGAGGATTCTTATAAAGATGTAAGGATTCATCAAGAATCGAAGGACATAAAAAATGATCGCACGAAAAGCTCATGAGATAGCATTAAAAACCAGAAAGTTTAAGGTAGAAGACAATCGGGATTTTACTACCTTTATAGATTGCCTTAAAAATCGGCAAAAGTAATGATTAAAGGAAAACGACGATTGAAATTTTGGCGGCTAAGCCAAAAAAGGTGTATTTGCCACAAAAATGATTTTTTATAATTATGGGTAATTACAAAATTCCATCAGTGTTATATGCTAGCAGCCAAGTTGATAAATTTTACAAGTATGGGAAATCGGTAACAGATCAACTATCAGAAAGGTTGCTCAAGCAACTGTTAGAACTAAATGTTCCATACCTTCGTAAAAGCATCAAGCATGAAACATTGGGGGCTTCTGTTGATACCAAACTTTACCCATTTACTTTGACTAATCAGACATAGACATGTGTCATCCACTGTGGCAATAATCCTAGTCAGCAAGGATTAATCGCCGACCAAGGCCTAGAATGATGACCATCATACTGGGATGCCGACTAACACTAGGAAGCCTGACCAATCACAGGAAAATAGACCAACATGGTTAGCAAAGCACCAACAGTCATATGCATTATGAACAAAATGTACTGATATAAATGCCAAATTTACAAAGGCATTCCATCTTTGAGCATTCTCACTCTTAATCCCCCTAGTGAGATATAAATACATTGTTATACCTACCGTAAAAGGGACGGAAATACAATCCCAGTGATAAACAAGCAATATAAGACAGTGGACATAGGCTTTTACCTTCAGCCGAACCACTTTAAGAACCTAACTTATCTCTCTTCTCTACTTATTTATCTGTGAACAAATAATTAGATACATTCTAGTTTTTTGCATCAAAAATAGTTTTTAAACAAAAAAATAGAGTTAGAAGAGGCCAGACACCATAGGTGGGTTATTCAACTGGTGTCGATTAAGATGGAATAAGGAAAAAGATATATAATAAGAGGAAATTGAAGAGAGACAGAGAAGATCCTCCATCATTTTATTGCACCATCGAAGAAGCGATAAACTTTTATAATGCAATGTTTAGCGATGGGATAGTTTACCCACCCAAGAATGTACCTTAATATATATCGAGAGCAGGCGTGCAATCTAATCCCAAATACTGTCATATACATTGGTACGCTTGCCACCAGAAAAAATCATGTTGTACACTGAGAACGATTATAAATAAGAAAATGATAGTTGGAACATAAAAAATACCTCAAGAAAATGTCAACAACAATCCATTGTCAGCGCATGGAGCGAATTATATTGTGGCCTATGATGAGGAAGCTGAGGAGAAAGAGAGGAAACTTATAAGGGAGAGGAAGGAGTTTGAGTTGGCACTGAAAATTTGCACGATGGGAATGATAAATGTAGTTATTGCTTATGATGAACTGAGAGCTAGAGACATAAAGGAAGTGTATAACATGAAAGGTTATGTGGTTGACCCTAATTTGGAGTATCAAGCCGTGTCAAAATCCCCTAAGTTTGAGTGGTTCTTTGAATGAGTAGGGGTGACTCAAGAAAATAGGTTAGATATTATTCCCGTGGTATTAGAAATTAAAAATAAAAATGCTAATCCTTTGTCTGATGGAAGGGGCCAATGGCAAGACTGGTGAAAAAGTTTATGTTAGAAATAACTTTCTCTGACACTGATAGAGCGGTGAGGATCCCACATAACCAACCGTTGTATGTCACATCGAGTGTGAACGGTGTAAATTTTTCTAAGGCTTTGATGGATGGATGTGCTTATATCAATATCATGCCTATTAGTTCCTTTTATGAGGATAATATTTCAGAGACAAGGTTAATAGCAATTCCACTTGTTGTTTTTGGTTATGATAACAGGACTTCAAAATTTAATGGGTATATTAATGTTAGGATTATAATGGTGAGCCTCATATCACATATTAAGTTCCATGTGATTGAGAGTGCCACTCCGTACCATCTTTTGACATGAAGAGTGTGGATGCATAACCACACTTTAGTCCCTTCAATGTAAAATTAGTGTGCCAAGGCTAATGTGAAGGGAACTAAGATAATAATTTGGGTAACTAAGAAGCCTTTTACAAAGGAGGAGGTACACTTTTTGGATGCTTCATTTTTCATTGAGCTATATGAGGACACGGGAATTTTAACACGATGTATTAAGGGAGTCAGAATTCTAGGGATTAAAAAAAGATTGGGACCTGTGAATAACCCATGTGAAGAGATGGTAGATGCTGAGAAGAGCGCTGAGGAGCCACAAAATGTTATTCCTAAACCTTAAACTAATTTAAATAGTTGAGAGATAGAATAAATCCAATGATTGATCTTATGAAACATGAGGTGAAATGATAGAATATCCTTAATAGGTTTTCTGGAATAAAGTTAGAGGAAACTGAGAGAGATAATAAGAGGAAGCCAGTTACATGAACCAAATGCAAATGCAAGAAAGTGCAGCTGGAGGATGTAAGGGTGATATATCACCTTTAAAGTGTGAGCGAGCAGCCGAAGAAGCTGAAGAGGAAGTTGGCTCAAAATATGAGTATTTCCTGGTAGATAATCAAGGGCAATGACTTATCATTGATAATTCCAACATTCATGAATTGGTTGAGGGGATTGAAGATGAACCTAAGTGCATGACCGATTGCTTAAAGACATAAGTCCAAGAGTTAGAGAAGATGGATCTGGATGAGGGTGGAGAAGATCAAAAGTCAATCTTCACTTTGAAGTACCTAAATGTCGAGGGGAAATAGTGGTGGATTGAGCTTATTCGGGAGTATAAAGACGTTTTTTTCTTAGAAATACACAACGATGGTGGGGATGGATCAAGAGGTAAGTTACCACAAGTCGAATGTTATGACCTTGGCAATACCAATAAAGCCATCAACCTGAATGTACAAGTCAGATCTAGATCTCAAGATCAAGGAAGAGGTTTAACGATTATTATTAGCTGGATTCATTAAGCCAATTTAACATCAAATTTGGCTTTCCAGTGTTATGCTAATGGGGAATAAAGACCAAAATCATATACACATTTTTTTCTTTAAAGATCTTAATAGAGCTTTCCCCTAGGATGAGTCCCCTCTAACATCCAGTGACAGTATGATAGATTTAATGACGGGTGATGAAATGTATATCTTCATGGACGAGTATGTGGGCTATATCCAGATTAAGATGGATCCAACCGATGTAGAGAAAACGACATTTAAAACTTTGTTGGATAATTTTATGTACAATGTCGTGCCTTTTAGTTTGAAAAATACAGAGGCAACTTATCAGAGCACGACGATGATCGTTTTTCATGACTTTTTCCATGAAATTTTGGATTTCTATATGGATGATTTGGTCATCAAGTTAAGGAAGAAGGTATCTCACTTAGTTGATCTGAGAGGAGTTTTCAATTGGTGTAGGAAATATAAATCAAAGGTGAACCAAATTGTGGCCATCCAGGGCGTGGAATTTAGGGGGGGGAGGAGGATCCCTCGAGAAAGAACAGCACCGTGGTCTCACACCCCTCATCGAAAGGTGCTTCGACCGTTGTCGGTGTGAGGTGAATGTAAAGAGATGGAGTCGCCAGCCTATTTTGCACAAAACAGGAAAAAGAACATGTTGCCACTTCTAGAGAGTGGCATCAAGGACAAAACTAATGCATACGAAACCAATAGATCGTAGGTCCGAGGGATACATTACAGAATGGGAAGGTGTTAGACACCCATCACGCCCTTTCAATCTCTCATGGGCAAATGTTAATATTTTCCTTTATCCCCATGAAGTGTGTGTATGTGTTTGTATAATGGATATTGAAATCGTTCGACCCATACCATGGAAAAGATAGGGTGAGGTCATCCACAGGATTATTCCCAAAATAATAATAAATGTAGAAACTAGAGTATGAGCATTCATCGCGATATTGATCATTATTGGGAAATAATAATATGTGTGGGATGAAATGCGAACAAACATATGTATATGTATGTGTAGAGGGGGCTTTAAGGTAATCTTGAGTTTAGAGACAATTTCCCCATTAGCAATAGTATTTGGGATTAAGGTAGCATTACAGCTAAGAATGATACAGCTCAGTAACGCAGTGATCTAGCTTAAGTGAGGTAGGTCAACGTGGCAGCCCAAAGGGATCTCCAACGAAGAAGCTGGTCGAGAGAGCTGATCCTTTAGTTCTATTGTTTTACTTGGCCTTGTTGTATCTCTTTATTTACATTTACCATGAGATGTAATGATTGTAAAGATGTAATGAGTATAATGATTTTGTGTGAGGTCGAATGGTACTCACGAGAGACCAGGCTTGGCAGGGCCTGGGAGAGCTTTCATGCTCTATCGAACGACCTCGCCGTGGGAACTTCAGAGGGACTTGGTTTGGAGGATTGAGAAGTGAGGCACTGTTGGGGCTCAGCCTGGCCACCTGGTAAAACACCAAAAGGACCCTGACCGTGGAACCTCGGGGGGAGCAGCCTTGAGTTCCATCGGGCGTTGAGTTGTGAGCCAAACAAACCTCTACTTAATGTCACATCTACTTTATGTGATGTCACTAACTATCTAGGCAATGTCAGATCTGCACTTGAGTAAACCACCGTGGTATTTGGGGATATTAGATAGTTGGTGAGCCACCTCTATGACAAAAGCCCCTGACATATAATGGTTAGGAAAAAGGCATGTCTTGTCATTTAATGTTTATGACGTGGAGATAACTAGTGCATCAGGTATTTAATGTTTGTGACATAAAGTATGAGGGATGTCTTTCACAGGCATTAATGACTGAGTTGCCTTAGGGGTAGTGGGATGGGGGTCTATTTAAGGACCCCAACCACCTCTGGGGAGAGACATCATGTTCCTTATTGAGAGTTCATAAGTTATTTACTAGAGAGAATATACATGAGAGGGATATATTACGAACCAGAGATTTTACTCACCCGCTATTGTCATTTATTACGAAGATTTTAATACTTAACAGAGATCCTTGAGGGGGGTTGGGGTGTTTGGTTGCCTGCCAAGGTGTATTTGGGATGCTTACTTCTTTCTCCCTCCAAATGAGTTACTTCTAAGTTCATTATTATCTTTTGAGTTATACACGAGAGATTTGTGAGTTCAAACTGAGTTTATCTTCATTGAGTTGTGTTTGTATGTTCTGTGGTTAATCAATAGTATTGTTATTTACCTTATCATTACTGTACTCAAAAGGAGTTACGCCTCCATCTGATCTAAATTAACCTCTTACATTTGGCGAGTCTGCTAGGGAGGCCTTCTTCTAAGAAAGGAGTATGGCGCAGGATAACGTTAGTCGAAGGCTTAGTTTCGATGACATTTAACACAATTAAGAACAAGCGGTGAGAGTGATGGAGGCTTTAAGGGATGGAGCCCCTCGACTAGAGGTACCTCCATTACAAGTGATGAAAAGTGTCCCAGCGGTGGCACAGGCTTTTACGAACGCTGGGTTGGGACCAACCCAAGTGGAACTCCTCATGAATAAATTCTATGAGCTTTTGCAAAATCCCGTAGCTTCAACGGTGTTAGGAGGATTTGAATCCAACTCCTTCGTGACACCAGGGGCAGCCTCAACGGCCCCACCAAGTGCAGTCATAACGGGAATAGTCCCAACAAGTACACCCTCTGTTGTAAATCCAACGGTGGGAACCCCAGGAGTATCAATGGCTCCAACTGTGATGATTTCTCCAGCTATAATGGGCACTCAGCCTATGGTCCCATTATTTGTCGCTTCAATGGCATCCCTCATGGAAGAGATGAGGAAGGAGATGCAGAAAGAGATGCTGAAATTCATGCAAGCCTCCTCGCAATCTGTGAGCGAGGTAGCTTCGGTCTACGATGACTTTCGGATGCCCTACCCCCAGGAATACAATGATGAGCCCTACCCAAAAGATTATATTCCTCATATCTTTAAAAAAATACACAAGAAAGGGTGGAAACCCGAAGGAACATATTGAATGCTTCATTGAACACCTAGGGATGAATTTTAATAACAACAAACTCAGGTTAAGGGAATTTTCTAAATCCTTAACCGATAAAGCATATACTTGGTATTCTCACTTAGCTCCCAAGAGTGTTTCCACATGGGAGGAGATGCATGTTTTGTTCGTCCAGAAGTTCTTTCTGGCGGAAGATGAGTTTATTTTGACCCAACTAGGGAGGGAAAAGCAACGACCCGAGGAAGAATTGGTGGCTTACGTTCGAAGGTTCAGGGAAAGGTCTCTCGATGTGAGGGAGGAGGCCAAAGAGTACAAGCTACTACAGATCTGCACCGAGGGTCTGATTTCAAAGTACATTTTCCATCTTATTAACGAGACGCCCAAGGGGACTTTTTTGGCGTTCCTAAAAGCAACAAGGAATATGTTATTGGTTGTACGACCAAACCCAATGGTAGTGCCCATGATGTTCAGGCAACCGATACAACCTGTGGGGGGAGGTCTCAGCCCCCACGGGTAGGGTATATCGAAGGAGTAAATGGGGGAAAGGTAGTGAAGAAAGTCAACAAGAGGAAGTTTGGAAGAGACGGGGAAGACCCACCACCGTTGCCTTGTACAGTAGAAGAGGCTGTCAGTTATTACAACGTAATGGTTTAAGGAGGAAAAGTGGACGAACCAAAGGGCATCCCCGTTAGGGAACCAGATGATGCAACTAGGGCGGATCCTAAATATTGTCAGATTCATCAAAAGATCCAACATCCAACAGAGAGTTATTTCACGCTAAGAAGAATCATTGATAAATATGTAAAGGCAGGAACGTTGGAAATCCCTCTACAAAACGTTAACAACAACCCACTCCCAGCGCATGGGGCTAATCTAGTGGTGGCCTACGATGAGGAGGTAGAGAGAGAAGAACGGGAGATAACGACGAAGCATGAGGAGTTTGAAGAATATTTGAAAGATTGTACTAAGGGAATGGCTAACGTAGTGTTAGCTTATGATAAAGCAAGTGCTAAAGATGTGGAGGACATATTTAGCGTTGAAGGAGAGGAAGCAGATCAACGTATAAAATACTATACAGTTTCAAAATCCCCAAAGTTTACATGGTTCTTCGACCAAGTAGGGCTCTCATGGATGGGGGAGCTTCCATCAATATCATACCAATCAACTCTTACCACAGAGCTAATATTTTGGAGGAAAGGTTAGTCCCCATGCCTTTGGTGATTTCATGATATGATAACCAGTCTTCCAAGTCCATTGGGTACGTGAACGTTGGGATTGTGATGGGAAATATGAGTTCCCATATCAAATTCCACCTAATAAGGAGTGAAACTTCCTACCATATGTTGATAGGAAGAGTATGGATGCACAACCAAGGGCTAGTACCTTCAATGTATCACCAATGCGCCAAGGAGAATATCAAGGGAACAGAGGTGACCATTAGAGCTATGAAGAGGCCTTTCGCTATCGAAGAAGCTCACCTAGTGGATGCAGCGTTTTACACAAAATTATAGGAGAACGTCTAAGTCCTAACGAGAAAAATGGAGGGAGCATGGGTTCCCTCGATCAGAGAAAGGATGGGTCCCTTAAATGAGCATAATAAAGAAGTCAGAAGTAGAAAAGGAGTGATGGCAGAAGAAGCCCACCAGGTAGTACCTCAGCCCCAAAACATCTCGAAGCAGCTTAAAGACATAATGAGACCTAGAGTGGACCCAATGGAGCATGAGGTCCAATGACAAAGTGTGCTGAGTCGATTTTCAGGAGGAAGAGTTACTGAGGCTTCTAGAGAGAAAAAGAAGAAGGCAGTGGCGGCTGCCAGCAGACAGTGTAAAAAGGTGATTATCGAAGAAGAAAAGGTGGTCTATCGATTATAATGGTGTGAACGAGCGACCGAAGAAACTGGTAATGAGGATGACTCGATATATGAGTGCTTTCTGGTGGATCAATGAGGATAATGTATGGTGATAGATAACTCCAACATACAAGAATGGAAGAATTTGTCGAAGAACCAGATTACATGGCAGATCAGCCAAAGCCACAGGCACAAGAGTTGGAGCAGTTAAACCTGGCGAAAGATGGGGAGGATTCAAGGCCTATTTTTATCTCGAAGGATCTTGGTAAGGAGAAATGAGACGCTTTGGTTAAATTGATTCAAGAGTTCATAGACATTTTTTCATAGAAGTACACAGAGATGGAAGGGCTGGGTGAGGAAGTAAACTGCCACAAGTTGAACGTGATGCCTTCAGCCATTCTAGTGAAACAAGCAACGAGAACTTACAAGCCTAAGATGGAATTGAAGATCAAGGAAAAGGTCCAACGATTACTAATGGAAGGGTTCATCAAACTGATACAACACCCACTTTGGTTGTCTAGCAATGTTCCAGTGGGTAAGAAAGACAAAAATCAAAAAAAGGATCTGTGTGGATTTCAAAGACTTGAATAGGGTTACCCCAAGAATGAGTTTCCCCTACCCTCCATCGATAGCCTGATAGATGCAATGGCTGGTCATGAGATGCACAGCTTCATGGATGGGTATGTAGGATACAACCAGATCAAGATGGACCTTACGGATGCAGAGAAAACGGTGTTTAGGACCCCATTGGGCTACTTTATGTACAAAGTAATGTCATTTGGACTCAAGAATGCTGGAGCTACTTATCAAAGAACAATGATGGTCATTTTCCATGACTTCTTTCATAAATTTGTGGAATTTTATGTGGATGATTTGGTAATCAAATCGAGGAAGAAGGAGTCCCATCTAAGCAACTTGAGGAAGGTATAAACTGAAGATGAACCCACTAAAATGCGTTTTTGGAGTAACTAGTGGAAAGTTTTTAGGTTTTGTGGTTGATCAGCAGGGAGTGCAGATGGACCAAGACAAACAACGAGCAATCTTGGAGATGCCCAATCCAAGAACGGCGAAAGAACTGAAGAGTTTCCTTGGTAAAGTTTCTTACCTTAGGAGATTTGTGCCTGGATTAGCCGAAATAATGCACTCGTTGATGCAGCTTTTGAGAAAGAACACGAAATTCAAGTGGGAGGAGGTTCACCAGGAGTCTCTCACTGGACTAAAAAAGTTGCTCGTTTCACCACAGACCATGGTTCCCCCAAAGGAAGGAATACCGTTGCAGCAATACCTCACATCCACTATGAGGTCCGTTGGAGCTTTGCTAGCACAAGAGATTGACGGGCAAGAATGACCAGTTTACCACCTCAGTAGAATCATACATGGTCCAGAGGTCAGATATAGTAGCTTGGAAAGGCATTGTTTAGCCTTAGACTTTGTAGTGCAAAAACTTTTATGTGCTATCTTTTACAATTCATATTGTAACAAGATGTGATCCTATTAAGTATTTACTGGAAAGAACTATATTGATTGGTAGGGCAGCTCGATGGTTCCTCATCCTCTCAGAATATGACTTGAAGTGTGTGTGCCCTCGCGCGATCAAGAGCCAGGCATATGCTGACCTATTGGCAATCTTCCCTTCTGGGACGTTTGAACCGCCTAAAGAAAGTATTCCAGGAGATGACTTGCAGGCCAATTACTTGGATGCAAGTGATGAAGAATGGACGATGTAGTTTGATGGATCTTCGGTCGAAAAGAAAGGAGGGTTAGGGGTTATTCCTTCAAAAGGAATAGAGGAGATTTGTCTTTCCTACAAATTAGATTTCCCTTGTTCCAACAATGAAGCAGAGTATGAAGCGTTAGTTCTGGGGTTGCTAGAGGCCCTTCGAAGGGGAATTCGTTCACTTTGCATCAAAGGTGATTCGAACTTTGTGATTTGACAAGTGAATGGAGAATATGCGCTGAAACACCTAAGCCTGGCACCATACCGAATAATCATTCAGAGGATCCTCGGCCAGTTCCATCGGACCAAAATAAAGAGACATCCCCGAATGATGAATCGTCATCCAGACGCCTATGCCACCATCGCTCAGAAAATGGTCATGAGGAACGATACAACTATAGTCGTGATTCAACGAAGAACAGCTCCTTCGGTAGTACAGTCAATTCTGCTAATGGAGGAGGATGCTGACTGGAGGGGAGAGATTAGAATGCAATTGGAATCTGGGGAAGGAGCAATGGAGCTGAGGGAATTAGCCCAATACTTTACAAACCAGGGAAACATTTACTTCAGAAATGCGGGAGGATGGTTATCAAGATGTATCGGCCCAGAAGAAGCAGATACTACACTAAAAGGCTTAATTTGTAACGAATTTTTAAAATTATTTCTAACGGATTTTGATCGTTAGATTGTGGTAACGGTTAAAAACTGTTACAAATATGATACAACCGTTACAATTTATAATAACTGACGCAAAACTTATTAGAAGAAAATTAAAAATAAAAAGAGATACTCAATTCGGGAGGGATATTCATATTTCCCCAATTCCCAATTGTGTTGCAAAAGGATTTTCCCTCTCCGACCACTTCCTTTGCCCCCGATGAACATCTTCTAGCACTACCTCTCCCTATTCAACTCATCGGTTCAAAGCAAACCCTCTTCCAAAAACCATCTAAAATATGAGCAAGAGAGAAAGCAGACTATAAAATTAAAGACAAGTAGTTGGGCACCTCCACCTTCTACATCTAACATCGTCAGTTAAGGTGTTTGTTTTCTATCTACTTTATTTTATAATTTTTATGGTTTCTTCTCTGATTTTATCGATCTCAGTTACTTTTAATTTGATACTCTCTCTATCTCTGGATTTTTTATTTTCTAGTAATGGGTTTCTCTCCTTTTGCATTTTGGTAGAGTTCAAGTAAATGGGTTTGTTAATGTTCTTGTTAATCATTGTAAAATCCCTGTTGAATTTGTATACAATGGCTTCAATCCTTAGGTTTCGTAAGCTATATTACCTAGATCCTGTAAAATGTTCTCCATTGGGTTTTGATTCATTTTAGACCCCAAAAGATGATAAGAAACAATCATTTAAAACCCCCAAAATTGAGAGGAAAGATGAGGGTGTTGTTGAGAAAGTGCCAAAGGAGAGGAAGAACAAGAGGCATCCTAAGGATTGGAGATGTGTAGATTACTCTTGTTGGATAATTGAGTACATGTGCACTACTTGGTGGCTTTTATTATTCTTATACCATTGTTTTCCTGCTAATTTTCTCGGGCTTAAAGTGACTGAACCGCCCGAGACAAGGATTAAACTAGAAGGCTTGACCGTGCTTCACCCTGTTATTTTGGTGCCTGGCATTATTTTCGGTACCATCTACTAATGGAGCAAAAGACTGGGTTTCTTGTGGATCTGCCCTATCTTGTGAAGAGAAGGTTTGTTCTATAAAAATAATTATCTTATGTATACATAGACATGTATATATGTTTATGCAGTATTATACTTTAAGACTATTTTCTATTTTAAATGCATGACTTAGTGTAGCAAGGATGAACTCAAAAGACTATAGAATGTGGGGTGCAAACTCAAATTAACAGACTCAAAATAATCACTTCAATTTTTTTGGAAAGGCAATAAGTAGTCTTTGATAAATCTGTCGTGCAGTAGTGTTTGGAAAATTTCTCAAGCAGTTATGGTGTAATAATATCAAAGTGTTGGAAGCCGAATGTTACCCATGTGATTATTGCCACAGATTTAAACCTGTTCTCATTGGCACTTGAGGTTGAAATCACGACTGAAGTGAAAAGTGAACAATTCAAGGAATAAATGGTGGTCAAGAGCGTGATAAATAAAGAAAGAGCTGGCATAATTTGTCTTGAGTAGGAGGTATGCCTAAAATAAAGTTATGGGTGAATATACGCATATTTCTTTGAATAATTTGCATTCTCATGCTTGGTGGTCTATGAGGTATGCCTAAAATAAAGTTAGTATTTGGATATTTGCGTTGTGGATTTATACATACATTGTTTAATAGTGTTGGAAAGTACATGGCATAGTTGGGCAAAGATAACCAATTCCGCCAATGGCGAATGCTTTTTTTTCATCTTCTTCTTATGCTTATTATTATTTTATTCTTATCACTTCTGCCCAAATATTTTTAAAAAATAGAAACTTCTTAAATGGGATTAGACTGGTGAATTATTTTTAGGTCCTATGCTGGTTTTTAGCCGCATGAATTATCCGAGCTGGTATATAATAAATGTAAAATATACATCTCTCTTAGTTTGAGCATACCTCTGTAAAATGTCTACATAACGTAGATGAAATTACCTGACACCACGTCGAGATAGAATTAACAAGCAGGAATTAAAGTCAGTGAAATAAAATTTGGTGGGTTGCTATCCATGTAAGGCAGATGAGATTGAGATGTTCAAAAAACTAAATAAAATAAATAAGATTTAATTTCAGTGCTTACTCAAATGAGCCATTATACCCATTGTCATATTTTCGTCATGTTCCTGTGGGTTGTAGTCTTGCTTTAAAAAAACTACAACTCATGAGGTTGGTTGTTTTCTTCCAAAGAGACTCATTCGAGAGGCAACCCCTCAAAGAATAAAGTGTTTTTCCAAAGATAGTGTTACGGAGTTCTCCCTGGAACCTCTCAACAACCCAAAAGTAATGGAACTGGTGGATAACGATGGGAAAAAGTTGATCGGATTGAACTCTTATTGGCAAAATTCATATCTAAATCTATTTGCAGCGTGTTCGGAGATTCTAGTCAATGAAGAAAAGTGGGCTCGACTTGCTTGGTATCTTAGTGATTGCTCTTAAGAGGACTCCGACAGGCCTCCTTTTCTTTATTATGATTTGGAATCTTCCATAACGAGTTATCTTAAAGATATCGATAAGGATCTAGAAACTAACTCCATTTGTCATCAGTTACAGGCCGACGCATTCAAGCATCAAACTGAGAGATTAGTTAATGAACGAAAGAAGTCTGCGGAAGATATTGAAAACAAGTTAGAAAGCATAGAAGAGCAGGCATAACATCTACTGTGAAGATTGAGTCAAATCCATGATTATTTGGCTTCTATTGAACTCCATACGCAATAAGTGGATTAATCATCGCAAAATATTTAAGATTCTGTCAGTGTCATGTTGAAGCATTCCGAAGGGATCTATGAGAAATCTATTAAAATAGCAGCTTCTCAATCAGAGTTACGTAAAGGGCAAGATGGTATGAAGGAAAAGTTGGAGGAAGGGATGGAAATGCTTAATGATTCTTACAATAATTTAGGGGCAGCAATTGATAATTTAAAGAATGAGACTTTTGAAATAGAGAAGGAGATCAAAAGAATTGGAGACGCGATGGTTTTAAAGATGAAAGTGCTGCAAAGTAAAGCTGATGATATTGGGAATATAGTAGGAATTTCTTCAGACAAGTAAAAGCAACTTTTAAATGGACAATTTGTAGCAGTTGAGGGTCTTCAATTTTTAACACAATTTCAATCGTAAGAACTTGAAGAGAACAGACAATTAGCTGAATTTGGTCATAGGCAACAAGAAGATATCCTTCAAAGGAAAGAACATCTTGAATGGGCTCATAATCATATGGTTGAGAATTCGAAAAAAATATTAGCAGCTCAAGAAGCTTTTGAATTGAAGCTAGTGAGCATGTTTTTGGCCATAGATAAACTGCTGACCTCGTAAAATGCTACGCTGCTCGAATCACGATTAATCAAAGGCTTTTTTGTGTACTCGATACTTATCTTTATTCTGTATGTGTTCACAAGTACAAAGCAAATGTACATTGTGAGACCCAGACTCTACATATGGTTATGTGTTACGTTATTGATTGAAGTCGCTATTCTTTGGTATGCAACAAATGATATTGAACAACAGGCATGGATAATACGCCAGGTTAGGTCACTCTTTGTGGTTCTTGCATCAGTACAAGTTCTTTATGCCATTATTAAATACAGAGACTATGAAGTGATGAACCATTAGATGCTACTAACATTATTCAAGAAAGTTAATGGCATACAAAGAAATAAAGAGTCGTCGTGGGACCTTGATAGCAATGAGGACTGTCTTTACGGATTAATAGTGATTTTCCAGAAGATGTAGACGAATCGGAAGATCCTGACTATGTTCCGCCAGAGGAAGTTGAAGATAATTCCATTTTAACTACTTTCATTATAAGAAAATACAATCTGCGTAGCCGACTTCATTGATCGTAGTCTTTGTCAATTCCCCTTTGTATGATCTAGTAAATATACCATTTTTTCCAATGAACAAGGGGTTACTACATGCCTACTGTTGTTTATTTATCTAAGCATAATGTGCTACATAAAAAAAATGTAAAATACGCATTGTATAAAAACAGTACCCACTAACTCTTGAGGTGGTATTGATGCATCAACTGATTTGCTTTCCTTTCTTTTTGATGAGTAAAAGTATCATAAAAATACATTCACCACAATGTTTTTTTTATATCAAGTTTTAATTTCTTCTAATCTTCATGTTTTATTGTTGCCTTGAGCTCAATTGCGATGAAATTAACCTGCATTACCTTTTTATACTATTTCAGTTCATAATCCGTGTAATTATATTTGTTTAATTTTGTGGGATTATTTTCAGTTGCCCATGGAACAAAATTACAGTCAGAGGATCTTGGCAGTACGCTATGTCTAGATGTTAATGCAAACAACGGTGACTATAATGGTGACATAGCTACCTCTGTTACATTTCTGGATATAGGAGAGGATTGTGTGATTAAAAGAATGTCCGAATTGAATGTCATGCTTCAAATTAATTCCATAACTCCTGATCAACTCCATCAATTCAGACAAAATAAACTTAAACCTAGAAGTTTCGTATCTAGAGTGGAAGGTTCCAACCCCAAATCAGTTTCCTCACGCTCTAAATCTTTGCCCGTTTCGCCTAAATCAGTTTCCTCACGCTCACCAAGGCACTAGTCCATGTCTGCGGTGCAGCAACCGTTTCCACTTCGCGATTTTAATTCTCCCAGGGGTGGGTATTTACCTACCTCTGATGCAGGGAGGTAAATAATAATAACTTGCTTTTTTATTCTCTCTTAAAAATATTCTATGCCAATGAAGAAGGTGAAATATTTATGTGTTTTATGAATTACTCTTTCTCCTCTTAAGTTTTGATATTCATTGTGTCTTTTATCAAATCACCATAACAACTTTACATTTGCTTACAATTGTCATACTATAACTTAATTTTTAATATCTAAATGTTAGCCTTATACGAGTTTTATACTTCCACGTATTCTTCTTCTTATTTTCTTTAGACATCTTCTGAAATCCATTATTGTGTGCTTGTGCTTATGAGCGTCCTTGTGATTATGAGAGAGATATAATCATGCACACATAAAAGTGATATCTTGATGAGTTATGTGCTCTTGTGATAGATATAGGTTTAAGAGATGTGTTTAGGTGACAACCTTAGAAGCTCCATTAACTTTGTTCGATTCATTTGTGGTTAATTCAGATCTTAAACTCTTGATGGTGCATTATATGCCATTGATGTTAAGAAAATGTCGAATTTCAAAGAAAAGGAAGCTTAAGTGGTTGTTTCATTATCATAGTTGTTTATCCATTGACATGTATAAATGGTATCCTGTTAGATATTATAAGTCTAATATTTCTCTTATTACAATTTGTTTTTTGTAGGTTTGAGTCATTTGATATTGTTGGTGAGACTATTTTCTTAGTCATTACAATATAGTTTTAGTGTTTTATTCAAATGTAAGTATGTCATGTATCCCCAAAGTTGAGCACGACACTACCATATACATAAAAGAAGAAAATGTCTCTGATAATAATGTTACTGGAAAGGGCTGGTTATGTTCAAACACACGGCTATATATGGATCCCTCCCATTTTGTAGATCAAGGTTATGTTCAAACACACATCCATAAAAGAAGCAAATGTCCTTGACGGTAATATGACATTTTTTTGCAACTAGCCCGTGCATCGCACGGGTTTTATAACTAGTTAGTCTATTAAAATACGAGTCATATTCCGCTAGCATTTATTTACTGACTAAGGTACTTATGCAAAGCATGTATATTGTCTTTGGTGAAGAAAGGACAATTGTGGTGCTAATGAAGGCTTTAAAAAAGAAGCAAGTGACCTCAAACTACTAATATTTTAGATTGTTACTATTAACATCGGAAGTATTGTACAAGAAGCCTTATTTAGTCTCTAACTTCTCTATTTTAACTACAGGAAATCACAAATGGCAATGGTGATGAGGAATATGATAGACCAAAATATGAAATCAATCATGAAGACGATGAGGAAAGCGGGCAGGTATTTCTACTTGCAATTGGGAAATTAACTGTATGGCATTTTTTTATATAATGATAAGATTTTGAATGAAACAAATTTTTATTACTATCATTATAAGATACGACATCATTTTTCTCATTCGTCCGTCCTCACCCACACTTTATTTTTCGCCCATGCATTTTCTAAACTAACTTCGTCTTCATCAAACTCTCGGTTGGCCAAATTGACTAGTATACGCTTCTTTTGGGGGTTAAAAATAGGTGCCGAGGGGGGGGGGGGGGGGGGGGAAACTTTAAACAACAATTCAGTTGCCTAGATTTAGGTATAAACACATCAAGCGATACCAAAGTAACTTGTCTAAATTAATCGTATCCTCATCGGACTCTCGATTGCCCAAATTGACTACTATACGCTTCTTTTGGGGGTTAAAAAATGGGCTTTGGGGGGCGAAAATTGAAAACAACCATCTAGTGGCCTAGGTTTAGGTACAAACACACTAAGCGATACCAAAGTAACTTGTCTAAACTAATCGCGTCCTCATTGGACTCCCGGTTTGCCTAATTGACTAGTAGACGTTTTTTTAGGGTTAAAAATGGACGTGGGGGTGGGGTGGGGTGGAAAAAACTTAAAACAACAACCTAACGATCTAGATTTATGTACAAACACATCAAACGATACCAAAGTAACTATGGACATTTGTTATGTATCAATTACTCCCTAATAAAATTACATGTGTGTCAATGGCATGAGAATGTACTAGTCTTTTGTGTTATTTACTCATTTATGATTACACATTTACTAAGGTTGATTTTTTTCAACAGGTTTTTATTGGAAAATATGAAGATTAATTTTGAGGGAATGAAGTCTACTTTTGCAAGGAATATAATGAAGACTACTTCGGGAGAATAATATGTGTAGAACTTTAATGATTTAGACTTTGTTTCAATTTTATGGTTAAAAGCTAGATGGTTTATCTTGTACTACATTTTGTTTTGGGAATTTTAATGGTTATGAATGAAATATAGTTTTAGATTGGTTTAATATCATTGAAATGTAGTGTCATTCATTTTGTCACGTGTGTTTTGGAATTATGTTTTGAGTCAAATTTGTTGGCATTGGTTCTGCATTGCCATTAGTTGAGCACACGAGCTATTACTAGTGTATTCATATCTATTTGTTTAATGAGAAACTAATATTTTTAAAAAAATATAATGATATTCTTAACGAACTTTAATCGTTACAAATGAAAACATCCATTACAAATATATGACACTCCCAATCCGTTACAATGTATTTTGTAACAGTTTTATCTGTTACGAATTCTATATTTGTAACGGGTCAAAAAAGTTACAATTTAGTAAATCCGTTACTAATATATGTAATGTGTACCAACACCAAATTCGTTACAAAATAAATTGCAATGGTTTTAATCTGTTACAAATATTAAATTTATAACGGATTTTATCCGTTACAAATTTCGTTAGTAAAATAAATAACGCCAATTTTCTAACGGATTTAATCCATTACAAATATTTTTTGTAAAGATTTTTGCCCGTTAGAATTGACATGTTTTGGTGTAGTGAAAGCGGAGGTTGAAGAAAACACATGAAGAGCATTGTGAAACAACTGAGATACCTCTTTACAAGAGAATTCAAAGGGAGGGATATTTCTGGCCTAGAATGAAGCAGGATGCAACAGAGTTACAATGGAAGTGGAATAAGTGCCAGTTATTCTTCGAGGCCGTTGAATGTCATTTTGTTGAAACTCAACCAGACTGGAGGCAACCCTATATTGACTTCATTAGAGATGAAGTTGTCCCAATAGAGAAATTAATGCGATGGGGCTCAAGCGAAGGGCCCCAAGGTTCCACGTTTTGGCTAGGCAGCATTACGGACGGGGTTACTTCAACAGGCCATTGTGTTGCACACGAAGGAAGAAGCAGAAGAGGCCCTCAAACAAGTGCATGATCCAGCTCACATAGGAGGGGCCAAGTTATATGACCAGTTAATGAAGTTGGGGTATTATTGGCCAGCGATGGAGAAGGACTCTGCTGAGTTCGTTCGAAAATACAAGGTTTGTCAATTTCATGGAAATATGATCCATGCCTCATCGGTGAACCTACACTCCCTGGCAATGCCTTATCCTTTTCACACATGGGCATTTAACCTGGTAGGGGAAATACATCCTTATTTAAGGGGGAAGATATGGGTACTAGTAGCAACGGAGTGCTTTACAAAGTGGGCTGAAGCGATACCACTAAGAAGGGCAATAACAGGGGTGGTGAGCAACTTCATCAGAGAATACATCATTTGTCGTTTTGGGATTCCAAAGGTTATTCTCTCAGATAACAGAACCCCTTTCGGTAATTTAGAGGTAACGATGCTTACAGACAAGTACTCCATTGTTCATCATACTTTAATGGTGGCATACTCGAAGGGCAACAGTCAAGCCGAGGCAACTAATAAAACATTGGCTAATATTTTAGCTAAAATGATAGAGGATTTTCCAGGATCAGGGGATGACAAGATACCAGTTGTGTTGTGGGCCCATTGAACAAGCAAGAGGAAGCCCATAAGGTATACTCCATTCTCCCTTGTTTATGGGGCTGAGGCGATTCTTCCGATAGAGTTAGAAGTTCCCTCTGCCCAATATGCCTTGCGAAGCAACATGCTCCCTCAGAACAGACATGTGTAGTTCGAAGCGTTGGATGAACACAGAGATAATGCGACGCGGCACTTTCAAATGTATAGGAAGTAGCTCTCCAGGGCATATGATAACTTGGTGAGACCAAGGAAGTTCGTGGAGGGAGACCTCATTTTGAAGGCAGCAGTGAAGCACATCAGGGGGCTTCCTCTACCTAAGTTTACAGCGAATTGGGAGGGACCTTTCATTATAAAATAAGCTCATGATTCAGGTTATTGCTTAATCTTTAAGATGGAAGAAGATAAGCCATTCTAGATTAATAATAAGTGGTTGAAATTCTATCATGTGTAAGCAATTATGTCTTGACCAACGTTGTATTTAGCTGTTGTTATGAATATACAAGTTTTTACTATAACTCGAGTGGAGATGAAAGAATTGTGGAACTTCATAATATATGCAAATAGTTATAGCACAAAGAAAGGACATGGAAAAACATACACTTTTTTCATTCATTCATAAACTTTGGGGCATTACTAAATTGGGAGCTACTGCCCAAGAATTACACGAGGAGAAGAAAAGGAAAATGTATACAAAAAATTCATTAGTTTAAGAGGAGCCACAGATTTGGAGCAGAGAAAAAATCTCCAGGAAGTCCCGAAGAAGCTGTGAAACGGGACTGTTGGGCATTAATAGAAACCTCCAATCTCATTTGTGCTTGTGTATGCTCGATGAGGAGTTCTCTCGTTTCAACTTTTCCGGATGCAGAGCCTCTTCGATGTCCCCCACCTCTTTGTTGACAACTTCAAACGAGGTGATAGCTCATCCAACTTAGCTTCCTCAGCCCGTTGATCCTCCTGATATTTCTGCAATAGCTCCCTTTGACTATCTAGTCGATCGCTCTTTAAAGTTGTTAAGTACGCAATAATCTAGTCAAAACGGAATCCATCACGACCTAACTCCCTCAGATAGCCGAGGAATTGGTTGAGGAGGGCTCTGGTAACATTTGAAATGGCAGTGCTGATGATATCAACAACAATAGTCACCATGACCTGAAGCCTGTAGCTTATCACGAGAATGTTGGAAAGCAGGCAATCCACTGTAAAAGTCTCAGGATGGTGGCTTGGAAGCTGCTCAACTACCAAACGATGGATGGCAGGCATTTGAGGGGAACGCTGAAGGACTATGAGGCAAAAGGCATGCGGACCTAAGTCGGGTAAAGGGAGATCATAATCAGATTCGCTCTCAGCAGTAGCGCCAGTCGTGGAACCTTGATCTTGGTGACTAGAATCTTTTGAGATAACGAGTTCTCGATGGGCGAAAGAACTGGTGGAGAATTCTCCCATGCAGCATGAGAACAGGTAGAAGAAATAATGAGTTAAAGAAAAAAACCTTAACAAGTGTTTTCATTGTTAAGTCATCGATATAGGTGGAGTTTAGGAAAAAAACATTAACAAGTGTTTTCATTGTTAAGTCACCGATATAGGTGGAGTTTACGAAAAATATTAACAAGTGTTTTCATTGTTAATTCACCGATATATGTGGAGTTTACTAAAAATCTTAACAAGTGTTTTTATTTTTAATTCACCGATATAAGGGGAGTTTACGAAAAATCTTAACAAGTGTTTTCATTGTTAAGTCACCGATATAGGTGGAGTTTACGAAAAATTTTAACAAGTGTTTTCATTGTTAAGTCACCGATATAGGTGGAGTTTACGAAAAATCTTAACAAGTGTTTTCATTGTTAAGTCACCGATTATAGGTGGAGTTTATGAAAAAACCTTAACAAGTATTTTCATTGTTAAGTCACCGATATAGGTGGAGTTTGCAAAAAATCTTTACAAGTGTTTTCATTGTTAAGTCACCGATATAGGTGGACTTTGCGAAAAATATTAACAAGTATTTTCATTGTGAAGTCATCGATATAGGTGGAGTTTATGAAAAAACCTTAACAAATGTTTTCATTGTTAAGTCACTGATATATGTGGAGTTTATGAAAAGATCTTAACAAGTGTTTAGTCACCGATAGAGGTGGAGCTTGCCAAAAATCTTAACCAGTGTTTTAGTGTTAAGCCACCATTATAAGTGAAGTTTGAAAGGCTAAGAAATGCAGAGAAACTAGCAAAGTAGCTCAGCAGTAGCGGGAGAGAGAATGGGAGTCACCATGGAGGCCATAATGACAGGAATCTTTGGGGGCAAGCTTATTCCCTCAGAAGCCTCAATGACATCCCCAACTGAAGAAGCCTCAACGATCGGTAAAGATCCATCTCCAATATAGGGGTTTCACTGGGAGAAGACGTTGGACCTCCAAATGATGCCCCAATATGGGTGGGTACAGAAGAACCACCACGCTGGGCAGAAGCATCAACATTGGCCTTAGAAACATGCAGACCACCAAGAGAAGAGGGTGGGCCAAGACTTGGAGAAAGCTGCAAACATGAAGCTAAGTGTTAGACATGAGTAATAAGTACATAAGAAGTTAGAAATACCTCTAAGTGTTACTTACCTCAGTTATGGAACCAAAGAGGGAAACTTTAGCTAGTGGTCTCGTCAGCACAGAGGGAAGAAGAATGTTAGCTAACAAAGATGCCATTTCAACCTAAGGCATCCCAACATATCAAAGTTTAGCAGGCTAAATAGAAAAAAGGGATGGAGGAGAAAAAAGATGTGAGACCTGACAAGTTATTGATAATATGTTATCTTGGGGGAACTTTCTGTATCTAGAACGATCGGCAGAAGAACCTCGGGCTGATGTGGTAATTCAGAAGAGGCTGGGGGAGTTGTCTCTGGTTGAGAAGATATGACCACAAACTCAACGGACTCACCCTCCACAGCAGCATCTTTTACACGTTGTGAGGCCGAACGGCGGGAGTAAGTAAGTTGATTATAGGGTAATGGGGATGAGTTACATCGGTCTGAGAGGAACCGAAACGTACCCCCGTGAAAGGGCTCACAGGGGGTTGGGTATTTCTTTTATAACTTCCTGCACCAAAGTTGTTAAGAGTTAAGCATATGCAGCTTGCCTTAGAAAAAATGTGATTAAGAGCAACAACACGCATACATACCTCGGATTCAGAGGGAGAATGGGAGGATATAACCTCTGGAGAAGGAGGAGAGGAGGCAGCAACAGTGGGAGCTGGGGAGAGATGTACATCTGGAGTTCGTTTCCTCTGGGACTTAGTACCCAGAGTTTTCTTCCTCACACCCACATCGCCAGTACTTTGAGGAACCTTTGAAATTTTCTTCCATTTTGACCCTGGTTTTGTTGGGTCAACCAGGATGGTAGGGAAGACAACAGAAGGAGGAACGATAGGAGTGCAGCATTGAAACTCAGCATTTATTTATTCCACCTTAGCCTGAACCCTCCTTCTCAGCTCTTCATTCATTTCTGCAGACATATGAGGGGGAACAGAGGCGATGGGGAATGCCTCCAAAGGGGTTTGAGGCTGAGTTTGAGACTTGGATTTTGAACAAGTCCCACTCTTGGACTTCCAAGTTTTTTTGGCTGGTGGATGGGTAGGCCCTTCGCCAGTAGCTGCTTCGGTTGTAAGGGAAGGATGTTTGAGGGTTGCAACGGTTTTGGGTTTGGTCGTGGCAGTAGGAATCATTGGGTAATAAGGGGGAAGATCTAGGGGAGGATCTTTAACGGTTTTACTCAAAGGGAACTCAACTCCAAGAATGGAGTTGCCTTTGAGAACCAACTCCATGGCAGAGAAAGAAAGGACTAGGGGATACTGGGGGGACTTTGTATGAAATCACGAATCAGTGCTAATTGCCTCAAACGGAACTTGGTGGATTAATAAGTAGATACGTCCCCTTTCCTAGTAGCACTAAGAAGGGTGACTCGACCATCCATGGTAAAAGTCACACCAAGTACTGCTTCTGCAAGGTAGAAGGTGAAAGCCTTGGCAAAAGTAGTCCTTTTATTGCTTAGTTAAAATACAGATCGAGGAGCCCCTTGATCAAACCTGAACTGCCTGCTACATCTATCAGGGTTATAAGGTTCAGAAGTGTATCCCCATTCAGTAAAGGAAGGAAGAAACCCAAGAGTGAACAAAAGTACCACGGCCTGTGAAGGATCTTCTACAACTGGGACAAAAGTGACCGTTCTAGCCGCAGAAGGAAACAATTTCCAAGTATGGGCAAAGGTGCATTCTCCGTATGGCCTCATGACAAAGGAGTCAAAACGATCAATAACTCCCATTATCTCCTTTCGACTCTATTTTTTATGAAAGCATAAGAGGCGTGGGGGTTTAATGCCTTAACTCACGGGATAAGGGACGGACTTGGCAGCAATGGCAGGAAAATGGGTATAGAGAAAACTCGTTAAGATAACGATATTGGAAAAACTAGCCAAGTTATAACGATCGAGGAACCGTGACATGTCAAGGTTGGTTCGATCTAGCCAAGTATAGAGGGACCCCAAAGAAATGGCAGCTAGAGGAAGGTTGAAACCCCTGGCCAAATGGATAAAAATATTTATCAGGTCCCTCCTGGGCTGCTCATTGGGTTTCCTAGTCAAGAAGAAATGCGAAAGCAACACAAGAATATAGGTTGGTAGTTCCAAAGATGTACCTTTACCTTGTCTCGTTACAGCGATGGCGTCCTTCGCAGTAGGAGCTTTGAAAAAATAGCTAATGAGAGGAGTAAAAGTAGCCTTGTGAGAAGACCCAGTGCAACTGCGGAAAATTCGATCTAGCTCAGCCCGATCAGCAGTCTCTTAGGCATCCAAGGCCTCATCATGATATGTATACTCACCTATGGACTCAAACCCAAGTGGATCACAAACATCCTCCAACGAAATGGTGAACTCCCCCCAGGCAGCGAAGAATGTGTGAGTTGTCACGTTCCATCTGAAAACCAACACTTGGAACGCAGCATTATGCTTGGAAAGAGTGACCTCCCCAAACCAGCTGGCTTGGTGAAGACCAACTTTGGAAAGATCTGCAGTGTGAGAGCTCTGTATATGTGCATTCCAGGCAGCGGAATGAGCTGGCAACCCCCAGGTGCATCGAAATTGATCTGGGAGTAAGGAAAGTTGCCACGGTCCAATCGGAAGCGTAGAATCCCCTCTGGAGGAAGAAAGTCCCACTTCGACGAATCTTCGTCTTCATCACCCAATAGTAAAGGGTCGTACTTGTCTAAAAAAATGGCAGGTCTTGCTTGCATAAAAAAACCCATCATTTTTGCCAAAGATGGGAGACCGAAGATAAAAATTTAGTTACTCTCGACGTGCAGCATCCAAGGTAATGGCGCTAGGGGCGGCAGAGGAGGAGCTTGGTTGAGCAGCGATGGTGGTAGCCTTCGAGACCCTTGAAAATGCCATAGTAAGTGGCTATAAAATAAATAACTTGGTAAAGAAGGGATATGAATGAAAATGGAGGAGCACAACCACGGGTGGTGGCGTAAAAGACGAGAGGAAGAAGAAAACTATGTAAAAGCCTAGCAACAATGGAGTTCTGGTAAAGTTTCTTTCTCTATATTAGATCGAAGCTTGAAGAAAATGAAGGAAAGAGAAGAGTTTTGAAAAGTGAACGTTTGAAAACTTTTAAACCCGTCTGTTGAGTTTCCCACCCCCACAGGTGCAAAGTCGCCTATAATCATTTCAAATGGACATGTGGCACTTCAGGAAGTGTCCTAACAGTTGAGAAGACATCACCACATCATTAATGAAGTGACACATGGGGGATATAAAGGGTTTTCTTCTTAAGAAAATTTGAGTTTTGGCACTAGAGTGTTTGTCAGACATATCCCATAAACTCCCAACGAAGAAGCTGTCCCAACTGTCAAAAAAACCTTTGATGTCCCCTCGCCAAAAGTCCAAATGTTGTTTAATTATGACTCAGCTACATCGGGGAGAATTTTTACTTTTTTGAACATGGTGACACATTACAAGGGAGAATTTCATAAGTCACAACGACGGGGGCAGTCCTAACGAAAAAATCACTGCCTATAACTATACTCCACAACAACACAAACGGGAGAATTTCACTTCCCCAGAGTCCAAACGGGTATTTGAGAAAGTTAGCAGGTGTTTCGGGAGAATTCCAAAATCATTCATTAAAGCAAAGACAAAACGGTTATAATTTAGTTGCAGGATAAGGTAGTGATGACCCTTCACAAACTGTCGACAAGACATAGCGCTTCGACTCAGGAACATCGGGGAGGTTTTTTTTCTCTCACACAGAGAAGGTTCATCGGATTGAGAAGTTTTTGTGCAAATATTTCTTGTTCCCATAACAAATCTCTACACGAAGGGGCAAATGTAGAGGGGGATTGAAGGTAATCTTGAGTTTAGAGATAATTTTTCCAGTAAAAATAGTATTTGGGATTAAGGCAGCGTTGTAGCTCAAAATGATACATCTCAGTAAGGTAGTGATGTAGCTCAAGTGAGGTAGGTCAGCGTGGCATCCTAGAGGGATCTTCGACGAAGAAGCTAGCCGAGAGAGCTGGTCCTTTAGTTTTATTATTTTACTTGGCCTTATTGTATCTCTTCATTTACATTTACCATGAGCTATAACGATTGTAAATATGTAATGAGTATAATGATTTTGTGTGAGATCGAACGGTACTCGCGAGGTTTGGTAGGTCCTGGGAGAGCTTTCATGCTCTATCGAACGACCTCGCCTTGGAAACTTCAGAGGGGCTTGGTTTGGAGGATTGAGAAGTAAGACACCATTATGGCTCATCCTCACCATCTTAGATACACCTGGTATAACACCAAAAGGACGCAGACCGTGGAACCTCGGGGGGAGCGTCCTTGAGTTTCATCGGGCGTTGAGTTGTGAGCCAAACAACCCTCTACTTAATGTCACATCTAATTTATGTGATGTCACTAACTAGCTAGGCAATGTCATATCTACACTTGAGTAAACCACCATGGTATTTGGGTCTGTCAGACAGTTGGTGAGCCACCTCTATGACGACATCCCACTGACATACATTGGTTAGGCAAAAGGCATGTCTTGAGATTTAATATTTATGAAGTGGAGATAACTAGTGCATCAGGTATTTAATCTTTGTGACATAAAGTATGAGGGATGTCTTTCACAAGAATTAATGACTGAGTTTCCTCAGGGGTAGTGTGTGTGTGTGTGTCGGGGGGGGGGGGGGGGAGGGGGGAGGGGGGAGGGGGAGGGCTATTTAAGGACCCCAACCACCTCTGAGGAGATACATCATGTTCCTTATTGAGAGTTCAGAAGTTATTTACTAGAGAGAATATACATCAGAGAGAGATTTATTACGAACCAAAGTTTTTACTCACCCGCCATTGTCATTTATTGCGAAGCTTTTAATAGTAGACAGAGATCCTTGAGGGCGGTTGGGGTGTTTGGCTGCCTGCCATGGTGTATTTTGGGTGCTTACTTCTTTATCCCTCCAAATGAGTTACTTCTGAGTTCATTATTATCTTTTGAGTTATACATGAGAGATTTGTGAGTTCAAGCTGAGTTTATCTTCATTGAGTTGTGTTTGTATGTCCTGTGGTTAATCAATAGTATTGTTGTTTAACTTATCATTACTGTACTCAAAAGGAGTTACGCCTCCATCTGATCTAAACTACCCTTTTACAGTATGATAATTATGAAAATGAGGGATTTGAGAAATTTGGAAAATAAGAGAAATTGGTAAATAAGAAAATTGGACTCGAGTCTCGGATTTTAACTCGAGACACCTACGTAGCCTATAAAGGCATTAAATTCAACGTAGTTTGAATGTGGAATAGGAGTGGAGTTTATCCCATAGATTCGAACAAAATTTTATTATGTGTGTAAGTGTAGAAAATGTGTTTTTGGTTTTGAAAAAAGTGTGATGGATAATTCCATTTGGAATTTACGAGTGTAACCCTCTTTTATTTATTTTTGGGTTTTTTATGAAAAATAAAGTATGTGCAATATACTAATAAAAGCGTGGATGTTGATATGTATGGACTAAAGTGAAACTAGATTATGAATCTAATGTAACTTATGCAAAAAAAGAGATTAAAAGAGAGGGAGAAGGAATTGGACCTTCCTTGGAGCTTGAGCTTGGATCTTAGATGAACTCCTTTGAATGTTGATGAGAAAGAAGGATATTGGCCAAATTGGGTGTGAAAAGGATGGGTATTTAGGCTTGAATGGAACTTCCCATATGGAACTTCGCTGATTTCGAAGAGAATGTTACTGAGATCACTGACGCTGATGGAATTCTTCTTTTTTGGGGGAGTGAGGTTATGGACTATATTTATAGGGACAAGGGGGTGCCGATCGGCCTACCCTAGGATGTTCCTATCAAGAGGTAACCCTTGACACTGTGCTAATAGGCAAGGTCCAGGACCTGTCGATTAGTAGTCTTGTGTAGACTTTTAGGAAAAAATGATCGTAGAGCACTAACCATTGATCCGAATCGCGCATGGGACATATCATTAGAAAGGTACTTTAGAGACCTTAAAAAGTCTTTTGGACCACTCTCGGGTCCGAGAGTTGACTTTGGGTCAAATGTTGCTCGGAAGCGCACGTTGGTCTTTTGGACGGGAGATCGTCGGATGGAAACAGATCGTTCATCCATATGGTAAATCATAATCGTGCACAGGATGGACCGTTGGAAAGGTTAAGAGATGTAATTCGACATTCCAAAGAGTTTCGCTCAGTTCGGAAAGTTGACCTTGGTCAGACGGGGCCTGAAAGCATCCGGTGACCTTTCAAAATAAAAAAGATCATTCGTCCGTACCGTAGGTCAGAATCGTGCACGGGGCAGATCAGTAGAAAGGGTAAACAGTACCCTTCGGAGATTCATTCACTCTCATTCGAGCTGAAGAGTAGACTTTGGTCAAATGGAGTTCGCGATGGCCCGATGGCCTCTGAATCGATTTTTAAGGGAAAACTGATTGTTCGTCCGAATGGTTTTGCTGTTTTATGCACGGGGTAGACCGTTGAAAAGGGTTTTTAGTTATCTTCTAAGATTCAAAGAGCCTTTTCTCTCATGGTGAAGTTGATCGGGGTCAACTCGGGGCTTGGGAGCTCCCGGTGGCCTCTAAATCAATTTTTGATAGTGAAATGGTCCATTCGTCCGAACCGTTATGACAATTCATGCACGGGGTAGATAATTAAAAGGGGTATTCAGAGACCTTCAAAGATTCAAAGAGATTTTTCTCTAAGTATAGAGTTGACCAGAGTCAAATGGGGCCTGAGGGCGCCCGATGGCCTCTAGATTAGTACTCGGAGTACGACCTAGGTTTGCAATTGAAAGGGGAAGTGCTAGACGTCTTATGGTAGAATTAGGGAGTCCTAGAATGTGATGTATACAGAGCCCCTATGGGGTGAGCTTGGAATAAGTGATGGTCATAAAATAGACACCACATGATGGGAGAAGGTCAGTTATATGGACCTAAGGGCTATGGATGATCGATTCAGAGGGTCAGGGTCAATTCTGACCTAAAAGAGGTAACGACCAAGGACTGCGGGTGAGATGAAGATCCAAGATCGAGGTCAATTTTGACCTAAAAGAGGTGACGATCGAGGATCGAGGTCAATTATGACCTAAAAGTGGTGACGATCGAGGATCGAGGTCAATTATGACCTAACTGAGGTGATGATTCGAGACCGAGGTAAATTCTGACCTAAAAGAGGTGATGACCAACGACCGAGGTCAATTTTGACCTAACTGAGGTGATTATCCAAGACCTAGGTCAATCCTGAGCTAACTGAGGTGATGACTGAGGATTGAGGTCAATCTTGACCTAACTGAGATGACGGGCCAAGGCCAAGGTCAATTCTGACGTAACAGAGGTGATGACCGAGGATTGAGGTCAATTCTAACCTAACTGAGGTGACGATTTGAGATCGAGGTCAATTCTGAACTAAAAGAGGTGACGACCGAGGACCGAGGTCAATTCTGACCTAACTAAGGTGACGATCCAAGATCGAGATCAATTCTGACCTAACTGAGGTGACGATCCAGGATCGAGGTCAATCCTGACCTAACAGAGGTGATGACCGAGGATCGAGGTCAATCCTGACTTAACTGAGGTGAATACTGAGGTCAATTCTGACCTGAAAAGGTAGCAACTAAGGTTCGAGGTCAATTCTGACCTAAAAGAGGTGACAATCCAAGACTGAGATCAATCATGACCTAAAAGAGGTGATGGCCGAGGATCAAGGTCAATTCTGACCTAATTGAGGTGACTATTTAAGACCGATGTCAATTTTGACCTAACTGAGGTGATGATCTGAGAGTGAGGTCAATTCTGACCTAAAAGAGGTGCCAACCGAGGATCGAAGTCAATTTGACCTAACTGAGGTGACGATCAAGGACCGATGTCAATTATGACTTAACTGAGGTGATGATCCAAGATCGAGGTTAATTATGACCTAAAAGAGGTGATAATCGAGGACCGAGGTCAATTCTAAACTAACTGAGGTCACGATCCAAGACCAAGGTCAATCCTGACCTCAAAGAGATGACGACCGAGGACCGAGGTCAATTCTGACCTAACTAAGGTGACGATCTAAGACTGAGGTGAATCCTGGACTAAAAGAAATGAAGACCGAGGATCGAGGTCAACTCCTACCTAACTGAGGTAACAATCCAAGACCGAGGTCAATCTTGACATAAAAGAGGTGTATTTTTTCGTCGAGAAATTTGGGGACTCCATTGGGGATCATTTGTTCTCATTGGATATTGGGAAAGAGTGAATGATCCGAGGATTTTATAGCCGAGGAATATTTAGAGTGTCTTTTGGAGACGTTTTTGGGGACAATGATTCTCTGGAATTCCGCTGGGGGTGAAAAATGTTTTCCTTATTGAATAAGGTGCTATAATAGACTTGGAAATATTAGGAATTTTCTGGGAATTGTTTGGTATTTTTTAATATTTTTTTGGACTTTTGTAGGAAATTTTAAAGGATGTGCCGACTGGCATAGAAGGTGGTGTGCCCATCGACATTGGCACGGTCTTTTGGAGTATCTCGACCAGGGGAAGGGTCAGTGCCGATCGGTGGGTGGAGGGGACTTTCGATCGTCATGACCCTTAGACTCCTATAAAAAGGGGGCGGGTTCTCCTCATTTTACACAGCTTCTTGACTTCTTTTCTTGTCGCCTCGGCTCAGGGACACCAGCCTCGGCCAAGATGATGGCCGATGCTGGAAGAGCCTTGGATCGGTGACCAGTAGCCTCGGCCATCGACGGGTCGGCCTTAGCCGGCATCACCACCAACCTCTTTAAGGGGAGACTGCATGAATCAGAAGGCTAACAGTTTGAATGATAACCCGGGTAATGACAACCTCGGCCGTGGGTAGGCCGAGGCTACTAGGAACCATACTACTACCAAGGGCGACCTAATCAATAGTTCAGCCGATGTTCCACACATGCCAGCCTAACCTCGGTCCAAGCCGACCTTGCCTTGCCTCGGCTTCACTTAAGTCGAGACCTTCATGGCTCATCTCGGATTGAATGAGCAGCTAGTCCTTATCAACCCCGGCTTCTCCCGGGCCAAGGTTACGACCAGGCACGAAGGCCGAGTACTAATTGACATGCGAATAAGAACACGTGGATACAAATCAGTTATAACAAATCATTCCCCACACGTGGGGGGAATAGTTTGTCATCATTCCCTACATGTGACAGTGATAGATGTCTTCTTCAGATTGGCTAGGTTAACACACACATGCTCATTGCATGCATGGGGGGTACATTACACCCCCCAGACACTATATATAGATGTCATCCTCTACCTTGTAAAGGGATCCGAAATTAGCAACCCTAGCTAAAACTCTGTCTAAACACACACAGTAGAGAGAGAAAGTTTGAGAGATTGTAACTATGGCCATTAGATCCCACATACAGTGATACATATCATACACTTGCATAGTGGATGTAGGCCTGATTGGCTGAACCACTTATATTTTGGTGTGAACCCTCTTCTCCTCACCTCCTGCTACTATATATATATATATATATATATATATATATATATATATATATATATATATATACATATACTCATATGCTGCCATTGTTAAAATTGAATTGAGCTCACAAACACCTTGAAGGGTGGTGCTGTTTCTAGCATCATCATTTTGGTGCCGTTTGTGGGAACGAGAAGTTGTCTCTTTCTCTTCATCAGCTTAACCTCACCGAAGACTCTGGTGGTAAACCAGGCGCCACCCCTTGCATGGAGTTGTTTCACCATTGAAAGAGGTCCTTTAAGGTTTAACCTCACCTGCTACTTAAGCTCTTTATTAATTAACACATGGCACCGGAATTACCACCACCTCTTTCGCCACCAGGTGGGGGAGGGCTAAGCTCTAGCCAGGCACCGCCTCAATCCGAAATGGCGGAGGTAGCTGCAGCCTTGAGGTCTTTGGCTGCAACGTAACAAGCTATGCAGGAGCAATTTGCACAGCTCAGCCAAACTATAATGAGGCCTCCTGGAGTCTCACCGGAGATGATCACTCCGGCGGCTGTCCAGCCTCACCCTGACGCTAGGGGACCACCCCAGGTACCAATGAAGGACCAGCCTACACCCCAGCGGTGGAGGGACGTTGCTAACCCTAGGCGCTTACGCTTGGGGAGGCAAGGAAACCCTTGCGCGGAGGACAGGTATGACGATCTAGAGGCGGAAGAGGTTCCGGAAGATTATTGGGAGCCGTATGAGGTATCGAATAATACGGTACATCCTCTTCAGCAGAGCTGAGGATGTATCGGTCTAAGAGGTGAAGAGGCCCACCAACGAGGATCAGCTTTCGATCGATTGAGCAGAGGGTCAGCCTTTGAGAGGTTGCGCCCAGTGAATGACCTAAGACAGAGGTTATCCAGGTCGAGAAGTGCTGCCGGCTCACAAAGAGGAGATAGATCAGGTCGGCCAGACCAAGGCCGACCCCGTGAAAAAAGGGGTAGAGACCAGAAAAAGGTCAACAAGCAACGACGTGCTACGGCAGGGGAACCCTCAGTCCATCCCTTGGAGGTGGATGGGGACAACCTCGGCCAGGCCGATGGAAGGAGACCATGGAATGAATCTATCCAACGTCTTGAGGAGAAGATAGGAGACCTCATAAAAAGTAGGGACCCATTACAAAGGGGCTACTCAGAAGGCTCTCCATTTGTGGCTAAGATAGTGAGCTTCCCGACTCCTGCTAAGTTCAAACCTCCCGTGGTGTCTCCCAAGTATGATGGTAGCACCAACCCTGTACACCACATTGAGATGTATCAGTCAGCGTCGGACATCTACTCGATACCGGATGAGATGAAGTGTAGGGCCTTCTCTGGGACCTTGACAGGAGCAGCACATAGTTGGTTTACTTCTCTTCCGAAGAATTCTATCGAGAATTTCAAGGGCTTGGCTGAACGATTCATTTACAACTTTTGCTTTGGGGTAAGACCACAAAAGAAGACCACTCACCTACTGTATGTCAAGAAAGGTAAGGACGAGAGCCTAAGATACTACATCGCCAGGTTCAATAAAGAGAAGCTAGAGGTTGAAGATTATGAAGAGAATATAGCCATGATCGCCCTCATATGAGGTCTTCAAAAAGGAAAGTTATTATGGAAACTTGCGGAAGACCCTCCCAGGTCCATGGCCGAGCTACTGGCAACTGCGGGGAAAGTCATGAATGCCGAAGAGGCAATGGCCGCCAAGTATGAGGATGAGAACCGCGGTAGTAGTGGGAAGTCCCAGAGAAAGAAAGATGGAAAGAAGAGGTCAGCCGATGACAAGTTCGCTCACTATACTCCTCTAACTGTGAGCTATAAGCATATCCTCAACGAGATAAAAAATGACAGGGCTCTGAGGTGGCCAGAGAAACTGAAGGCCCCACCACATAAGAGGAAAAAAACTTATGGTGTGAGATCCACCCGGACCATGGCCATATCACAGACAAATGCTTCGCCTTGAAGGATGAGATTGAAAAAATGTTAAAATCCGGAAAGTTGAGGAAGTATATTGATGGTAAGACACCTAAAGGAGGAAAAGATGACCCTAGGAAGAGGCGAAACGACAGATGTCGTGATGATGTCCCAGCTAGAAGAGACAATGATTCAAAAGGTGATGATGAAGACGATCCGGACCTCCCGCCGAAAGATGACAACACCCCAGTGAAGAGGGTTGGCATGATCTCCTTTGGTGTTGACACCATATGCGGAGGAATTGCCGAAGGTGGCTCTGAAGTGGTTGACAGGAAAGCTCATGTGGCAGAGGCTAAGTCAGCGGCCAAACATGAGGTTGTCAATCTAACGTCTTCCGATACAGTGCAGAAGAGAAATAAGGTGGACATGGACACCCTTATAGTTGGGTTCTCCCGACTCGACTTTAAAGGTATCTTAGCCCCCCATGATGACCCTTTGGTAATAACAACAAGGGTTCATGGGTGCGAGGTGCAGAGGATCCTCGTGGACGGGGGGAGTTCAGCATACGTGATGTTTTGGCCTTGCTTCAAGAGCCTAGGTCTTAGCAGAGCTAGGATGGTACCCTATCATCATCCTTTGATGGGCTTCAGAGGCGAAAAGGTCCACCTATTGGGCATGTATGAGATGGACGTTCGGATGGGTGACAAGTGGCCTAAGAGGTTGACCCGAAAGATAAATTTTTTCATGATGGACGAAAACATCTTCTCGGCCTACAACCTCATCATAGGAAGGGTGGCCCTTAAGGAACTTGAAGTTGTGCCATCGACGGTCCACCAGATGCTAAAATTCCCGACCCTCTATGGGTAGGGGAAGTGCCAGGTGACCAAACCATAGCACGAGAATGTTACTTCAATTCGGTCGAAGAGAGAGAGGCATATGAGAGGGAAACCACCACCTATAGCATGGACACATTGGACCCAAGAGATGAAACAAAGTTGAAAAAGGGAGAGGCCGTGGAAGAGGTAGAATCCATCGTCCTCAATAAGGACGAGCCGGAAAAAACCATCCAGGTCGGCAAAGCCCTAAAGACAAAAATCAATGAAGAGCTGATAAACTTCCTCAGGAAGAGGCAGAGTGTCTTCGCTTGAAGTCACGCGGACATGCCCGACATCAACCCTGAGGTTATGAGTCACAAGCTCAACGTGACCAAAGAAGCCAAGCCTATCAAACAAAGACGAAGAGTTTATTCCAGGAAGAAGTACGAAGTCATCCGGGAAGAGGTCAAAAAATTGGAAGAGGCTGAGTTTATAAGAGAAGTCATATATCCAAAGTGGTTATTGAATGCAGTCATCGTGCCCAAAGCCAATGGGAAGTGGAGAATGTGTGTCGATTTCACTGACCTGAACAGGTCTTGCCCAAAAGACAGCTATCCCTTACCTCAGATAGATCAGATGGTGGATGCTATGGCAGGACATGAGCTCATGAGCTTCATGGACGCGTACTCAGGCTACAACCAGATCTTCATGGATGCAAAAGACTCAAAGAAGACAACCTTCATTATCGATAAAGGGACGTACTGTTACAAAGTGATGCCCTTCGGTCTGAAAAATGTAGGGGCAACATACCAACGTCTTGTGAATAAGATGTTCAAAGATTAAATAGGCAAGACTATGGAGGTGTATGTAGACGATATGCTGACGAAGAGCTTAAAAGCTTGCACTCATGTGGCAGACCTCGAAAAAACCTTTGATACTATGGACTTATACATGATGAAGCTCAACCCAACGAAGTGTGTTTTCGGGGTAGGAGCTAGGAAGTTTCTGGGATTCATTGTCAACCAAAGAGGAATTGAAGCAAACCCTGAGAAAATCAAGGCTTTGCTTGATATGAAGACACCGAGGAGTATCAAAGACGTCCAAAGACTAACGGGGAGAGTGGCTGCACTTAACAGATTTGTTTCCAGGGCAACGGACAAGTGTCTTCCGTTCTTTAAAGTTCTTAGAAAGGCCTTCCAGTGGGATGAAAAGTGCGAAGAAGCATTCAACCAACTCAAGTCTTACCTTGGGTCTCCCTTGCTATTATCTTGGCCCA
This sequence comes from Sambucus nigra, assembly GCA_949130495.1. Lineage (NCBI taxonomy): Eukaryota > Viridiplantae > Streptophyta > Magnoliopsida > Dipsacales > Adoxaceae > Sambucus > Sambucus nigra. Next base: position 713,364,176 of record OX422210.1, read on the forward strand.
TAGTAGGAGAGAAATTATATGTATATCTAGCAGTCTCTGGATCGGCTGTCAGTGCAGCCATAGTGCGGGAAGACGTTGGAATCCAAAGTCTTGTGTATTTCAACAGTAAAGCCCTTCAAGGGTCTGAATAAAACTACCCTCGTATGGAAAAGCTGGCTTACGCCCTAATTCATGCTTCAAGGAAGATGAAGCCCTACTTCCAAGCCCACTCCATGGTTGTCCTTACCGACTCCCCACTAAGACAGGTCCTGCATAAACCTGAGAAATCTCGAAGGTTGATGACTTGGGCCATTGAGTTGGGGGAGTATGACCTTACCTACCAACCTAGGACAACCATCAAGGGGAAGGCCCTCGCAGACTTTGTTGCTGAGTTCACTTGGGAAGAGGCCAAGGCAAAGAATGACATAGAGAGTGCTGAAGGGTCAAACAGCAGTGTCTTTCGGGACCAGGAAGAGATGGCACCGAACGTCTCCCGAGATCAGGAAGAGGTCGCGTCCAAAAAGATCAGGAATAAAGTAGCGGAGAACGAGGAGGATCAATACCTCTTCTAGAAAGGAATCATGTCAGAAGGGGCCTTCTCAACGGATATAGATATTTGGAACCTCCTCGTTGATGGTTCTTCCTGTGACAATGGAAGCGGTGTATGGTTGATACTTTCAGCTCCAGATGGTGACAACATCGAATACGCATTGAGGTTCAACTTCAAGGCATCTAACAACGAGTCGGAATATGAATCTATGATAGAAGGTATCTCGTTGGCAAATACTATGAGTGTAAGATGACTCCTACTTCATAGTGACTCAAGGTTGGTTATCAATCAGGTATTGGGAGTCTATGAGGCCAAAGATGAAAGGATGGCCAAGTATTTGAAGAAGGTGAGAACGGTGTTAGAATATTTCGAAGAGACGAAACTGAAAAGAGTACCTCGACAAAGTAATAGCCATGTGGACGCATTGGCAAGGTTGGCCTCGGTGACGAAGAAAGACGTCAGAAGGACAGTTCCGGTCGAGGTCTTAGGAAAATCTACCATCAAGGAAGAAGAGGTATGTAACCCTTGTCTCAATTTGCACCTAGGAGATTCATGGATGGACCCCATCGTCAGATATATCAAAGAGGGAGAGCTACCCGAATCCAATCTAGAGAGGAGGAAATTGAGATATAGGGCTGCTAAGTTCTCGATGGTAGGAGACGTCCTGTACAAGAAGGGGTTTCTGTTTCCTCTACTCAGGTGTGTGCATCCCACCGAAGTTCCTCGGGTCTTACAGGAAGTTCATGAGGGTTCTTGCTCCTGTCACATAGGAGGAAGACCCTTGGCCAAGAGAATCATTACACAGGGATACTGGTGTCCAACCTTGGCCAAAGATGTTGCAGCTTACGTGAAGAGGTATTATAAATGTCAGAGATTTGCCTATATTCCTCATCAACCTCACCAACCTATGATGTCAATCACCTCTCCATGGTCATTTACAGTATGGGGAATTGACTTAGTAGGACCCCTACCAAGAGCTGCCAACAGTTATCGGTTCCTGATAGTCGCCATTGACTACTTCTCAAAGTGGGTGGAGGCAGAGCCGATGATAACGATCGCAGAACAGAAGACCTTCCAATTTATTTGGAGGAAAATCATATGCAGACATGACCTCCCCAATACTCTCATCTCAAATAATGAAACCCATTTCAAGAACTCCTCTTTAGAGAAGTATTGCGTAAGAGTTTGGATAAAGCAGTTCTTCTCATCTCCTGGACAACCTCAGGCAAACGGTCAGATCGAGGTCACAAATAGAACAATCCTCGATGGAATCAAGAAGAGGTTAGAAGAAGCGAAGGGAAGATGGACTGAAGAGGCGTACGCTGTGCTATGGGCCTATAGAACCACGGTAAGGACACCTACAGGATAAACCCCGTTCATGCTTGCACATGGCTCAGAGGCCATCATACCAACAGAGGTGGGACTCCCTACTCACAGGGTTCAGACCTATGACCCTGATAAAAATGAGGAAGGGAGGAGGCTAGACCTGGATCTGATTGAAGAGAGAAGAAAGGACACAGAGATCAGATAAGCAGCTTGCCAGCAGAGAGCAGCGAAATTCTATAATCAGAGGGTGAAGTCAAGACCCATCACCGTGGGAGACCTAGTGCTGAAGAAGACCTTACAGAAAATAAACAAGCTCCACCCAAACTGGTATGGTCCCTACAAGGTGACGAAAGAGGTTGTGCCTGGCACTTACAGGCTAGAAAACCTAGAAGGGGAACCTTTCGCTAATCCATGGAATGCTGATCACCTAAAGAAGTATTACATATGATGTTTCAAAGAGTTAATGTAAATGTACCATCTTATTAGGAATAGGTTATTAATGAGAGATTAGTTTCCGTGTCAATTCTTGCTTCGTTGTCCTCTAATGGTAGAAATTATGAGGATAACATCTTAGGTGATGACCTCAGACCCTTATAACATCACTCAGTGGTGACAAGGTCCGAGGTCAAACACCATACTTGGATGACCTCAGACCCTTAACATCATTAATTTGGTGAGATTAATTATGAGGATAACATCTTAGGTGATGACCTCAGACCCTTATAACATCACTCAGTGGTGACAAGGTCTGAGGTCAGACACCATACTTGGATGACCTCAGTCCCTTAACATCATTAATTTGGTGAGATTAATTATGAGGATAACATCTTAGGTGATAACCTCAGACCCTTATAACATCACTCAGTGGTGACAAGGTCTGAGGTCAGACACCATACTTGGATGACCTCAGACCCTTAACATCATTAATTTGGTGAGATTAATTATGAGGATAACATCTTAGGTGATGACCTCAGACCCTTAACATCATTAATTTGGTGAGATTAATTATGAGGATAACATCTTAGGTGATAACCTCAGACCCTTATAACATCACTGTGGTGACAAGGTCTGAGATCAGACACCCTACTTGGATGACCTCAGACCCTTATAACATCACTCAGTGGTGACAAGGTCTGAGGTCAGACACCCTACTTGGATGACCTCAGAACCTTATAACATCACTCAGTGGTGACAAGGTTTGAGGTCAGAAACCATACTTGGATGCCCTCAGACCCTTATAACATCACTCAGTGGTGACAAGGTCTAAGGTTAGACACCATACTTGAATGACCTCAGACCCTATAACACCATTGTGGTGACAAAGGTCTGAGGTAACACTATTGATTAAGTTTAAACAGACATCATTGCGATAAGACTTCAGAGTTAAAACGTCACATGACAAACATTCAACAAAACGAACAAAGTGAGAAACCCTCCTCAAAGGTTGCCATTCCAATTATAAAAATACAAAGATACAAGTTTCATATGTTCTTCAGAGATTACAAATAGTCAGGGGTTATAAAATAAAGCTTCACAATTAAGCCTAAGGATTAGAGGGGAGAGTGTTAGCATCCTCGGCCTGATTTTCTTGGCCAATATTTGTCACCTCGGCCCCATCTTCTCTGTGGTCAGCTCCTAGCTCAGTGCAGTCCAGTGTGGCAGTCTCTGCAGGTGCAGCAACCTCCTCTTCAACCTCTTGAAGTGCTTGGGCAAACTGAGGGTCAGCAAAACCCAGGCCTACGAAGTCAGAGGCCTTCAGACTCCCTGCCTCCTTCTCTTTGGCAGCCGCCAATTTGACAGTGGCCTTGATACCTCTTTCAAGGTATTTGAAGGCAAAGCTCAAGAACTCGTCTAAGACTTTGTAGTCTGCCAAAATATCCTCAGAGGCATTTTCAAGGGACGCCTTCACCGCAGAGTCGACCTTTTGCTGGAGTACATTATCTTTGGCCTTCAGAGCCACAAAATGGTCCTTTTTAAGCTTAGAGGTCTCTTTATCCAGCTCCTTCACCTTCTTATAAGACCCATCAAATGCAGACTTCAGGCGGTCGACCTCTGCATTCAGAGAATTCTGTACTTTCTCGGCCTCCTGACCCTTCTGGATGAGGGGTAACTTCCTCAGAGTCCAGTTGGTGAGATGATGCATGGCAGCCAGGCCCTGCAAATAATTTGGTCATGCATATGATTTGAAATTCAAATCAGAGGTTACACTTTGAAGTAATACAGAAACCTGAAGTCATACCTGAATTGACCTGTGGAGGCCGAACTCAATTAGCAGAGGTGTGTCCATAGACCTGCAAAAAAGCTTGTCAGCCTCGGTTATAGAAGAGCCAATAGCATCCAGAGCCTACAGACTGTGGCCTATAATGTTGTCATTGATCTTTAGTTGCTCTATACGAGCCGCCAAAGCGTCTGCAGAGGATATGGGGATGGAAGAATCCCCGCCTTTTTTCTTCTGCCTCTGATCTTCAAGGTTAGGGTCGCTAGCACCTCTCTTTTTTGTGGTCCGAGCTTTTGAGGTTAAAGGAGGAGGAGGAGCATTCAGACCTACCTTCTTAGCAAGCTTGGTCAGGCTCGGTGCTTCCATTTCCCAGAGTTCATCTAATACACCTTTTGGACACTCTGTAAAAAAAGAAAAGTCTAAGTTAAAAGATCAGACATGCATAAACTCAGAGGTATAACTTGAATGAAAAACACTTACCAAGCTCTGTAAGAGGGCTTCCCCCTAAAACAGTCTCAGAGAGGTAGTGGGGGGTCATCAGATGCTCAAATTTTACGAGCAGATCATGCATGCCCTGGTCTTGAAGGCCCTTGACCTTCTGATAGTTTTGCAGGCTCATACCAGGGTCGACCTTGGCAGACATTGTGACCTTACCCCATCTTAGGGGCATCCTCGACTCTAGCAGGGAAGATGGAGCACATGAACCAAATTCCCATGGCCTAGAAGCAAAGAAGTATCGAGGCTTCCAGTTATGGTTAGAAGTCTGAGTTACTTGGAGCATCTTCTTCTCAGGCTTTCGAGATACAAAATGATAGTGACTCGGATGGTTTTTGGCAGATAAAGGGACATAACATCCTACAAAGACCTGGACTGGAAGGTATGAATGGTGAACGGCCCTCCATAGGACTATGGCCCCAATTATAACCCTCCAGGAATTAGGTGACAATTGGGAAGGGGCCAAATTGATGTAGGATAAGATGGACCTAATAATGGGATGGATGGGCAAATGAAACCCTAACTTGAACATCTGCTCATACAAGTAGATCTCACCATCACGGCCGTGGTAAGCCCTCCCTTCCCTCAGAGGTCTCCTGAGCTTTATGGAGGGGCTGATGGAGTATAGATATCTGAAGAAAAGAAGGTCTACCTCAGTAACGGTACTCTCGACCTCGGCTGCCTTAGAGACGTCGACATCACTTTCAATGTCATCATCGTCATTGTCTATCTCAACGTCGGCCTGAGCAGACATTGATGGATTACTTGGGAACCTCTGAGCAAACTCAACCCCGGTGACAGCCGACAGGGGAATGACATCAAGTATTGGTGGAATGGCCACACTTGGTGCAACAATCTCAACCTACGAGGAAGAGGACGATGTTCTTGAATTTTTATGGGACGAGGCCCGACTAGAGACCTCGTCTTGATCAGGGGCCTGATCTTGCTGGGTTGTGAAGTCCATGGCCTCTTAGAAAGAGTCCAAAGACATAGGGTCTGAGGTGGAAGACTCAGACTCAGACATCGGTGTGGGTTCAGTAGGGACCTCTGCTTAGCTAACTGGTTCCAACGGTTCAGGGTATACTACCTTCAGGGGTGGTGAAAAGATGGGTCTAAGAGGGAATTACTATTACCTACGAGCCTCCTCCTGAGCTCTTTCTATTTGCTTAATTTTCTCTAAAGTCTTCTCTCTGAGAGAAGGGAAATCCTCAAGAAGTTGGTAAAGGAGTCTAAGCATCAGAGGCAGACCCTACACTTACAACTCTCCTAAAATAATAAACAAAAGTTGTTTTGTTTGTGACTCAACTAAAGATCAAACTATGAAACCAATGGAAAAAAAACTATTCACCAGAAAGAATGGAGCCCTCGCCGAAAACCTAAGAGAACTCGTCGAAAAATGCAAAAGTAAGAAGATTGCAGGAAAAATGAAGAAGAAAGTATGGCAGAGGTTACCTGAGGATAAAATGGTAAGGAAGAAGGAAGAAGACGCAAGGAATCACCACCAAAAGCTTTGAGCAAAGATCTTTCTAGAGAGAGAAACTGTTGCAGAAACGAATCAAGCCAGAAATGAGCGAAATGAATAAGAAAGGAGGGAAATAGGGTTTAAACCCTTAAATGTGGAGGCATGTTTTCCCAAGGCCCATCATTGCCTTGGGAGCCCCAAAGGACGGCTGACAACACATGCTTGCCAGGCAAGCCACACTTCAACAATGGACAAGTGTCAAATGAACATTGGCCCATAGAAGAAAGACCTCGGAGGGAAATTGATCCCATAGTCACCTGCTCACATGTAACTAAGGGCTGGGGGGTGATTGATATGCCCCAAGTGTCGCCTCGGCTCAGGGACACCAGCCTCGGTCGATATTACGGACGACGCTGGAAGAGCCTTGGATTGGTGATCAGTAGCCTCGGACATCGACGGGTCGGCCTTAGCCGACATCACCACCAACCTCTTCAAGGGGAGACTGCATGAATCAGAAGGCCAACAGTTCGAATGATAACCCGGGTAATGACAACCTTGGTCGTGGGTAGGCCGAGGCTACTAGGAACCATACTACTACCAAGGGCGACCTAATCAATAGTTCAGTCGATGTTCCACACATGCCAGCCTAACCTCGGCCCAAGCCGACCTTGCCTTGCCTCGACTTCACTTAAGCCGAGACCTTCATGGATCGTCTCAAATTGAATGAGAAGCTAGTCCTTATCAACCTCGGCTTCTCCCGGGCCGAGGTTATGACCAGGCACAAAGGCCGAGTACTAATTGACATGCGAATAAGGACACGTGGATACAAATCAGTTATAACAAATCATTCCCCACATGTGGGGGGAATATTTTGTCATCATTCCCTATATGTGACAGTGACATATGTCTTCTTCAGATTGACTAGGTCAACACACACATGCTCATTGCATGCATGGGGGGTACATTACACCCCCCAGGCACTATATATAGATGTCATCCTCTACCTTATAAAGGGATCCAAAATTAGCAACCCTAGCTAAAAATCTATCTAAACACATAAAGTAGAGAGAGAAAGCTTGAGAGATTATAATTATGGCCATTAGAGCCCACATATAGTGATACATATCATACACTTGCACAGTAGATGTAGGCCCGATTGGCTGAACCACTTATATTCCGGTGTGAACCCTCTTCTCCTCACCTCCTGCTGCTATATATATATATATACATATACTCATATACTGCTATTGTTAACATTGAATTGAGCTCTCAAACACCTTGAAGGGTGGTGCTGTTTCTAGCATCATCAATGACCCTTAGACTCCTATAAAAAGGGGGCGGGTTCTCCTCATTTTACACAGCTTCTTGACTTCTTTTCTTCTGCCATAAACCTATGCAAATTGTCCTAACATCTGAAATGGCTGACTTCTCAAGTAGTGCAATCCATATAGCATGGCTTAATGCCGACGACTGAGCAGGGCAAGAATGGAGGGTTAGGGTGCCCCTCGCATTGGGTAGTGAGAACTCTTTTGACTCGTTTGAGCCGGTGGCGGATAATCAGACTCTTCTGCATGGGCCTTTGCATAATCTCTCTTCTAGGAGTGAACCCTGGTGGTTATGTAAGTATTATATGACTCTTGGTATTCCTTTCTTCTTTTCTTGACGAGATTGCTTTATTTCTTGAATCTGACTTCTTCATTTCTTGTGAGTTTGACCTCTCCATGTCGACTATTCGTGCTCGTGGTATGACAGGGCTTAAGGACGTTTAGGATCACCTTCCTCCCGTGGTACGCTGGATGGTGTCCTATACTGGTTTTGGGAGGCTAGCATCTACTTTAGATGAGACGCCCCGCTCCACTGCGGTTCTATGTTCTTTAGGAGATAGATGGTGGGACACTACCCACACCTTCCATTTTAGATTTGGGGAGATATTGGTGACTCCCATTAATGTGTAGCAGTTGCTGGGGTTGAACTGCGAGGGTGCCCAGATTGAGGTGGATAGGACGTTGAGGGTCACGCCGGAGGCGGTGACGGCGACTTTAGGTGATGTGGAGAGAGTGGTGTTCAGAGACTCTCTTCGCTTGTCTTATTTGAGAGATATTTTACTCAGGAGGAGGGTCAATGAGGGCGAAGGACAGCAGGTGCATCATATGGCCCCCTTGTTCATCTTGCTGGTGTTGGGAGGTTTTCTGGTGGCGACGAGTGGCAACGTCGTCCACTTGGGGTTTTTGCCATTTATGAGGGTGTTTTCTAACATCCGTTTCTATGATTGGGGGAGCCTAACTTTGGCGACCCTTTATTATTGATACTGATCCTTCACTTTTGTTGGGGTTTGCATGTGACCTTTTATCCTTGGGGGATGGCCATTCAGCACACCGGGGTGACTGGGGACATGCGCAAATGCGACGCTTGTTGGTTAATGAGTTGGGCTACTCCTAGTATCTTGGGGAGAGGGATGTCCGACAGATCATGGAGGACGAGGATGCGGTGTTGCTGGCGAAGCCCCAATGTTCATGAGGTGCGTACGGGAGATATCTAAAAATGCCCGGGTGGCTGCGATGTTGGGAGAGCCATACTATTTGTACATCGACATAGCGGTGTTGTAGGACCATATGGACTTTGTCTCAAGTTGGATGATCCCACCTAGTATATATGATGTGATGCCTCTCCGTAGGGAGGGCTCGAGTTGGCAGGTGGGGTTCTCTCATAGTGCAGTTGGTGCGGCTACGTCGATGGTGGTAGGGAAGACGTCATGGCCTTCTTTTGTACGACTGCATTCCCCTAGTTACAACCTTCGGTGAGCTGATGGGGGGTCAGTGCATTTATAGCATCGTCCTCATGCGATGGACTAAGAGGATTTGGGCCTGACGGAGGAGGTCCTTCAGCCTGCGGTACATTTTTTTTATTTCCTTGATTTCTTTCTTTTTCCTCACGCTTGACTAATTTGATCTTTTCCATTCTTCCTCACAGCATATCAATGTTTTGACCACTTGGCTGAAGGACATTAGGGACTGTACATCTTTGGCGACTGCTCATATTCATGAGGTGGTTTTGGTCCCTTCTTGCTTGGTGTCATCTGCCTCGTCCGAGCAAGGGTTTGGCACTGGAAGTGGGGGCACATCATCTCGCCACAGGGGGAAGAGGGCGCGCCGTAGGGATGGGGGATTTTAGAGGGAGAGAGAATAGAGAGAAAGAGAGAGTGGGAGAGAGAAAGAAAATGAAGAATGGGTTCGGGTTGGGTCCCGTTGTTTTTCTGCTTTTTTCCTTTCCCTGCAAATTATCAATGTAATACAGCAAAATATATGCAAATAAAGAATGAAGTTTTTGTTAATTTTCTTTGTTTAGTGATTAATGCACATGATCTTTTTACCTTGCTGCTGAGACCGTAAAAATAATTTGAAAATTAATTTGGGAAGGATTTTATTTAAAATGAGATTAGTAAAAGCATAAGTATAAAGGAAATTCAATTTCCTTAAGATAATTTTTTTTTTAACAAAAAAGGAAGAAGGGAATTTTCCCAGAATAGGGGGTTATCGATCGACATGACCCCTGTCCTGCCTATCGGCATATCAGTCCAGTCCAATAAATTTAAGGCTTTGATTGCACTTTCTTCAATTGCTTGGTACTTGGTGGGGGCAAGTTTTAGTACGATTTCTGTAGGATTTCTTATCCTTGCTTGAGAGTTTCCAAGTATAAATAGGGGTGTGAATGGGGCATTCCTCCTCACACTTTCATTTTCTTTCTTTTTCACATTCTTTCTTGCTTATTATCATTTGGTTTTACAAGATGGATCTCCATGGTAGCATTGAGTTTGCCAACTACCTCGAAGCCTTGGAGGCAATGTGTTCTTACAATGTTGATTATGATGCCTTCCACATGCGGCGAGTCTCTTTGTGGAGCAACCGGCCCATTGAGTGGAACATGCTGATGGCGGCTATCAAGTTTTGGTATCCTGAGGATTACGTCTTTCGCTTCGGGTTGGATGATATTTGTCCTTCCTACGAGGAATTTTCTGCCATGCTAGGGATAAATCCCAGCATTGTTGCAGATATGCCTGAGTTTTCCCATTCTCCCAGGGAATTGATAGCTGGATTTCTTCATATTTTGATTTCGGCGGCCAGGCCATTGGTTACGGGGGGAATGATTTCCCTTCCAATGGTGTTGTAGTTCGTGCATTCGCAGGACGTGGGTGATGTTAGATATGCCGGGGATGCCATCCTAGGCCTTGTTTCAAAAGTTCTATTACTGACTGGGGAGATGCTGGTGGACCTCCAACTTGTTGCTATCATTTCTTGGATGTAATACCTTCGTAATCCTGTGGTGGTGATACTGGCGGAGACCTTGAATGGCCTAGATACCTAGCGGGAGGTTCGTTATGAATTTTTGAGAGGGAGCCCCGTGATGTAGTTTATGTGGTTGTCTAGCTTTTGCATGGTGATTCCACCTGAGTATCCCTTGTTGGCGGTTCCAAACTTCTTCTCGTGCTGTTTCATTAGCGTAGGCCTGGACATTGAGAGTTGGGGGAAATGGTTTATAAAGCATGAAACTTTAGGCTTGCGCTGGTCTATGCCATGGTGGGGATAATTTGTACACATTCTGGAGCTCGAAGAGTATCAATACATTCGATTGGTGGTCCTCAGGAAGAACTCTTGCTACTTTTCTTAGCGGCTTTTGTGTCAATATGGTTGGGAGCAAATTGTGCCACCATGGACACTGGATTTCTTTCCTATGGAGGGCCTGATGGAGCTTATACACATGAGACTGGGTTATATGTGCGAGAAGAGACATCTATCGACTCATCCCTCACAATCTATTGGGTGAGTTTGGCATGTCTCATGGGACTATATGAAATGGGTGTGAAGGGGAGTGGTCGCCAAGATGCTGGTTGTGGACACCGGTCAAAGGTGGCTTGCCTTCTTTGATATCTTGGAGGGAGGTATTGTGGTCTTTTCGAGTCTAGTCGGGGATTATCGCTCAATTGAGCGCCAAAGGCATTCTCTCCAATCAGGGGAGGTTTGGGGACCCCATGATGGAGGTAGTTGTTCTGGAAGCTATGGGTAGACTTTGTGAAGATTTTTGTATGGTGTTTGGTTTTGTTTGTGGTTGTTAGTAATGTGTGGGTTGTTTAGGAGAAGTGGGGGTTTATTTTTAGGAAAGTAGGTGTTGTATGGCAAGGGAAGTCATTTGACTCCTTACGCCGATGTAATTGTATCAAAGTTTTAAATAATGAAATAAATAAGTTTATGATCATCTAGTTGTACCTCTTGATAACTTTTTTCATTTTTCACTATCTATACTCATCGCTAAGGAATACACAACCCTTTTGTTTATGTACATGTTAAAATGAACTATCGTTCTCGAGGATCAGAAAAGGATAGTATTTTGTGAAAAGAAGGGAGCCACACTCATGTGAGGGATGAGCTGCCTACGTACCTCTGAGGGTCTTAAAAAATTTTGAAATTCATTTTTGAAAATGTTTTTAGAGGATCAGGCCCACGTAGTTATGGGTAGGGGAAATGAATAGATTTTTTTCTAAGAATAGAAGGGAGATGAGAAGAGTCATAACGCGCCGAGATTTTGGACTAGGGGTATAATTTCTTGAGATAATCTAGGTTAACTGGACGTGCCATTTCTTCTCCATCAAGGTCGGTAAGCATAGCGGTGCCGCCTGACAGGATATTCTTTACTATGTATGTGCCGCTCCAATTGGGCTTAAATTTTCCTCTGGGGTCCCAGATGGGCTCTATTATTTCTTTGAGAGCTAAGTCCCCTTCTCACACATCGCAGTCCTTGACTCGCTTATTGAATGATCGTGCTATACGACGATGGTACCCTTATATGTGATATAAAGGTTTTAGTCTCCTTTCGTCCAAGAGGGAAAGCTCGTCAAGGCGACTTTGGTGTCAGTCTTCCTCATTGACTTTGCTTTCAAGCATACTGCACAGTGAAGGGATTTCTAGCTCCATGGTTAGGACTGATTCCATGCCATAGACTAGAGAGTAAGGGGTATCCCCGGTAGATGTTTGAGCTGAAGTACAGTAGCCCTAGAGGGCATAAGGGATCATGTCGGCCCAATCTTGACAAATCTTTGTCATCTTGTTGATGATAACTTTGAGATTCTTATTGGCTGCCATGATCGACCCGTTGGTTTGAGGTCAGTATAGAGAGGATTTGTGCCTTCGAATTCCATACTCGTCGACCACCTCCGTAACTTCTTCTTCAAAGTGTAGCCCATTTTCTAATACCAGCTCATGTGGGACCCCATGTCGACATATGATATTTTTCTTGATGAATTTGGCCACATTCTTGGCATTCAGAACTGAGTATGACTCGGCTTCGACCCATTTGGTGAAGTAGTCAATAGTAACTAGGATGAACTCATGCCCATTGGATGCTTTCGGTGTAACTTTCCCTGTGATGTCGATGCCCCATGTGGAAAACGACAAGGGATAGGTCATGTTGTATAATTCTCGCGAACACAAGTGTTGTAGATTGGAGAACTAATGGCATTTGAGACATCTTCGAACGTGGGATGTGCAGTACTAAACTATGGTAGTCCAGTTGTAACCTTGTTCGATGATCTTTTTGGCGAGCATACGGCCATTCATGTGGGGTTTGCATTCCTCGCTATCATTCCCTGCAATGCAGTGTAAATGGGTTCCATCGAAGTTTCTCTTAAATAGTGCTTTATCATAGACAATATACTGGGCATCTAGTCTGCAAAGAGTTTCTTGATGTTTCTTATCAGATCCTTAGAGATACCTACCATGTTTGAGGGGGCACCAAATATCATATTACTAGAAGTCAGTTATTTCAAGTTCTTCTTTCGTTATGGTAGTAGTGGGTTAGTCTATCTTGTTTCTAGATAAGGAAAGGGGCCATCGTTATTCCTTCGAGTATGTCAATCATGGAGGCTAAGATGGCAAGGGCATTAGCTAGGTTGTTCTTTTCTTGGGGCAGATAGTGGAAGGTGATTTCTTGGAATTAGGAAACCGGTTCCTCAAGGTGGGCATGGAAGGGTAAGAGTTTCTCATCCTTGACTTTCCATTTCCTGAGTACTTAATCGATGATGAGGGCTGATTCCCTGTAGACATCGAGGTATCAAATTCCTTTCTTGAGGGCAACTTTGAGGCCTACCGTGCACGCCTCGTACTCAATCATGTTGTTAGTGCATGAGAAATCTAATTTGATGGTAATTGGAGTGTGGGAGTCATTAGGGGAAATTAGGAGGATTCCAATACCATATCCTTTTTTGTTGGAAGTGCCATCAAAGAACATTTTCCATCAAAGATCTTCATGGGTGATGCAAAGGATATTCTCGTCTGGGAATTTAGAGATCCAGACATCAACTTCTTCTATATAGTGTAGTCAACAAGTTAGTCAGAGATGGCTCTTCCTTTCATGGCTTTCTGTGTCACATATATGATATCAAACTCAGCTAGAAGCATCAACCAATGCGGCATTCGACTGTATAGGGAAGGCTTCTCGAGTTGGTACTTGATAGGATCCATTTGGGATACGAGTCTGATGGGGAAGGCGAGCATTTAGTGCCGTAACTTTTGGGTAACCCAGATAAGAGCGACACATGATTTTTCCAAGGTAGTGTAGTTAACTTCGTAACCGACTAATTTTTTACTGGCACAGTAAATGGATTTCTCTTTTTGGGTCTCTTCAAGGTATTAGGCTAGCAAATCCCCGAATGTAGTATCTGTCACGATTAGGTATAGGAGTAAGGGAAGAACAGGCTGCGGTGACATATGCACCGAAGGTCGGGTTAGGTATTTCTTAATTCAGAAGAAGGCTTCTTGGCAAACTTCGTTCCAAACTTTGGTTGAATCCTTTCGGAGGAGTTTAAAGATGGGTTCACAGATGGAAGTCAAATGGATGATGAATCGATTAATGTACTATAATTTCCCAAGGAATCATCAGACTTCTTTCTCCGTTCTGGGAGGTGGCATCTCAAGTATGACTTTAACCTTAGTAGGATCTGCTTCTATCCCTTTCTCACTGACCATGAATCCTAAAAGTTTTCCTTTGGTAATGCCAAAGACACATTTCTGTGGGTTAAGCTGCATTTGATATTGTCGCCATCATTCAAAGAATTTTTAGAGAGTGGGAACATAACCTTCTCTAGTCTTGGACTTGATATTCATGTCATATACATAGACCATGACTTCCTTGTGCATCAAATCATGCATAATGGTTATGGAAACCCTTTGATGGTTATCCTCTTTATTTTTTATACCAAATGGCATGACAGTGTAGCAAAAGGTTCCCCAAGGGGTGATGAATATGATTTTCTCTTGACGATCAGGGTGAATCTTGATCTGATTATATCCAAAAAACTCGTTCATAAATGACTTGAGAGCGTGACTGGGTGTATTTTCCACAATCATATCGATGTTGGGCAGTGGGTAATCATCCTTGAGAGAGGCCTTGTTTAAGTCTCGGTAGTCGACACACATGCGAAACTTCCCCCTGATTTCGACACCAGTATGATATTAGCTAGCCATGTGGGACATTTAATTACTTGAATAAATCCCACATTCAATTGCTTGACTACTTCTTCTTTTACTTTGAGTGACCATTCGATGCAGAGCTTTCACAACTTCTGTTTGACTAGTTTACATTCTGGGAGAGTTAGAATCTCATGTTGTGCTAACTCAGGGTCAATATCAGGCATATCATTATAGGACCATTCGAATACATCCACGAATTCCTTCAGTAGTTCTTTGAGTTGTGTGATCTCGTGCTCATCAAGGGTAGCCCCTATCCTAATCTCGTGATTTTGGCTACTAAAACCGAGGTTAATAACAACAGTATCATCTTCATTAACTTAAACACGATTATGTTGTTTGTTATTAACCTTATTTAGACCAGTTAAGAATTGTTCATTTACAAAGTCATCATCATCAAGAGTTTGATTAGAATCAAGATAATTAATGCAAGGCACAACAAGATACTCAAAATTTTCATTTATTTCATTGATAGGAAAAACAGAATTGAGAACCTCATTAAAGGAGGTTTTGATTACATTAGAGTGAGAGGAAACAACTAAATAAGAAAGGGGATAAACATCTAGGTTAGGTTGAATATCAACAGGTGGCACAGGTGCAGCATGCCAGTTGAGAAGAGATACATCAGCATCTTTGATGAGGTAGGATGGACCGAATGATGTAGCCCCTGAGTGGATCATGTAAAGTGCCAGCCCTAGTATCTACAAGTTAAAAGAATCCTCGTAGTCCCTTCCCTCAGAATTCTTGGTATCAGTTATGGTCTCTTTAGTGAGTGGTTGTACACAATGATGGGAACTTTTGGCCCTCGGGTAGCTGTCTTGAAAAAAGATCTCCATTCCTGGTTTCATCCTCTTGTCTATAGGGTCATGACAAGGTTCAGGGAAGACTTAGAAGGGGAAATCTTCACCCTCTCTGATGAATCTTCCATTTAGGGAATCTCCCGGGATAGTTCTGGTGCATTCTAACTTTCTCTTCAGTCGAGGCTAATGGATCAATATGAGTTCTTTTTTTGATGGTTGATAGCCCAAGCCACAAGGAGAAAAGGTCTTTATCATCACAATAGGTTCAGTTATCCTTTGTTGTCTTTGCCCTAGCCCTAGTTAGGGCATGAAGTGCATGTTCTTAAAAATTTGGATTACATTGACATTTCCATAGGGATTATATTCTAGACAAACCCTGTCTTTCAAGTCGTCCCCTATTGGGAGTAGGAATGGTTCGACTTGGAAGACTGATAGTGGCATATCATCCACCCTGTGTTGTATCTCAAGTATCGAATTACTGGTGCTTTCATTCTCGGTGTTGTCACTGTCTCCAGGGTTCTATTTAAATAGCTTTAAGTCACGGAGGGTAACTTCTAGCTCCTCGTTGTACTTGTACAATGACATGAACTCACGGGGAATGTTTTCCCAACTATGGATTCTGGATTCTTCAAGGGATAGGAACTGATGGAGGGCGATATCTTTCAAAGTCTGCTGGAACAGTTGAGCTAATATTTCTTCGAAAGCCCCTAGGAGAGTCATGGCTCGATGATAGCTACGGAGATGAACAATCGGGGCTCCACTACCTCCAAACTACTCAATATTGGGGATCTTGAATCTTTCTGGTAACCTAGCTTTAGGATAGGGAGACATGTGGGTGTAGTCCATGTAGTTCCCAGATATTCTGACCTGGTCAAATTTCTTAGTCATCATCTTGAGGTCTTCCTTGACCTTGTTCATTTCTTCTTCTTTCGGATCAATAGTTGTGAGTAAATTAGCCCCGGTTTGAGTAAGGTTTGGCATAGGAGGAGCATGTGGAGCATGATGGTATTCTTTAGGAACCCAAATGGGCTCAGGTGCAGGAAGACCCATGGCGCGAGGGAAAATGGCCCCAGGATCTTTGGGGACAGGGACCCAATTTATTTGCATCTCATGAATGTCAGTTTGAAGGTTGTCAATTTTGGCATTGAGCTGAGCTAGAATCGTCAACAAATTCGGATGTACATTCGGCACTTGATCCATGTTCTCCATGGAAGGCGGGTGAGTCTCGAATTTAGAGGAAGTAAGGGGACTGACAAAACTTCGGGGAGGTTTGACTGAAGACCGAAGCCAATAGGGAGCCAGGCCAAGGGTATGTGATCGACCTGAGAAGGAGAAAAAATGGAATTTATTTTTGGAAAAAAGGGGAATTTGTTATTTTTGGAAAAGGAGGAAAAATATTTTTGGTAGTTTTGGAAAATACGAGGATGACAATGTTTTCTCTTTTTTTTTGTGGGAAAAGGAGGAAAACTATTTTTGGTATTTTTGATAAAAAAGGAAAGATGTTTTTTTTACACTTTTGTAAAGCAAGGAGAAAATACGAGAGACATGTCTCAGCATGATTATTAGGTTCTCAATTGTGTCATGTTTACGTAATTGTAAAATGAAATGTCGGACGGGACCCAAGCCTAAAAAAATTAGGTTTGCAACACATGTAAATCTATGGTTGGACTCGTAACTAGGCTCACATGCAGGGTCCTATTTTAAAAATTACGCAATAATTAGGCAGAAGGCCGACCTGGAATTTCGACAGAGTTTCGGGTCAAAATTGGCAATATAAAATGTGTGTACTAGGTTTGACACCTATATGCGATTATGAAGTTGGTTTGGTTAATTGGAAAGGGTTCCCCCCATTGGCATGACTTCCACGATATACGTCTTGCTTTTGAGGGCAATGGGTACGTTTGGACAAGTCATTTGATATGCCTAAGTGTACGTGAATTGCCTCACTATATACCTCCTGGGGACGGTACGTGTGAGAGCGAATTTGATATACTCGACATACGTGAACGAGTTCCCTGCGATATACCTCCCGCTATGACTTTGGTCGAGCGGTACGATGCGGGGGGAACCATTTGATATACGTCGAAGGTACTTGGCCAATGGAAGGTGAGAGTCATATCGCTTAGGCTAATTACGACCTGCCGGACCAGCGCTCATTACGAAGTGACTCCCTAGTTACGGGAAAAAAATTGGTCAATAGTAATGCTCTTTGGTGATGTTGTGTGAATCATGCATAAATCTTTTTATTAGTATCTTATGGAGAGAGTATCTGTTCTTGATTATGCCAAACAGGGAGCAAGGTACAAGTACAAATAGTAAAGCTATACTAAGCATGGATAAGTGATGTGTAAATTATCTATAAGTGAGTGTGTGATAAGTGAGCATGGATATATACAAGTGGAGGTGTGTGCTAGCGACACCTAAGCATGCATTTCTAAGTGATGTGTACGACACGTGGATATATGTGATCCTAGGTGCACGTGGTGTGAAGTGTACATGGAGAATCTTCAACACGTGTGTGAATAGTATCATGAATGAGGTACATATGAATAATAAAAGGAGAACATGCAAATAGGGGGATATACAAGAAAATAAAACACCCATGTAAACAGAGTCTAGCCCTCTAAAAAATAAAAGTCCCCAGCGGAGTCGCCACCGCGGCCATCCCGGGCACTGTGGTCTCACTCCCCTCTTCGAAAGGTGCTTCGGCCATCGTCGGTGTGGGGTGAATGTAAAGAGATTGAGTTGCCATCCTATTTTGCACAAAACAGGCAAAAGAACATGTTGCCACTTCGAGAGAGCGACATAAAGGACAAAATTGATGCATACGAAACTAATAGATCGGAGGTCCGAGGGCTAAGTTACGGAATAGGAAGGTGTTAGGCACCCATCCCGCTCTTTCAGTCTCTTATGGGAAAATGTTAATATTTTCCTTTATCCTCATGAAGTGTGTGTATGTGTTTATATAATGGATATTGGAATCGTTCGACCCATACCATGGAAAAGGTAGGGTGAGGTCATCCACATGAATTCTTCCAAAATAATAATAAATGTAGAAAATAGAGTATGAGCATTCATCGCGATATTGATCGTTATTGGGAAATGATAATATGTTTGGGATGAAACGCTAACAAGCATATGTATATATATGATAATTATGAAAACGAGGGATTTGAGAAATTTGGAAAATAGGAGAAATTGGAAAATCAAAAAATTAGACTCGAGTCTCGAATTTTAACCCGAGACGCCTACGTAGCCTATAAAGGCATCAAAGTCCACATAGTTGGAATGTAGAATAGGGGTGGTGTTTATCGCATAGATTCGAACGGAATTTTATTATGTGTGTACATGTAGAAAATGTGTTTTTGGTTTTGAAAAAAGTGTGATGGATAAGTCCGTTCAGAATTTACGAGTGTAACCCTCTATTATTTATTTCTGGGTTTTTTATGAAAAATAAAATATCTCCAATATACTAATAAAAGTGTGGATGTTAATATGTATTGACTAAAGTGAAACTAGATTATGAATCTAATGTAACTTATGCAAAAACAAGAGATTAAAAGAGAGGGAAAAGGAATTAGACCTTCCTTGGATCTTGAGATTGGATCTTAGATGAACTCCTTTGAATGTTGATGAATGTTGATGAGAGAGAAGGATATTTGCCAAATTGGGTGTGAAAAGGATGGGTATTTAGGCTTGAATGGAACTTCCCATATGGAACTTCGCTGATTTTGAGAGAATGTTGCTGAGATCACTAATGCTGATGGATTTCTTCTATTTTTTGGGAGTAAGGTCATCGACTCAATTTATAGGGACAAGGGGGTACCGATATGCCTATCCCAGGATGTGCCTATTGATAGGTAACCCTTGATACTATGCCGATAGGCAGGGTCCAGGACGTGCCGATTGGTAGTCTCGTGCAGAATTTTTGAGAAAAATAATCGTAGTGCGAAAATCATTGATCCGAATCGTTCACGTGCCATAACATTATAAAGGTACTTCATAGACCTTAGAGATTCCTTTGGATCTTTTCTGGGTCCAGGAGTTGACTTTGGGTCAAATGTGGCTCGGAAGCGCACTTCGATCTTTTGGACTGGAGATCGTCGAATGAAAATGGATCGTTCGTCCGTATATTAAATAAGAATTGCGTACGGGGTGGATCGTTGGAAAGGTTAGGAGATGTAATTTGACATTCCAAAGAGTTTCTATCAGTTTGGAAAGTTGACCTCTCAAAATAAAATGGATCATTCGTCTGTACCGTATGTCAGAATTGCGCATGGGGTGGCTCCTTAGAAAGGTTAAAGAGTGACCTTCGTAGATTCATTCTGTCTCATTCAAGCTGAAGAGTTGACTTTTGTCAAACGGAATCTGGGAGCACCCGGTGGGCTTTGGATCAATTTTTAGGGGAAAACTGGTCGTCCGTACGAACGGTTATGCTATTTCATTCATGGGACGGACCATTAGAAAGTGGTTTCAGTGCCCTTGAAAGATTCAAAGATCTTTCGCTCTGAAGGTGAAGTTGATTGGGGTCAACTCGAGGCTCGAGAGCACCTAAAGGCCTCTAAATCAATTTTTGGTATTAAAATGGTATGTTCATCCGAACCGTTATGCCGATTCATGCACGGGGAGAATCCTTGTAAAGGGTATTCGAAGCCCTTCAAAGATTCAAAGAGCTTTCGCTGTGAGTATAGAGTTTACCGGAGTCAAATAGGGTCCGGGAGCGCTCGATGGCCTCTAGATCGGTACTCGGAGTGCGACCTAGGTTTGCGATGGAAAGGGGAAGTGCTAGGGGTCTAAGGAGAGACTTAGTGGGTCCTATAATGTGGTGTTTACACCACTCAAGTGCACTTTTGGTGTAATGAGTGGGAAATTTTGGGTCTTGTGGTGGATCGGCAGGGATTTCATATGGAGCAAGACAAGGAGAAAGCTATCCTTGATATGCCTTTCCTAAGAACGACGAAGGAGATGAAGAGCTTCCTCGGGAATATTTCCTACCTGAGAAGATTAATCCCAATTTTGACTGAGATTACTCATCCTTTGATATATTTTTTTGCTCAAGACTCTAAAGTTCAAATGGGAGGAACCTCACCAAGAATCTTTTGACAAGTTCAAAACATTACTCACCTCCCCACAAATGACGATTCCTCCAAGAGGTATAGTACCTTTTTAGCTTTATCTCATGTTTACCATGAGGTCCATCGGAGCACTGTTGGCACAAGAGATCAATAGGCAAGAATGACTTGTCTACTATTTGAGTAGAATCATTCATGGTCCAAAGGCAAGATACACAAGCATTAGGAGGCATTGTTTAGCCTTGGTAATTTTTCCCCAAAACTTAGACATTATATGTGTATCTTTCACCATTCATATTGTGACAAGATGTGATCTGATTAAGTTTTTGTTGGCATGAACCATTTTGACAGGAAGGGAAACAAGGTGGTTCCTTATCCTCTAAGAGTATAATCTGAAATGTGTGGTAGCTCTCATTATAAAGAGTCAAGCCAATGCAGATTTAATGGCAGTTTTTCCTTCTCGAATATTTGAGCCACCTCACGAAGACATTCCAGGTGTTGATCTACAGTCTAACTTCTTAAAGGCTAATTAAATTAAAAGCAGGATCAGGTGTCATACTCTCAAGAGAAAATGAGGAGATTTGTTTGTCTTTTAAGTTGGACTTGTTTTTATCCAACAATAAGGCATATTATGAATTATTGGTTTTGGGATTGTTGGAGGCTCTTTGACGAGGCATTAGTTCGCTCTGCATCGAAAGGGATTCTAACTTAGTGGTCAAGCAAGTGAATAGGGAATACGCTGAGATATACCATAAGTAGTGTTCTTTAGGCAAAATACAATATTTCTAAAATTTTCTCAATTTTATCTCAGCACGAATAAGCTTATCTTGTGAAAACAACTTGAACTACCAAATTTTATCTTGTTAATACTATGACATGTATATGAGGTGATTAATCAGATATAATAAATAAATTAAACACACATAAGATGCCGATTGTAAGGACATTGCCCGTCACAATTAATTATGTTATATACTTCTACAAGTTCCAACAAGTTGTCAAAGGATTGAAGCTTACATCTACAAAGACTAGTTCGAATTTTAAGAAGTCTTCAACATGAAAGCACAACACTGATGAATTTGGTAAGATGTGCTTAAGTTCCATTTACATTTTACATTAAAAGTGTTGGGATATTTTTGTGAAAGATAAAATATTTTTCTATTTATGAAAAATGATTTTAAATGGTTTTATTTTTTCAGAATCATAAAAGTTTTTTTGGATAAATGTTTCTGATCTCGTTAACAGTTTTAAAGTTTCCAAGATATTTAAAAGACTGAAGCTTTTTCGAGTTACATGTATGATGTCGTTCAAATGACATTGTACTTGGTTCAAACGAGATCGTATCTCGCTCAAACGACATCGTTTGGTTCGAACAAGAGATGTTTTTATCTGACACGTCACCGCCTTGATTTTTAATATAAATTGAGTGTCAGACTACTAAATTTCTAGGGGAGAGAAATTGGTTTTGACAAAATATGATTTTATACTATTCTCCAACCATTTGTAGGTTCATAACTTGTGTTTTACAATTCAAAATCCCAATTGCTTTTGTGCGAGTTTTTTTGTGGAACCCAAAATATAGTTTGTTGTTGTTCACTCTTTGTGGGGAGATCTCTACAACCGAGAGTTGTGTGCTATTATGGAGGGAGTCTCTACGAAGTTTATGACTGCGTGTCATTCAGGATCTTCTGCGTATTGATTCTTTGCTAAAGACTGCGTGTCTAGACTATGTGTCCTTGTGGTATAGCTGCGTGTGAACCATTACTGATTTCTAGTCGATGCTTTGAAGGTTTGACGAAGACACCGTGCGTTACACTTATGGGCGATTATAAGGTTGTATGTAAGCCAATGGTCTTGTAAACTTGTCAAAGTTCTAGAAATAAAAAGGTTTTTTCCTAAGGGAATTTTTCCTGAACTTTTTGCCTCATACTTTACTTGATTTGCACGAACATAGTTATTTGAGTTTAAGGGTTGAATTGATTTAGTTCATAAATTAACACTAATTAAATAAGTTTGTAATTGGAATTTGCGCAACTATTCAATTGGTATCACACGCGGTCTTTCAAATTGGTATCATAGTAGGTTATGTTAATTTATCGCGTATTCCTATTTTTCGCAAAAATTGTGTGATATTGATTTTTTTTGGATAATCTTATTTTTGAAAGTTTGCCGCAATGTTTCCAAACAAAAACTTATATAGTGGGTTGCCAATTTTTGACGGGTCTAATTATGCTTACTGGAAAGCCCGAATGAAATCCCATTTAAAAGCAATCGATGAAAGAGTTTGGGTCATTTGTGAAAGAGGTTGGAATCCTCCCACTATCACCGCAAATAATGTCACGAATTTAAAATCTGTGTCAGATTGGACTGAGGATGAGCTTAGGTGGATCACTTATAATTCACGTGGGCTTAGTGCTAATTCCAAACATGTCACCCCTGACTAATTCCGACGTATTATGACGTTCACCACGTCTAAAGAAGTGTGGGATATTATTGCAATTCACCCACGAGGGCATTAACGCGGTCAAGGAGTCTAAAATTCAAATTTTTACCACTCAATTTGAGGCAATCACTATGTTAGAGACTGAGTGTTTTGATGATTTTTATGCACGTTTGTCTGATATTGTCAAAATTAGTTTTAACCTAGGTGAGACTATACCTGATGCACGAGTGGTTAAAAAGATTTTAAGATCGCTGCCTAAACATTTTATCCCTAAAGTGACTGTTTTGAATACCTTAGAAAATTTGAATCGTCTGAAATTAGTTAGTTGGTAGGAGATCTACAGACGTACGAAATTGGCATGTTTTTCGACACTGTCAAACCTAAGGATAAAGGGGTAGCGCTTAAATCCCAATCTAAGAAAAAGAAAGTGATTTTTTTAGTCTGAGTCTGAGTTTCACATGGCCATGATTGCAAAAAAAAAAAAAAAAATTCTCTAGTTTTTGAAACAAAATTCTTGCAATAAAATATTTTCAAAGAAAAACAAAAAGAAAGACAAGGCCAAAGAAAGCGGTGAGAAAGAGAAAGAAGATGAAGAAAAGTTTGAAAATTTAAAATGTTTTGAATGTGAAGGGAAAGGGCACAAGTCATTTGAGTTTCCAACTAGGCTTATGAGAGAGGCTAAGAAAGTTGCCATGCCTATCACCCTTAGTGATAGTGAGGAAGATATGAGTGATACCGGGGAAGAAAAATTATACGGGAAGTGTTAGATTTTACGAGTTTTGTGAGCACACCCACTTTGTCCCACTACGATGAGGACACTTGTGCATATGATACCCCCGAGGAGGTTTTGAGTGTTTCTAGCGAGTCTGAGAGCGAGTGCGCTAGTAATGATGAGAGTGATCTCCAGATTGTATTTCGAGAGTTGTAGGTCGAGACCTTAAAGATTAAAAAACTGAATAATAAGTTGGGTCTCAAGGTGAAAGATTTGGAGAGAGAGATTGAGAGTTTGAAGGATTTTGAGGAAAAAGCAAGTCAACTCGAGAAAGTGAAGGTTTCTTTGAGTGAGCAGTTGATTGCTTTGAATAGGGAAAAGAGTGAGCTTATAGCCCGTGTGTCACAATTAGAGATAGATCTTAAGCAAGACCTAAAGGCTACAGTCACTTTGAGAACGGATCTAAGAAGGTGGGAAAGATGGTTCTCAATCCTTTTTTGGGGACTGGTGAGAGTTTTGGAACAAGTCATGACGGTGCATCTACTTGGTTTGTTGCACCCGAGTCGGTTCCTAATTTAGAGTTGGATTCACGTGACTCTCAACCCAACCCACCTAGGAGTCCCGTACCTGTTAGGAGAGAACATCCTAGAGTTTTTGAGAGAGGTGTTCCTAGGACGGTTTATGTTTACTCCCATTGCAAAAAGAGAGGACACCTTAGGGAGTTTTGTTTTAAGTTGGGTAATATATCACGCTTTGCTTCTACACATGTTCGCACACATGCACCCATCCATGATACTTTTCTTGCAAATAATGATAAGGAGTTTTCACATATTCGAGAGAAAGTAAAATTTTTGGTCAAGACTTCTCATGATTTGATGGAGTTGTTTCAAAAGACGCCATCGTCTTTGGAAAACTCCACCGCACCTACCGATTAACGTCTAGACAAGTTTGCTAGAATAGGTTGATTTGCATGATGTTATATCTTGCCTATTTCTAGGATGTACCATTTGTTTTATACTTTGTTAGCATTTTTTTTTTGCTTTTCTTATTTTTTGGTACTGTTATGATTTGTCTGCCCATTCCAGGAACTATTTGCACGAAATTTTCTCACTGGACATAACTGCATGATATTCTGAATAATCTGGAAAATTTTCTTTTCTCGTTCTAACGCGAATCCATTTAGCGCGAATTCTTCTCGCGAGATCACCTGTCATTCAAATGATAAGAATTCTCGTTCAAACGACCCTTGGAATTACTACTCTGTTTGCAGTCTTATGTTTCATCTTGATATAATACTTGATACTGCTGGGCTATTTTTGAACGGTGTTCAAAAAATACAAAAAGATTTTTTTTGAGAAAAATTTGAAAAATCCAAAAAGGGTTTTGTATTTTGTTTGCACCTTATATAAATTGACATTTAGGATAACCAAGTCACAACTTCATGCCATATCCGTGTGACTATTTGATAGTGTTTTGAGACAATTTATTGTGCCATTCATGTGCTTTATAACGTTTGGACTCTTTGAGATGATATAGTATTACTACTTACATAATTGACTCTTCTTGTCCTTTATTGCACCCATGCATGGATTTGTTTAACTTTTGTGCTTGTCTATCACATGATGGTTGAGTGTTATCATCTCAATTTTGTCTATACAACGAACTAAATGCGATAAAACATGACAAAAAATAGTGCATGATATAAACCGTTACTGAGTTTGTGTGCTTTATTTTGAAAAATGGGTAAGGGCTACGAAAGGTACTCATTTATCCTTTGCGATTAAGCCACCATTTAAATGGACCTAAAAATGAGGAATTGAAAATTATTTGGGGTCCAATAAGGTTTAAAAGAGCCCGAAAAAATTAAAAGGCAATAAAAAGAAAAATATGCCAAAATGGGGAAATAGGTTTTTAGTTTCATCACCTCATAAGAAAAATAAAAAGTATTATCTTTTAATAAGGGAGTTTTGGATGGAATTTTCAACGGTTTGCACGTCTTTAAAAGTTATGAAAAAGCATTGACGTTATTGGTGTGGAAATCATTTATACTTTGATTTGTTGATTTGATTAAGATGATGTCATCTAAATTCAACAAATTCAACACCTAAGGACTATTTTGATGTTCATTTATTAGGAGTACACGTATGCATCGTGAACACATTTGTAAGGACATTATCCGTCACAATTAATTATGTCATATACCGCTACAAGTTGCTACAAGTCGTCGAAGGAATGAAAAGCTTACATCTACAAAGACGAATCCGAATTTCAAGAAGACTTCAACATGCAAGCCCAACAAGGATGAATTTGGTAAGATGTGTTTAAGTTCCATTTACATTTTACATTAAAAGTGTTGGGATATTTTTGTGAAAGATAAAATATTTTTCTATTTATGAAAAATAATTTTTGAAATAATTTTAAATGGTTTTATTTTTTCAAAATCATAAAAGTTTTTTTGGATTAATATTTTTGATATCGGGAACAGTTTTAAGGTTTCCAAGATATTTAAAAGACTGAAGCTTTTCTGAGTTACATGTATGATGTCGTTCGAACGACATCGTACTTGGTTCAAATGAGATCGTATCTCGCTCAAACGACATTGTGTCGTTCGAACGAAAGGTGTTTTTATCTGACACGTCAGCGCCTTGGTTTTTAATATAAATTGAGTGTGAGACTACTGAATTTCGTGTGGAGAAAAATTGATTTTGACAGAATACGATTTTATACTATTCTCCAACCATTTGAGGGTTCATAACTTTTGTTTTACAATTCACAATCTCAATTGCTTTTGTGTGAGTTGTTTTGTGGAACCCAAAACATAGTTTGCTGTTGTTCATTCTTTGTGGGGAGATCTCTACAATTGGGAGCTGCGTGCTATTGTAGAGGGAGTCTCTACGAAGTTTATGACTGCGTGTCATTGACGATCGTCTGCGTGTTAATTATTTGCTAAAGACTACGTGTCTAGACTGTGTGTCCTTGTGATATAGCTGTGTTTGAACCATTGACGATTTCTAGTTGATGCTTTGAAGATTTAACGAAGACACCGTGCGTTACACTTGTGGGCAATTATCAGGTTGTATGTAAGTCAATGCTCTTGTAAACTTGTCAAAGTTCTAGAAATAAAAAGGTTTTGCGCTGAGGGGATTTTTCCTTAATTTTGTGTCGCATACTTTACTTGATTTGCACCCACGTAGTTATTTTATTTTAAGGGATGAATTGATTTAATTCATAAATTGACACTAATTAAATAAGTTTGTAATTGGAATTTTGGCAACTATTCAATCGGTATCACACACGGTCTTTCATCGATGTATGAGGAAAACACTAAGGGAAAAAACCTCAGACGTCCAGGCCAGACAATCCACTATGATACGAATTTATACAATGGTAGACAGGACTTTCTCAGCGGCTTGATCACCCACAATCCTTGACGCTCTTCTAATATTTGATCTCTCCTCCATAGGAGCAACGTAGGAATCCACCCATGCAAGTGCCCACAGTACACGAGTCTATGTTCACCTCGGTATCCACCAATGTAGCCTCAGCAACCATCTACGATTCAAAACATAGAGTCCACCATTTCTTCATCATAAGCAACATTCACGGAGTCCACCGTATAAAAGTCAATCTTTTGAATGGAAGAAGTAAACTCGGTGCCAAAATTAAGGTCACAATAGCACATGAATTAAAAGATTTGGATCTTGAAATCCCAAAGGATGTTTGAATGCTTGGTAACTTTTGTAAACAGATGAGAAACATTTTATAGTTGAACACGAAATACGAGTTCTTACATTTTCTGAGTCTAAAACACCTTTTATAGTCGAACACGAAATACGAGTTGACTACTCATTCAAATGAAAACTTGGATCAATCGAACAAGAATGTCATTTCATTTTATCCAAATCCAAAATCATTTTAACGAATTCACCATCTCATTTGAACAAGTATCGAACGACCATCAAACAAGGCCTAACAGTGTGCCCTCGCTCTATGCTTGTTTGAAATGGTCTTTTAACGACCTCAAATGAAAAGGTAATATTCTTCAAACGAGTCTTAAGTTCGTTTGAATGACCATCTAAATTTTGTTCTAACTAAATTAAAATTCCTTTGAATGAAAACACTCAAATAAACATTAAAAAGACATTTAAAAATAATTTTCAAAGCCCCCAAAATATTTTAAGAGTAAAAATACATCCTTAAATAAAATCCAAAGTCTCACAATTCATTAGCATTCATACCTGAGAGATCTTTGATAAAAGCAAGTGTTATGAAGATAAACTTGGAATGAATACACGACATGATATCACCTTTAAAGCTTGGCTGCAATATCTTCAACACAACACGTCATAAGCTTTGTGGGATCACAACTCAAAGTCGAACATACGACTTAAATATTTTTGTCCGAAATTATGTCGATTATAAACAAATTGACTCGATTGGAAATTTGTCCTTACAAATCTCCCCCTTTGACTATTCTGAGACAAGATAAAAAAAAATGTGAATTACTAGCCAGGTCGTCAAGCCAATCCTATACCCATCCAATAAATCCCAAAATAGAAAATACAGGATAGGAGAGGGAAACAATGACCCAGTAGTATTTCAACAAATCATCTCGGTGTAGTCCAAATAATGTACAATAAAAAATATCCTACACAGACGAAATAATAAATACCACGTGAAGTATGAAGGAATAAAAAATATATAAATAATGTCCGTTTAAAAAAACAAACCTACATCACACGTTTCTCCCCCTCTTTGCCTGGGATTGGAAAAGAATGGGACAAATGAATCACAATCAACATATCTATCAAGTGTATAAGAATGGATATCATGGCTAGATAAATATCATAGTAAACATGGATAGTGTAAGCATGAGACTATGAATACTCATCATCAAGATAGCAGTAAATGAATATATGACGTACATAATCAATAACGATGATAACCAAGGTATATCACTACAACTAAAATGTTCCATAAACTAAGGCAACTGCATAATAATGAAAATAAATAATATCCATATCCAATCAAATAACACATGATGATAAATAACCAAACGTAGCAAGGGAATAAAATTTGTGTTATCAAGTACATCATAAATAGAATGAACAAAAAGTAGATACAACAGTAGCAGTGTATCTCAAAATACATATAAATAACATAAGAATCAGCAATCTCTATCACCACTACCACCTCCGCCACCATCCTCCTCCTCCTCATCATCATCGACAATAGTTCCATCATCCCTGCATCTCCGTGGCATCCCGGCTCCGTGTTGATCATGTCACCTCATCTCATCAAGTAGTGCAGAAAGCAGAGACTACAACAAGGCTCGCTTATCCGCCTTAGCAACAAAACATTCAATCATGGACTCCGCCTATAGTTTGCATGAAGATGCTGATGAAAAAGGGTAAAAGTAATGGTCGGAAGCTCTAAGAAAACCTCTCTCAAAATATTGTTAGTCTCAAGCTTAACGTCAACGTGACCCGAAAAGATAGCCTCAGGCACTCATAAAATGTGCAAAATCTACGAGGTTGACTATGACATCTAACCCTCTCATAAATGAACGCAAGCTGGAAGAATATCCAACTTCTCGAAAAAAGAACTCCTGAATGACGTCGGGTAGAATAAACGTCATACATAGAGAACAAAGGGTCCCACCCTCTCCCCGTTAACCACTTAGGCACGTACGAATGAACAAACTCAACTACCCTAAAAACTCTCTCATGGATAACGGTGCGAATATGAAACCCCTAGGTGCAATATAACTCGTAATCCACCCGGCTCACCCAACACTCCATCGTATATCTAGGACTATTGGCCTGAGCGGCCTAAGCCCTAGACGTTGATGAAGGCTCCCAGTACGGGAGTGAATAGTGTGACAGTGATGCCATCCAACCATCAAAACCAACAGGTTCCAAATGGGATATGAGAAAAGGTGTAGGGTAAAACGGGACGAAAACATAATTTCGAGAATAGGAAAAACTACTACAACTTATCTCTGTACATCACCCATAGAATGACCATCTAATGAGGGCAAATAGGGGACCATAGTTGGAAGCTCATTTGAAGCAGGGATCAAATGAGATATACTTCTTGTTCAAATGAGACCTAGGGACTACTAAAAATTTAAATTTCTCTCTATAAAAATTACCAACAACTCTAGCAAAGATAAACCTAAAATCCTCATAAAAACTAACCAACCCCCATGTAACAACCCAAGACTTTCGGAACAGTAATTATTTTATTTTGGGAGAAATAAATAATATTTTATTGGAGAATAATTAAAAATTGGCATTTGAGGTCAAAATTTAGAGTTGTTAAAAGTGTCTCGAATGGAAATTCTGAGGGTACCATCGTTTCCGGAAGGGTCGAGAAAGTCGAAATGACTGTACTTGGGGTCTATTTGGGTTCCGAAATAAATTAGGACCGTTTGACTCGATTTAAAGTTACCGGGCATCTAAAGTGTGTATTATCATTTAAAGATGTGTATCTTGGGTTTTAGGCTTAAAAAGCCTACGGGAGATATTCTCCAAAGAGAGAAAGAGAAAGAAGAGAAAGAAGAAGAAGAAAAGAAGGAGAAAAGAGGGAGAAAGAGGATTTTCCGGCGGATTCAGACCCTACGAACCCGAGGCAAGTGATTAAACTTGCTAAATAATTGTTGTGTACATTTATTGCATGATTTGTGGATTGATATTTTGGGTTTTAGGTTAAATTTGTCAAAACCTAATTTTTGGGAAAAACCTTAGATTTGTAGTACATAAATGGATTTAAGGTTAGAAATTAGTTTTTACGTATTCTAGGATGAATATTGTTGTTATATTTGTGATTGGGTTGAAGAGAAATGGAGAGAAAACCATTAAAATGGATTTTAGGTATTTTGGCTTACTTAAAAAGTAGCCATTTTCGAGGTTCAGCAGGGCCGAATCGATTCGGCCCCCTTACCGAATCGATTCGAAAATATGCAGGTGCCCAGGTCTGAGTGACCGAATCGATTCGGACTCCAGCCGAATCGATTCGGCCTGAGACAGAGTCCCAGGTCTTATGACCCGAATCGATTCGCCTTCCTGGCCGAATCGATTCGCTGGGCCGAATCGATTCGGAATAAGCCCGAATAGATTCGAAAACAGGGCTTTTGGAGGGATTATTTTCTAAAGAGAATTTCATCCCGTTTTGTTCGAGGTTATCGATTGGGGTTCTCTATAGGAGATATTTGGACCATATTTTGGAGACTTTTAGCGAGTTTCCCCTAAAAGAAGTTCTGGAGTCATATTGACTAAATTTGAGGAATACCGATTAGAGACTTTGGTATTTTCCTAAGTGGGGAAGTCCACTTTTATTTGAGGTTTGTTTGGTGATGATAACAACTTCACGACTTGTAGATGAGGTTGACTTAGAGGTGCCGGATCTTAGGATCCAATCCCATTTGGGGTAACTTTAATGGTTCATAAAATAAATTGAACCTTATAATGGACGGAGAATTATGGATGCTAATTGATGCGCGTATGGATATAGAAATATCCTTATTAATGATTGACTTGGGAGATATATCATATAATGAGAAATGATAATTGAGGTGCATTAGGATATAGAATATCCTTAACTTAATAGAATTGAAAGACAATTCGTATTAGAAGCGACATGAGAGCTTCAAGCGAGAATTAGTATAGCACATACTAAGCGGGATTAATGTGTGAGGAGGAGCGTTAGTATATCTTGAGAGAAATATACTAAACAAATGATGTTAATCAATTTCGCCTAAGAGCGTATAATGAAAATGTATATGATGTTGCAGGTATACCTTATATATAATGGTGTATCTTTATTATGTGGGATGTATGTATACCTTATATTATGGTGTATATACATGTTAAGCATACCCCCTCCTTGCTATCATTGGGAAGTTTCGTGCGTAGAGGGTGAGCATTCTGACTAGAAAAGCAGGATGTGGATATTCCCCAGGTCATAGTCGTCCTTTATGGTCAGCAAATCACATTTATGATATATATATTTATTTATTTTGGGGGTGAGAGGTCGGGGGTATGTGACGCTCTCACTTGCCGGTTAGGAACTATGACCGCTTATCGGGACGTCGTGTGCGTGAGTTGATCACGAGGTGGGTGTCGTTGAACCCCACCAGGTGGCCCCAGTTTGCTACGTATATGGGCTGCTGGAAGATGATAGCATGTGAGCCTGCGTCCTTCGAGTTATAGCTCGGTTGGATGGTTATTATTACTTGTGCTTGTACTTTGGGTGTCAAGGG
Source organism: Sambucus nigra (assembly GCA_949130495.1). Taxonomy (NCBI): domain Eukaryota; kingdom Viridiplantae; phylum Streptophyta; class Magnoliopsida; order Dipsacales; family Adoxaceae; genus Sambucus; species Sambucus nigra. The sequence continues at coordinate 713,396,012 of OX422210.1, forward strand.
CATAATGGACCTCAACGACCTACATTGCCAGGATTAGTGTATCGGGGGGGTTCCTTGTTTGGATTTCGCTTCGGCGAGACGTCCCACGCACGAACCGCAGTGTAATGTTGGAACTTGGGGATAAGTTTAGTCCTTAATGCTCATAATTAATTATATATATAAATCACCTATCCCGACAATCGACAGTGCCAGGAGTAGTGTAACGGGGGGGTTCCTTGTTTGGATTTCGCTTCGGCGAGACGTCCCACGCATGAAACCCCGTGTACTGTTGAGAATTGGGAATACTAATCAATTAAAATTGAACAATAGTCATTTGGGTTACATGCATCTTGCATTGAGGGCATAATGAGCCCCGAGGATCGATACGGTCAGGAGTAGTGTAACGGGGGGGGGGGGGGGGGGTTCCTTGTTTGGATTTCGCTTCGGCGAGACGTCCCACGCATGAAACGTAGTGCCGTGTTGAGAATCGGGAGGAGTTTAGTCCTTAACTCTTGATGCTAATAACTCATCTATAATAATTATATATATGGTTGCATGCCCTATATGGGTATCACTAGAATATAAATTCTAGTAATTGAGATTGATGGTGTATTGTGATGATGTGGTCATGATTGGATCATGTAACTTTATATGTTCAACAGATGAATATTATAAAGGTAACTATAACAATTACATTAAAGATAATGTACATAACTTAAAGTATAGAAATAAAATGTAGAATTCGGAGATAGGTTAGATGGTTTCACTTAAATACTTTATTTGGGTTTAAGTTAGAATCCTTTTACCTAATTAGAATCGAACATCCTTTTGGAGACACGTGCATACGCTTAGTGCGCGCTTTAGATGAGAGGTGAGTCGAATTTTTGATGGAGTGTTCGATTCCAACTAAATCATGTAATAATGCATTTATAATTATTATGCATTTTAATACACTTGCTATAAACTGTTTTTCAAACTCGGGTTCTGACCCGTTTATATTTTCCTCCTCCATGTATATATATTGTATTACTTCAGGTGTTCCTCCGCAAGGACGCCTTTGATATTCCTCCATTCAGGATTTGTGGAGCTGTGGCAGTAGCGGACTGTTGCGACACTTTGCTTTAGTCGATTTCTCTCTTTGTATATCTAGATCAGGATTCAGTTGTATTGTGTTAGTATTCAAGTGTTGTAGATTAACACTTTCATATTTTATCTATCAGATTATTGTACTGTCTGTTACCCGACAGCATATTCGGGTATTTTATTGTTGAGATTTTATTGTACTATATAGGGTACTCTTTTATATTTGGGGCATGCATATTTCCCATCATAGTTCGATGTATATTGTTGGTTGTGTGCATTATTGGTTTTGTTGTTGTTGTAAAAAAATAAAAGTTTTAAATTTTTGACAATTCGCACTAAATGATTGTGGGTAGTTAGACTTATATTATAGTGTTTAGTTGTTAATGTTGAGACTGTACCATCTCAGATACCTGATTTATGTAGTATAGGGCTGGCCACCCGTTATTATTTGGAGCGGGTTGTCACAGGTGGTATCAGAGCATCAGGTTCTAGTGTCTTTAGGATCTGTGTGCGTTACTAAGATCTTCCGTAAGCGTTCTTGATGTAGAGCCTTATTGTTAGGACGATTATATTCATACGTCCGTATCTTTCTGTGATTCGAAAATATTTGAAAGGCGTTCTGATACAATTGTTCTTGTTTTAGATGCCACCGAAGGGAGGTCGTTCAGTCACGGCAAACAAAGGACAAACCCAATTGCCTCAAAGGAACATGACTTCGGATGATTTTTCCAATATTGTGGCACAAGCGGTAACTGCTGCCGTTTCTACGATGGCCCAGCAATCTGCCGCTCGAGCAGCCCCACCCCATTTAGGATTGTCTTTATGGGAGAGAGTGAAAGAAGATTTTAGTAAGGGGCATCCTCCCGAGTTTCCAGGGGGAGTTGATGCGATGGCTGCAAGTCAATGGAAGAATAGTATGCAGAGGCATCTTCCTCACATCTGAACAGAGAGATACTCTACCTATAAAAGAATTTTGGGAACTTTTTGATCGAAGGTATTTGCTTTCCCCTACTTAGGATATGGGGATTATTTTTCAAGGAGATAGAACGGTGGCGGAATATGAAGAAGATTTTTCTCTATGGGCGAGATTAGTACCTAATGAGGTAAATACGGAAGAGAAACGTATATCGAAGTTTGTTCGAGGTTTAGATTGGAAAATCCAACTACATTTGTTAGAGAGTCCTAAGTTAATGACTTTCGTCGAGGTTGTGAATGCCGCACTATTAAAGTGTCATGAATATCGTTTTTGTTCTCAAAAGAGTAAGAACTTTGGAGATTCGAGTTCATCAAGTAAGTTTGGCAAAGAGAGTGCCAGTAATGCGAGTGAGCAGAAAGGGTTTATGGGTAAGTGTTTCTTTTGTAAAGAAATAGGTCATAAAAAGAGAGATTGTCCTAAAAGAGGTAAAGGACCACAGTTTGATGAGATTTTGGAAGTGCAACCCCTACAGCAGATCCGAGGTCGCTTTAGACCGGGGGACTATGTTTGGGAGCCCGTTGATGAGGATGGGCAATCGGATTAGAGATGAATGATGTAAGTTAATTTTCCTTTATAAATGGGATTATTAATATGTAAAGTTTTGGATATATCGTATGGGAGATATATATGAATCGGGTAGTGCTTTAGCCCTTTTTGTTTATGTATAGTATGTAGTGACCCTAAAGGGGAAACTTGGAGCAAAATAGGCTCTTATTCTATGAGTTTGTAAAGGATAGTGGATTTTGCAAGGTGCTCATAAAGAGATTTAAAAACCTTGAGGTAAAGGTAAGAATGGTTATGGTGATAAGTAGTTATGATAAAGCTACTTCTTTTATATAGTCATGATAGACTACTATGAATGTTGAATTCCAGATATGGATTTGCCTTATAAAAGGCTATGTATTGATATGATGTGAGATGTTGTTTATGCTTGAAAATTGAGATTGTGGTATGATGGGACGCAGGTAAAATATTAGCTCATGAGTATGATAATATTTATGAGCTATATGTTATATATAGATGATGATCTATAAAGACCTTGTGTTGGACATAAGGCATTTTATATTATATCATAATATATATAAACCGTTTTCAAAATAACACTTTTAACGGCCCTCGGGCCTTTTCAAACTAAAATTTTTCACTAAAATATTTTCAAACTCTAGTCCGAATTTAACAAACTCTCAATCCCCGACGTCGCCGCATAGTAGTGTATTGGGAGGGTTCCTTGTTTGGATTTCACTTTTGCGAGACGTCCCCCGCACGAAAGTGGCGATTGTCAGGAATTGAGAGGAGTTAATTCTTTGGACCATTCAAATTTTTGTTATATTAAAATTTTAGTCTTACTTATTGTTGAAATTGTGGATCTTTCGAGGCAAATAAAGCCTCATTATGTTGCTATGAGCACAAATCTCAATTCTAAAGGGTGTATGAGCGCCCTTGTTGTGGAAATTGGTTTTATTTAATGCATAATTGACTTAATAAATAATATAAATTAAATTAAATCGTCGTGGGAGGTTAGATGTTTGGAGATAGGATTAGTGATGATGGTTAGATTAGAAATGGTTGAGCTTTGGGAGAATTAGGCTTAGCTAAATTTCGAGGACGAAATTCTTGTAAGTGGGGAAGTTTGTAACAACCCAAGACTTTCGGAACAGTAATTATTTTATTTTGGGAGAAATAAATAATATTTTATTGGAGAATAATTAAAAATTGGCATTTGAGGTCAAAATTTAGAGTTGTTAGAAAGTGTCTCGAATGGAAATTCTGAGGGTACCATCGTTTCCGGAAGAGTCGAGAAAGTCGAAATGACTATACTTGGGGTCTATTTGGGTTCTAAAATAAATTAGGACCGTTTGACTCGATTTAAAGTTACCGGGTCATTTAAAGTGTGTACTATCATTTAAAGATGTGTATCTTGGGTTTTAGGCTTAAAAAGCCTACGGGAGATATTCTCCAAAGAGAGAAAGAGAAAGAAGAGAAAGAAGAAGAAGAAAAGAAGGAGAAAAGAGGGAGAAAGAGGATTTTCCGGCGGATTCAGACCCTACGAACCCGAGGCAAGTGATTAAACTTGCTAAATATTTGTTGTGTACATTTATTGCATGATTTGTGGATTGATATTTTGGGTTTTAGGTTAAATTTGTCAAAACCTAATTTTTGGGAAAAACCTTAGATTTGTAGTACATAAATGGATTTAAGGTTAGAAATTAGTTTTTACGTATTCTAGGATGAATATTGTTGTTATATTTGTGATTGGGTTGAAGAGAAATGGAGAGAAAACCATTAAAATGGATTTTAGGTATTTTGGCTTACTTAAAAAGTAGCCATTTTCGAGGTTCAGCAGGGCCGAATCGATTCGGCCCCCTTACCGAATCGATTCGAAAATATGCAGGTGCCCAGGTCTGAGTGACCGAATCGATTCGGACTCCAGCCGAATCGATTCGGCCTGAGACAGAGTCCCAGGTCTTATGACCCGAATCGATTCACCTTCCTGGCCGAATCGATTCGCTGGGCCGAATCGATTCGGAATAAGCCCGAATCGATTCGAAAACAGGGCTTTTGGAGGGATTATTTTCTAAAGAGAATTTCATCCCGTTTTGTTCGAGGTTATCGATTGGGGTTCTCTATAGGAGATATTTGGACCATATTTTGGAGACTTTTAGCGAGTTTCCCCTAAAAGAAGTTCTGGAGTCATATTGACTAAATTTGAGGAATACCGATTAGAGACTTTGGTATTTTCCTAAGTGGGGAAGTCCACTTTTATTTGAGGTTTGTTTGGTGATGATAACAACTTCACGACTTGTAGATGAGGTTGACTTGGAGGTGCCGGATCTTAGGATCCAATACCATTTGGGGTAACTTTAATGGTTCATAAAATAAATTGAACCTTATAATGGACGGAGAATTATGGATGCTAATTGATGCGCGTATGGATATAGAAATATCCTTATTAATGATTGACTTGGGAGATATATCATATAATGAGAAATGATAATTGAGGTGCATTAGGATATAGAATATCCTTAACTTAATAGAATTGAAAGACAATTCGTATTAGAAGCGACATGAGAGCTTCAAGCGAGAATTAGTATAGCACATACTAAGCGGGATTAATGTGTGAGGAGGAGCGTTAGTATATCTTGAGAGAAATATACTAAACAAATGATGTTAATCAATTTTGCCTAAGAGCGTATAATGAAAATGTATATGATGTTGCAGGTATACCTTATATATAATGGTGTATCTTTATTATGTGGGATGTATGTATACCTTATATTGTGGTGTATATACATGTTAAGCATACCCCCTCCTTGCTATCATTGGGAAGTTTTGTGCGTAGAGGGTGAGCATTCTGACTAGAAAAGCAGGATGTGGATATTCCCCAGGTCATAGTCGTCCTTTATGGTCAGCAAATCACATTTATGATATATATATTTATTTATTTTGTGGGTGAGAGGTCGGGGGTATGTGACGCTCTCACTTGCCGGTTAGGAACTATGACCGCTTATCGGGACGTCGTGTGCGTGAGTTGATCACGAGGTGGGTGTCGTTGAACCCCACCAGGTGGCCCCAGTTTGCTACGTATATGGGCTGCTGGAAGATGATAGCATGTGAGCCTGCGTCCTTCGAGTTATAGCTCGGTTGGATGGTTATTATTACTTGTGCTTGTACTTTGGGTGTCAAGAGCATAATGGACCTCAACGACCTACATTGCCAGGATTAGTGTATCGGGGGGGTTCCTTGTTTGGATTTCGCTTCGGCGAGACGTCCCACGCACGAACCGCAGTGTAATGTTGGAACTTGGGGATAAGTTTAGTCCTTAATGCTCATAATTAATTATATATATAAATCACCTATCCCGACAATCGACAGTGCCAGGAGTAGTGTAACGGGGGGGTTCCTTGTTTGGATTTCGCTTCGGCGAGACGTCCCACGCATGAAACGTCGTGTACTGTTGAGAATTGGGAATACTAATCAATTAAAATTGAACAATAGTCATTTGGGTTACATGCATCTTGCATTGAGGGCATAATGAGCCCCGAGGATCGATACGGTCAGGAGTAGTGTAACGGGGGGGGGGGGGGGGGGGTTCCTTGTTTGGATTTCGCTTCGGCGAGACGTCCCACGCATGAAACGTAGTGCCGTGTTGAGAATCGGGAGGAGTTTAGTCCTTAACTCTTGATGCTAATAACTCATCTATAATAATTATATATATGGTTGCATGCCCTATATGGGTATCACTAGAATATAAATTCTAGTAATTGAGATTGATGGTGTATTGTGATGATGTGGGCATGATTGGATCATGTAACTTTATATGTTCAACAGATGAATATTATAAAGGTAACTATAACAATTACATTAAAGATAATGTACATAACTTAAAGTATAGAAATAAAATGTAGAATTCGGAGATAGGTTAGATGGTTTCACTTAAATACTTTATTTGGGTTTAAGTTAGAATCCTTTTACCTAATTAGAATCGAACATCCTTTTGGAGACACGTGCATACGCTTAGTGCGCGCTTTAGATGAGAGGTGAGTCGAATTTTTGATGGAGTGTTCGATTCCAACTAAATCATGTAATAATGCATTTATAATTATTATGCATTTTAATACACTTGCTATAAACTGTTTTTCAAACTCGGGTTCTGACCCGTTTATATTTTCCTTCTCCATGTATATATATTGTATTACTTCAGGTGTTCCTCCGCAAGGACGCCTTTGATATTCCTCCATTCAGGATTTGTGGAGCTGTGGCAGTAGCGGACTGTTGCGGTACTTTGCTTTAGTCGATTTCTCTCTTTGTATATCTAGATCAGGATTCAGTTGTATTGAGTTAGTATTCAAGTGTTGTAGATTAACACTTTCATATTTTATCTATCAGATTATTGTACTGTCTGTTACCCGACAGCATATTCGGGTATTTTATTGTTGAGATTTTATTGTACTATGTAGGGTACTCTTTTATATTTGGGGCATGCATATTTCCTGTCATAGTTAGATGTATATTGTTGGTTGTGTGCATTATTGGTTTTGTTGTTGTTGTAAAAAAATAAAAGTTTTAAATTTTTGGCAATTCGCACTAAATGATTGTGGGTAGTTAGACTTATATTATAGTGTTTAGTTGTTGATGTTGAGACTGTACCATCTGAGATACCTGATTTATGTAGTATAGGGCTGGCCACCCGTTATTATTTGGAGCGGGTTGTCACACCCCAATGAAAATATGACACAAAAAAAGTTTAACACGGTAACATGGTATCAATGTGCCTAAACATGGAATGGAGTGAATGTGCGTGAACTAAAACAAATGAATCATGACCCAAAAACTTAAATACGTTTGCTAACGCAAAAATTCTCCATCTACGAGGACCAATCAGAAAAGGACACATGTCATCCTACGTGGCAATATTCGCCATCCGAGGAGAGTTGGTCGGCACCCGAGGAGTATTAAGTCGGCACCCGAGGAAAATTAGTTGGCCCCCGAGGAGTATTAGTCGGCATCCGAGGAGAGTTGGTCAGTACCCGAGGAGAATTAGTCGGCACCCGAGGAGAGTTGGTCAACTCCGAGGAGTGTTAGTCGGCACCCGAGGAGAGTTGGTCGGCATACCAACCAGGAAGATCAAAGGATAACTATGCATTTAATGTGCATTAATGAAGATGACAGCGCATTTAATGAGCCTTAATGTACATTTATACTGTATTAATAGATGACAACACATAGCATACCAAGCAATTCAACAATTAGATTCGTTGAATGTAGACATAAATGTCTACATACAATGAATCTCTTTATCTCCCATCATTATAAATACATGTATCCCCTTAGCCAAAAGAGGGGATCCGGGAGAATCGAGAGACACCATACACAAGATCCACACCTTTTTCTCCCTCTCTCTACCACATTGTGCTATTGTAAATCCTTGGGAATAAAATAACAGTGGACGTAGGCTTTATTCATAGTCGAACCACTTTAAAAATCTTTGTCTCTCATGTCTTGATTGGATTGTTTTTATCTATTTATCTGTGATCATAAAAACGGAATTCGGTCCAGTTTTTTGCATCAACAGATTGGCCGCGTCTATGGGAACGTGTTACAAGCATTGTTCTCCATCAAAAGCTAAGTTTTTATTTTCTCTATGTATAATCAATTATACATACATCGGTTGATTCAATCATGATTTTTATGTTTATATACATAAATTAGTTGTCCAATTTTTATTTATGAAATCTGCAAAAATTGCATATCATGATTTCAAAATCATAACTGTTAAATTAATTCTTGTTGAGAAATCTGTGAAATGGTGGATTTCATAAATCAAAACTTTTGGCTTGATTCTCAAGTTAAAATTTTATCTCATGAAATCAATATTTTAAATGATTACATATACCAATATATACGACGATGATAAGATTTGATAATTTTCATTGTGGATTTTGATATAAATTTTGTAAGATCTTTGATGTCTATTCAAATTCCCATCATATTTTTAATCAGAGAATGTGAAAAGGTTAAAGACAATAAAAAGTTTTCTCATGGAAATCATGACCCAGATCTATTTTCTCTCTCTTCAAGTTTGAGTCTCTTTGCATTCATTTTTATGAACTATATGCTTAATATGGTTCATCTTCCATCTATGTCAATAAAGTCAAATTGATTGATTTTTGATATAAATTTGGTAATAACTTCGATCATTAACCAAATTTTTATCTTTCCAAATAGGGAATAGGAAGGGATCAATATAAAAAATAATTTTCTCTCACCTGAAAAATCATTACCCACCTCTTGTAAAAGATGATCAGTAAAACAATCATGACCATATCAAGACTCTGGGCACAAATTTGATATGTTGGCCCCTCGTTCATCACATCACAGGGTTTCTTTGTCGAAATCACACGATCTAGTGGATTAGATAATTATTCATTTAATTAACATTCTTAATGCTTAAATTTTACATCGAATGTTATTTTTCTGATCTAAGGATTTGAGATATTCTGGTCAACCATCTATATTGTTGGTCGGCATCATCTTGGGCCATGTTTTATTAAAGGGAAGCTTAACTAGACCATTTTTGTTTGTCGGAGATAAGATGTGAATATCCATCAGCAACGTTGAAATAATTTTATCCAACTACGAGGTATCTTATTATTGGTCGGAGCCCCATATTGTAGCTCCGTGGAACCAATTACAGGTCGACGATCATCTACTTCTTGATCGACGACATCTCAGTCTTGTTCGGAGGGTTCAATTTACTGGTCGGCAACTATCCAACCATCCACTTCTTGGTCGGCGACATCTGATGTTGTTCGGTGACCACCCAACAGATGGTCTGCAATATCAATGCACCATTTTTTGTTGATCGGCAAAATCGCTCTGCTGGTCGGGGACCATTTGCTTCTTGGTCGGCACCATATATTCTATAACTTGAGATATCCTTAAATGTTGGTCGACAACATCCATGCCGTTTGTCGGCAGCAGTAGAATCTTGGGGTATTAAAAAATGCGAAGCACCCCAGATATTTCTTTAAACACGAGTTCAGCTAGGGGACAAACAGGGGGCTTAAGGTTTTTTTAAAAACTTGTGATCACCCCAAAAAATATTTTTAAAGCCAAGTGATAAATAATTTTCAAACATCAACTTATACCTGATTAGTTGTTGGAGATTAAATAACTTTACAAAAAACTCTACGTCTTATTTATGGCGCATATCTAATAATAATTTGTCCATCTCACACACATTTGGCATAAAACATATTATTTCATATTTTGAAATTTTTATTGCCTTATGCTGATACACATCACATATTGTTTGGCTGAATAATTATTCTCATGACAATAATTATTTGATCTAGTCTAGACAGGTGCTCGGGCAGCTTATTAAGATTTCATAGGGACGATATTCAATCCTGACGAAAGCTCAGCCACAATCTTAAACCTCTGGAAACTATTATTGCTTGACATCAGGCAATTTTGCCTTGACATATCAGCCAACATATATTATTTCATTTTTTGAAATTAATATTTTTATTTCTCTAGCATATACATATCACATATTGATTGGATGAGTAAATTATTCTCATGACTAATCAATTCAGCCAACACAAATGGTAGAGCAAGATATTAATTTTTACAGGTACAAGACTCAACGCCGACGAATGCTCGGAAATAATCTGGAAACTATTATCATTTCACCTCAGCGAGGCATTATATATTTTATTATTACTCGGAGATATCGGCTCAAGCATAAATTATTCTATATCCCTTGGGATTCATATTCTATATTTATCTCAACATGGAACTCGGCGAGATACTTATTATCATATTCAGCTCCGAAGAGAACTATACCATTTATTATATGTCACCCCCAACCGATAGTTGGTCGGGGTAATTCTTATGTATATGCAGGCCCAGCAAAGTTCTCGGCCATATTCTTATGTTCTGGAAAATATTATTCTTATTCGGCATTATGCAATTGTGCCTCGACAAGATACTTATTCAGCTTTAAGGAGAAATACAACATTCGTTGTATTTCACCCCCAACGGATAGTTGGTCGGATAATTCTTATTTATATTCAGGCCTGACAACGTTCTCGGCCATATTCTTATGTTCTGGAAGATCTTATTCTTGTTCGGCATTATATAATTCTACCTCGACAGATCAACGAGGCATTTTATTATTATTAATTATTCTTTATATCTATGTGGATGCATATTCTATTCTTATTTCAGCAAGGAGGTCTCCAACATTTATATTATCTTATTCCCAACAATCTGTTGGTCAGCTCCAAGGAGGTCTCCAACATTTATATTATCTTATTCCCAACAATCTGTTGGTCAGCTCCAAGGATGTCTCCAGCATATATTATCTTATTCCTAACATTCTGTTGGTCAGCTCCAAGGATGTCTCCAGCATTTATTATATCTTATTCCCAACAATCCGTTGGTCAGCTCCGAGGAAGTCTCTATCATTTATTATCAAAAATGTATTCCTAAAAATGCCGACTTATGTTGGTGTGACACCCCGACTAATTAAATACCGGGTAGCTACTCCTTTATTAAATTAATACAAAATGTCAAGTTGGTCCAGTTAACAGCATCACTGTCGAAAACATTTTAATCATTACTAACCACCTTGTATTTAAAAAGTAAGATGTCAAATTTTAAATTCAGTATGATTAACACACGATAAAAGAATTATGAAAGAATATCATAACCATACATCATAAAGTCTCAATAAGGTAACCAACAAAAAATAGTAAGTCCGGAGGAAAACTCCTCACAAAAATCCCACAACTGAAATAAATAAAATAGTGTATCCTGAATTAGTTACATGCCAAAGATCTGAATAACTGAAATAAGAAATATCTCTAATAGAAATGGGCGACATGCCTTACAAATGATGAAACTGAATATGGAGTCAAGACAAAAGAAGCATCTACTAGGAAGGCCCTGTAACTTCCACAACAGCTACAGCTCGTCACTTGAATGGAAATCCTATGCATGGTGTCCTTGTGGCTCGTCACCTAAAAGGTTTTTACAAAAATAGATTTGAAAGCAAACGGGTCAGAGCCCGAAAGTGGAGAGTATTTTAAAAATATCAAGTGTTTTAATAACATTAAAATAATGAATGCAAAATACATGTTAGGACGTGCACTCACATGAAATCCTCATCTCTCGACTAATTGTGCACTCCTAACGTACCGTACCCATCTAAGTGACATTCATATCTAACTAAACCGTCATAAGTTCTACCCCTTTCTACTCGATTTCCATTATACATTCTAACGTTATCAATTAAATAGAGGTTTTACTTAAACTCGAATTCTCAATTATTAGCAATACAATTCACTACAGGTTATCCCTTTTTATTTTCTCAAAGCGTTACCATAATTATACTCACAATACCAACATGAAAGTTCTCATTATTTAAGCGTATATTATTCACGTCATGAATATACAATACAAGAACCCGAGACTAAGCTGTGGTGCACACATACTCTGCTATCCATCCTGGTACATAACGTACATAAGGATTATGCATTCCGAATCTCTCGGGAATCGTTCTCAGATAACAACAATCACAAACAATGGAGGCGAAGACAGTCACATCACATGGGTCACGCACATACCTACGCTCCCACGATCAGCAGTCTTATTAACTTCCCAATAAGTTCTTCTCTGACCTATGTTCTCGAGGTACCAATCTAAATCCCCCCGTAGGCACACAAAGAGTAGATGGCCCTAAGCGAACGCAAACCTCCCGTGATAGCAAGTATGGTAGGTATGTCATACACATAAAATCATATACATATACTAAGCATGCACACATCTTAGTAATTACCATAATTTATTAGTGGTATACTTCTCATTCTTATACCAACTTATAATGTACGCAATTCACATATCCCCGGTTAATACTAACATTTAAATCGTCAATTATTCTCACATCGTAATTAGTCACTCACGTCCTAATCAACAATTTTCATTTGGTTCCAATCACACTTCTATGTTTTACTCATCAATATATCCCAAATATCCCAACTATATTAATTAGTCATCAAGGGAATGTTATCTCTACAATTAAACCAGGTTACGGGACATTAGAAATCAAATCAGGCCAAAAAGGCCAATCTGTCAACTCGTTAGAAGTCTCGTTCGAACGAGGTCGTTCGAACGAGAGTTCGTTCGAACGAAGTGGCCATCTAACGAGATCTCATTCGAACGAAAGGCATCGAACGAACATCCCACTCGTTAGAAGTCAAACTGTCAACTCGATAGAAGCTCGTTCGAACGAGCTCGTTCGAACGACCTGGGCAGGCCTTCTAACGAGGTGACAGTTCGAGCCCAGAATTTTTCTACTACGTTTTTCCCAATTTTCTTCACCTCTAATCTCATCTAAACGTCATTCCAACAGTATTTCAAGGTTTCTAAACATTCCTAAACATACTTAAATCGTATTACAGCATTTATATGGGGTCAAATCATCCTAAACCACATCTAATCATCAAATCCCCCCAATTTTCCCCAAATCTCATGAACATGAACCCTAGAAATTTACAGTCATCAATAGACATAATTAAATACGTTTTTGTAATATAAAAGATGTATTTCTATCAGAATCATTACCCAAACGCAATTCTACATGCAATCTCCTTATCAAAATGTGAATTTCTAATTCCAATTCAATGGGTTTTTATCAATCTCCCAAAACAATGCAATTTTCATAAATGTCTAAGCATGGAAGAAACATTCATTGAAAATAACGTAATTAAACCACTTGCCTCTGATCTTTCTCTGAATTTGGTGTTGAATCTTGGATGTAGGTTGCTCTCTCCTTTTCTCCCAAGGTTAAAGGTTGAAGATGGGATTAGGGTTCTCTCTTTGGGAACTTCTCCTAACTTCTCATGAAACCCCCGTAGCCCTCTAATCAGTTAATTGCTGGTAATGGGTTAGTGGGTCATTAAATTCCCTATTTTAAACTCCCAAAATTCGTTGGTCAAAATTCCTAAAATTCCAAAATTTCCAAAATACCCTTTTAAGTTGCCGGTATGGCCTAAAAATGCACCGGGACCCAAATTAAACCCCCGACTAGTGTTTTTTGACTATTTACCACCTGTGACACCCCGACTAATTAAATACCGGGTAGCTACTCCTTTATTAAATTAATACAAAATGTCAAGTTGGTCCAGTTAACAGCATCACTGTCGAAAACATTTTAATCATTACTAACCACCTAGTATTTAAAAAGTAAGATGTCAAATTTTAAATTAAGTATGATTAACATACGATAAAAGAATTATGAAAGAATATCATAACCATACACCATAAAGTCTCAATAAGGTAACCAACAAATAATAGTAAGTCCGGAGAAAAAATCCTCACAAAAATCACACAACTGAAATAAATAAAATAGTGTATCCTGAATTAGTTACATGCCAAAGATCTGAATAACTGAAATAAGAAATATCTCTAATAGAAATGGGCGACATGCCCTACAAATGATGAAACTGAATATGGAGTCAAGACAAAAGAAGCGTCTACTAGGAAGGCCCTGTAACTTCCACAACAGCTACAGCTCGTCACCTGAATGGAAATCCTATGCATGGTGTCCTTGTGGCTCGTCACCTAAAAGGTTTTTACAAAAATAGATTTGAAAGCAAACGGGTCAGAGCCCGAAAGTGGAGAGTATTTTAAAAATATCAAGTGTTTTAATAACATTAAAATAATGAATGCAAAATACATGTTAGGACGTGCACTCACATGAAATCCTCATCTCTCGACTAATTGTGCACTCCTAACGTACCGTACCCATCTAAGTGACATTCATATCTAACTAAACCGTCATAAGTTCTACCCCTTTCTACTCGATTTCCATTATACATTCTAACGTTATCAATTAAATAGAGGTTTTACTTAAACTCGAATTCTCAATTATTAGCAATACAATTCACTACAGGTTATCCCTTTTTATTTTCTCAAAGCGTTACCATAATTATACTCACAATACCAACATGAAAGTTCTCATTATTTAAGCGTATATTATTCACGTCATGAATATACAATACAAGCACCCGAGACTAAGCTGTGGTGCACACATACTCTGCTATCCATCCTGGTACATAACGTACATAAGGATTATGCATTCCGAATCTCTCGGGAATCGTTCTCAGATAACAACAATCACAAACAATGGAGGCGAAGACAGTCACATCACATGGGTCACGCACATACCTACGCTCCCACGATTAGCAGTCTTATTAACTTCCCAATAAGTCCTTCTCTGACCTATGTTCTCGAGGTACCAATCTAAATCCCCCCGTAGGCACACAAAGAGTAGATGGCCCTAAGCGAACGCAAACCTCCCGTGATAGCAAGTATGGTAGGTATGTCATACACATAAAATCATATACATATACTAAGCATGCACACATCTTAGTAATTACCATAATTTATTAGTGGTATACTTCTCATTCTTATACCAACTTATAATGTACGCAATTCACATATCCCCGGTTAATACTAACATTTAAATCGTCAATTATTCTCACATCGTAATTAGTCACTCACGTCCTAATCAACAATTTTCATTTGGTTCCAATCACACTTCTATGTTTTACTCATCAATATATCCCAAATATCCCAACTATATTAATTAGTCATCAAGGGAATGTTATCTCTACAATTAAACCAGATTACGGGACATTAGAAATCAAATCAGGCCAAAAAGGCCAATCTGTCAACTCGTTAGAAGTCTCATTCGAACGAGGTCGTTCGAACGAGAGTTCGTTCGAACGAAGTGGCCATCTAACGAGATCTCGTTCGAACGAAAGGCATCGAACGAACATCCCACTCGTTAGAAGTCAAACTGTCAACTCGATAGAAGCTCGTTCGAACGAGCTCGTTCGAACGACCTGGGCAGGCCTTCTAACGAGGTGACAGTTCGAGCCCAGAATTTTTCTACTACGTTTTTCCCAATTTTCTTCACCTCTAATCTCATCTAAACGTCATTCCAACAGTATTTCAAGGTTTCTAAACATTCCTAAACATACTTAAATCGTATTACAGCATTTATATGGGGTCAAATCATCCTAAACCACATCTAATCATCAAATCCCCCCAATTTTCCCCAAATCTCATGAACATGAACCCTAGAAATTTACAGTCATCAATAGACATAATTAAATCCATTTTTGTAATATAAAAGATGTATTTCTATCAGAATCATTACCCAAACGCAATTCTACATGCAATCTCCTTATCAAAATGTGAATTTCTAATTCCAATTCAATGGGTTTTTATCAATCTCCCAAAACAATGCAATTTTCATAAATGTCTAAGCATGGAAGAAACATTCATTGAAAATAACGTAATTAAACCACTTGCCTCTGATCTTTCTCTGAATTTGGTGTTGAATCTTGGATGTAGGTTGCTCTCTCCTTTTCTCCCAAGGTTAAAGGTTGAAGATGGGATTAGGGTTCTCTCTTTGGGAACTTCTCCTAACTTCTCATGAAACCCCCGTAGCCCTCTAATCAGTTAATTGCTGGTAATGGGTTAGTGGGTCATTAAATTCCCTATTTTAAACTCCCAAAATTCGTTGGTCAAAATTCCTAAAATTCCAAAATTTCCAAAATACCCTTTTAAGTTGCCGGTATGGCCTAAAAATGCCCCGGGACCCAAATTAAACCCCCGACTAGTGTTTTTTGACTATTTACCACCTGTGACACCCCGACTAATTAAATACCGGGTAGCTACTCCTTTATTAAATTAATACAAACTGTCAAGTTGGTCCAGTTAACAGCATCACTGTCGAAAACATTTTAATCATTACTAACCACCTAGTATTTAAAAAGTAAGATGTCAAATTTTAAATTAAGTATGATTAACATACGATAAAAGAATTATGAAAGAATATCATAACCATACACCATAAAGTCTCAATAAGGTAACCAACAAATAATAGTAAGTCCGGAGAAAAAATCCTCACAAAAATCACACAACTGAAATAAATAAAATAGTGTATCCTGAATTAGTTACATGCCAAAGATCTGAATAACTGAAATAAGAAATATCTCTAATAGAAATGGGCGACATGCCCTACAAATGATGAAACTGAATATGGAGTCAAGACAAAAGAAGCGTCTACTAGGAAGGCCCTGTAACTTCCACAACAGCTACTGCTCGTCACCTGAATGGAAATCCTATGCATGGTGTCCTTGTGGCTCGTCACCTAAAAGGTTTTTACAAAAATAGATTTGAAAGCAAACGGGTCAGAGCCCGAAAGTGGAGAGTATTTTAAAAATATCAAGTGTTTTAATAACATTAAAATAATGAATGCAAAATACATGTTAGGACGTGCACTCACATGAAATCCTCATCTCTCGACTAATTGTGCACTCCTAACGTACCGTACCCATCTAAGTGACATTCATATCTAACTAAACCGTCATAAGTTCTACCCCTTTCTACTCGATTTCCATTATACATTCTAACGTTATCAATTAAATAAAGGTTTTACTTAAACTCGAATTCTCAATTATTAGCAATACAATTCACTACAGGTTATCCCTTTTTATTTTCTCAAAGCGTTACCATAATTATACTCACAATACCAACATGAAAGTTCTCATTATTTAAGCGTATATTATTCACGTCATGAATATACAATACAAGCACCCGAGACTAAGCTGTGGTGCACACATACTCTGCTATCCATCCTGGTACATAACGTACATAAGGATTATGCATTCCGAATCTCTCGGGAATCGTTCTCAGATAACAACAATCACAAACAATGGAGGCGAAGACAGTCACATCACATGGGTCACGCACATACCTACGCTCCCACGATCAGCAGTCTTATTAACTTCCCAATAAGTCCTTCTCTGACCTATGTTCTCGAGGTACCAATCTAAATCCCCTCGTAGGCACACAAAGAGTAGATGGCCCTAAGCGAACGCAAACCTCTCGTGATAGCAAGTATGGTAGGTATGTCATACACATAAAATCATATACATATACTAAGCATGCACATATCTTAGTAATTACCATAATTTATTAGTGGTATACTTCTCATTCTTATACCAACTTATAATGTACGCAATTCACATATCCCCGGTTAATACTAACATTTAAATCGTCAATTATTCTCATATCGTAATTAGTCACTCACGTCCTAATCAACAATTTTCATTTGGTTCCAATCACACTTCTATGTTTTACTCATCAATATATCCCAAATATCCCAACTATATTAATTAGTCATCAAGGGAATGTTATCTCTACAATTAAACCAGGTTACGGGACATTAGAAATCAAATCAGGCCAAAAAGGCCAATCTGTCAACTCGTTAGAAGTCTCGTTCGAACGAGGTCGTTCGAACGAGAGTTCGTTCGAACGAAGTGGCCATCTAACGAGATCTCGTTCGAACGAAAGGCATCGAACGAACATCCCACTCGTTAGAAGTCAAACTGTCAACTCGTTAGAAGCTCGTTCGAACGAGCTCGTTCGAACGACCTGGGCAGGCCTTCTAACGAGGTGACAGTTCGAGCCCAGAATTCTTCTACTACGTTTTTCCCAATTTTCTTCACCTCTAATCTCATCTAAACGTCATTCCAACAGTATTTCAAGGTTTCTAAACATTCCTAAACTTCCTTAAATCGTATTACAACATTTATATGGGGTCAAATCATTCTAAACCACATCTAATCATCAAATCCCCCCAATTTTCCCCAAATCTCATGAACATGAACCCTAGAAATTTACAGTCATCAATAGACATAATTAAATCCGTTTTTGTGATATAAAAGATGTATATCTATCAGAATCATTACCCAAACACAATTCTACATGCAATCTCCTTATCAAAATGTGAATCTCTAGTTCCAATTCAATGGGTTTTTATCAATCTCCCAAAACAATGCAATTTTCATAAATGTCTAAGCATGGAAGAAACATTCGTTGCAAATAACATAATTAAACCACTTGCCTCTGATATTTCTCTGAATTTGGTGTTGAATCTTGGATGTAGGTTGCTCTGTCCTTTTCTCCCAAGGTTAAAGGTTGAAGATGGGATTAGGGTTCTCTCTTTGGGAACTGCTCCTAACTTCTCATGAAACCCCCGTAGCCCTCTAATCAGTTAATTGCTGGTAATGGGTTAGTGGGTCATTAAATTCCCTATTTTAAACTCCCAAAATTCGTTGGTCAAAATTCCTAAAATTCCAAAATTTCCAAAATACCCTTTTAAGTTGCCGGTATGGCCTAAAAATGCCCCGGGACCCAAATTAAACCCCCGACTAGTGTTTTCTGACTATTTACCACCTGTGACACCCCGAATAATTAAATACCGGGTAGCTACTCCTTTATTAAATTAATACAAAATGTCAAGTTGGTCCAGTTAACAGCATCACTGTCGAAAACATTTTAATCATTACTAACCACCTAGTATTTAAAAAGTAAGATGTCAAATTTTAAATTAAGTATGATTAACATACGATAAAAGAATTATGAAAGAATATCATAACCATACACCATAAAGTCTCAATAAGGTAACCAACAAATAATAGTAAGTCCGGAGGAAAACTCCTCACAAAAATCCCACAAGTGAAATAAATAAAACACTGTATCCTGAATTAGTTACATGCCAAAGATCTGAATAACTGAAATAAGAAATGTCTATAATAGAAATGGGCGACGTGCCCTACAAATGATGAAACTGAATATGGAGTCAAGACAAAAGAAGCGTCTACTAGCAAGGCCCTGTAACTTTCACAACAGCTATAGCTCGTCACCTGAATGGAAATCCTATGCATGGTGTCCTTGTGGCTGGGCACCTAAAAGGTTTTTACAAAAATAGATTTGAAAGCAAACGGGTCAGAGCCCGAAAGTTGAGAGTATTTTAAAAATAGCAAGTGCTTTAATAACATTAAAATAATGAATGCAAAATACATGTTAGGACGTGCACTCACATGAAATCCTCACCTCTCGACTAATTGTGCACTCCTAACGTACCGTACCCATCTAAGTGACATTCATATCTAACTAAACCGTCATAAGTTCTACCCCTTTCTACTCGATTTCCATTATACATTCTAACGTTATCAATTAAATAGAGGTTTTACTTAAACTCGAATTCTCAATTATTAGCAATACAATTCACTACAGGTTATCCCTTTTTATTTTCTCAAAGCGTTACCATAATTATACTCACAATACCAACATGAAAGTTCTCATTATTTAAGCGTATATTATTCACGTCATGAATATACAATACAAGCACCCGAGACTAAGTTGTGGTGCACACATACTCTGCTATTCATCCCGGTACATCACGTACATAATGATTACGCATTCCGAATCTCTCAGGAATCGTTTTCAGATAACAACAATCACAAACAATGGAGGCGAAGACAGTCACATCACATGGGTCACGCACATACCTACGCTCCCACGATCAGCAGTCTTATTAACTTCCCAATAAGTCCTTCTCTGACCTATGTTCTCGAGGTACCAATCTAAATCCCCCCGTAGGCACACAAAGAGTAGATGGCCCTAAGCGAACGCAAACCTCCCGTGATAGCAAGTATGGTAGGTATGTCATACACATAAAATCATATACATATACTAAGCATGCACACATCTTAGTAATTACCATAATTTATTAGTGGTATACTTCTCATTCTTATACCAACTTATAATGTACGCAATTCACATATCCCCGGTTAATACTAACATTTAAATCGTCAATTATTCTCACATCGTAATTAGTCACTCACGTCCTAATCAACAATTTTCATTTGGTTCCAATCACACTTCTATGTTTTACTCATCAATATATCCCAAATATCCCAACTATATTAATTAGTCATCAAGGGAATGTTATCTCTACAATTAAACCAGGTTACGGGACATTAGAAATCAAATCAGGCCAAAAAGGCCAATCTGTCAACTCGTTAGAAGTCTCGTTCGAACGAGGTCGTTCGAACGAGAGTTCGTTCGAACGAAGTGGCCATCTAACGAGATCTCATTCGAACGAAAGGCATCGAACAAACATCCCACTCGTTAGAAGTCAAACTGTCAACTCGTTAGAAGCTCATTCGAACGAGCTCGTTCGAACGACCTGGGCAGGCCTTCTAACGAGGTGACAGTTCGAGCCCAGAATTCTTCTACTACGTTTTCCCCAATTTTCTTCACCTCTAATCTCATCTAAACGTCATTCCAACAGTATTTCAAGGTTTCTAAATATTCCTAAACATACTTAAATCGTATTACAACATTTATATGGGGTCAAATCATCCTAAACCACATCTAATCATCAAATCCCCCCAATTTTCCCCAAATCTCATGAACATGAACCCTAGAAATTTACAGTCATCAATAGACATAATTAAATCCATTTTTGTGATATAAAAGATGTATTTCTATCAGAATCATTACCCAAACACAATTCTACATACAGTCTCCTTATCAAAATGTGAATTTCTAATTCCAATTCAATGGGTTTTTATCAATCTCCCAAAACAATGCAATTTTCATAAATGTCTAAGCATGAAAGAAACATTCGTTGCAAATAACGTAATTAAACCACTTTCCTCTGATCTTTCTCTGAATTTGGTGTTGAATCTTGGATGTAGGTTGCTCTCTCCTTTTCTCCCAAGGTTGAAGGTTGAAGATGGGATTAGGGTTCTCTCTTTGGGAACTTCTCCTAACTTCTCATGGAAACCCCGTAGCCCTCTAATCAGTTAATTGCTGGTAATGGGTTAGTGGGTCATTAAATTCCCTATTTTAAACTCCCAAAATTCGTTTGTCAAAATTCCTAAAATTCTAAAATTACCAAAATACCCTTTTAAGTTGTCGGTATGGCCTAAAAATGCCTCGGGACCCAAATAAAACCCCCGGCTAGTGTTTTTTGACTATTTCGACCCTTCCGGACGCGTTGGCGCACTCAAAATGACCATACAGTTGATAAAAATAAAATTCACTTTTTAATTAAAATAATTATATTCCTGACGCGACTGTCACACGCGTCCCAACAAAATTTCCAAATTGCCGTATTTCTATCTCACGACAAATTCATTTTTTTCAATATTCATATAACGTTATAATCAAATACCTCGTAATTTTATTGAATTTTTATTTAAGGGATCAATTGAATTAAATGAGAATTAATTTGGAAATTAACCCCGTATTCATTATTTCATTGCCGTATTTCTACAACACTGAGATCTTTACTCCTACTGTCCCGACCAACATTGAAGAAAAAGTTGTATGAAAATTTTTCGAAGTCCACCACTAGATTGGTACTAATAAGATTGAAGAGTTGGGTTCAAAAGCTAGTATGTTACGCGACAAAGTATTCAGAGGATCATAAAATAGAAGAATCAAGCACGTGAAGTTAGCACTTAGTTGCTCAGCACAGGAGGAAGTTGGTCGGCTAGCAAACCAATCAACATACTTGAAGATTATGACAAGCTACAAGAATTATACTATGGCATGGATGCATCCAAATTCCCAGGGGTGATACATAGCACACGGAGTTCCTCAAAAGAAAGATTAGCAACCATCGATCAGCCTGCATCATATGTCGTCCAGGAGATAATGCACTTTATGTTGAACAAATCAAGAAGGTAGATCAAGAATTTCATGAGCACCGAGCAACACTGCAGAATAAATACTCCATCCTTTCAAGTAAACCATCAAGCATGGAGAATTGGGGGCTTCTGTTAACGTAAAAATTCTCCATCTACGAGGACCAATCAGAAAAGGACACATGTCATCCTACGTGGCAATATTCGACATCCGAGGAGAGTTGGTCGACACTCGAGGAGTATTAGTTGGCACCCGAGGAAAATTAGTCGGCCCCCGAGGAGTATTAGTCAGCACCCGAGGAGAGTTGGTAAGTACCCGAGGAGAATTAGTCGGCACCCGAAGAGAGTTAGTCGGCACCCGAGGAGAGGTGGTCGGCATACCAACCAGGAAGATCAAAGGATAACTATGCATTTAATGTGCATTAATGAAAATGGCAGCGCATTTAATGAGTCCTAATATACATTTATACTGTATTAATAGATGACAACACATAGCATACCAAGCAATTCAACAATTAGATTCGTTGAATGTAGACATAAATGTCTACATACAATGAATCTCTTTATCTCCCATCACTATAAATACATGTATCCCCTTAGCCAAAAGAGGGGATCCGGGAGAATCGAGAGACACCATACACAAGATCCACAACCTTTTTCTCCCTCTCTCTACCACATTGTGCTATTGTAAATCCCTGGGAATAAAATAACAGTGGACGTAGGCTTTATTCATAGCAGAACCACTTTAAAAATATTTGTCTCTCATGTGCTTGATTGGATTGTTTTTATCTATTTATCTGTGATCATAAAAACGGGATTCGGTCTAGTTTTTTGCATCAACAACGTTCAAGAAAATCTAATTGATCGCAAAATATTATCAAGACTATAGTTTAGCCACTTGTGACAATAGTAAATTGAACTTAATGAACAAGACATTCACAATGCACACAAGTCTAGATTTTGACTATTCTACTAATGAATAGCGTCGTGACATGACCGTTAAACCTAGGATTCATTATGCAAACCCGTTGTTCTTCAACTAAACTCCCTCAAATGAGAAACATTCATATTTTTCTATACTTTTCTATTTCATAATTCTTTTGAAGTACTGTCTTTTGTTTTCTCTTATGATATTCTAAGTTGGCCCTTTTTAGCAATTTTTGTTGTTTTTATTGTCATTATTTTTCTTAGACTCTTTTTAACGGTGGCTTTCATGCAAATTCATCCTGTATTTTACAGCCCTTTCTCGTGTACACTCATATTATTTCAATAATAAAAAATATTCTCACGGACAATGATTTTTACATGCACAACTCCCCCTAAGTCATTAATATGCATAGATGACAAGATTGAGAGGAGAATATCTCACCAAACTCAAATGTACATGAGAAATTAAACGTTCAAAATAGCCCGGGAATGTATGTTCAAAGGCATATACAGAGTGGAATCCATAATGCATGTCAAGTTCGAAATAACTCCGTGAAAATCATGGTTAAGATAAATCTAAGTATCTAAAGTCATAACCAAATGTCCTAGCCACATGGAAGTTGCAAAGTGAAGGGGATTCAAGCACACCAATATTCCATAACATAAGTGCAAAACTCAAGACATAAAAATCGAAAATATTTTTGAGTTTTTTCAAAAAGTTTTAGACTCAAAAGAAAAATATTTTTTTATTTTTAAAAAATATATGAAAACAAAATCTTTCAGTATTTTTTCAATATGACAGAAGAAAGAAAAAATCCAAAATATACGTAAGCCATAACCATAGAAAGGATATATCAAAAAGCTCAACTAGAGTATGAAAAGCACGGCTAACACGCTCAACCATAAGATCTAACATGGGGAGAATAATGTGAAAGCAAACAAGAATCAAGAAGTCTAATGCATAAAGCCTCTAAATTTGATTTCCTAACCCAAGTAGGTGTGAAATGACGAATAAGGTTTTGGGACCCGAAGCGACTTTATTCTTAGACTTCCTAGGAGCGTTCTTAAAATCGTAGAAAAAATGTCTAAGGTGAACCTTCCTACTTCAATCAGAGAAAGTGTAAACACGACGAGGAGTGTTAACTAAAGGTTGACCTTTTCTAATGTTCCTAGTTGACTCTCTCATATGCATGGTCTTGGATTTAGGAATGAGAGCAATATGATCATCAAAGCCAATTCCATACTTGTCATATTTGATTTGGATGGTGCCTAACATACTATCCAATCTTTCTAACATAGCCTCCAAGTAAACTTTGATCCTAATAGAATCTCTCAATCTCTCCTCATGCTCAACTATCCTTGAATCGAGTAAACGCCTAGTGTCACGACCCCGACCCAAAATAGTTGTAGGAAATTAGTGTCTTGACATGCCACCAGGGCAACAAATATACATGCTTAAATTGTTTTCTTAAGTAAATGCAGCGAAAATACAATAACATGATTATGAATCGTAAAATACCGAAAATGAAGGAATTACATCATCAAAGCTTTCTACATGAAACTTCATTTATATTAAAAGTAGCAACGAGTTTCAACTTAAGATAAAATTTAAAACCTATTAAAAAAGAGCCAAACATGACCTTATGATAAAACAAACAATTTGTTTACAATAACAAAAAGAGCTCTAAAAGCTGAATTTTCAACATCGTCCTTTTACATTCCCTCTACGAGCCTATTTATTTCCTGAAAAATGGTTATTTATGAAACATCAGCTAAAAGCCGAGTGAGATTCAATCTCCAGACATTCTAGGATTTTTCAAAAATTGATACTTATCCATTTAGGACATAAGGCATATATATAGAGATAGGAATTTGTAGTATATATATATATATATATATATATATATATATATATATATATATATATATATATATATATATATTAACTAATAGTATATATTTTCAGAATAAATAGTTCAGAACATATAAGCAAATGAGCAGTATGTCAATAATTCAATTTTAAATTTTAATGGCCATGTACACTCTAATACCTAGATAAACAGACAATGTCACCAAATGTTTCAACCCGGTAACAACACAGATAAAAAATCATGATGTCTAGAATAATGCCTTATTTAGGGCACACCAGGGATAAACCAGCTGGGAAGGTACCACCCAAATATTTTCGCCCGATAGTCTAGGACAACATAGTAAGAGATTTTCCATAGGCCGAATCGATAATTTTATAATTCAAATCAGATGTATATATCGAGAGATATACACATATAACAACGACGTAATCATCGGTACCAGATGTACTTTTCAGAGTAAAAGCAATTTCACAAAATTTATATATATCATATAATCAAAATATGCAAGAAATGTCATAGAGTACTCACCTAAGACAGAAGTAAGAAGTTACAGATATCGGGTCTTTGACACTAAAACTAAATTCTTCTTAAACTTCCCCGTACTTTATCTAACTATGTCTCTCTGATCTTTTGGATGAATTTCATGTAATAATTGACCCCAAGCGATTTATTAATAGTTTTTCAAAGTTATTTGGGTGTTGACACGTGTCTGGGTGACTAACTTTTATTTTGATGAGTCGACGTTGACGTGTCATGTAACGGAGTTGTCTTGCAGTCTTTATTCACCTAATGGTGACACGTGTTTTTGATTCTTCCATATGGAGGGCATGTGTTTTATCTTTGTTCTTATGGATGACGCGTGTACAATGTGGTGGCAAGATACAACATGAGGTGGAAAGTTATTAAGGGTAAAAGGGTCATTTTACATGTAAAGGATATTTTGGTAATTTCACATTTCATATTTTTTTTACATTTCTTAAAGATCCCTGAAAATATTTTATTTTAAAAAGGCCCTTTTTATTTTTCATTATGTTCCCTGAAAGTTTCTTAATTAAAATTAAGTCCCTAAAGTTTCATGAAATGGCATTTTCTATCCTGAAACTTGTCATTTATCTTAAGATGTGCCATAAAACTTCAATTTGACCCATTTTATAGTTGATTCTTTAAATTTAAAAACGGGTTTTGTCATATTAAGAACGTATATTATTGCATTTGTAATAATACAACATTTATCAGATAATAAGTGAGATGAAATTGCAAAAACAATCTATACATGAGCATGTAAAAGTGGGGTCATTACATCCTACCCTCCTTATAAAAAGTTTAGTCCCCAAACTTGACTTACATTAATTTTCAAACAAATATGGATATTTCTCCTTTAATTCCTCTTCTCGCTCCCATGTTTCTTCAGTCGAATGATTACTCCATAATATTTTGACCAGTGGAATTACCTTGGTTCGTAATATTTGATCTTTATGGTCCAAAATTTCTACCGGATGCTCAATGTAGGTTAAATCTTCTCTAATTTGAAGAGGTTCATGACTTAAGATATGTCTTGGATCTGCGATGTATTTCTTCAGCATTGACATGTGAAACACGTTACGCACACTAGAGAGTTCAGGGGGTAAGGCTATTCTATATGCAACAACTCATATCCTTTTAAGGATTTCATAAGGTCCTACGTATCTTGGACTCAATTTGCCTTTCTTCCCAAATCAGATTACTCCATTTGCTGGTGATACTCGCAAGAACACAAAATGCCCTCTTTGGAATTCCAACTGTTGGTGGCGATTGTCGACATAATTTTTTTGACAGCTTTGAGCGATTCGAAGTCGGTTGTGTATCAATTTCACCTTCCCTATTGTGATCTGAATTAATTCTGGTCCCAATAATTTTCTTTTTCCAACTTCTACCCAACATGCAGGGGAACAACACCTTCTACCATAGAGTGCCTCATACGGAGCCATTTGAATACATGCTTGATAACTATTATTATATGTAAATTCTACTATCGGCAAATGATCATCCCAATTCCCCTTTAGATCAAGTACACATGCCCTAAGCATATCCTCTAAGGTTTGAATGGTTCTCTAATATTGTCCATTTGTTTGAGGATGAAAAGTGGTGTTAAAATTCAATTGTGTTCCTATGGCTGCTAGTAGGCTTTTCCAAAAGTGAGACACAAATCTAGGGTCATGATCATAAACAATTGAAACTGGGGTTCCATGAAGCCTAATAATTTCTCGCACGTACAACTTAGTTAACTTTTCTAAAGAATGGGTAATATTAATGGGAAGAAAATGAGCAGATTTAGTTAACCTATCAATAATTACCCAAATAAAATCATTACCATTTGAACTCCTTGGTAAACCTGTCACAAAATCCATACTAATATGCTACCATTTCCACTCAGGGATAGGTAGGGGTTGTAGTAATTCTGATGGTTTCTGATGTTCAACTTTTACTTGTTGACAAACCAAACACTGAGATACAAATTCGACTATCTCCCTTTTCATGTTATTCCACCAAAACAGTCTCGAAGATCCCTATACATTTCTGTACATCCAGAATGAAATGTGAATCTTGAGTAATGAGTTTCCTATAAAATTTTCCTCTTTAGTTGGGTATCACATGGCGCACACACTTTATTCCCAAACCTTAATATATCATCCCATACCACAAATTTAATCCTCTTCCCTTCAATAACGTCTTCTCTAATCTTCTTCAGTTGTGGGTCATTTACTTGTGCAATTTTGATCCTTTCCATCAAAATGGGTTGTAATTGTAAGTTTGCAATTATTCCTCCTTTATTATAAATACGTACATCTATTTCCATACTTCTCAGATGCTTCAACAGGGCTTCCTGGCTTGTAATAAGACTGCTAAATTTGGTGTAGACATCCTACTTAAAGCGTCAGCTACTATATTTGCTTTCCCTGGGTGATAATGAATATTTAAATCATAATCCTTCATCAATTCGAACCACCTCTTGTGTCTCATGTTCAACTCTTTCTGACTAAAGATATATTTCAAACTCTTGTGATCGGTATAAATCTCACATGTCTCACCATACAAATAATGTCTCCAATTCTTAAGAGAAAAAAATACAACTGCTAATTCTAGGTCATGGGTTGGATAATTTTGCTCATGTGGTTTTAACTGTCTCGAGACATAAGCTATTACTTTTTCATTTTGCATTATCACACACCCTAACCCATTTTTAGAAGCATCACTATAAATCACAAATCCCCCTGTCCTGGAAGGAATAGTCAAAATTGGGTCAGTTACTAATCGATTCAAGTTCTCAAAAATTATTCTCAACTTCCTCAGACCATTCACATTTCACCTTCTTTTGGGTTAATCTATGTAGAGGTTTGGCAATACTAGAAAATCCTTTAAAAAATCTTTGATAATAACCGGCTAATCCAAGAAAACTACGAATATCTGTCACATTAGTTGGTTTAGGCCAATATAGTATAACCTTGATCTTTTGAGGGTCAACCGACACTCCCTCCTTAGAGATGACATGTCCTAGAAAAGAGACGCTAGGCAACCAAAACTCACACTTATTATATTTTGCATATAATTTCTCCTTCCTAAGGATTTGTAACATTGTCTCTAAATGCTTTTCGTGTTCTTCAATACTTTTGGAATAAATAAGGATGTCATCAATGAACACAACCACACACTGATCAAAATATTTCCTAAGCGCCCTATTCATCATATCCATAAAAGCGATTGGTTCATTAGTTAGTCCAAATGGCATCATAAGAAATTCATAGTGACCATATCTAGTACGAAAAGCTGATTTCAAAATATCGCCCTCCTTAATCTTCAATTAATGATAGCCTGACCTAAGTTCAATCTTTGAAAATACTTTTGCACCTTGATGTTGGTCAAACAAATCATCTATAAGAGGTAAGGGGTATTTATTCTTAATGGTCACCTTATTTATTTCACAATAATCTATAGATAACCTCATCGTCCCATCCTTCATTTTAACAAATAACACTAGAGCACCCCAAGGGGATACACTTGGTCTAATAAAACCCTTGTCTAAAAGATCTTGTAATTGAACTTTTAATTACCTTCATTCTAAAGGTCCTATACGAGAAGTTTGTTTTGAGATTCGTATAGTTCCAGGAATAAGGTCAATTGTAAACTTAATTTCTCCACTAGTAGGAAGACTAGGTAAATCATCTGGAAAAACATTTGGAAAATATTTAGCTATAGGAATATCTTCTAAAATAGACTCTTTTGCTTGAAAATCAATAACACTTGCAAGGAATCCTTGACATCCCTTCTTAAGAAAATTACAAGCTTGCATTGCAGAGGTAATACGCATGGGAGATAGGATGCTAATTCCTTCAAAACTGAATTCTAGTTGGTTAAAGATTTGGAAAGTAACTATCTTCTCAAAACAATCTACCTTAGCATGATTCGATGCTAACCAATCCATCCCCAAAATGACTTCAAAGTCTGGTATGTCTAAAACTATCAAATCGATGAATAGTTTATGACTAATAACATCTATAAGGCAAGACTTATATATTAATGTTCCCGTCAATAACTCACAGGAAGGAGTAGAAATGTGCATGCTATGATTCAAGGGTTCAGTAATATTAGGAAAGCGATTAACAAAATGCACAAACACAAATGAATGTGTAGAACCAGGATATATTAAAACTTATAAAGGTTTTGAACATATAGAAAGTGTACCTGACGCTAATTCATTAGAAGCTTGGGTATCAGAAAGTGCAAAAACTCTACCCTATCTGCCTTGGTTCTTCTTTTCACCTAAAGGTTGTATTGAAATCCTTGCTAGGGATGGGTAGTCTTTTATCTGATGTCCTTTATGTCCACATCTAAAACAAGCTCCTCTATATTTATAACAAGGTTGTCCTCCATGCATCTTCCCACATCGCTGACATATCTTGTTATTAAACTATTTGTTATCACTAGCTCCCCCAATATTGGACGCACTTCTAAAATTATTTCTATTATTTGGGTTCTTTCCTATTTGTTCCCCAAACTTCCTCTTACCATCTCTAATTCGATTGTACTCCTCGTCATCCCTCTAAGCTAGCGTAGCCCTAGCCACAACGTCACTATATGATGCCAACTTTAGGATGGAAATTCGACTACGAATACTCAACCTTAATCCAAATTCAAACTTTTTGGCATTTCAAACACCAGTTACCACAACATAAGGTGCAAAGAGGGATAACTCAGTAAACTTTGCCTCATATTGACTAATCGTCATCTTCCGTTACATGAGACTCATGAACTCATCTACCATTTCATCTTTCACCGTTTCAATTAATATTTATCATAAAATATGACAAAGAATTCATTCCAACCTATGTAAGTATTCCTCTCCTCATGTATTCTCTTAGTCATTCTCCACTAATGTTTCGCTTCCCCTTATAACATAAACGTTGCAAATGAAACCCTTTGTTCATCGGTACACTTAAGAACATCCAGCACCTTTTCCATCTGCATCACCCAACTTTTTACTTCAGCGGGGTTATGGGTACCTTTAAAAGAAGGTGGATTCAATTCTTGAACTGTTCAGTAGTATATCTAGCTAGTTCAATATTCCTTGGTGCTTTATTATTCACCTGATGCTCCACAATCCTTATTAGACTCTCAATCGCTTTGTATGCACCTTCTAGTCCTTCAATATTCGAATCACTAGTTCCCGCAGTTGATATTGTCTTGGTCATTTTCTACAGTCATGGTCAAATATGAGACGTATTATACTATCTCGAGATTGCACATTAAAAGAATAGTTATATAGAATGTAGGAGATATGGAGGGTTATCACATAAGTCGGATATTTACTCATATATCCTATGTACGGAAACTTAGGATATATGACGTTTGAAACTTATATTTAGAAGTCTACGGGTTCACAACCTAAGCTCTAATACCACCTCTGTCATGAACCCGACCCAAAATAGTAGTACGGAATGAGTGTCTTGACATTCCACCAAGGCAACAAATGTACTTGCTTAAATTGTTTACTTAAATAAATGTAGAGAAAATACAATCACATGGTTATGAATCGTAAAATACAAAAACTGAAGAAATTACCTCATCAGAGATCTCTATCGAAAATTTCATTTATATTAAAAGCAACAACGAGTTACAACTTAAGATAAAATTTAAAACCTATTACAAAAGAGCCAAACATGATCTATATGATAAAACAAACAGTTTATGTACAATAACAAAAATAGCTCTAAAAGCTGAATCTTCAACATAGTCATTTTATGTTCCCTCGCGAGTCTACTTATTTCCTGAAAAATGGTTATTTATGCAACATCAGCTAAAAGAAGAGTGAGATTCAATCTCCAGACATTCCAGGGTTTTCTAAAAATTGATACCTATCCAATTTAGAACAGAAGGCATATATAGAGAGATAGGAATTTGCAGTATATATATATTTTCAGAATAAACAGTTCAGAACAGATAAATAAATGAGAAGTAAGTCAATAATTCAATTTTAAAATTTAATGGCCATGTACACTCTAATACATAGATTAAAAGATAGTGTCACCAAATGTTTCCACTCGGTAACAACACCGATAGAAAATCATGATCTCTGGAACAACGCCTTATTGAGGGCACACCAGGGATAAACCAGCCGGGAAGGTACCACCCAAATATTTTCCCCCGGTACTCAAGGCCAATATGGCAAGAGAGTTTCCATAGGTCGAGTCAATAATTTTATAATTCAAATCTGATGTATATATCGAGAGATATACACACATAACAACGACGTAATCATCGGTATTAGATGTATTTTTTAGAGTAAAAGCAGTTTCACAAAATTTATATAGTTTGCATAATATCATATAATCAAAATACGCAAGGAATGTCATAGAGTACTCACCTAAAACCGAAGTACGAAGTTACAGATATCGGGTCTTGGATCACTAAGACGAAACTTCTTCTTAAAGTTCCTCGTATTTTCTCTCACTATTTCTCTCTGATCTTTTGGATGAATTTTGTGTAATAACTGATCCCGAGGGCTCTATTTATATTTTTCGAAGTTATTTGGGTGTTGACACGTGTTTGGGTGAGTAAGCTTTCATTTTGGTGAGTCGTCGTTGATGTGTCGCGTAACGGAACTGTCTTGCAGTCTTTATTCACCTAACGACGACACGTGTTTTAGGTTCTTCTATATGGACGACATGTATTTTATCTTTGTTTACATGGATGACACGTGTAAGGTGTGGTGGCAAGATACAACACGAGGTGTCAAGCACAAGGTGGAAAGTTATTAAGGGTATAAGGATCATTTTACATTTAAAGGGTATTTTGGTAATTTCACATTTCATATTTTTTTTACATTTCTTAAAGATCCCTGAAAATATTTTATTTACAAAAAGGTCCTTTTTATTTTTCATTTTGGTCCGTAAACTTTCTTAATTAAAACTAAGTCTCTAAAGTTTCATGAAATTACATTTTTTATCCCGAAACTTGTCATTTGGCTTAGGATGCGCCATAAAACTTCAATTTGACCCATTTTACAGTTGATTCTTTAAATCTAAAAACGTGTTTTGTCATATTAAGAACCTATAATATCACATTTGTAATAATACTACATTTATCAGATAATAAGTGAGACGAAATTGTAAAAACAAACTATATATGAGCATATAAAAGTGGGGTCATTACACCTAGACTCCACAAACTCTAAAATCTCCTTGTTCGTAGCCTCCATCAAACCATAAAGACTATCTCTCTCACCCCCAACATTTTCAACATCTCAAAATGGGTGGTGAGGTGTTGGAGTTTGGAAGCCTTAATTGCGTTGGTTCCTTCATAACTGAGGTTGAGTATATCCTAAGCCTCTTTGGACGTCTCACACATCATAATACGGTGGAATTCCTCCAGGGAGACAAAACAGAAAAGATCATTTAAACCCTTAGTATTATATTTTGCTAATTTATTTTCGACATCAGTCCATGACTCAATACGCTTTAACTGTGTCGCCTCTCCATCTCTCGTGACTGGTGGTGTCCACCCCTTAACTACAGCCAACCACACCCGCTCATCTATAGACTTAAGTGATAATTTCATACACATTTCCCAATAAGAGTAATTAGTCTCATCAAACAAAGGTTTTAAATACATCAAACCCTCTAGGATTCATAGCTAAAGACAAGGTATCACAGACAAAGTAATTTAGTGTTCTATCTTTGATACAAATTTAAGAAGGCCCCTAACCAGTGTTCTTTAGGCAAAGACAATATTTTTAATATTTTTTCAATTTTATTTCAGTAGCAATAAACTTATCTTGTGAAAATAATTTGATTTACCAAATTTTATCTTGTTAATCTTATAGCATACATCTAAGGTGGTTAAGTAAATAAATCAAACACGCCACAATACGCCGATGTACGAGGAAACCACTATGGGAAAAAATCTCTGACGGCCATACCAGACAATCCACTATGATACAGATTTATACAATAGTGGACATGACTTACTGATTAGGCATAAATATTTCATATTTATCCCCCTAATTTTTGTTCTTTTACTGTCTCGTGCGGTGTAAATAGATTGAATTTATCTCATATTTATTCCACTAACACTTTTCGGCTAGTATTACTTATTTTATGTACTTCTCATGTGTTTTATAAGTATTTCATGCAAGTAAATAAGGGAGAGAAATTAAAATAGTGAAAGAAACAAAGGGAAGGAAGTTGAAGGGCATTCTCATAATTTTCCAGCTGTAACTCGGAGGATGAGCCAATTGGAATGTTTAAGAACTTGAAGTCACAAGAATATTGGAAAAAATGGAACCTCAATCCAAGCTACGGTGAAATAATTATGCGTGTTTGAAGTTGAGAAGAAAATCTAATGGAAAAAACTTTGAACACAAAAGGCATCACTTGGGAAACACTAGAAAACTGAACTGATTCGGATCCTAGGAAAATCGGTTCATAATTAGTAACGCTCCAGATCTATGAAAAAAAGTTAGCTTTAAAATTGTGACAAATTATCTGAAGAGGGATTTTTATTTTGGCCCTACTTTTTAGCCTAGATAGTTTTATGTTCTGGAAACTCTTCTAAACGACTTCTGACCTATATATTTATTCAATTGGGTTATTTTAGAATAAATTTCATTCATTGAAAAGCTCCTAATCAGGGAGGAGCATCTAGGAGAATAATTTACAGGTTTTGCACCTTCAAGTCAAATCATTTTCTATTTTTCTTCAAGCGTTTATTCTTTTGCATATTGATGTTCTTCAATCTTCGTAACCTTAATTTCTAGCACTTTTGTTCTTCTTGTCAATAGATTCTTACTTAGATATTTATAACATCATGTCTGATTAGATAATTAGAGGGTTGGGGTATATGAACCCGACCTAGGTGTTACGAATGGAATTAAATACGAATAAAATTTAATTAACAATTCAAAGGTTTGATTTTTATCGAAAGGAGTATTGTAGGTCTTTTAATTCCATTTTCCCTAGGTAACTAGAATGTTTAAGGGTGCAATACGAGTTTTAGTAAATTTTCATTCTCGTTAATACAATTTTTGATTTGATATTGTGAGGACTAAAATCTGCATATGTTAAATGATTAGAAATTATTTGATGTTTCCTTGAATTGAGAATTATGTTTTAAAGTTTTTATGTCCTAAGTAAATACCGACGGTTTGGGGGAGTGTACCCTAACTCATTTTTCTCACATTAATTTAAAACCACTTAGTTATTATTACATGCATAGTTAGTTTAGATAACATTTCATTGCTTTCATAGTAGTAATACATAGTCTAATCACAATCATCTTTTCTTTCCTTTTTAGTGAGTCAATCATTAGGGTTAATCTTCTTGCTTAGTTTTTGTCACGAGCATTCTTCTTAGTCCTTGAGTTCGACACTCGATTTATCGAATTATTACTTGAGCGACCGGTTTACACTTGAACCATAATCACACGCACTAGAGATAATTTTTAGTCTCATAACTTACCCAACGACTTGCTCACCCACAAGCCTTGACGCTCTTCTAATCTTTGACCGCTCCACCACAGCAACAATGAAGGAGTCCACCCACGCAAGTGTCCACAGTACAAAAGTGTACGTTAAACATGGTATGCACCGATATAGCCTCAACAGCCATCTACGATTCAAAACATAGAGTCCACCGTTTCTTCACCATAACCAAAATGCACAGAGTCCACTATTTGAAAGTCAATATTTTAAATGAAAGAAGTAAATTCGGTGCCAAAATCAAGATCACAATAGCATATGAATTAAGAGATCTGGATATTGAAAACAAAAAGACTGTTTGAATGTTTAGGAACTTTTATAAATAGAGTTTTTCATCAAAAGGTCATACGTTTTTCGAGTATAAAACACCTTTTATAGTCTAACACAAAATACGAGGTAGCTACTCATTCAAATGGAAACTTGGCTTGTTTGAATGATAATGTCATCTTGTTTGAATTAAATCCAAGATCATTCTAATGAGATCCCTATCTCGTTTGAAACAGTATCAAACGATTATCAACCGAGGCCTAATAGTGTGCCCGCATTCTATGCTTATTCGAAATGGTCTTTTAACGACTTCAAATAAAAAGGTATTATTGTTCTAATGAGTCTTAAGTTTGTTTGAGAGACCATATAAATTTTTTTCTAACTAACTTAAAATTTCTTTGAACGAAAAACACTCAGATAAACTTTAAAAGATGTTTTAAAATAATTTTCAAAGTCCCAAAATTTTTTTAAGAGTAAAAATGCATCCTTATATAGAATCCAAAGTCTCACAATTCATTAGCATTCATACCTAAGAGATATTTGATAAAAGAAAGTGTTATGAACATAAGCTTGGCATGAAAATAAGACATGATATCACCTTTGAAGCTTGGCGATAATATCTTCAACACAACACGTCATAGGCTTTGTGGGATCACAACTCAAAGTCTAACCTATTGATCAAACAATTTTATTTAGTATTATACCAATTACAAACAAATTGACTCGATTGGAAATTTTCCCTTACATACGCATTGAAACACCCCAACTAAGCACTTTATAGAATAATCATCCAGAGGTTGATGGGCCAATTTCATCAGGTCAAAGTAGAAAGGCATCCTAGAATAATGAACACGAAAGTTGATGCCTATGCCACCATTCCAGAAAAGGTAACTTTGGACGGTGATTCAATAATTATGGTGATCCAACAAAGAATAAATCCATCTATTATGCTAGTAATATTGCTAATTGGAGATGACTCGGACTGAAGAGGCGAAATATGAAAGAAACTAGTGTCTGGAGAAGAAAAGATGGGGATAAGGGAGTTAGTGCAATATTTGACATGGAAGGAAGTTTATACTTTAGAAACATTAGAGGATAATTGGTAAGATGCATCAAACCAGAGGAAACAGAGCAGAAAATGAAGAAAGACCAT
The DNA here is from genome assembly GCA_949130495.1 of Sambucus nigra. NCBI lineage: Eukaryota > Viridiplantae > Streptophyta > Magnoliopsida > Dipsacales > Adoxaceae > Sambucus > Sambucus nigra. The sequence goes on from OX422210.1 coordinate 713,432,364, forward strand.
AAGGAGCATTGTGAGACTACGAAGATTCCAATATATTGAAGAATCCAAATAGAGAATTAGTTTTGGACAACGATGAGGAAGGATGCAACAATAATACATATAGAATGTGCTAGACGTCAAATTTTCTTTCAAGCAGATGAGTGCGATTTCGTAGAAGCCTAAACAAATTGGAGACTTCCTTACACTGAATCTATCAAATATAAAGTCATTCATATGGAGAGGATTGATGCCATTAGGATTAGAAGAAGATCCCCAATGTTCTACGTTTAAGAGGAATCTTTATCGTAGAGGATACTTTAATAGACCTTTGGGATAATTCACAAAGGAGGATTCAAAGGAAGTTCTCCGGTAAGACCAAAATCCAACTCATATTAGAGGAGATAAAATGTATGATCAACTTATGACGTTGGGCTATTATTGGCCAATTATGGAGAAAGATTTTATTGAGTCTGTTCAAAAGTATAAGGCATGAAAACTTCATAAAAATATTATTCATGCTCCTTCGGTAGACTTTCATTCATTTGCAAATCCTTATCAATTTCACACTTGGACATTTGACCTTTTAAAGGTAAATCAAACCTCACTAAAGGGGAAAGTTTGAATACTCGTGGCAACATAGTGCTTTATAAAGTAGGAGGAAACAATACCCTTGAAGACATCAATAATTGGGGTGGGGGCGCAGTTCATCAAATAGTACATAATTTGCCTTTTTAGCATTGCTAAGGTTATTTTATCTGATAATTGAAATCCATTCATCAATAAAGAGGTGACCTTTATCACAGACAAATGCTCAATTATATACCATAATTCAACAGTAGCTTACCCTAAAGGCAATGGTCAAGATAAAGAAATAAATAAGACCTTGATCAATATTTTGGCCAAGACGATGGAGGACTTTCTTGGAGAATGGGATGACAAAATCCCAATAGTACTATAGGCTTATCGAACGACCAAAAGGAAACTGACCGGTTATACACCTTTTTTTCTTAGTTCATGGAGATGGAGTAATTTTTTAAGTTGAGATAGAAGTGCCTTCATCCAGATATACCTTACGAAGTATCATGCTCCTTCAAGATAAGCACATTCAATATGAAGTGTTGGGAGGTAGCACTTTTGGATGAACATGAAGTAACTATCCAGAGCCTATGATAATTTGGTTAAGCCCAGAATTTTTTTGAAAGGAGATTTGGTTCTAAAAGTAGTTGTTAGTCACATTAGATTACTCCCATTGCCTAAGTTTGCAAAAATTTAGGAAGGACCATTTATTTTTAAATAAACACATGATCTAGGTTACAGTTTCATCTCTAAGATAGAGGATGATCGGACTTTTAAAGTTAATAATAAATGGTTGAAAGTTTACTATGTTTATAGAGGTGTTTGTAATATTGGTATTTTTTTTATCTTTGTTTAGAGTTTATTTGTAAGTTTTTAAGATGCATTTAGAGATTATGAGCAAGCACATACATATATGGGAATAACAGTTTATGCTATAAACAAATGAGTATGAGTCACAAATGAGATTTTCTAGAATAAATTTTGTTTCTTCTTTGTATTTCAACTTAAATCGAGTTACATTAAAAGTTGGGACTATTACCCAAAAATACAACAAAAGACAGAAAAAAAGAGACAAAAGAATTCCTAGCCTATGAGAAACTATAAGTTTGGAGAAGTAATATAACCCTTAGGCAGTGAAGGAACATCTACAACATAAGCCTGTTGAGCTTCCACAATAGAAGTGAGCCGTGACTGAACTTCAAATTTTTGTTCTAACTATGCCTCATGGTCACTCAGAGCCTTAGCCAAAGCTTCTTCGATTAACTTTAATTTATTATTGAATTACTTAATATTTGACTCAAGCTGCTTTAATTTTTCTTCCTTAACACGTTGGACCTCAGCACTCTTCAAATATAGTTCCACTGAGTTACCATGTGAATATCTTTAAGATGTTTTAAATGGGAGGTAAGCCAATTGAATTTAAACCCATCCTTAACTTGATCTCTAAGGTTTCTCAAATGACAGTTAAGAGTGGATCTATATAAAGTGGTTGTTTGAGTATTCACGGCATCTACTATAACAGACGCCATGCCTTGGAGTCTATAACCCATAACAACTCTGTTTGACCTTAGGCGGTCTATACTGAAAACCTCTAGATGATTTTAAATAAGTTATTCTATCACTGCGCAATAGCAACCTTGAATAAAAGGGAACTGTTGAATAACCTATTGGATGAATTCTAATGGTGCAACGCTTGACAGTGGTTTCTCATAACCATAGTCACTATCGGTTATGTTGGCATTGGTCATAGAGCAATAATCACTGTCACTAGAGGACTCAACATGATATGGCCCTGGCATAATAGACCAAACTCCTAATTGCTGAGAGGAACAACATCTTGAGAAGTAACAACTTGAGGTACCTCAAAAGGTGCAGTATGTTCCCTCGCATGCTGCAAAAAAAAGACCACGAAAAGAGTTAACTGCAATTTGGTAATTTTCTTTTTTTCATCGTTACCATAGAGGTAACTTGAAAAATCTTAACAAAGAGTTTTCTAAGTCACCAAGCAGGTGTTAGATTTGAAAAAAATCTTATCAAAGAGATTATTAAGTCACCAAGCACGTATGAGATTTGAAAAACCTTAGAAAAGAGTTTTCTAAGTCATCGAGCAAGTGTGAGACTTGAAAAAATATTAGCAAAGAATATATAAGTCACCAAGAAGGTGTGAGATTTGAAAAACATTAGAAAATAGATTACTAAGTCATCAAGCAGGTGCATTAAAAAAAGAACAATTTCACCCAAGGGGGCATACCACCAAGCCTGTGGCAAAAGTTAAACATTTTTTGAACAAGAAAACTCATAAATCTAGAATATACCTAAGGAGATTAAGCAATCACATTTGAAGTCGAGGTAGTGTTTTCATCCCTAGGTTCAATGACAAGAATTTTGAATGAGGGAGATTCCTCTCGAGCTGGTACAATAAAACCCATTTCAATTGGTACAAGAGCCACACAAGAAACATCTCAACGGCAGAATGTCCCTCAATGGAGAATAACCAGGTGATGAAGATTCCTACAGAGTAAAGATAAAAAAAGTGTCAAACGAAGGACATTTCAAATAAACTTGTACAAAAAAAAAAGTTACCTTTGAAATAGGAGAAATGGGTAGCATTGTAGCATGTTACATTAAAGCATCAATTACATCCTCATCTATAGGACTATCCTCTGAGATTATTCGTTAAGAGGAACTTGGAGACGTGGGAGTTGAACTTGGTGGGATAACAACACACTTTTGAGTTGACCTTTTCCTAAAGGTCTTGGTGCCAATATGTTTTTTTTGCTGTAAAGGACAACCCGTGAAAGGTCCCTCTTTGCACTGATTAAAGTTAGAACTTTTTCTACGAGGAACCTGAGAAGAAGTAACATTATAAATATGGGGTTTGCTAAGGTAACCTAAGTACACTGGATAAATCAACAAGGGGAATAATTCGAAAGGGATTGAAGCCACGTAACACGTTAGCGGATACTAAGCACACCTTTTCCACCTAGTCGGGATTAAGTGGTCGAATGATTCCAAGTAAACCCCACCTATTTATGTCGCACTTTTAATGGTTTTGGATTTCTTGGGGGATGGGGGGTAAGACTCCTCCATTGATAATCCAATTATAGATGAATCTTTCCTTTTCGTAGCAGCAGTACTAGGGGCAACCGTCTTCTTATTTCCCTTTTGAGGAACATCGCTTAATAGTTCTAAGGGTGGTAACTCCAATGGTGGACTTTTCTTCATGGTGTTTACCTAAAATTCAAATCCTATTACCGAGGTTTTTTAAGGCCAAGCTCATTTAGGGCATATCACTTAACAAAAGGATAAACAGGTGGAGTCTTGAGCCACTCCCTGAATTGATTAAGTTGAGATGTAAAAAAATTAATGAGCCAAAACATTGACATGTCACCCTTCCTCTTATGGATTGGGATAGTGATCCTGTCCTTGAACCCTTAACAAACAGATATAATAGTGGATAATGTGAAGTCCGAGCCGGATGAGCAGAAAGATTCATCGGCTCTACTGTTTTGGCAGGTCATTGAGGCACACCTTGGTCATAGACAAATTATTTAGAAGGACGATAGGGGTGATAAGCTTCACTTTCAGTGCCCCACTAAGTAAACAAGGGATGATGGTCAAGAGTTAACATGAGCATAACAGACAAAGAAGGTCCCTCTGTAATTATTTGTTCTGTTACCACTTCAACTGAAAGATTGGTCTCATCAAAGAATGACCACATTTGGGCTTTGATTTTCCCAAAATTAGGCCTAGCAGCAAAATAAAATTATTTATCGACAAAATAAATAAGTCCTTTCTGTTTTGTTTCTTATTCCAATGAAACAGCCTTGGAAATTTCATTAAAAAAGGGCCTATGGAAAGCAATGAAAGGGAAACATCAGGGAACTAAGAGTAAATGAACCCCGTTAATAGAATTGTGTTAGCAAAATTTGAGATGCCGTACCTCCCTAAAGACCATTCCATGTCAATGTGGGTCCTATCCAACCAAGTGTAGAGAGACTTAAGAATAATGGAAATAAGAGGAAGATTGGTCTCACGAGCCACCCTACCAGATATATTGATTAAATCTCTATGAGGTTGATCATTGGGATTGCTCTGTAAAAAGAAGCGAGAAAACATGCATAATTTATAGGGAGATAGCTCCAGCGAGGAGCCTTTTCTTTCCCTTAAAGATTCATTAAGGATGTTACCTTTGGCCTTCTCAGCCTTAGTGGATTTTGGGAGGACCTTGTAATAAAATTTGAGGAGATGGATGAGCGTAGCTTTGTTGGAATCCCCAATGCATTCATGAAAGATTTTATCTAGTTTCGATTATGTTGTAGCCTCGTCGACATCAAGAGGTTCATCGTTATAAAGGAGAGTACCATAAGGCTCAAGGCCCATTAGCTCACAAACATATTCAAGGGTGATTGTGAAATAACACAAAGAAGTAGTGAAAGTGTTGGACACATGCTTCCACCAAGAGACCAGTATTTAGAGGCAAACGTTATTCCTGGAGAAAAGAAATTCCCCAAACCAATAACTGAGGAGAAGACATGCCTTTTTTAGGATTTCAGAATAAGTTTGTTGAATATAATTTAACCAGGTAGTAAAGCCTTCTGGGGATCCTTCTGGTGCTTTGAGATCAATAGATGAGTAAGGGAAGTCCCCACGGTCCATTATAAAATGCATAATTTCAATTGGGATAAGGTATCCCTTGTCTTCTCTCTTCTCTGGTTCTTCCACCAGAGTCGAAGTGTCTGCTTTGGCTTACAACTAGTTGAAAAATTCTTTACAACTAGCCGAAAAATGCTTTACATTCTTCCTTAAACTTATCTTTCTCCGAAAAGTAGAGGGTACGACGGTATAGCTCAAGTTGTGCTTGGTGTGCCACATGTTGGGCCTCTAGGGCTTGGCCAAAAACTTCAGGGTGGTGGCTGGAAGAGGCATTAATGCTAAGTGAATATTTGAGTACGTGAAATGCTTTGCAATGATTAAATTTAAAGGTGGTTTACTATGAGTTTAATGGTATTAAGTCACTTTCTCTCTCTAAGAAAAAAACTTAAGCTCTTAATTTTAATGGCGGACGATTGGAAGGTTTGAAAATATGTTAAGTGTTAGTCTTATAATTGATTGAGAACTAACCGTTACGACTCTTCTCATCTACCTTCTATTCTTAATAAAATATATTCATTCCCCCTACCCAGAACTACGTGGGCCTAATCCTCTAAAAAAAATTTAAAAATTTTTCAAGACCTTCAGAGGTACGTTGGTAGCTCATCCCTTCACATGAGCGCGACCCCCTTCTTTTCACAAAATACTATCCCTTTCTTATCCCCGAGAATGATAGTTCATTTTAACATATCCGTGAACAACAGGATTATGTATTCCTTAGCGATGACTATAGATAGTTCAAAATACAAAAGTCATCAAGAAGCCCAACTAGATGATCAAAAATTTATTTATTTCATTATTTGAAATTTTAGTACAATTACATTTGCGTAAGGAGTCAAATTACTTCCCTCTCCATCCCACACCTACTTTCCCAAAAATAAACCCCTACTACTCCTAAATAACCAGAATAACCACAAACAAAACCAAACACCATACAAAACCTTCAGAAAATCTACCCACAACTATCAGAAGAACTGCTTCCATCTCCCACATCCTGGGCCCCCCAAACCTCCCCTGACTGGAGGGAATGCCGCTGAGGCTCAATTGAGCGATAAGCCCGAACAAGCCTCGAAAAGACCATAATACCTCCCTTTAAAGTATCAAAGAAGGCAAGCCACCTTTGACCGGTCTCCACAACCAGCATCTTGGAGACCATTATCCTCCACATCCATTTTATATAATACCCTGAGACATGCCAAACTCGCCCAACATATTGAGAGGGATGAGTCAACGCCATAAAGATCCGAGTCACATGCAAATATGCTCCGTCAGGTCCTCCACAGGAAAGAAATCTAGTGTCCACGATGGCATAATTTTCTCCCAACCATATTAATGCAGAAGCCTACAAGGAAAGTAGAAAGAGGTCTGCCTCAGGCCAACCAGACGGATGTACTGATACTCTTCGAGCTCCAGAATGGGCAGCAGTCCTCCCCATAATGCCACAAACCAGTGCAAGCCTAGATCTCCATGATCTACAAACTAGTTCCCCCAACTATCAATATCTACACCTACGCTAATGAAATAGTGAGGGAAGAAGTTTGGAACCGCCGACAAGGGGTACTCAGGTGGCACCACCATGCAGAACCTCTCAAACAACCATATAAACAACATCACGGCTCTCCATCTCAGAAAGTCAGAACGACCCCCTCTCCAGGCATCCAGGGCATTCAAGGTCTCCGCCAGTATGACCGCCACAGGATTGCAATGATAAGACATCCGGGAAATTATAGTCCCCAGCTGGGGGTCCACTAGAGTCTCCCTAGTCATCAACAAAACTTTTGAAACAAGTCCCATAATGATGGCCCCGACATATCCAGCATCACCCACATTCTGTGAATGCACGAACCGAAAAACCTCTGGAAGAGAAATCATCCCTCCTATAACCAATAGCCTAGCTACCAAAGGTGAAATATGAAGAAGTCCAACCAGTAATTCCCTAGGAGAACCTGAAAATTCAGGCAAAGGCACGGCAATGCTGGGATTTATCCCCAGCATGGAAAAAATGTCCTCGTAGGTAGGACAAATCTCATCCAACCCGAAGCTAAATACATGATCCTTAGGATACCAGAACTCTATTGTCACCTTTATCATGTTCCATTCTATGGTCCAGTTACTCCATAAAGAGACTAGACGCATGTGGAAAGCATCATAATCAACATTGTAAGAACACATCGCCTTAAAGGATTCGAGCTAGTTGGCGAACTCAAAGATACCTGGGAGAGCCATATTGCAAGAGTAAGAGATAATAAGCAAATAAGAATGTAAGAAAGAAAGAAAAGGAAGGTGTGAGGAGAAAAGCCCTATTTACACCCCTATTTATAACCAAGAAGTCAGCAAACCAAGACAAATAAGCCTGCAGAAATCGAAGGGGTGCTTGCCTTACCAAGTACCAAACAAATGAAATAAAAGCTTTGGGTTAATTGGACTGGACTTATATGCCGATAGGCAGGACATGGGTCATGCCGATCGTCAACCGCCTATTTTAGGAACATTCCCTTTTTCCTTTTTTGTCAAAAAAAAAACACCAACAAAAATAATTTATTATTCCGAATTCCTTTTATACTTATACTTATGTTTTTACTCATCTCATTTTGAATAAAATCAATTTTCAAATCTTTTTTATGATCTCAGCAGCAAAGTAAAAAGAGCATGTGCATTAATTCCTAAATCAAAGAAAATTAACAAAAACTACTTTTTCATTTGCACATATTTTTTCTGTGTTACATTAGTATTTTGCAGGAAAATAATTAAAATAGAAAAACAACGAGTCTCAGCCAGAACCCAATTCCATTTCTCTCTCTCTCTCTCACCCAACTAACTCTCTCTCTCTCTCTCTATCTATCTATCTATCTCTCTCTCTAAGATCCCCCATCCCCGCGGTGCACCTTTTCCCCCTGTAACGAGACGACGTGCCCCACTTCCAGAGCCAGACCCTTCCTCGGATAAGGAAGATGACACCAAGCAAGAAGGAAACAGAACTACCACACGAATATGAGCAGACACCCAAGATATCTAGTCCCTGATGTCCTTCAGTCAAGTAGTCTAAACACTGATATGCTCTGAGGAAGAATGGAATAGATCAAATCAATCAAGTATAAGGAAAAACAAAGAAATCAAGGAAGTTGAAAAATACATACCGCAGGCCGAAGGACCTCCTCCATCAGGCCCAACTCCTTCGGGTCCATCGCATGAGGATAATGTGTAAATGCACTGACCCTCCATCAGCTCGTCGAAGATTGTAACTAGGGGAATGCAGTCGCACAAAAGAAGTCCTTAACGTCATTATTGCTGCCGCGAAAATGGATGCACCACCTGCGCTATGAGAGGACCCCACCTGCCGAATCGAGCCCACCCTAGGGAGAGGCATCACATCATATATACTAGGAGACATCAGCCAACTCAAGATAAAGTCCATAGTCGTACAACACTGCTATGTTGGTGAACAGAGAGTATGGCTCTCCCATCATCACGGCTACCGAGCATCATCATACATCTCCGTACGCACCTCGTAAACATAGGGGGATTCACCAGTGGCACTAAAACCTTGTCCTCCATGATATGTTGGACTACCCTCTTCCTAAGATATTATGAGTAGCCGATCTCCAGCAGACACCGCATTTGTGCATGTCCCTCAGTCACCCCGGTGTACTAAATGGCCATCCCCCAATGATAAAAGTCACATGCAAATTCCCAACAAAAGCAAAGGATCGGTATTAATAAAAGATCATCAAAGGAAAAGAACAGTCTCAAGACAAAATAATTCTTACTTGCTCGCTCGTCAGGCCATTAAGGACCTGACTCACTGTCTCGAGAGAAAGAGTCTTCTTCGATTGCCGGTTAGACATCCGCTACCAGAACATCAGGAAGAAGTGCCCCACAGTGCCATCCTTCAAATAAATTAGTTGGGTGTTTAACCCAATCACCTCATAGAACCACGTTTGCAAAGGACAAGGATTAACATTCAAGAATAAAAAAAAAGTGCATGGATGGAAAATGCAAATGCATAAAGGAACAGGTGCCAAATAAAGAATACCTCCAGAAGATATGTGGCCCCAGTTAAAGTCGATCGACAGCACCGGCTGAATGTATCCAAAGAATAATAAAGGTTTTCCAAAGTTAGGCTCCCCAATAATTGAAGCGGATGCTCGAAAACACCCTCAGAAATGGCAAAAACCACAAGAGGACGACGTCGCCACTCGTCACCACCAGAAAACCTCCCAACACCAACACGATAAACAAGCGGGCTATCTTACACACCTGCTTCCCATCATCCTCATTGATCCTCCTCCTCAACAAAAGTTTCCTCAAAGAAGATATACAGAGAGAGTCCTCATCGATCACCTAAAGCTTCCATCACCGCCTCCTGCGTCACCCTCAATGTGCTGTCCACCTCAATCTGGGAAACCTCGTAGTCCAACCCCAATAACTAATGCACATCAATGGGAGTCACTGTCATCTCCTCAAAGATAAAATGTAAGGTGTGGGTAGTGTCCTACCACCTATCTCCCAAAGCACATAAAACCGCAGTGGAGTGGGGCGTCTATTCTAAAGCAGACGCCAGCCTCCCAAAACCAGCAGAGGATACTATCCAGCGTACCACAAGAGGAAGGTGATCCCAAATATCCTTAAGCCCTATTGATGATACGAGAAATCATCCACTTTTCATTCTCGTACCAGTAAATCATGTGTAGAATAAAGAGCAAATAAAATAAGTAAAGGGAGAGATAAGACAAGATATAGAGTGGTTCAGCCCCTAAAATAGGCCTACGTCCACTTTGATCTTCTATTCTCATTAGGTGCATTGCATTGTATAATATAATCATGCCTAAAGAGGCATACAGGTATGAGTATAAATGAGAATACATGGTAGTAGTGAGTATTCCTGTGTGACGGAGAGGCGACTGCAATGTAGATGTGTAACCCCTAAGTTGTATTTTAAGGTTGTGTAGAGAGAATTCTGCCCAAAGAAGAATCGATCACTTATTTCTAGGTGTGGTCTTCTATTTATGGGAGGTATGTGAGTTGTGTCACGTGCCCTGAGCACGTGACATATATCAAGTCTGGAGTTGCTGTGATAGAGAGGGATGCATCCTGTAAGGCAAACATCAAGTACTGTATCCTGCATGAGGTTAAAGCCAAAGGTGCCTCACCCTGTACGAGGTAGGGCCATAGCCTGTATATAACGCCAAGTGGCATATGCCGCACCGTGTACTGAATAGGGCCGTACCCTTTGCTAAGTAGGGCCACAAATTATAAGTTTCTATTCATGCTAGAGTACCTTCCACGGTAGGGTGGTATATTTGTACTATCTATAAGCCCCCAAACTGTAGTGCCAAGAGATTGCGATTGGGGCTACGGCTGAGTAAGTAAGTCCTCTTGAGGTGCCGCGATATTTTCAAGATGACGCTTTGTCTATTTTCACCCTCTTATATAAATTGTTCCGGACGTGGTCTTCATTACGTTTTCCAAGTCTTTGAGAGCATATTGAGAGATGAAATCTATTCGTCCATCCTCTTATTTTTTTGGCTACTTTCCAAGGCTGAGTGTGGTGGTTCTACGGTGGTTTAAGGCTGACCATTGCCGATTTCTCCATTTTTAGGTAATTTTCCAGCCAACATCCTCTTTAATAGATTTTGTAGTTCTGAATTTATATCTATTCTTTAAAACTTCTAAATTTGTGTATCGCCCCTTCTTTAACTATGTATGTTGCTTTATGAACTCGTATTAGATTTATATCTGTTTCTGAGAAAAAAGCCCAACCGATTGACAAATATGTAGGGTTTAGATTGAATATTCTGCCAATTCCTAAGAATCAAACGCATGTGAATGATAAATAATGGTAGTAGTTGCTGATTAGCTCTTTAAATTAATCTTCATGTGACGAAATAACCCTTAATCCTCCATTCCTTAGATCATATGGCCTCTATTTTCTTCGAATCACATTAGAATTATACAACTATTCTTGATGTTCTTAAGCAAACCCTTCACATTCTATGTCTTCGATCTTTAAATGAATCAGCATTTAGATACTAAACTGTTTGAGTGAGGTGTCGCGGCATGGTACAATACCCCTTTAGTAATTTAGGTGATTGCTGCGGCCGGTAGACTATGAGGGTAGTTGAGTTTAAATTTATACTCTGTGGCAATTAAACCCATAGATTGATGATTACGGGCTTAGGTTCTCATATTAGAGCCAATGGTGTTTTAGTCCATAGTAGCTACGGTATGCGAGGAAATAACACCTATCTAATCAATATGCCACGGCGATAGTTGTCTTTTCGGGCTCTAAAGCCCCCACACCTGGCATATTTGGCCAATCTTGTTGATCATTTCACTTTAATCTTCATATAAATAGTCCTGTCGCGACTTCTTAGAGGCTTTTTTGGACCATATTGGCTGTGGCGACTAACTGCGGACTCTGCTTTTCAGGTACTACTGCAACCATATGAACTTTGACCCAGACGAATTTCTGAGAGGATTTTGGGGCCTCTCCTCCTAAAATCCCTTTTTATGCCGCCTTTGAAGTCAATAGGGCCTTATCAACTGAAGAATTGCCCCAATTGCATAGTATTAGACTCAGACTCCGCGAATTCTGCCTGTAGGAAGGATTTTGAGACCGTGCCAATGTAAGAGGAAGCCAATTCTAGTAGCCATCCATTGGTCATAGAAGATAATGACACGCCAAGGGGTGCTACTGATGTTATGGACAAACCATTTGGCCCATCTGGGAGGGCAGAGAGACCTCTTGATGCGCTTGACATCCGCAGTATTATGACCCAAGACTGCGTTGATCAGGTTGCTAAGGCCTTCGAGTTTCCACAGAACTTGGTAAGCTCAACACCTGTCACGAATCAAAGGCCGTGCACGGCACTTTGTGACAAAGGGGTCTGTTTCCCACTACATGCTTTCATTTACAGGTTGCGGCTGCCAGTTCCTGTTCCTATCAGAAGAATTTTTCAAATGATGAAATTAGCACCAACGCATTTAGATCCCGATGGCTGGAGGGATATTCTTGCAGCCGTCGTGCTATGGGAGAACCAATTCAGAAAAGATATCACTCCCGTAGAGTTTTTCTACTTCTACCACCCAAAGGAAAACTCTGTAAAGTTTGCTGGATACTATTGCTTCTCCGTCCGCGGCAGGGACAATACCATTTACACAGGGAGGCCTACCAGTGTAAAGAACTTGAAGGGAAAATATTTCTACATCTCTAGAGAAGGGTGGGAGATTCACCCTCAGGAGAACGAGAGAGATAAATCGTTTTGGATGCCGCGGCAGTGGGGGTGACCCTCTAAGCTAGGTATTTGGATTATAGACGTGTCCACTCTTTATAATTTCTTATTATTCTTTCTGTAATAACCCTTATAATGTTTTCTGCAGTTCTCGACAACTTGTAATTGAGCAAGCGACAAGAGAAAAGAGTTACTGAGGCCACGTTCGTTCCTGCTGAGCAAAAGAAATTTAGCACACTTGTTACTTTTGCCTCTGTATTTGAAGTAGGCTACTTCCCAAATAAATCCATACCCAAAGAGATGGCCGCGAAAGGTAATAACTCGATCAACAGTCCTATTCCGTGGTAACTTATGTTTAAAACTAATATTTACTGTTGATTTTCCTCTTTCAGGTGAGGAGGTTGATAGGGAACTCTTGGCTGCCCAACTGGCATAAATGGATGGGGACGCAACTGTCCATAATAACGCTGCAAGGCACAGAAAAATGAACAGGCCCAAGACCAAGGCTCCAGCCTTGGTCCCTTCCGGTGACCAAAATCTTCCTACCGCGACCCAAAATCAGGCCATGGAAAAAACTAACTCTGTTGCACCTCAAACCCAAGTTGAGTTCGACGATGATATCGGATCCAATTGGTCACGGCAGGTTTGGTGTCAACATTTGACGCCCCTATCCATTCAGCTTCTCCGCCACCGCAACCCATTATTGCGATTAATGCTAACTTACCGCCTCCTCAGGGCCGCACCAGAGTTGGTACTGATAATCGATCGCGGCCACAACTAAGACATCCTGACCCTGAATCCTCATGGAACACTACTGTAAGGGCTGCCCATTGGAATAAAGAGGGTTCCTGATGCCGCGAACCTTGATAGGTTGGTGGACGAAGATCATAACGACCTGGAGGACTATGGCCTCCATAGTCTTTTGAGGGTAAGTACAAGTGCTTTCTAAGTTTTAAATTTTCATTCCATACCTTGCTCCTAAATTTCTCTTTTCAGTCCGCGGACGTCATGGTAGCTCAAAAGAGGAAGTATGAGTCCCTATACAAACTAAAAGAGGCTGCGGAGAGGGTACACGTCGCTAACTTGGAAAATGCGGGAAACTCTTCCTTCAAAGATGGAAAGAGGTGTGCTACTGCGGCTCTTCAGTTAGCTCAGATGAACTTAGAATCTGCTATCAAGGCCAAAGAAGAAGTGGAGGTAAATCTCAACCAGGCTGAAGAACCTCTTAGGGTCTCACAGGCATAAGCCGTGGAAGCTGCCCAAGTTATTGAGTCTTTAAATAACAAGCTAAGACTCCTTCAAAAAAGGTACGAGGAGCTGGTGACCAAGGCTACCCGCGATGCTGAAGACCATGCCGTGGCAATCAAGAAAATGGCGGTGGATCATGGCGAAGATCTTCAACTGGCCATCGACAGCACTGTGGAGTCATTCAAGGTCTCCAGAGATTTTTACATTATAAACAATAGGGCCTACCTCCGCGGTTACCAAGATCTTAGGAACATAATCAAAAAGAAATTCCCTGAGACTAAAGAGACGGTTCTTTCCTGGGGACTTGGTGATTTTGAGCATCACTAATGCATAACTGAACTAAGGGCCGCGGCAGAGGAGAAAGCCACGTTGAAGGCTAAGGCAGCGACCGCTGAGGAAGAGTTTGAAATAGCTACAGACGGTGAGGAAGGGGATGTCAACGATGACGCGGCCTCATGAGCCTATATCCTATATAATCCCAATTTTTTGAACTATTTATCCATATTGGGTTGCTTCCCTTTTAATTTTTTAACTTTGTATATATGGTCTATAATCTCAACATTAATAGTTGTCAAGATTTTCGGCTGCCACCACCTTTAATGTTAATCTGATTCTTTTTCTAGTAGCCTTTTATTCTTCTATTTTTCTATCTTCAACACTTGAATGAATGCCTTCTCTATACATCTTTGATTGCTTGAATTGTACATTTACTTCTTGAAAAAATGCACTTTAACTATAAACGTATGGGTCATAGGCTATGGCCATATTTAGAAACCAAAATGGTATACATCTTAAGGTCGCGGCATTGTAATATGGATAGTTTTTTCACATGGGATGCAACCCTTTTACCTTATACTTGCATTCATGAATGGAAGTAGTTGTTCTTGAATAGGGTCGCGACAGTTTGACAATCTTGCCTTTATCTGTCCTGTCTTCTGAATGAATTTACTTAATGGCTGCAACCATATATTTAGCCCTTTAGGAAATTAAGGCCATCCTTCTGTAGCTTTTTCGTGCTTTGTGATCACAGTAACACAGCCTCTTTTAGGCTGCTTCAATTGCCTTTCATGACTTTCCTTTAGTCGCTTCGATTGAGTTATTGTCAGGCCCATCCCGGGCTAGGTATTATAAAACTTCCCCAAGCTTATGTGGATATATATAAACCCTTCCCAGACTACAATAGAGTTATCTATAGAAGATTAAATCTTTGGTCTCTTCAGATATAGGATTATCCGTAAACAATCAAGTCTTCGGCCCCTGTGGGTTATTTTTAGGCCTTCCCAGGCTAAGTATTATGAAGCTTCCCCAAGCAAACATGAGATCAACAAGTTAATGATGTTTAGTCTCATATCCATAAAGCTAATGATGTTTGCTGGGGGAGTAATCTCCCCAAGCTAATGACACATCCTGAAAGCTAAGAACTGTCATTGGGAGCCCTTGTGATTGATGCTGCGAACCAACATAGGTAGTTTCCCTCCCCATTTTTAGTTGTCACTTGATTTCAGAAAATTAGGTGCCTAGACGGGCATTTTTTGCTCATTTAGATGTTCTCATTCCCGATATAACATATTGTCTTTAGGCAAGATCTGTTTAAGACAAAATGGTCTTTTATAAGATAACATTCAATAGAATTGAGAGATCGAAATATGGCACTATAGAGTGAACTTGATTTTATGGATCTATTCAGATATATATGTATATGATTTTGTAAGGACAATACAAATTTTAATCTAAAACAACATAGGAAGAGTTTTCACTATAAAGTAGAAATAAATGAAATATAAGACATAAGCATGAAAAATGGGCATATGGTGTGTGAGACAAGACTGCATCCCCTAAACATCTCTGAGGAACCTCTGAAGCATCCCTTGTTAATAAGCCTTTCAATTTCATCCTTTAGTGTATAGCACTGCTCTGTGTCGTGGCCATGGTCCAGATGGAACTTGCACCACTTGGTTTTGTTCCTCTTGTGGGGTGGGGCTTTGAGCTTCTCTAGTCACCTCAGCAGCTTGTCCTCCATAATGGACTCAAGAATGTGTTCAATTGGTAAGGACATTGGGGTGTAGGCCTTAGACATCCCTTCTGTCTTCTCTGACTTCCTTTTTTGACTCCTGCTGATTGCTTCCACGGACGGATCCTCTCGTACTGCTATGGCAGCGAAGGCTATTGAAATAATGTTCCTGGGTGCCACACCCACATTGGATGTGGCCGCAACCTCTAGCATGAGGACCTTTTGAGTTAAATAGTTTACTTGGGTTTGGAGTGAGGCATGACTGTCGTAGAGATGGTTGAGGTAATTGTATAGTTGCACAATCTCATCTTTGACTTCTGTGCTCTGGCTGGATTCTCCTTCCATTTATGCTTTTATTAGTCTTTACAAAGTATATATAATCTGAGATAAAATTAATAGAAGTGAGTAATCTCAGAAATATTTGAGTAACCAAGTAGGAAAAGGGGATGAAACGTTTGCACTCCTACATGGTATTGTTGTTGAGGTCGCGACCAGTAAGGCATAAAGGTGCACTATCGTGGCCTTTGTATGATATTCACCAAGGTTGAGCTAGAGACCATTTGGGTCTGTTTCTCGATGTTATGAAGCTTTTGTAACACAGCCGTGATAGTAGAGGTCGCGTCCATAAGGCATTTGAACTACTGGAACGCATCCCATCCTAGGCGGCAAAGGTAACAATCCCAAAGTCTTAAGCCCAGACTGAGTTTTTCTCTCCCAACACGTGGAGAGCATACCTACTAGGGTTTTTTAATGAGAGGACGATCTCACGGTGCACAAAACATCACAGTTTTGATGAAAAACCCTTGATCATAGGTCGCGAATGGCAAGAAATGGGATTAATACAATCCTTCCCTAATCATTCATCTTTTCAGAGATAAAGCCCGTCATGGTTTTCAGCATTATCTAGATGAAATGATATCACAGGGGTATGTAAAATAGATCGAAGGTCGTAAAACGAAATCCCAAGAACAGATCTGAACATATGAAATACCCATTTAAGGGTGTAAATATAAATCAAAGCTCAATAACCAGAATTTACTTGTGAGACGATGATCCAAAGGATCCCCTCGATAAAACTAAGGTGTTTAAGAACTTGAAACATAGAGAAATAAGATTGAAATATCTCGTTTCCCACAGACGGCGCCAAATTAATGATACGAGAAATCGTCCACTTATAATTCTCATACCAGCAAATCATGTGTAGAATACGTAAATAGTAAATAAAATAAGTAAATGGAGAGATAAGACAAGATATAGAGTGGTTCAGTCCCTAAAATAGGCCTACGTCCACTTTGGTGTTCTACTTTCATTAGGTGTGTTGCATTGTATAATATAATCGTGCCTAAAGAGGCGTACAAGTATGAGTATAAAGGAGAATACATGGTAGTAGTGAGTATTCCGGTGTGCCGGTGAGGCGACTGCAATGTAGATGTGTAACCCCCAAGCTGTATATTGAGGTTATGTAGAGAGAATTCTGCGGAAAGGAGAATCGATCCCTTATTTCCAGGTGTGGTCTTCTATATATGGGACGTATCTGAGCTGTGTCACGTGCCCTGAGCACGTGAAGTATATAAAGTCTGGAGTTGCTGTGATAGAGAGGGATGCGTCCTGTAAGGCAAACATCAAGTATTGCATCCAGCATGAGGCTAAATCCAAAGGTGCCACACCCTGTACGAGGTAGGGTCGTGACCAGTATATAAGGCCAAGTGGCATATGCCGCACTGTGTACTAAATAGGGCCACACCCTTTGCTAAGTAGGGCCGCAGCCTGTGAGTTTCTGTTCATGCCTGAGTAACCTCCGCGATAGGGTGCTATATTTATACTATCACCTATTGTACCAGGGGCACGAATTGTCGACATAGAGACGTCAGACTGTCAAGAAATGATGAAAACCATTATCAAATTCAAGAAATAAGGCAATATAGTCAAGAAAGGCAGAAAGGAATACCAAGAGTCATGCAATGCTTACATAGCCACCAGGGTTGACCACCCTGGAAGATCGATGATGCAAAGGCTCATGCAGAAGAGTTTGATCATCCTCCACCAGTTCAAATGAGTCAAAAGAGTTCTCGCTACTCAATGTGAGGGGTACCCTAGCCCTCCACTCTAACCCTGCCCAGTCATCGGCATTAAGCCATGCCATATGGGGTGCACTGCTTGAAAAGTCAGCCATTTCTAATGTTAGGACGATTTATAGAAGTTTATCGTAGAAGAAAAGAAGTCAGAAAGCTATGCAAAATGAGGAGAACCCACCCCCTTTTTATAGGAGGCTAAGGGTCATGCAGATCGGCAGTCCCCTCCACCCACCGATCGGCACTGGCCCTTCACCTGATCGAGGTACACCAAAAGACAGTGCCAATGCCGATTGTCACACCTCCATCTATGCTGGTCGACACATCATTTAAAATTTGGTAGAAAAAATCTCGAACAATTCTCGAAAAATTTCTAAAAATTTCCAAATCCTTTCTAGCACCTTGTTCACCAAGGAAAACATTTTTTACCCCCCAAGGGAATTCCAGAGAATCATTCTCCCCAACATCGTCTCCAAAAGACACTCTAAAAATTCCCCAACTATAAATTCTCGGATCATTCACTCTTTACCAATATCGAACGAAGACATATCATCTCCAATGGAGTCCCCAAATTTCTCGAAGGAAAAGTACACCTCTTTTAGGTCAGAATGGACCTCGGTCTTGTATCGTCACCTCAGTTAGGTTAGAATTGACCTCGATCCTCAGTCGTCACCTCTTTTAGGTCAGAATTGACCTCGATTTTAGATCGTCACCTCAGTTAGGTCAGAATTGACCTCGATCCTCGATCGTCACCTTTTTAGGTCATAATTGACCTCGGTCTTGGATTGTCACCTCAGTTAGGTCAAAATTGACCTCGTCCCTCAGTCATCTCCTCCGTTAGGTCATAATTGATCTCGGTCTTGGATCATCACCTCAGTTAGGTCAAACTTTTCCTCGATCCTCGATCGTCACCTCTTTTAGGTCGGAATTGACCTCGTCCTCGATCCTCGCCTCTTTTAGGTCAAAGTGGACCTTAGTCCTCGGTCCCCAATCCTCACCTCTTTTAGGTCAGAATTGACCTTAGTTCTCGGTCGTCACCTGTTTCAGGTCAAAATTGACCTCGATCTTGGATCGTCACCTGAGTTAGGTCAGAATTGACCTCGGTCCTCAGTCGTCACCTTCTTTACGTTAAAATTGACCTCGGCCTTGGATCGTAACCTTAGTTAGGTTATATTTGACCTTGGTCCTCGGTTGTCACCTCTTTTAGGTCAAAGTTGACCCCGACCCTCTGAATCGGTCAACCACATCCCTTTGGTCCACAAAACTGACCTCCCTCCATTATGTGGTGTCTATTCGATTTCCGTCACTTGTTCCAATCTCACCCATCAAGGAGATCTATATACACCACATTTGAGGACCCCCTAAGTCTCTTCTTAGACCCCTAACACTTCCCCTTTCCACTGCAAACCTAGGTCGCACTCTAAGTATCAATCTAGAGCCCATCGGGCGCCCCTGGGCCCCATTTGACTCTTGTCAACTCTATAGTCAGAGCGAAATCTCTTTGAATCTTTAAAGGGATCTGAATACCCTTTCCAACGGTCTGCCCCGTGCATGAATCGGCATAACAGTTCAAACGAAAGGACCATTTCACTATAAAAAATTGATTTAGAGGCCATTGAGCGCACTCGGGCCCCAATTGACCCCAATCAACTTCACCATCAAAGATAAATCTCGTTGAATCTTCTAAGGGCACTAAAACTCCTTTCCAACGGTCCACCTCGTCCGCAAAACAGCATAACCGTTCAGATGAACGATTAGTTTCCCCCCAAAAATCGATTCAGAGGCCACCGGGCGCTCTCGGACTCTATTTGACCAAAGTCAACTGTTCATCTCTGGTGATACTGAATTAATCTCCAAAGGTCACTGAATACCCTTTCTAAAAATCCACCTCGTGCACGATTCTGACTTACCATACGGACGAACGATCCGTTTTACTCCAAGAGGTCAACGGATGTTTTCGGGCCTCGATTGACCAAGGTCAACTTTCTGAACCAAGAAAAACTCTGGAATGTCGAAGTACATATCCTAACCTTTCCAATGGTCAGCCCTGTGCACAATTTTGATTTACTATACGGACGAACGATCCGTTTTCATCCGTTGATCTCCCATCCAAAAGACCGACGTGTGCTTCTGAGCCACATTTGATCCAAAGTTATCCTCGGACCCGAGAGTGCTCCAAAGGACTCTCGACGGTCTCTGAAGTACCTTTCTAATGGTATGACCCATAATATATTTGGATCAACGGTTTGTGTGCTAAAAATCATTTTTCAGAAAAGTCTGCACGAGACTGCCAATGGGCAGGTCCAGAACCCTTCCAATCGGCACTGTGTCAAGGTTTACCTGTTAATAGGCACACCCTGGGGTAGGCCAATTGTCACCCCCCTTTGGACCTATAAATAGATTCCATGACCTCACTCCCAAAGAAGAGAAGATATCCATCAACATCAGTGATTTCAGTAACATTCTCTCGAAATCAGTGAAATTCCATATGAGAAGTTCCATTCAAGCCTAAGAAACCATCCTTTCTCATCCAATTTGGAAAATATCATCAATATTCAAAGGAGTTCATCCATGATCAAAGCTCAAGCTCCAAGGGAAGGTCTAATTCCTTCTCCCTCTCTTTTAATCTCTTATTTTTGGATAAGTTACATTAGATCCATACTCTAGTTTCACTTTAGTTTATACATATTAACATCTACGCTTTTATTAATATATTACACATACTTTTTTTTCCATAAAAAAAAACCAAAAACAAATAAAATAGGGTTACACTCGTAAATTCCGAACGGAATTATCCATCACACGTTTTTGCAAAACCAAAAACACATTTTCTATATGTACACATATAATAAAATTTTCGTTCGAATCTATGGGATAAACCCCCATCCTTATTCTACATTTGAACTACGTGGACTTTGATGACTTTATAGGCTACGTAGGCCTCTCGGATTAAAATCTGAGACTCGAGTCCAATCTTCCAATTTTTCAATTTTTCTTATTTTTCGAATTTCTCAAAATACCCCCAATTTCATAATTATCATACATATACATATAATATGCTTGTTCTCGTTTCATCCATCACATATTATTATTTCCTAATAACGATCAACATCACAATGAACGCTCATACTCTATCTTCTACATTTATTATTATTTTGGGAAAATTCCTGTGGATGGCCTCACCCTACCTTGTCCATGGTATGGGTCGAACGATTCCAATCTCCATTATATAAATACATACACACACTTAACAGGGATTAAGGAAAATATTAACATTTGTCATGAGAGACCGAAAGGGTGGGATGGGTACCTAACACCGTCCCATTCAGTGACTTAACCCCCGGACCTCCAATCTATTGGTTTCGTATGCATCAGTTTGTCCTTGATGTCTCTCTCTCTAAGTGGAAATATGTTCTTTTGCCTATTTTTTGCAAAATAGGTTCGTGACTCCATCTCTATACGTTCACCCCACACCGACAATGACTGAAGCACCTTTCGAAGAGGGGTGTGAGACCACATCGTAGTTCTTTCCCGAGGTATCCCTCCCCCCACGAACATCACGCCAGAGATGGCTAGAGTTCCTATTACCCACGCTATCCTCCCTGGTCCCGTGCCCCCCGATTGCCTCGAGAGAATGTCTTCACCATCTGTTCCTTATCTCCATAGACGCAGTAGTTTCCATAGAATTGATGCATATCATGTTATTTCTCCTATTGGCCCTGCTACGACTGACTCTAATCGCCTCTCTACTACTGACCCTATACCTTATTATTTCGATCATCGAAACCCCTATTCTTTTTTTTATTGATCTCCTTCCTGGAAACCCTTAAACTGTTGAACCCCCTGGTTACTATTCCCACCTTTCTTTCCCTACTCGCTCAACGTCTCTAAACGGAATATCTTCTCCCCTTTACTTTTCTGCAATAATTGGTGATCCTCAAAATGTAACAAAATGACATTAACCATGCGAGTGTCAATGGTAAAAGTTGCGTTCCCCAATAAGGATTTTCTTATGTGCCAACCTATCCCTGACACAAACTTCTCCATTTTCTTTTCTTTGGTGTTTACCTCAAATGTAGCAAACAAGGATGATGTGGTAAACTCCTTTTCATATCTGCTATAGTATGACCCTCTTGCTTCAGGTCCGTAAATTTCCTCCTCATCTTTGATTTCATGGTGGGTGGGAAATACTTTCCCTCAAATTTAACCGGAATTCATCAATGGTCAATCGGTTTCACTCCTCGGGAGTGGTGACACACTCCCATCACTATAGGGAAACTCTTACAAGTCAGAACAAAGATAACAACTGCTTGTGTACTATCGTGAACTCAACCATCCTCAAATTCCTCTGTATATATTTTTTCCACTAACTGACCACCAAGATATTTGTACTCCTAGCAAACTCTAGCGAGTGGCCTTTAGTGAAGGCCTCCCTGGCTCTCTCCCAAACTGATCCCTCTGCCTGGTAGCCCCACTTGTTGTACGGGTGGTGGTGGTGGTTACTGTTGTGGATGAATGTACTGGAGCATGGCGGCCATCGCCATAGAGAAGTCTTATATCACTATCATGGCAATGTCTGCTTGAGTAACGATGGGTGGTACTGGTAGTGGTGGTCGATGTGGCTACAACTCTGCTGAGCCATATCCTCTATAGCCTCGGTGGTAACACATCGTGATCTACCGCATCTGGTGTTTTGCATCTAAAAGAAATTAAGACTCTATTAGTAATAGATCGTAAAGAGTACAACGATTCCCAATGATTAGGATCTATATATTAAAGAAACATAATACAGAACGTAACGAGCGTACACATATCCTAAGGACGCTAGAACTTGGATGCTCTGATACAAACTATAACAACCCCGATTTTCCACATAAAAGTTGGCCAGACACAATACGCCGAAGATGGGGCTTGTCTAACAATTTATACCATTCTTAGCATCAAACCGAAAAAATGAGATTTTAATTTAAAACATACACAAATAATAAAATCATATGAAGTAATAACTCACCATAAGTAAGTCCCCACTTTATAAGTCATAAAATATCTATCCCAAATGCAATTGGAATATAAATGACTCGAATAAATAAATCCCGGGCTTATGCCCATACTGTAATACCCCGTATTTTTATGCTTTCTAAATTTGGGAATTTATTAAATTTAATGTGAGTTATTAATTTAATATAAATCCGGAAATTAATTATTTTTAATTACTAATGTGACGGGAGTTAGTAATCATTGGAAACTTGTTCAATATTACTAATGAGTAAAGTAATACATGATATTGATTCTATTAAATGTCACGAGTGAATAAAATGATAATTTTGGAAATTTAAGTCGGGACGCGCCTGTGTCATGTCGGGACTAAATATGGATTAATAAAAGTGAATAAATGATAATTTTCTCGTCTAGTCATTTTGAGTGCGCCAAAGTGTCCGGAAGGGTCGAGATAGTCAGAAAAGTGTACCCCGGGGTTTAGTTTGGGTCTCGGGGCGTTTTTAGGCTTAATTAGTACCCTAGGAGGGCATTTTGGACATTTTGTAATTTTGGGTAATTAAACCCACGAATTTACGAGGGTCATAGCAGATGCTTAAGGTTGTCTTCTAGGGTTAACACAACCAAAGACAAGTTACGGCCATAAGACAAGGAAGGAGAGAGCTTGCCAAGGTGTTCTAGGCCGAAAACTTCTTCATTTGCGCCGCCGTCGCCGCCAAACGATATATCACGTCGCAAGGATCGTAACCACACTGATTTCAGCCACAAACTAGAGACAAAAATCTACAGGCAAGTATTTATCTTGCTTAATTTCGTTAATGCATCATTCATGTTAGTCTAGGGTTGATTAGGATGAGTTTCATAGAAGAAAACACATGTTGGAGATAGGAAAATTGCATGTAGTAATGATATGAATGAGAATCTGGAAATCCCCTTCATACGTAGAGGTTGAACCACGGATTTATAATGAATTAGAAGTAGAAATTCTGGAAAAGACTGATTAGAACAAAGTTAAAGAAATTTCTATGGTTCATGAGAATTATATAAGTTTTGGCCCATTAATCCATGGATATTGATGAAAATTTACATGCTTTACGTAGGAGATGTTTAATTTGGATTTATAATGTTTGTAGCACGAATTTATGGGAGTTTGGGTGTTAAAAATCTGAATTTGGGTGATGTTGGATGATAGAACCCATAACTGTTAATCTGCAGAATTCGCCATACCTGTTTAATCGATTGATCGAACCAGGAGTGTCGATCGATCGACGCATTAATCGATCGAGCTCCTGCCATCAATCGATTGACCCCTCCTGGCAGACTTATATTTCCCTTCTAAATAGTTGAATTAAATTTAAATGAGTAATAATCTTTGGACACCCTTATTAAAATATTTTGGGAGATAAAGAAGACCAGTAAGACTTATTAAAAATATGAAACCTTTAATGTAGGATGGGATTTACATTATACGGGGATGTTTTACACATAAGGGATGATGGAACTATGTTTTAAAGATGGGGACGCGTAAGGTAGTTACGTTGGAGAATAAATGAGTACCTACTGAAATTACACTTGGGTGTATAGAGATTTACTATGTCACTTGATGAGTTGGAATAATCTCACCAATTAAGATGAGAGGCAATACGTTATATGTGATAACTAAATAACGAGTAATAAAGACAAATGTCATAATTATGGGTTATGAGATGTACCTAAATTGATATGGCAATAGTAGTATATTTATATGACTGTGTTAATGCATATACTATACATGTGTGAAAAATCGTGCCTGCGCTACTTACTATCCCTGAGGTTACCGCGCTGGGACAGTCTTATCTCGATGAGCCTTTTGGGGGGATATTGACTCGTACCCTAGAAGATAGAAATCCTTTGGTACAGGCTATCAAATCGATAGTTCAGACGGTCCAAAGAGACGTGGGGGCATGTACTAACCTCTTATAGACTTGTAATATATGCTTCGCCTCAATGTTGTATGTGTTTATGTTAGTACAGTTCGAGAGTGATTCCGAACATGTATTTCCCTTAGTACGAGTGATACGGGGACTGGATAGTAGAGTATGCCTGCACCATAATTATTATGTGGGGTGCCGTTAGAATATATATATTATATGAGTATTTAATATATATATTAAATTCTGGAATTTGGGAACTACCTCCTGTGTTTATGGTAAGTAAGAAAATGAATAATTATTTCAATTTGGGAAATAAGTGTTTGAATAGTATATTACGTTACTGAGAAACTTTATGAGTAAATAAGGTTTAAATGAGAAATTTGTTATTAAATGAAATTAACCTCTTAAATAATTGAATTTATCAGTATTAAATCTTACGAGTAACCTAAGATAAGGTAAGTTAAACCATTGGGAAGGTTAGTGCGATAGGTGTGCACATTACAAAAGAGGTGAGAAATTCTCAAGGGAGTGTCGCACTAATATGTTGTTGCACAGACGTGCAAAAATAGATGTTGGCTTCCTTTAAGCTAGTGGGGGCCGCTTTGCAGTGGTGGGAGTCCACCACCACCTTGGAGGAGAGGGACACTATTTCGATTCAGTTATTCTGGGAGCAGTTTGACCGCAAGTATTTTCCACCCGCCATGCAAACTGAGATGAGGTGAAAGTTACTGAACTTAAAGCAGGAAAATTCTACTGTTACTGAGTATGAGGAGGAGTTCATGAGACTTCTCACTATAGTGCCAGATGAGGCACCCACTGAGGGTAAGAAGATACTGTTGTTTGTGGACGGGTTAGCTTGGAGGATCCGTCAGCACCTTATAGGGAATCTGTCTCTGAGTACCTTCACAGATGTACTCAATGCGGCTTTACTACACTGCCAGGATCATCGTTTCCATCTGCAGGGAAGCAAGCGAGCAGGAGAGTCCGGCCAGCAGGGCAGGACAGGGGGTAATGGCGCTAGTGGAGCTCCGACATCCTAGGGGCAAACTCGTCAGCATGAGCAAAGTTCCCATCAGGGGGACCCTACCAAGCGGTTCAGATTAGGTGATTCCAGGCAGGGATTTGGGGGATATAGGCAGGGCCAGCAAGGCCAACACCGCCAACAGCAGGGTCAGCATCAGGGCCAACATCGTTTTCATCAAGGCCAACAGGGCCAGTGGCGGGGCGATAACGGCCAACAGGGCCGTGGTCAGCAGGGTCAGAGGGGAGGTAATTTCAAAGGCCGATGTTTTGTGTGCGGCAAGCATGGCCATAAGCGCCAGGATTGTTCAGAGGGTGATTGGGACCCACAGCAGCAGGGTGCCCGTAATGAGCCGTAGAGGCCACTTTTCCCAGCCGCCCTCCCAGCACCAGCTCAGGTACCATCCCTACCAGCCATTCCAGTCGCTCCAGTGCAGCAGGGACAGTTATAGTACGGATGTGTCTATAACGCCCACCAGGCAGCATCTCCACATGCACCACCCGCGATTAAGGGTATGTTTCCTATCCATGGTACTATGGGTCGGGTTTTATTTAATACTGGGGCAACGCACTATTTTATAGCTACCCATTTCGCCAAGGCCTTAGGGTTATTAGCCACAGCAGAAAGCACTATGACGTGTGTAGACTCACCACTTGGAAATGGTTCGCTTATTTTCTTTATATGCCGGGGTGTGGGGGTAGAGATTGGTAGAATGTATTACCAGCAGACATGTTAGTCTTAGATATGCATGAGCACGATGTTATTATCGGCATGGATTGGCTCGCAACTTATAGAGCCATGATAGATTGTTTTAGTGGGAGTATTGTCTTTAGCATTCCGGGGCAAGAGATGTTTGTAGTGACGATGCCTCGCCCAGAGGGAGGCTCGACTTCTCAGTTGTATTACATAGAGGAGGATACCTCTAAGGAGATTATGATTCCCTTAGACTCGATCCTAGTTGTTCGTGAGTATTCCGATGTATTTCAGGAGATACCAGGCCTACCCCCCAGTCGTGAGATAGATTTTGTCATAGATTTATTACCAGATACTCGACCTATAGCACGCTCTCCATACCGTATGGCTCCGACAGAAATGCGAGAGCTATGAGATTAGAAAGAGCAGCTGTTAGGCCAGGGCTTCATTCGCAGGAGTACCTCACCATGGGGCGCTCCAGTTTTGTTTGTGAAGAAGAGAGATGGTTCACTGAGGCTATGCGTGGACTACCGAGAACTGAACAATGGTCACGATACAGAACAAATATCCGTTGACTCGAATCGATGATCTGTTCGACCAACTGAGGGGAGCAACTTTCTTTTCGAAGATAGATCTGAGGTCGGGGTACCATCAGCTACGTATTAGGGAGCAGGATGTTTCAACGACTGCTTTCTTGACGAGATATGGGTCCTATGAGTTCAGAGAGATGCCATTTGGCCTCACAAATGCTCCAGTCGTATTCATGGACTTGATGAACCGAGTGTTCAGAGAGTTCTTTGAACAGTTTTTCATCGTCTTCATAGATGGCATTCTGATATATTCGCATTCCGAGGAGGAGAATGTCGAGCACTTGAGGCAGGTTCTTCAGACTCTACGAGAGCATCAGCTGTATGCTAAGTACGAGAAGTGAGGGTTCTGGTTGAGGGAAATACAGTTCTTGGGGCATGTTGTTTCTGAGCAGGGGATAACAGTTGACCCAAGTAAAGTGTCGGCGGTGAGGGAGTGGGGACAGCCCACAACACCGACGGAAGTGCGTAGTTTCTTGGGATTAACGGGATACTACAGGAGATTCATTTGGGGGTTCTCCAAAATAGCGGGTCCATTGACGAACCTGACTCGCAAGGGGGTTCCATATGTTTGGGATGATGCTTGTCAATTGGCTTTCGACGAGTTGAAAGACAAGCTTACTTCAGCACCGATCCTTGCTTTACCTAAACCGAGCGTGGAGTACCTGGTTTACACTGATGCCCCTTTACGGGGACTTGGGGGATTACTTCAGCAGGAAAAAAAGGCTATAGTTTTTGCCTCCCGCAAGCTTAAGCCGCACGAGAAGAACTACCCCACTCACGACCTAGAGTTGGCAGCGAACGTTTTTGCATTGAGGATTTGGAGGAACTATTTATTGGGAGAGAAATTCCGCTTGTTCACAGACCACAAGTCACTACAGTACTTGTTCACTCAGCGAGAGCTGAATATGCGTCAGTGCGGGTGGTTAGAGTTTGTAAAGGACTATCAGTTCGACATACAGTACCATCCAGGGAAGGCCAACGTAGTTGCTGATGCGTTGAGCCGTAGGCTGGTAGACGATGTAGCGGACATCTGAAAAGCAAAGTGGAAAGAGTTGGGTCACCAGGACGCAGTAGCCCATTCCTTCATATTTGTCATGACAGTGACACCCGAGATTGTTACGAGGCTGATAGAGGCATAGACCGCAGACCCATTTTTCTAGGAGCAGATTGTAGGACTTTTAGCCGAGGGTGCTGAGTCATATTCTGTTAGTTCTGATGGGGGTTTGAGGTTTAATGGGAGATTATTTGTTCCGGAAGGGGCAGACTTACGTCATGCAGTGATGACCCAGTCCCACGGGTCCCGATTTACAGTACATCTAGGGGGAGATAAGATGTACCAGGATATGAGGCGACAATACTAGTGGAGTGGGATGAAAAAGGATATTGTTGAGTTCGTGTCCAAGTGTTCTACCTGCAAGCTGGTAAAAGTGGACTATAAAAAACCGTCAGGGCTGCTTCAGCCATTGGAAATACCCGCATGGAAGTGGGAGAGTATTTTCATGGATTTTATTATAGGGTTGCCTACATCACAGCGGGGCCACAACTCCATCTGGGTGATTGTGGACCGTTTGACTAAGGTGGCTCATTTTCTACTGGTGCGAACAGACTATACCACGGGTCAGTATGCTCAGTTGTTCATTGCTGAGATTGTCAGATTGCATGGGGTGCCCCTGAATATTGTGTCAGATAGAGACAAGATTTTCGTGTCACGTTTCTGGGAGAGTTTTCAAGAGGCTATGGGTACAGAGTTGAGGTTGAGTTCAGCTTATCACCCACAGACAGATGGACAGACAGAGCGTACTAATCAGATGTTGGAGGATATGCTACGCATGTGTGTCCTTGATTTTGGAGGAGGTTGGGAGCCACATCTTCCACTAGTAGACTTCGCTTATAATAAATCTTATCAGTTCATGATTGGCATGGCTCCATTTGAGGCTTTGTATGGCAGGCCTTGTCGTTCCCCAAATTGTTGGCTAGAGGTGGGGGATAACAAGTTCCTCGGACCAGAGGTGATTCAGGAAACCTCCGCGAGGATTGAGATTATCAGGAGTCGCATTCGAGTAGCACAAGACAGGCAGAAAATCTACGCCGATGCGAAACGGTTCTTCCGAGAGTTTAATGTGGGGGACCAAGTGTTACAACGTGTATCTCCTATGAAAGGAGTAATGAGGTTCGAGAAGAAAGGGATACTGGCCCCGAGGTACGTGGGACCATTTCCCATTATCGAGAGGATTGGGCCGGTAGTATACAGGTTGGGACTGCCAGAGAATTTACATCGTATCCACGATGTATTCCACATCTCGTCGTTGAGACGGTACCTTCGGGATGATATGGCCCACACCCATATCACGATAGATGAGATAGATTTACAGCCTGACATCTCTTACGAGGAGAGACCAGTAGCTATCCTAGACTATAGCGAGAGGAGATTGAGGTCGAAGGTAGTTCCACTTGTACGGGTCCAGTGGGAGCATCATAATGTGGAGGAATCCACCTGGGAGCGCGAGGCAGATATGCGCGAGAGATACCCAAATTTATTCTTACCAGGTATGCCTTATTTTTTTTCGAATTTTGGGACGAAATTCCGTTATTAGGGGGAAGTATGTAATACCCCGTATTTTTATGCTTTCTAAATTTGGGGGTTTATTAAATTTAATGTGAGTTATTAATTTAATATAAATCCGAAAATTAATTATTTTTAATTACTAACGTGACGGGAGTTAGTAATCATTGGAAACTTGTTGAATATTACTAATGAGCAAAGTAATACATGATATTGATTCTATTAAATGTCACGAGTGAATAAAATGACAATTTTGAAAATTTAAGTCGGGACGCGCCTGTATCGTGTCGGGACTAAATATCGATTAATAAAAGTGAATAAATTATAAGTTGCTCGTATAATCGTTTTGAGTGCGCTAAAGTGTTCGAAAGGGTCGAGATAGTCAGAAAAGTGTACTCGGGGGTTTAGTTTGGGTCTCCGGGCGCTTTAGGCTTAATTAGTACCCCGGGAGGGCATTTTGGACATTTAGTAATTTTGGGTAATTAAACCAACGAATTTACAATGGTTATATCAGATGCTTAAGGTTGTCTTCTAGGGTTAACACAACCAAAGATAAGTGACGGCCATAAGAGAGGGAAGGAGAGAGCTGCCAAGGTGTTCTAGGCCAAAAACTTCTTCGTTTGCGCCGTCGTCGCCGCCAAACGATAGATCACGTCGCAAGGATCGTAACCATAGTGATTTCCGCCACAAACCGGAGACAAAAATCTACAGGAAAGTATTTATCTTGCTTAATTTCGTTAATGCATCATTCATGTTAGTCTAGGGTTGATTAGGATGAGTTTCATAGAAGAAAACCCATGTTGGAGATAGGAAAATTGCATGTAGTAATGATATGAATGAGAATCTGGAAATCCCCTTCATATGTAGAGGTTTAACCACGGATTTATGATGAATTAGAAGTAGAAATTCTGGAAAAAGACTGATTAGAACAAAGTTAAAGAAATTTCTAGGGTTCATGAGATTTATATAAGTTTTGGCCCATTAATCCATGGATATTGATGAAACATTACATGCTTTACATAGGAGATATTTAATTTGGATTTATAATGTTTATAGCACGAATTTCTGGGAGTTTGGGTGTTAAAAATATGAATTTGGGTGATGTTGGATGATAGAACCCGTAGCTATTAATCTGCAGAATTTGTCATACCTTTTTGATCGATCGGTCGAACTAGGAGTGTCAATCGATCGACGCATTAATCAATCGAGCTCCTGCCATCGATCGATCGACCCCTCCTGGAAGACTCATATTTCCCTTCTAATTAGTTGAATTAAATTTAAATGAGTAATATTCTTTGGAAACCCTTATTAAAATATTTTGGGAGATAAAGAAGACCAGTAAGACTTATTAAAAATATGAAACCTTTAATGTAGGACGGGATTTACATTATACGGGGATGTTTTACACATAAGGGACGATGGAACTATTTTTTAAATATGGGGAAGCGTAAGGTAGTTACGTTGGAGAATAAATGAGTACCTACTAAAATTACACTTGGGTGTGTAAAGATTTACTAGTGTCATTTGATGAGTTGGAATAATCTCACCAATTAAGATGAGAGGCAATACGTTATACGTGATAACTAAATAAGGAGTAATAAAGACAAATGTCATAATTATGGGTTATGAGATGTACCTAAATTGATATGGCAATAGTAGTATATTTATATGATTGTGTTAATGCATATAATATACATGTGTGAAAAATCGTGCCCGCGCTACTTACTATCCCTGAGGTTACCGCGCTGGGACAGTCTTATCTCGATGAGCCTTTTTGGAGGATATTGACTCGTACCCTAGAAGATAGAAATCCTTTGGTACAGGCTATCGATTCGATAGTTCAGACGGTCGTAAGAGACGTGGGGGCATGTACTAACCTTGTAGAGACTTGGAATCTATGCTTCGCCTCAATGTTGTCAGTGTTTGTGTTAGTACAGTTCGAGAGTGATTCTGAACTTGTATTTCCCTTAGTACGAGTGATACGAGGACTGGATAGTAGAGTATGCCTGCACCATAATTATTATGTGGGGTGCCGTTAGAATATATATATTATATGCGTATTTAATATATATATATTAAATTCTGGAATTTGGGAACTACCTCCTGTGTTTATGTTAAGTAAGAAAATGAATAATTATTTCAATTTGGGAAATAAGTGTTTGAATAATATATTACGTTACTGGGAAACTTTATGAGTAAATAAGGTTTAAATGAGAACTTTGTTATTAAATGAAATTAACCTCTTAAACAATTGAATTTATCAGTATTAAATCTTACGAGTAACCTAAGATAAGGTAAGTTAAACCATTGGGAAGGTTAGTGCGATAGGTGTGGACATTAGAAAAGAGGTGAGAAATTCTCAAGGGAGTGTCGCACTAATATGTTGTTGCATTGGCTAGTAAACATTTTAATTACTTGCTAAACAAATTTTAAATTGTTTTTACAATCGGGCTCTGACCCGTTTCCATTTTTTTTCCTTTCTCTCTTGTATATATATGTATATATTACAGGTTCCTAGCCACATCGGCATCTTGCATAGGATCCTTTGGAAGGAACGCGCTGCAGCTTAGGTGGGCGTTGCAGGCCTCTTGCTTAGACGACCTCATTTGTTGATTCCACTTCTAGATCTATTTCTTTAGTTGGGCATGTGTCGCCCTTTTTCCATTATTCAGTTGTCTATGGGATATTGTGACTTGTTTATTTCCATTATTCACACTTTGGATGTTATTACTGTCAGGATGTTTTCCTTTAAGTTTTAAATGTTAGGATTATTTAGTTGAATGTTTTAATTCTTTGGATTATATGTTACAGGTTAATTGTTGTGTGATTCTTTAAATTGTGAATTATGTAAAGTTTTAAATGTTGGTTTATAAAATAAAATTTGAAAAGTAATGTCTAAAATGGTTTTGACACTTAGCTTAATTATTTAGGGTGTTAAATTGGAAAAGATTATTTTTACGACAGTGATGCTAAGAATGATCCAACTGTTCACCTTGATTTTAATTTAATAAAGGAGTGATCGCCCGGTATTTAATTAAGCGGGGTGTCACACATACAATCTCTAAAATAATAAAAATTGACTGAAATAAAGAGTAGTAACCTTACTAAAATCTATGAACTGAATCCGCTACTTAACAAGAGCAATTGTAGGTTTGATCCTCTATCATCCCTATTGCTCCTATCTAGGAAAACTTGGGGGGTGACATTTTATAATTTGGGTTAGCTTCCTAAAGTTGCAAGAATTAACTTACAAAACTAATATATAATTATGCAGTTAATTCACATTACACACCACCCATCGACACTTGTATAAGTATATCACCCCTTATCTAGGTGTAATTCGATATGCATTTTGAACCCAAGCCTAAATGTGAAATTCGATATCTATACTAACATGACAATGTCAATGTAACAACTCGTAATTTTGAAATCGATTTTAATTAAATTAACTCGGAATTCAAAAAAATAAAATTTTTGGATTTAATTATTTTTAATGATTTAAAATTTTGGATTTTATTTATGAAAAATAGGATTTGAATCAAAATTGAAATCGGGTTTAAATTCGAGAAATTCTAGCTTTGTAGTTAAAAATAAAGATTTTCGATTTTGCCAAAAAGCAGATCTGGTTCGATTTTAAAGTAGAACTGGTTCGGTCTATTAGTTTTACAAAAATAAAACTCTTTCTGTTAGAAATTGTGGAGAACACAAATTTTTTTTGGTATATAAATACAAAGTGACGGGTTTAGGGTTTTTAAAACACATTTTAGCCTTCTCCAAAAGCAAAAACCTCCCATAATTTTCATCCTCTCTTTTATTCGAAGCCTAAACCTTTTAAAATCAATTTTCAATTCAAGATTTGAATAACTTTATCAAGATATCTCAAGATTGTCCAAGAACGTGTTTTCATTATTTTCTCGAGAGGAACCCAACCATGAATTCAGAATTCTCAAACGATTTTTCTAAGTCATGAATACTTCTACTCTCTCTCTTTGGTATTATGCATTTTAAATGTCGCCTAAAAATTAATTTACGTGTTTTCTTAAAATAAATTTGCAACCTTAATTAGGAAAAGTGAAAACTAATTTAGGAGTGTTTTTCTTAAAAATCTTAATTTGAATTAATACTTATAACCCTTGGGTGCTTAGGGTAGATGTTGGGTTTTAGATAATATTGGTATCGTTTTACATGTAAAAACTGTAGTAATTTGATTTGAATGAAAACTAGATTTATACAAACGCATAAAATTATGTACGTAAGATTAAAGTGAATCATTACTGTGTGCTCCATAAACTCGCATGATGTGAATTTATAATTGTTGGATGAAATAATTTTGTTAAATATGACAATGGATTGAACGTTTTAAATTAAATTAAATTGTGATCCTATGAATAAAATTGCATAGTTATTGATAAATTGAATTGTGCGACTTATTGTTTTAAATTCATAATTATCATCGCGGAGACAACGGGATTTCCGGTAGCATGCTCTCTCCTTAATTTTAGGAATACTTGCTAGGTATAGGACTAGTAGGTAGGCCTTAGTTGCAGTTAGCACTATCTAGGTATGGGACTAGTTAGTGTAGATATTTATGGATGGGATATTCCGGGGTGAGCTGATTTTGGTGTCGTTCCGTTGATTTGGATAGCCTAGGCACGAGACTATGAAGAGATAAATAATAGAAATTCATCCTACAAAATAGGATAGGACGTGTTTGTGTTTTGGAGACCTCTAGGTATGGGACTAGGGGTAGGCTTGAGGTATTAATATCTATAATAGGGTGGGGTAAATATAAGATAATGAGGAAATAAGATGATGAGAAAATAAGAAATTGAGAATTAATACCTAAGATAATAAACGGGTATTAAAAATGAATTTTACGGTGCGAGTATGTGTGGCTATAGCGACGTGCAGGTGTGTTGGCGTCACAAGTATATGCAGGCTAACAATTAAACGTGTCGATTGGTTATAGTGACGTGTCGTGCGTGGAACCTCACAAGTATGTACAAAACTTACAAAATACGAATTTACTGGCCTTAGTGAGGGGAATAAGTGGGATGAGTAGAACTTTAAATGTGCCAAGAGTGTGTGGACGATAAGGGTTGAATGGCCATATTGTTGTCGCTTGGATTAAAATAATTCATTAATTAAAATGAGTAAGGATAAGAATAAAATTATAAATAATAATGTTGTTGGAATAATTGGGTAACAATGTAGGGTGCATTAGTTGTATGGTAGATAATGGTAGTTTGCGTTAATTCGCACGTTAACTAATTATCTCATTAAATTAAAGTATTCCATTGTGGTATCTTTTATGTATAACGCTACTATTTGGGTTCACGGACCCTAATTGGGGAGAGTAGCTTGTATTCATGCTGTGGGCTCTGACCCATTGCGTTGACTAACATTTTAGGTTTAGTAGATACAGTGGAGTATAAGAGATATTTTGGAAAGTGCAACTGGATTTTATTATAGATTCTTAGTAGTTTAAATTTATTTTTCTTTCGGTTTCATTTTTATTATGAGACTTTATTTATGGATTTGGTGGGCAATTCGGTTCCACAATTGTTTACGATTTTCTTCAGATATTTATAGTTTGGTCATTTTATTCCGATTTATATTAATTTAGAGTTGGATTTAATTTGGATATTAGCATGGTGATGTATTTTAATATTGCATGAATGGTTATTATTATTGGATCAATTTAATTATTATCTTGTGGAATGAATTTTATATGTCTCATATCTGTTACATGCTAAGAATGATTACTTATTTAGTGACGCCCGACGTAGTTTGGCGACGACAAATGGCCACCTCGCCTGTAAGATTGCACGGGCTATTGCAAATGGTATCAGAGCATGGTCTTAGGTCTCGTAGGTTTTGATTCCCTTTAGCTTCTGCCTTACCAATCTTTGATCCCCTTTGTTGATTTGTACTCCTTAAGGTATTGAGTCTAGCATACGTGTTAGTTGTGTTTCTTGGAGATGTGATATTTTTTGTTAAGTACGTTGTAGGCATTAAGGTTAGAACTAGTAATCTTGAGGTTAGGATACTACAAAATGTCGTGGAACTAGCTATAGCTAATCCTGACCTTTAGCCTAACTATCGTGGATCTCCTTCCTTGTCCGTGACCAAGGCATTACCATCATGGCACTAAATTCGCGCCAAAATTCCCTCCAAATGTGGTCATGTACTAAGGTCATTACCATATCCATGACCAATGCCAAAATTCCATCCAATAGGATCACGACTTTGGGCCGTGATCAGTGCTATTTTAATGCCATGGTCATGACTGCTGATGTGGAAAAAATATGGTCACGACATTGGGTCACGAATTTAGTCCGTGACCAGTGTTTTTATATAAAACAAACCCCAACAGCCCTTTCATATTCACATGAACACACTCTCTATCTTCAACCCTTTTCTTTCCCCCTCTCTTCGCTTGTTTGTCTTGCTCTCTCGTCGGCTTCCTCTCTCTTAATCTCAAAGGAAACATTTTTCTCTATATATATGTGTGTGAATTTATGTGTGTGTATAATTCGTGCAGTGTGTGTATACGCGCGCACGCGCACACACACACACACACACACACACACACACACACACACACACATATATATATATATAATAAATTAGGGAAGTTTTTGAATTGTCTACACATTTTAACGGTCAAGATGTGTGCCACCTACTTACACATTTTTACACATTTTAACGGTTCAGATCACCTTCCTTCTTTTTTTACCAACCTACCCCTTTATTCTTTAATTTCCCCCTCTTTTATACTCACCAAAATTACACTTTCATTCAAATATGAGGGTATTTTTGTAACACTCTCTCCCTCATACTCTATCACACGGACACCCTCACCCGTCTCCCTCATTCTCTCACTCCCCGTACCTCATTCTCCTGCCCTCACTCTAAACCAACAAGCCCTAGCCTCCGTAAAGATTTACTCCGCTGCCCTTCGCCGCCCACCGTCGTTGCATTCAGGTAGTCTGTCTCTCTCTCACACATACACGCACACACGTCTCTACCTTCATGCCTATGCCTCACGCGCGCACACACACTAATCTGAAATCAATATTTCAATTTCTTTTTGATTTTAGGGCTATGACTGTTTTTCTGTGATTTTCATTCGAATGTTACATTATTTGTGCTCAGGAGCTGTGCGAAATCAATGTTTTTTTTGTGATTGTGTGAATCAGATGTTACATTGTTTTTTTTTTGTTGAAATCAATATTTGGGTTCAAGACCTGTGTGTTCAATATTTGGGTTCAATGTTTGGCCTCACGCGCGCACGCACACTAATCTGAAATCAATATTTCAATTTCTTTTTTATTTTAGGGCTATGACTGTTTTTCCTGTGATTTTAATTCGAATGTTACATTATTTGTGCTCAGGAGCTGTGCGAAATCAAAGTTTTTTTTGTGATTTTCTGAATCAGATGTTACATTTTTTTTTTGTTGAAATCAATATTTGGGTTCAAGACCTGTGTGTTCAATATTTGGGTTCAATGTTTGGATGTTACATTGTGATTTTGGGTTCAGGAGCTGTGGGATTTTGGGTTCAATAATTGTATTATGTAAACAATACCCCTGTAGGTTTATAAAGTTGTGATTTGTGCATTTTATTCTAATTCTATACATCTTTCCTATTTTATGCACTAGCCAATTTGTTTGTAGGTTTACTTTTTGAACAGGTATTTACATTGTGGAGGTTCTGTGCCCCTGTAGGTTTATAAAGTTGTGATTTGTGCGTTTTATTCTAATTCTATACATCTTTCCTATTTTATGCACTAGCCAATTTGTTTGTAGGTTTACTTTCTGATTCACTATTTGTGGAGGTATCTGATTTAGGTTTTTAGGTTTATAAAGTTGTGATTTGTGCGTTTTATTCTAATTCTATACATCTTTCCTATTTTATGCACTAGCCAATTCGTTTGTAGGTTTACTTTCTGATTCACTTATTGTGGAGGTATCTGATTTGGGTTTTTACAGGTATTTACATTGTGGAGGTTCTGTGAAGCATTGGGTATTTACATCCGATTCACTTTTTGGAGGTGTATTTACGAATTTAAGGTATTTAAATTCTTAGGTTTACTTATTCACTTATTGTCATGGGTCACATTTGTACGTTTACTTATTCACATTTGATTTGGGTATTTACTTATTTACAGGTATTTACATTATGGAGGTTTAGCCAAGCTTGGCTAAAGTATTTACTTATTAAGGTATTTGCCTCATTTTTGTATTAATAGGTTGCCTTTTGTGAATCTTGCCTTTACGTATTTACATTCTTAGGTTTGGGTTTGTACATTCTTACATATTTACATTTTTTTAATAGGTTGGGTTTCGTGGGTTCTGCTTCTTTTGTTCAGAGAACTAAAGTCTGGAAGTGTTCTGACATGTTGAAAGATGTAAGGATACATCAATTCCCTTCTTAGATGTACAATCTTACATGTATATTTTGGTTCTTGATACTAATTGTTTTTGTCATCACAGGTTGAATTTATGCGACGTAGACACCTTGGTGTTATTATTCGAGATGACTCTGAGATAAATACTATTCGAATTGAGGCCTCAAATCAAAACATTTTAACGGCAAGTTCCGATGTAGGTATAAGAAAGAGAAAAGGCAAAGAAAAAGTTATTTCAGATGGGGTATGTTCTAAAAGGCCTTTTCACTTTTTATAACCTGTAATTCGAAACGGCACAACATTGTTTCACTTTTAATACATTTTCCCTTTCTTGGCACAGTCTGAAAGTGGAATCTCAAAGGCTGTATTTGCTCAGCGGCAGCGACGTGAACGAGAGCAGATTGAACGTGTTCTGTATACACATTCTACTCTTGCTCAATCGTGTCAAACACCAACCCTTGCAGATCACGTTCGTAGTAATGTAACTCCACTTACATTACATCTGGATGGGGTACGTGAAACACCCAACCTTGTTGATCGCGTTCTATCTCCACATACTAATCCTTCTCAAGCGTGTCAAACACCTTGGCTTGCTGATCACGTTCGTAGTAATGTATGTCTCTTTACATCACATCTTTTTAAATTTCTATCTTTATAAATCACATCTTTCTGACATGTTGAATGATGTAAGGATACGTCTATTCCTTTCTTAGATGTATAATCTTACCTGTATATTTTGGTTATTGATACTAATTGTTTTTTGTCATCATAGGTTGAATTTACGCGACGTAGACACCTTGGTGTTATTATTCGAGATGACTCTGAGATAAATAATATTCGAATTGAGGCCCAAAATCAAAACATTTTAACGGCAAGTTCCGATGTAGGTATAGGAAAGAGAAAAGGCAAAGAAAAAGTTATTTCAGATGGGGTATGTTCGAAAAGGCCTTTTCACTTTTTATAAACTGTACTTTGAAACGGCAAAACATTGTTTCACTTTTAATGCATTTTCCCTTTCTTGGCACAGTTGGAAAGTGGAATCTCAAAGGCTGCATTTGCTCAGCGGCGGCGACGTGAACGAGAGCAGATTGAACGTGTTCTATCTGCACATTCTTCTCTTGCTCAATCGTGTCAAACACCTACCCACGTTCGTAGTAATGTAACTCCACTTACATTACATCTGGATGGGGTACGTGAAACACCCAGCCTTGCTGATCGCGTTCTATCTCCACATACTAATCTTACTGAAGCGTGTCAAACACCTCGGCTTCCTGATCACGTTCGTAGTAATGTATGTCTCTTTACATCACATCTTTCTAAATTTCTATCGTTATAAATCACATCATTCTAAAAACATATCGTTATAGGAGCAATCTGAAATTGGAATCTCCAATGCTGCATTTGCGCAACGCCGAAGACGTGAACGTGAGCATATTGAACGTGGAACCACGCCTTCTCGCTGCCCAATTGGGGTGTGTATCTTTCGTTATTATGCAATACATATTTACTTCTTTCATTTTTATGCAATACTTATTTCATTATTCTGCAATACGTGTAGGAACAATTTGAAATTGAAATCTCAACGGCTAAAGTTGCGCAACGCCTACGCCGTGAGCGTGAACGTGAACGTGAACGTGAAGTCCATTTAGAGGACGACCATTTACATTTGTATTTTCAAGATGAAGAAGATGAAGAAGCTCCTCAAATTAATCGGTCCGTTCGACCCCTCTCTATGAATGACCCATCCTAATGCATATATATGAGCCATATCTTCAATTAGTTTGCATCATTTGAATCTGTTATAATCACTTTTTCAACTAATTTCAAGTATGCATTTACATCAATATGCATTTCAGCAGTATGCATTTCAAGTTTACATTTACATCAGTTATAACTATAATAATCAGTATGCATTTCAAGTATGCATTTACAACAGTTATATGCATTTACATCAGTTCAATGAATTTACATCATATGCATATGCATTTATATCATATGCATACGCATTTACATTAGTTATATGCTTACATCATATGCATTTACATCAATTATATGCATTTCAAGTATGCAATCTGCATATATATGTTGCATAAGCATATATATGCATATATATGCATATGCATTGCATATATGCTGCATATATATATGCAATCTACGTTCACGTTCAGTATGCATTTTAGTTATAATCAGTTATAGCTGTTTTAACTAATTTTAGCAGTATGCTTTTACATCGGATCAATTTATACGTTCACGTGGTCCTATGCAAGTAATTTCAGTTTTAACATTGCGTATGCATTTATGTAGTTATGTAGTTATAATTGTTTTAGTAATTTCAAGTATGCATTTACATCAGTATGCATTTCAGCAGTATGCATTTCAGCAGTATGCATTTCAGCAGTATGCATTTCAGCAGTATGTATTTTAGCAGTATGCATTTCAGCATATGCATTTCAGCATATGTATTTCAGCATATGCATTTCAGCATATGCATTTCAGCATATGTATTTCAGCAGTATGCATTTCAGCATATGCTGCATATATATGTTGCATATGTATTTCAAGTATGTATTTCAAGTATGCATATGCATATATATGTATTTCAAGTATGCATTTCAGCAGTATGTATTTCAAGTATGCATAAAACATCAGTTTAAACTAGACCTGTCAACGGGTCGGTTTGGGTCGTGTGCGGGTCGGGTTAACGGGTTAACGGGTGAAAACACCCTTAACCCGTACACGACCCGTTAAGCCTAACGGGTCTAATAACAATACCCAAACACGACCCGTTAATATTAACGGGTACACGACCCAAACCGTTAACACCCATTAATATTAACGAATCATTTTGGGTCGAAATGGGTAACGGGTTGGGTGACCCTATAATACCCGTTAGTCTTCAATACTTTAAAAATAATGGATTTTAATTGTAATTTTTATTGGGTATAGATTGGGTGACCCTATAGCACCCGTTAGTCTTTAAAGATTTAGAAATAATGGGTTTTAATGGTTATTGTTATTGGGTACGGGTTGGGTGACCCTTTAGTACCCGTTAGTGTTAACGGGTGTTAACGGGTAGAAACGGGTTAAAACGGGTACAGGTAAATTTCCAAACCCGAACCGTTAGTGTTAACGGGTCTACCGTGTCAACCTGTTAATGACCCAAACCCAATAAGGGTAAACCCATTAACTTATAATTTCGTGTCGGGTCGTGTCGTGTTAACGGGTTATCGTGTATTTTGACAGGTCTAGTTTTAACTATTAAAATCAGTATGCATTTACATCAATTAAAATCAGCAGTATTCATTTCAGTTATAATCAGTTATGGATGATTTAACTAATTTCAGCAGTATGCATTAAATTACACGCTGCATTTTTTTTCACGTTCACATTCATTAAATTACATCCATACTACATTATATTCCATGCTGTATTTTTTTTTGCTTCAAATATCGCCTTATTTCACTTTTTAAAATAAATTTATTCTTATTGTACAGGGTACATGGTATTGGTCTGGGTAGACATTTTCTTGGAATGATGAATGTTGAGTGTCCTCATTGTTCAGCCTTACATTGGCTTGGGGAAAGGTTAAGCAAATCTTCAATTGCACGCCCGTTGTTTGGTAAATGTTGTTTGCAAGGTAAAATAAGGTTACCATCCTTGAATGAACCTCCGTCCGAGATCAAATCGCTATACGATGGTAACAATGTTCGGTCAGAGTCATTTCGGAGATTTTCTAGACAATATAACGCTGCTAATGCCTTTACCAGTCTTGGAGTACAGATGGATGATAGAGTACTTACTGGACGGGGTCCTACATCTTTCACCATTCATGGAGAATTGCGTCATCGGTCTAGAACCTTATTACCAGAAGAAGGGCAAGAAGGAAGTTATGCTCAACTTTATATTTATGATCCTGATGCTGCTTTGGATATTCGCGAGCGTCGAAATCCACAACTAAGAAGGGATGTTCTTGAAATTATCCAAAATTGTTTGTTGACCAGTAATCCCTTCTCATCAAAATTTCGGCAGGCATGTGCTATTTTAGAGGAGGTAAATACAACAAATGTGAATGTACCAGCTTATTTGCATTATAGCAAGTCAACAGATAGACGACGTTATAATTTACCATCAAGTGAGGAGATTGCAGTTGTATTACCTGGAGATGGATCTCAATTGAGTGCGATGAGAGATATCATTCTTCGTTTAAAGGGAGATAATCAATTGATGCGAATTAGTGAGTGTCACCCGTCGTACTTACCGTTGCACTATGTGCTATTGTTCCCTCTCGGTGAGCTCGGATGGGAACCTGATATGACACGTTGGGATGTAGTCAGTGGGCAACCTGATTTACGTAATCGGTTGACTCAACTTAACTACTATGGTTATCGTATCTTCGAACGAGCAAATGAATACTCCACAATTCTTAGAGCGGGAAAATTGTTTCAAGAATTCATTGTTGATGCTTGGGCTTCAACTGAGCAGAACCGGTTGACCTACTTCCGTCTTAATCAAGCCGACTTGCGTGTTGATTTGTATACTGGACTTGCTGAAGGTATAGTAGATGGGTTTAATGCAAATGAAATTGGTAAACGTAGCATTTTACCATCTTCCTTCGCTGGTAGTGCTAGGCATATGTTTGAAATATTTCAAGATTCAATGGCCATCACACGTTATAATCAACATCCAGATATATTCCTTACTATGACTGCAAATCCCAGTTGGCCTAAAATTACTGGAGCTTTATTGGCACATCAACATTCTTCCGATCGTCCCGACATCGTAGTTCGCGTGTTTGAGATGAAAAGAAAAGCGATGATGAATGAGGTGAGAAGTAATAATGTTTTCGGTAGGAAAGTCGCGCACGTTTTTACTATTGAATTTCAAAAGAGGGGTTTGCCACATCTTCATGTTCTTTTTTTTTTTGGAAAGCATAAGTAAAATTAAGACATGTGATCAGGTGGATAGAATTGTATGTGCTGAATTGCCCGATCCGAAGGAAGATCCTACTTTATTCGAGATAATCTTGGGTTGTATGGTACATGGCCCTTGCGATCCCCAAAACCCCAACACCCCGTGCATGGAAAATGGTAGATGTACAAAGAAATATCCTCGAGCTTGGGCAGAATACACGACTATGGATCAAGATGGATATCCAATATATCGTCGACGCAATGATGGTCGAAAGTACATATTTGCTGGAGGGAAAGTAGTATGTAACAAAGATGTTGTGCCTTATAATCCATATCTTTCTAGAATGTTCGATTGCCATATTAATGTGGAAGTATGTGCGGGGTTGAGATGTGTTAAATATATTAACAAGTACATATTTAAGGGTTTTGATCGGACTACAATGGTTTTGGGAGGATTAGATGAGATCCAACAATACCTTGATGCGAGATACATTGGACCGCCTGAAGCTGCTTGGCGGTTATTTGGTCATCCAATGCATGAAGAAATTCCCAATGTTGTTCGGTTAGCGCTTCATTTACCGGGAATGCATCGGGTTTCATTCGATCCTAATGATTCTGTGGAGACAATTATGTCTAGAGCTGCTAATCAGAAGACTACTTTGACTGAATTCTTTGCCACATGTGCATCAAATTCATCTGCACGTGCTTTCACGTATCCCGAGTTTCCACAACATTTTGTTTGGAATAAAGAATCGAAGACGTGGACTGCGAGATCTCCAAGATCGCAGGGTTAT
Source organism: Sambucus nigra (assembly GCA_949130495.1). NCBI lineage: Eukaryota > Viridiplantae > Streptophyta > Magnoliopsida > Dipsacales > Adoxaceae > Sambucus > Sambucus nigra. Next base: position 713,476,027 of record OX422210.1, read on the forward strand.
GCAATTGGTCGAATGTATTTTGCTGCCCCAACTACAGGTGATCTTTTTTATTTGCGGCTCCTTCTAACAGTGGTAAAAGGACCTCCATCGTATGAAGCGCTTAAGACTGTCAATGATATAACTTACAATTCATTCAAGTTAGCATGTATTGCTTTGGGGCTTTTAGAAGATGACGGTGAATGGGTCCAATATTTGCAAGAGGCTGCGGTCCTTAAAACCGGGTATCAATTGAGAAGGTTATTCGTTGTTATCCTTACTCAATGTGCGCCTCTACATCCTGATATATTGTGGAATCAATTTGCGATGCCTATATGCGATGACTTGGCTCATAAGATACAGACTTTGTACGGCATTCAGACTCCTACTGAGATTCAAATTGAAGACTATGGTTTGTATCTGATCAACGAGTTATTGCAAGACTTGGGAAAAAGCTTATCTGATTTTCCTCCCATGCCTCTTTCTGTTGGTAATTGGTGTACAACTATAGGTAATAGGTTTATTCGTAAGCATCGTCAATTTCAAAGTGAAGCTGAACAAGGGGAGCCTCAAACTAATGTTGATTGTCTAAATAATGGACAACGGGCTTCATATGAATCCAGAACCACTTCGGTTCTAGAAAATAATGGAACTACATTCTTTTTGAATGGTGGTGCGGGCACCGGAAAAACATTTTTGTACAATACTATTGCTACAAAACTTCGCAGCCTCGGACATATTGTTATTACAATTGCTTCTTCTGGAATTGCATCATTGTTGTTGGTGGGGGGTCGAACTGCACATTCGACCTTTTGTATTCCTTTGGACATTCTTGAAAATTCAGTTTGTGGGTTTACAAAGCAGTCGATTCATTCTGAGTTGTTTAAGTTGGCAAAATTAATTTATATGGGATGAAGTTCCAATGCAACATCATTTTTGTGTGGAGGCCGTAGATAGGACTTTGAAAGATATTCGTAATTGTAGTAAGCCTTTTGGGGGTATCACTGTTGTCTTGGGTGGTGACTTCCGTCAAATTCTACCCGTGATACCAAGGGGCCTTCGTGAGCAAATTATTGCCGCGTCATTGAGGCGTTCATTGTTATGGAAAGATATTCACGTTTTGACTTTGGTTTCCAATATGCGTCTTAATAACGCAGAAACTGAAAGTGTTTCATTTTCAAGCTTCCTATCTGAGGTATAATTTGAATTTTGTAGTCCATTTCTGTTTTAACATATTCCTATACCATTAATAATGTTAGTAATTTTAATTTACATATTTATAGATTGGGTCCAACCCCCAAGAAGATGTAGAACTACCTTCAACAATACGCAAGTGCAGTGGTCTTAAGGAGTTATTGACGGAAATTTATCCGTCGCTGAATGCGATCGGCACTGCCACTCCTAACTACCTTAAAGAACGAACAATTCTTTCTGCGAGAAATGACGATGTCAATATTATAAACAGTTCTTCATTAAATATTCATCCCGGTGAAACAATAACATACTTGGCTGCAGATAAGTTGTGCCTGGACGAAACAAGTAGTGACGTAGTTAATCAATATCCAAATGAATATTTGAATTCCCTAAGTCCCTCGGGGTTGCCTTTGTTCAAGTTGGAACTTAAAATTGGTTGTCCCATTATGTTGCTAAGAAATATTTCTCCTAGGGATGGTCTTTGTAATGGCACTAGGTTGATCGTTGTTAATTGTGCTGAACATGTAATTGAAGTTCAGATTTTAACGGGAGATCATAGCGGTAATTTCGCTTTCATTCCAAGAATATCTTTAACACCCTCTTCAGCAGAAGTGCCAATTCAGATGACAAGACGCCAGTTCCCGGTTAGATTAGCATATGCAATGAAGATGAACAAATCCCAAGGACAGTCTGTTAAATTTGTTGGAATTTACTTGCGAACACCGGTTTTTAGTCACGGTCAACTATATGTCTCATTTTCAAGATGTACAAGTGCAAATTGTTTAAGTATCCTTCTACCTCAAGATGGTACAAACTCAACGACAAATATTGTGTATCCAGAAGTTTTGTTATAGCAGGTTATTTTTATGTTGCATTCTTTGACTTTTGTTAAATCTTTTGGTTGCTAACATGTCTACTAATTCTCTATGTGTATGTGGCAGTGGCATTGTATGTGGAGCAGCAGAACATTTTTCTTAGTCCATTCATTTACTATGGATTACCTTCTTCAGTAAGTTTTTTTAAATTATCCCCTTTTCACTCAAGAATATTAGGTAACGTTTTAGAGTTTGGTTATTTTCTCATTAATTGTTTCCTATGTACAGTCTAATATGGGAGGATTCATCATTTTTAGTACTGAGGGTAAGTTTCATCTATTTGTTTATATTTGGCAATCTCCATATATATATACAGTGCATATATATGCAATCTGCATGTATATATGCATATGCATATATATGCAGTTTGCTGCACACCGTACACTGCCTCCACACTGCACACCGTACACTGCCTCCACACTGCATATATATGCATATGCATATATATATGATTGTATATATATGCATATGCATATGCATATATATGCATATATCTGCAATTGCGCCCTCCACACTGCCTCCACACTGCACACTGCCTCGCAAATATGCATATATATGCATATCGCAAATTGCATATATATGCATATGCATATATATGCAATTTGCGATACGCATATATATGTAATTTGCGAGGCAGTGTGCAGTGTGACTCATATATATGCAATGCATATATATGCAATGCATATGCATATATATGCATTGCATATATATATGCAGTTATATGATTTAATATTCAAATTCCGAGTTTGTATATCATAGAATTTATGATATATCCTCATACTGATATATCGTATATATCGTGTATATACAAATAGCCCATTTTATGATGCAATCTGATATATCATGTATAATATACAAATAGCCCATTTTAATTTATGATATATCCTCATACTTATCACTGCGTTCGCATACTTATCACTGCTTATCACTTCTTTGCATAGTTATCGCTGCTTATCACTGCTTTGAACCTACTCAATACTTATCACTGCTTTATTTGTGGGCACTGTTAGCCAACTCAATCACATACCTCAAAACATCTGACAGTGGAAGCTTTCCTTTCCTTCTTTCAGCTGTGAGCCATTCGATCACCTATTGACCCTTCATACTCTTTGTGGTGTCAACTTTGTTAACCTATTGAACTTTCTAATAAATGGGATATGTATTTACACACACACGCGCACAAGCGCACATGCGCACACAAACACACACGCACACACGCACCCGTCCCCTCCCCCCTTCCCCACACACGCACACACACACACATGCATATATATGCAGATTGTGGGGGCGTGTTTGAGTGTTTGAGTGTGTGCGTGTGTGAGTTCTGCGCTGCATATATATGCATATGCCCATATATATGCATATGCATATATATGCAATGCATATATATGCAGATCATATATATGCTGCTGCATATATATGCATATGCACATATATGCAGATCATATATATGCTGCTGCCCGTCCCCTCCCCCTTCCCCACTCACACACGCACACACGCGGACACAAACACACATGCACACTCGCGCCCCGTCCCCTCCCCCCTTCCCCACTCACACACGCGCACACAAACACACACACACACACGCACACATGTTCCCCCTTCCCGTTCCCTCCCCCCTTCCCCACACACAAACACACACACGCACACTCGCGCCCCGTCCCCTCCCCCCTTCCCCACACACGCACACACGCGCACACACACACATGCATATATATGCAGATTATGGGGGCGTGTTTGAGTGTTTGAGTGTGCGTGTGTGAGTTCTGCGCTGCATATATATGCAATGCATATATATGCAGATCATATATATGCTGCTGCATATATATGCATATGGCATATATATGCAGATCATATATATGCTGCTGCATATATATGCATATGGCATATATATGCAGATCATATATATGCTGCTGCCCCTGCCCGTGCTCCTGCCCGTCCCCTCCCCCCTTCCCCACTCACACACACACACACGCGGACACAAACACACACGCACACTCGCGCCCCGTCCCCTCCCCCCTTCCCCACTCACACACGCGCACACAAACACACACACACACATGCACACATGTTCCCCCTTCCCGTACCCTCCCCCCTTCCCCACTCACTCACACACAAACACACACACGCACACTCGCGCCCCGTCCCCTCCCCCCTTCCCCACACACGCACACACGCACACACACACACATGCATATATATGCAGATTGTGGGGGCGTGTTTGAGTGTTTGAGTGTGCGTGTGTGAGTTCTGCGCTGCATATATATGCATATGCCCATATATATGCATATGCATATATATGCATATGCATATATATACTGCTGCCATATGCGTATATATGCTGCTGCATATATATGCAGATCATATATATGCTGCTGCCCCTGCCCGTGCTCCTGCCCGTGCTCCTGCCCGTCCCCTCCCCCCCTCCCCACTCACACACGCACACACGCGGACACAAACACACACGCACACTCGCGCCCCGTCCCCTCCCCCCTTCCCCACTCACACACGCGCACACAAACACACACACACGCACACATGTTCCCCCTTCCCGTCCCCTCCCCCCTTCCCCACTCACTCACGCGCACACAAACACACACACACGCACACATGTTCCCCCTTCCCGTCCCCACAAACACACACGCACACTCGCGCCCCGTCCCCTCCCCCCTTCCCCACTCACACACGCGCACACAAACACACACACGCACACATGCTCCCCCTTCCCCACTCACTCACACACAAACACGCACACACGCGCCCCCTGTCCGTCCCCTCCCCCCTTTCCCACTCACGCGCACACACGCACACATGCACACACGTACACTCTCACTGCATATATGCATATGCATATATGCACTGCATGTATGCAGATTGCATATATCCATACATGCCCCGTCCCCTCCCCACTTCCCCACTCACACACACACACGCACACGCATGCACACACGCACACACACATGCACACACGTGTCCCCTCCACCTTCCCCACTCACGCGCACACGCGCGCACACAAACATGCACACACGCGCCCCCGCCCATCCCCTCACCCCTTTCCCACTCAAACGCACACGTGCGCACACACAAACACGTACACATGCACTGCATATATGCACTCGCATATATGCATATGCAATTATTCAAATAGTTCCTCTTTCCTAATATTGTTATTTGTTTTATTTGTAGACCAAATATGATGGGATCAGACTCGAAACTGCATTTCTTTATAAAAGAGGTAATCCAATTGGATCCGGTTGAATCAATCTCGAATTTAGACAATTTTGGATGTGATTGTATATTTACTTATGTGACTGTATCTTTGTTCGAGAAACTGATTAATTATGTTTATTGTTTGTCAAATCGTACAAAAAATCGAGAGGGAGAGAGTGATCATGGCAAGAGGTGGGAAGAAGGATGGGAAGACAGCAGTAGTAGCACCTAATCCAGAAGCACCATGGCACAAACATTTTGAGGAAGTCCCACATATTCACCTTTCCCTGCCTTCTAGCTCCCATCTCCGAATTTGGGATTTTTTTTTTAATTTGTTGGATTTGTTGTTACCCCTTAAATAGGGTGGATAGTCCAATAAACAAAGGAGATTATGCCCAATTTTTTTTAAAAATTGACACTTTGTTTTTTTTAGACAGTTAATTTGATTGGTGAATATTGTATATTTCATTTTATATGTGAATTTGTTTGAAGAATTTAGACAATTTGGATGTTGACCTATTTGTTATTTGTTAAGCAGGGTGAATAGTTCCATAAACAAAGGAGATTATGCCCAATTTTTTAAAAAAATTGACATTGTCGCCGTTTCGCGATTACGTACTTAGAACAATTGTCGTCGTTTCGCTATTACGTAATTTGGAAAATTTCTTCCTGCCTTCAGGCACGGGCATACGCTAGTGTATATATATATATATATATATATATATGTGTGTGTGTGTGTGTGTGTGTGTGTGTGTGTGTGTGCGTGCAGTGTGTGTATATATGTATATGTGTATTGGTTAATGGGTGCTTATTTTAATCTTAACAAGTTTTGAATCCCTAATTTTTGTGTATATGTTAATGTATGTTTATTTCAACCCTAATTAAAATTAAAACCCTAATTTGCTTGTATATTTTAATGTGTATGTAATTTTAACCCTAATTAAAATTGAAGTCCTAATTTTCATGTACGTGTTAATGTGTGTTTATTTTAACGCTAGTTAAAATTGAAACCCAAATCTTCATGGATGTGTCTATGTGTATTATTTTAACCCTAGTTAAAATTGAAACCCTAAATTTTATGTATATGTTTATATTTATTTATTTTAACTCTAATTAAAATTGAAACCCTAATTTTCATGTATATGTTTATGTGTATTTATTTTAACCCTAATTAAAATTCAAATCTTAATTTTCATATATATATTAACGTGTGTTTATTTTAACCCTTTAAATTTGCAAACCTAATCTTCATGTATGTGCTTAATGAGAAATGACCCTACTTTAGTGCAATATTGTGATTATTGGTATGTGTTTTATCACGTAGATGATAGAAAAAGTATGGGATAATTATTGGTTGTTGGATGGTGTGTTCGATTTCTTGGATTAATTATACATATATACTTTCAAACTCTCTTAAAATAAACCCTAAAAAAATGTGTATTAACACTTACGGCGGGTTATTATTTGGATTTCACCTCAGTGAAATCCAACATACACGGGGTTAAGAGAAGGGTAGTGATGAATCAATACCTTAATCAAACTAATTTACCCTTATACCTTATATATTATAATAAATAATAATTAATTAATTAGATCCCTTATTTGTAGGAATCATATTCACGCCCTCGTATATTTTTCGCAGGGAAAATGAGTCACGGTGATAATCACTTGTAACAAGAGTACAAGAGGTTATAAATTGACTGCACATATACCTCTTTTATTAGTGTGAGCCATATAAAGGGTACTCATATTTATAGGTATGGAAATAACAAGATCGAACAATTTAACTACCTTACAAATCGTGGTGTTGATCTCTAGTAAGAGTACCTGTTCTATTATATTATGTTTTCCCTATCAGAAAGCTGGAATGACACTATAGAGAATATATTCCACACACATAATTCCTTTGTAACCCTAATCTTTCTTACGTTGTTAGAGAAGGAAGAAAAAAATCCACTCGTTATGGATACAACTGCTTATAGAGAGTATTCACTTAAATTGTGATGTCTCACACCATATGCACGTAAAATTGAATCTTGCCAACAAGTTGAAAAAGATGGTATTCGAGTTCATATCATAGAAATATATAAATCATTCATATATATGTTTCCTCCTTGTTGGCCCCATTCAAAAATCCCGAGGTTTTTTTAAAAATAAATACTGAATGGATAGAGGTCAGATACAATGAACATATTCTAAAGTATTACTCTGAAAAGGTATATGTACACACACACACACACACACACACACATAGATATATATATATATATATATATATATATATAGTCATTAACTTGATTAGTTAGTTATAATTTCATATTATTATAATTATTTTATAGCTGTTTAATTTTTTTTGCCTGATAATACCGGGAGGCAATAACCAAAATGTCCTAAGTGACAACGTGACACCCCAGCAAGGATCCTCATTTCATGCACAACAACAAGAATTCTCATCACCAATCGTTGAGAAATTCATAACTCCACATTTGGTTCATTCCCCTACTCTAAGTATGACTCCTAGTACGTGTAGGCAACAAGCCCTTGTTACTGCAATGACCCCATCTAGTGCTCCCGACACCTCCCACTCAAATAAAAGAAGCCCATTGGGTTATCCATTATTGGGAATAACCCCACGGGTGACAAAAATGACCTACTGAGATTTAAAGCCCAGTGTTTTTCTTTAGGGGAAATGAACATGGGATTCGGGGGAGCAGAAAATTGGAACCTTGTTGATTAAGCCATCAAATATGACATCTACGATCAACTCTTCAAGTTATTTACATTTCTCGATCGTTCAAAGCATATAAGGTTCTTTCTCGGGCTACAGAATAATTGAGGACATACTAGAGAAACCATCGACACAAACATTTCTCGAGGGATGAATCGATATCTGATGTTTTGGTTCTAAAAGATAGATTGCCTTTGAATATTCAAAATGTCGGTGGAGTAGTGAAATGATTTTTTGGAGAATAGGGCAAAGGACAAGAGGGTGGTCCAAAGGGAAAAATAAACAAAATATGGAAAAAATATTGATGTCCATGGGTAGGGCTCCAAATTGCTTGAATATTTGAAGAATGAATTGTTAAGTAGGAAAAAGGATGGTCCAGATGCCGGTAAATTACCAAATTGAGCTAACTTATACGTTCTTTCTCAACGGGATAAAATAATAAATTCTCAGTGCACTTGGCTAAGACTCTGGAATCAATAGATGCAATTAGTAGTCAGTCAAGTTTGAACCCTTTTGATGACCTTGAAAATAATGTCCTGACCCAGACCTTTGGAAGGACAAAAGGGGGAGGACGAGAGGTCTCGGATCACATATGCTGAAAATAAAATTAAAACACATCGCACCTCTAATAGACGATATTTCTTCGGCCAAGAGTCGTGATTAAAAGTAACCTCAGAGTCTTGACGAGTTATATTGAGAAACTTGTGTCTCTTTTTACTCAAGGTTATCAGCCCCCAAAGCCTCCTCAAGGTTTCACTTACCCTCCTTGCTAATGTTTTCCTTTCTTCCCTCTTCAAGCTTCCCCTCCCAAATGTCGTCTCCTTCAACATTACCATGTTTCCTCCTTCAACACTACCTCCACAATGTTACCTCCTTCAACATTCCCCTTCCCAGTGCCTCCTCCTATCATGAGTCTTGGATCATTGGCAACCACTCACGATGATTATGGCGAGCGGTTACATTTTAAGGACCTGGACAATAGAAGAATTTTTGGGGTGTGCACAATCATCTCCATAGTTATCGGAACCAAATTAAAAGGTCGACCTTTGCAGAAGGGTGCAGCTCAGGGGATGGTTGATAAAATATACAATGGTTGCGAAGATGTATTTGTGTATGTTGACAGCGGGGAGGGAATAGAATTCAGGCATTATGTAAATTCTTTATCACTTGACCAGTTGATTTGTTGGTCAAGTTTTAATAATATTTTTTATTTCACTTGTAATAATAATTTTTTTGGTTTTAGTTGTAAGAATATTTTTTTAGTTTCTGTTCAGTTTTAATAATATTTTTTTATTTCATTTGTAATAATATCACTTGGAAAATTTGTTTAATTTAGGATTTATGTTGTGATATTTTTGTAATCATATTATTTTCTTGAATGCAACAAGACATCTGTTTTCACCTATTAACATAAATTTGAAATTCGAAGATTATTAAATGGATTTCTCACAATAGGAAGAGTGGATGGGGGAGACTAACCAAAAAACAAATAATCATGTAAAGGCATTCAATAATTTGTTAAATACGCTTACAAAAATCTTAAAAGTAATAAAATTTCATGTTTGTGCACCCGTTGTACGAACGAAAACATAAGTCATTAGAAGACGCTGAGATGCATTTAATAAAGTGGAAAACTTTTCAAGACTATAAAATATGAACATACTATGGTAAAAAATCTACCTGATGTTTCCAAAGAATTGTTGGTACTCGACTGTGTAATACTAACGAGTGGAGGTGGTACATGATTCACAAACACGTCATCCATCAACTAACTTAATTGATGATGCTTATGGAGTACACAACCATCAAAATCACCAACCTATGAATATGAAATATATACGGTTGAAAGACGATGAGGTTAGACCATTGTATAAATATTGTGATGAAGATCACTCTCTATTAAATGCAATGATTCGTTTGCATAATTTGAAGAGTCAATTCGGCTTGTTTGGAAATAACGTAATCACAATTCTTAAGTGGTTTAAAAAAATTCTTCCAAAATAGAACATGTTACCAGACAGTTATCCTACCATGAAGAATAGCTTGAAGGATATGGGTTTGAAATACAAATCTATTCATGCATGCAAGTATGATTGCATATTGTACCACAACTAGCACAAAGATAAGGATAAATGTCATGTATGCAATGAGCCTAGATATGTGGTTTGTGAGAACGGAAAGGACAAAGGTGCAAAATATCATAATTTCTTCCAAGTCCCATAAAAGGTTTTGAAGTATTTTCCACTTGGGCCATTGTTAAAGAGATTTTTCACTGTACCATAGATATCTGAGGCCATGAAATAACATGCTTGATGCGAGGTGGGTGGGAATCTAATGCGTTATTAGGTTGATTCACTCATTCTTGAAAATTTCAAATGCATGACACCATGAATTTGTGAAAAAAACGCGCACCATTCATCTTGCAATCTCAACCGATGAGCTTAACCCTTTTGGTAATTTAAGTACTAATTAGAGTTATTAACCAGTTCTCATAGTGCTATTAAGTCTCCCTCTTAGACTATGCATGTAAAAGGAGTCCACATTATTATCTTTGTTAATACCCGGGTAAAAAAATCTTGGCGATGATATTGATATATTCGTAGCCCCATTAATTAAAGAACTTAAAGATTTATGAAAGAAAGGCTTGATAGAGTTTGACTCTCATAAGGTTAAAGAGTTTACACTTAAAGTAATAGTGATGTGTACGATCCACAACCATCATGCTTATGGGACCTTATTCAATTGTAATGTTCATGGTTATTATGGATGTCCCATATATGGGGATAAAACTAAATCCAGTTGGCTATATCATAATGGTAAACTGAGTTATAAGAGTGAGCGTAGATTTCTGTCGACCACTCACCCTTTTAGGAATGATAAGTCAAACTTTTTAGCTTTCGATCACTGGCATAGAACGCCACCTGCTTAACTTTTTGATCAGAAGATCAAGGAGAAGGCGATGCCTATGACTTCGGGGAATGGGTATGTAGGAAAACACCCTATGTTTGTAAACCTTAAGCATAAAGCCAGTGAGGATCCGAATGACCCTATTAAAATGAAGCCATGGTCCAGAAGATCAAGATTTTTTTACTTTCCGTATTGGAAAGATCATCGTGTAAGGCATGTAATTGTTATGATGTACACAGAGAAGAATATTGCAGAACATCTGATAGGAACATATCTTGGCGGATCTCATTTAAAAAATGGAGAGCCGGCCCGCCACGATTTGCAGGATCTGAAAATAAAGAATAAACTGTGGTAAAAAATAATCCTACAATAGGAAGAACTTATATCCCCTTGACTGCTTTCACTTTATCTATTAGTGAGAAGAATATCCTTTTAGATATGTTGTTCAACTTAAAGACCCTAACTTGTTATTCTGGTAATATACGTAGGATAGTATGCTACCAAACAAATGACTTGAAATAGTGCATGTCTCACGACTGGCACATAATCATCCAATTAATTCCTTTGCTATTTCGGCATTGCTTCTTTGAACACAAAGATATCCGTCGGGAAATTATGCAAATCAATTTTTGTTTTACCCTACTTTTTGAAAAAGTGATAAATAAGAGGCACGTTAAAGCTACGAAATCAACTTTAGCCGAGGTAGTTTGTATATTAGAGAAATACTTTCTTCCATCGTTCTTCGATATCTTCTTATGCCTTTCTGCAATGAAGCTTTGTTATGTGGCACTGCTAAGTATCGATAGATGTATCCTTTTGAGCGCTTGATGAAAACCTTTAAAGATTATGTAAAGAATACATGACATATTATAGGGTAAATTGCTGAAGAATGCGTAACTGTGGAATCATCGTTATACACTAGGATATATAAACTAGAATAAGAGGCGAGGAGGTTCAATCCTCGCGGAGAACGAGTGATTGAGGAACATGACGAGTTCGAGGATTAATTTCCTTTTAGGAACCCTAAAGAGATGAAACTCGCAAATATTTAATACGAGTAAGCAATTTGTTATGTCTTTGAATTGCAATACGAAGTTGAAGACTAAAGAGCGTGAGTATCTATGGAATTATTATTCTTTGATTATATGTCTTTTATATTTTATGATCTAAACTCTACAATTTACCCGTAAAAAGTTTGAGAACAAATTTGCCCAAAATCAAATGAGAAATTGCATGACAATTGATTTTAGGGCATAGGTATCAAAATAGGTCATTTTCACCTATTATATGTTCTGTTATTTATTCAAGTGTGGTAAAAACATGCACTAATATTATCCTATTTGTGAGGAAAAATATTTTAGCTTAGGCGTAGTATTTATTTAATTTGCACTGTGGCACATTTGGCATATTGGGCCCATTACAAATCGAGATGTGCTGACATGACGAATCGAATCTCCAACATCTCCAAAGTTCAAGACTTCTTCACATTATGAAGGTATAAATCATTTATGTTTTTCAATTTATTTACATTTATATTTGGGAGATTTTTTATAAAAGCTTTTATAAAAATTGGTGAAAAAAAATTTAGAGTTAATTTTTTTTATTGATCTTGATCGAACGAATGAAAATTTCATTTGAAAGCTCGTTTGATCATATATTTGAACAAACGTCCAATGATGGTGTTCTATTTGAATTCGTTTGAAGCTTGTTAGAAGCTTGTTCTAATGAGATTGGAGTCTCATTTGAACGAACTTTGTTTTTGTTCAAACGAGATGAAATTCTCGTTTGAACGACTTCTACTTTTGTTTAAACGAATTTTGTCACCTCAAAATTTGTTTAAAACCTATAAATACTTATTTTGCAATGATTTTAATATATACTTTTTATAAAATGAAAACTGAATATATGTTGCAAAAGTCCTCATTCCTTTTAGGTCAAAACACCATTTGATTCATAAAATAGCCTCTCTAATACACTTGTGAATCCTTTTGAAACCCTAAATTGTTTCATATATAATATATACTCGTGGAGAGAGATCTCTACTACTGACTTTTGAGACCCAAATGATCATTGCTAAAGAGAACGCTGAAGAAAGGACGATCGGTGGATACCGAGAGTAGACCGCCACTTGGGTACTACTATTTATGTGAGAGGTTTTGTTTAGAGAGTTTTGTATGTAAGTTTTCAAGGAAAAGTATCTAAAGTGAATAAATAAACGGTTTGCCCTGAAAAGGATTTTTTTCTCATATTTATATGTGATTTCATGGAAATTTTAATCTCTGTGTTTGGAATGATAATCACATGCAAACCAAATTTAATCAAAGATTAAAATTTGGAAAAAAAAATGGATTTGTGTTTGGAGGCATTTAATTAAATAAGTTATCTCATTAAGATCATACCCACTCTCAAATTGGTATTGGAGACGGTTACACAAACATACAGTGTGATCCTTTTCCCGCAAAATCTTTTTTATATCAATTTTTTTTAAAATTATTGATCTTAAAAAAGGAAGGAATTCAATGGATAATTTGTATAATTGAATTCTCATATTTTATGGTACCAACTATACTTATTGGAAAGTTAGGATGATGTCAGCCTTAAAAGCTATTGAATAACGTGTTTGGTTAGTTTGTGAAATTGGGTGGACTCCTCCCATAGTCACTGTTAATAATGTCGTTGGACCTAAACATGTCTCTCAATGAGTAAATGACGACATTAAGTGGAGTAATTTTAACTCTCACGACCTTAGTGTTAATTATGTAGCCATCACCCCTAACGATTTTTGCCACATCCTGACATGCACCAAGTCTAAGGAAGCTTCAGATACCCTCTAGCTCACACACGAGGGTACCAATGTTGTAAAGGCATCAAATCTACAAAATTTGATCACCCAATTTTAGACCATAACTATGCTACAGTCCGAGTGTTTTGATGAGTTTTATTCACGTTTATTGAACATAGTTAATTCTAGTTTTAATTTGGATGAGAAGATTCCAGAGATGAGAGTTATTAATAAAATTTTGGGGTTGCTCTCTGCACGGTTTATTCCTAAGGTCACCATACTTAATTCATTAGGGATATTAGACAGTCTTAGTTTAGAAGAACTTGTACAAGATCTTCAAACGTATGAGATTTATATGTTCGCTAAAACTATTAAACCTAAGGAAGTATGGATTGCTTTAAGGGCTCAAACCGAGAAAAAGAATAATGTGAAAGTCTGTGAGTCTGAATCTGAGATTGATTTTGATGTTGATGACTTGGCCCTTTTGCAAAAAAAAATCAAAAGATTTCTCAAATTTCAAAAGAAAATTCTTCTAAAGAAAAGATTTTTGGGAAAAATAAAAAAAAAAAACAAAAAAAAAATGAGAGCATGAGCGAGGGAGAGAAAGAGGAAGATATTAGGTATTTTAAATGTGTGGGTAAAGGGCACAAGGAACATGAGTGTCCCACTAGGCTTACGAGAAATGGCAAGAAAGTTACAAATAAAGGCACTTTTAGCGATAGTGACATCGAGTGGTTTGACTCGGGAGGTGAATCACCACATGAACCGTGTGTTAAGTTCATAGCTAGTCACTTTAGCACTTCTAGATTGTCCCACACCGATGAGGACATATCCAAACTTGAAAGCCTTGATAATGTTTCGATTCATTCTGGGGATAGTGTGAGTGAGGGTGAGATTTTTAGTGAGGAAGAATGTAGTCTCCAAAAGGCATTTAGTAATTTTTACACTAAAACTTTGAAAATGAAAAGGCTAAATAAATATTTGTCTCTTAAGGTGTTAGATTTAGAGAAGGAAGTGAGAGTTTTTAGAGAGTGTGAGGCGTTGGTAAGTCAACTCAACAAGGTGAAGATTTCTTTATGTGAGCAGTTGATCGTTTTGAGGCCGGGAAAAGACCGATTTGATCAACACCATGGCTAGTATTATGAGAGATCTTCAATCTTCATTGGAGACTCCTGAGAAACTTGAAGCCCGTGTATCCTAAGTCAAGAGAGATCTAGAATGTGCCCGAGAGTTCAAGGTAACTTAAGAGGACACATCTAAGAAGTTTGGAAAGATTATCCTCGGTCCCGCTTTAGGTAACGTCGAGAGGCAAGGAATAGGTTATGACGGTGCATCCACTTCCCATGCCGCATCTGAGCCAGTTCTTGAGATTTTATTGGAGACTTATGGCCCTGGACCTAACCCACATAGGATATCTCAACCTAGAAATTTTGAGTTAGGTCGACCCAAGCCTATGTATATTTATTCCCTTTGCAAAAAAAGAGGTCACCGTATAGAGTATTGTTCTAAGCTAGGGAGAGTGTATTATAGGTATGTTCCTCAATATGCTCGAACACGAGTTCCCGCCTACACTCCTACACATATTACTCTGAATTCTCCCACACATGACTTAAGAGAGTTTGAGAGTTTTTGAGAGAAGGTAGAGTACTTAGTCAAGACTTCAAAAAATTTGATGGAGGTTTTTCGTTGGATGCCATTTCCTTTGGAGAAATCCTCCGGACCTTATGATTGAGGTTGAGACTTGTTTTCTAGCATAAGGTGAATTCAATGCTCATATCTTATATCCCTAATGCTAGTTTTTACTACCATTGTACCTATATTTTTCATTTTGATATTTTTAGAAAAATCCAAAAGGAGTTTTGTTTTTCTGAATTTTTCTGAAAAATACAAAAATATTTTTGATTTCTTTTAAGAAAAAGTGAAAAGGGTAAAAAGATTTTATTTTAATAAAATTTTTGAAAAAGTAAAAAAAAGTTTTGTATTTATTTATACCTTATATTGATGAACACTAAAGATGTCCGAGTCACCCATTCATTCCTTATTCACGTGACTATTTTGTAGTGTTTTGAGATGTGACATCATTTCATATATGAGATTAATATTGTGTGGAGTCATTAAGATATGATTTGATGATTACTTTTTACATGTATGACTCCTTGTCTCCTTGAATACACATGAGCATGAGCTTATATGATTATTACACTTACCTTTCATGTATCGATCATAGTTTTTTCATCTCAATTTTGCTTTAAGAAGAGCCAAATGTGAAAAACGAGATAAAAGGTTGTGCATGTAAGAACCGTTACCCATATTTGAAATCATTTTTCTAGTAAAACTGTTATATATTAAGCAAAAACTGTTATATATTAAGCAATGGAAAGGGGATACGAAAGACAAAATCTTTGCATTAAAAGGCATCATTTGCAAAGAAAAGTGCCTAAAAAGATTAGAGGCACATAAAAACAAAGGTGCTAGGAAAATTTTGTTTTAACATTATTGATTCGCTACAAATGAGCATTAATTTCTTCAAAATAATTGAGAGAATAATTGTTATACGTGAGATTTTAAGTGAGTTAAGTCGGAAATCAATGGGTTTGTACAAACTATAAAAATCTTGAGAAAACGTTACATAGTTTTGGGCATCATTGGTGTGAAAATTACTTATAGTATGGATTTGTTGATTAGGTTAAGTCAATTTCACATGAGTTTAACATTTTTACACCTAAGGTAGACTTTGAGATCTTTCATTAGTGGTGTCTCAATACTTTGTGAAACTGTCTTATGTTTGTCTACATTGATTGACGTATGGAATACATTCATTCCCCTACATTTCGTTTCCATGATTCGGGTATTTTTGTGTTTCTCAATGGTGTGTTGTATTTATAAAATTTTATGCTTGAAAAATTTTGAAAAATTTAAAAACAGTTGGTGTATGTGGAGACTTTGAGATTATCATTACATGTTCATGATTTTTATGTTTTGTGATGATATCTACTACTTTTCTGTGAAGTTATCTATATAAATTTTTAGTTTTTACTCCTTTGTCTATTTCGGACAAAAAGGGGGAGAACAAATTAAGGGGGATCTTGATTTTCGAGATTTACATGTTTTTTATTATATATTTCAAGCTCAATGCATCACGGGTACTTATCTTTGTGTCATGTGTGTAAGTTCCCTTAGACATTGATTAGAAGATCTAAAAGATCAAGGGAATAAGAGAAGATCAAGAAGAATAAGTGGATATTGAAGCCAAAGTTTATTTTTCTATGCCATTCAATTTCTAGGGTTTAGGACGGGTATTAGAATTTTTGGGATTTTTTTAAATTTGGGTTTTGGTTAAGTTTTGTACCGAAATAGCCGAAGGGGGAGATTTGTAAGTGAAAATAGTTTTACATGGGCATAGTATTTGTTTTATTTTCCACTATGGCACAGTTGGCGTATCCCACTACAAATCGAAAAGTGTTGACACGATGAACCGAATATCCAACATCTTTAAAGGTCCAGACTTCTTCACATTATGAAGGCATAAATAGTTTAGGTTTTTAAATTTATTTACATTTATATGTGGGAGATTTTTTTATAAAAATCGAGGAAATTTTTTTTAGAGTTAAGAATTAATTTTTTATTAACTCCGTTCAAACGAGATGGAATCTCATTCGAACAAAATGGAAATTTTGTTTGAAAGATCATTTGATCATTTATTTGAACAAATATCCAACGAGGGTGTTATGTTTAAATTCATTTGAAAGTCGTTAGAAGCTTGTTCTAACGAGATTGGAGTATCGTTCGAACGAACTCTATTTTCATTTAAATGATATGACACTGTCGTTCGAACGACTTTTATTTTTGTTCGAACAAATTTTATCACTCGAAATTTGTGTACAACCTATAAATACTTGTTTCGTAAAGATTTTAATAGAGACTTTTAACAAGTTGAAAACTGCATATCTATTGCAAAAGTCCTCTTTCCTTTTAGGTCAAAATACCTCTTGATTCACAAAATAACCTCTGTAATATACTTTTTAATTCTTTTCAAACCCTAAATAGTTTAATAACTGATATATACTCGTGGAGAGAGATCTATACTGCTGACCTTGTGATCCGAGTTATCACTACTAAAGATAAGGCTAAAGAAAGAGTGATCGGTGGATACCGAGGGTGGACCGCCACCTGTGGACTTTTCTGGATCTAAGTTGTTTTATTCAGATATTTTTGTAAGCAAGTTCTTTCAAAAGTGGAAAAAGAAAGGTTTTGACCTAAAAAGGGATATTTCTTCATATCTGTTTATGATCATTTGTGTAATTTAATCTCTGTATTTGGAACGATCATCACATGCAAACCTAATTTAATCACAGATTAAAATTTGTAAAAAATTGGATTTGTGTTTGGAATCATTTAATTAAATAATTTATCTCAATAAGATCATGCACACTCTCAAGTTCGTATCAGAGTCGGTTACAGAGAAATATTGTGTGACTTTTTCTGCAAAATCATTTCTTTGATATCAATTTTTTTTTGAAAAATTGTTGATCTTGAAAAGGGAAAGATTTTAATGGATAATTTTTATAATCAAATGCCCATCTTTGATTGTACCAAATATGCTTACTGGAAATCTATAATGAGGTCGTCATTAAACGTTATTGATGAATGTGTTTGGTGAGTTTGTATAAGAGGGTGGACTTCACCCACCGTCACTGTTAATAATGTTGTTGGCCCTAACCCTGTGTCTCAATGGGCAAAGGACAACTTTAAGTGGAGTAATTTTAACTCTCGCAGCCTTAAGGCTATTTCTAGAACCATTATCCCTAACTAGTTATATCGTATCATGGCGCGCACCATGTCTAAGGAAGCTTAGAATACCCTCCATCTCACACATGAGGGTACCAATGTTGCAAAGGCATCCAAGCTACAAAATTGGACTTCGCAATTTGAGACCATTACTAGGCTACAGTCTGAGTCTTTTGATAAGTTTTATGCACGTTTGTCAGACATAGTTAATTCTAGTTTTAATTTAGGCGAGAAGATTCTTGAGACAAGAGTTGTTAAATAAATTTTGAGGTTGCTCCTTACCCGCTTTATTCCTAAGGTCACCGTACTTTATTCATTAGGGATCATAGACTCTCTTAGGTTACAGGAACTCTTATGAGATCTTCAAACAAATGAAATTTATATGTTCCCTAAAACTATTAAACCTAAGGAAGTATGGATTGTTTTAAGGACTCAAACTTAGAAAAATAAAAAAGAGAAAGTATGTGAGTCCGAATCTGAGATTGATTTCGATGTTGATGACTTGGCCCTTTTTGAAAAAAAATTTAAAAAAAAATCAAATTTTCAAAAGAAATTTTTTTTTAGAAAAAAAAATAACAATGAGGGCACAAGCGGGGGGAAGAAACAGGAAGATATTAGGTGTTCTGAATGTGAGGGTAAAGGGAATAAGGCACATGAGTTTCCCACTAGGCATAAGGGAAAGGGAAAGAAAGTTACAAATAAAGCCATTCTTAGCGATAGTAACGTTGAGTCTGTTGATTCAGTGGGAGAATCACCCCATAAACCATGTGTTGCATTCATGGCTTGTCACGTTAGCACTTCTAGTTTGTCCCACGTTGATGAGGACATATCTAAACTTGAAAGCCTCGATGATGTTTCGATTCATTCTGGGGATAGTGTGAGTGAGGATGAGATTTTTAGTGAGGGAGAAGGTGGTCTCCAAAAGGCATTTAGTGATATTTACACTGAAACTTTGAAAATGAAAAAGCTAAATAACGATTTGTCTCTTAAGGTATTAGATTTAGAGAAGGAAGTGAGAGTTTTGAGAAAGTGTGAGGCATTGCTAAGTCAACTCATGAAGGAGAAGATTTCTTTATTTGAGTAGTTGATCATTTTGAGGTCGGGAAAATACCGATTTGATCAACACCGTGGCTAGTCTTACGAGAGATCTTCAATATTCATTGGAGACTCGTGAGAAACTTGAAGCCCGCGTATCTTAAGTCAAGTGCGATCTCGAATGTGTCCGGGAGGTCAAGGTAACTTAAGAGTACACATCTAAGAAGTTTGGAAAGATGCTCCTCGATCCCGTTTTAGGTAACTTCAAGAGGAAAGTAATCCATTATGACGGTGCATCCACTTCACATGTCACACCAGAGATGGTTCCTGAGTTTGTACTGGATCCTTATGGCTATAGACCTAACCCACATAGGAGAGATCCTCCTAGACATTTTTACATAGGTGGACCCCAAGCCCATTTAAGTTTGTACCCATTTCAAACAAAGAGGTCACCTTAGAGAGTATTATTTTGAGCTAGGGAGAGTGTGGTATATGTATATTCCCTGATATGCTCACGCATCAGTTCCCACATCCACTCCCTCAGTTATTACTCTGCATGTTCCCGCACATTATTTGAGAGATTTTGAGAGTTTTTGAGAGGAAGTTGAGTATTTACTCAAGATTTCACAAAATTTGATGGAAGTTTTTCATTGGATGTCATCTCCTTTGTGGAACTCCACTAGGCCTAATGATTGAGGTTGAAACTTGTTTTCTAGCATAAGGTGATTTTAATGCCCACATCTTATATACCTAATGCTAATGTGTACTGCCATTGTACCTATATTTAGCTTTTTGAAATTTTAGAAAAATCCAAAAAGAGTTTTGTTTTTTTGAAAATTTTGAAAAAATACAAAAACATTTTTGACTTCTTTTAAGAAAAAGTGAAAAAGACAAAAATATTTTATTTTGGTAAAAGTTTTGAAAAAGACAAAAGGAGTTTTTTATATGTTTACACCTTAGTCACCCATTCATTCTATATCCACGTGACTGTTTTAGAGTGTTTTGAGACGTGACATCATTTCATATATGTTCTTAATAATGTGTGGAGTCATTAAGATGTAAGTTGATGATAACTTACTACATGTTTGACTCCTTGTCTCCTTTATTGCACATGAGCTTATATGAGTATTAGACTTACCTGTCAAAAATATCGATCATTGTGTTTTCATCTCAATTTTGCTTTAAGACGAACCAAATATGAACAACTAGATTAAAAGTTGTGCATGTAAGAACCATTGACCGGATTTAAAATCATTTTTCCTGTAAAACTATTATATATTAAGCAATGGAATGGGCTTTTAAAGTCAAAGTATTTGCATTAAAAGCCACCATTTACAAAGAAAAGAGCCAAAAAAGATAAGAGGCACATAAAAATAGATGTGGCAGGCCAATTTTGATTGAACATTGATGCTTCACTACAAATGAGCAATAATTTCTTCAAAATAAGTAAAAGAATAACTGCTATATGTGAGATTTTGAGAGAGTAAAGTTGAAGATCAATGGGTCTACACAAACTACAAAAATCTCGAGAAAATGTTACATAGTTTTGGGCATCATTGGGGTGAAAATCACTTGCGGTCTTGATTTTTCGATTAGGTTAAGTCAATCTCTCACGAGTTTTCCATTTTTACACATAAGATACACTTTGAGATCTTTTGTTAGTGCTGTCTCAATCCTTCATGCACATTTGTTATGTTTTTCTATGGTTATTAACATATGGAATATGTTCGCACCTCTATATTTCGTTTCCATGATTCTAGTATATTTGTTTCTCTATAGTGTGTTGTATTTGTAAAATTTTACACTTGAAAAATTCAAAAATAGTTGGTGCATGTGTAGCCAATTTTGTTATCATTGCATGTTCATCATTTCTATATCTTTGTGATAATATCTACCACTCATATGTGAAGTTCTCTATATGTTATGTTTAGTTTATTTTCCTTTGTCTATTTTGTATAAAAATGAGGAGCCAAAATTAAGGGGTAGTTTGATTTTTTAGATTTACATATTTTTATTTTATGTTTCAAACTCCATGCATCATAGGTATTTTTTCCTCTCATGTGTATAGGTTCCCTTAGGCATTGCTTTCTAAGATCAAGTAGATCAAAGGAAGATCAAGAAAATAATATCAAGAAGAATAAGAGGTGGAGATTGAAGCCAAAGTTTACTTATCTATGCAATTACATTTCTAGGGTTCAGGAAGGGTATTAGAATTTTTGAGATTTTTTTGTAGTTTCGGTTAAGTTTTGTATTGAAATAGCCAAAGGGGGAGATTTGTACGGGAAAATAGTTTAGCTTAGGAGTAGTATCCGTTTTATTTTCCACTATGACACATTTGGCATATTTCGTTACAAATAAAGACGTTCTGACATGATGAACCAAATCTCCAACATCTCCAAAGTTCAAGACTTCTTCACATTATGAACGTATAAATCGTTTAGGTTTTTAAATTTATTAACATTTATATTTAAGATATTTTTCATTAAAGTTTTTATAAAAATCGAGACAAATTTTTGCAGAGGCAAAAATTATTTTTTTTATTGAGGTCGTTCAAACGAGATGTCAATATCATTCGAAAGAAATGGAGATTTTGTTTGAAATCTCATTTGATCATTTCTTCGAATGAACATCCAACAAGGGTGTATATTTTGAATTCATTTCAATCTCATTAGAAACTGGTTCTAACTATATTGAAGTCTCATTTGAGCGAACTCTGTTTTTGTTCAAACGAGATGAAATTCTTATTAAAACGACTTCTACATTCATTTGAATGAATTTTAATGCCTCGAAATTTATTTACGGCCTATAAATGCCTATTACGTAAAGATTTTAATAGAGACTTCTGATAAAACCCAAACTGCATATTTATTGCAATAGTCCTCATTCATTTTAGGTCAAAACACCATTTGATTTGCAAAATAACCTCCCTAATATACTTGTGAACCTTTTAAAACTCTAAATAGTTTCATACCTAATATATACTAGTGAAGAGAGATCTCTACTACTGACCTTAGGACCCGAGTGATCACTGCTGATGAGAAGGCTGATTGGCGGATACTGAGAGTGGACCGCCACTTGTGGACTATGCTAGATGTGAGTGGTTTTCTTTAGAGAGTTTTACGAGTAACTTGTCTTGTAAAACTATCGAAAGTTCATAAATAAAGGGTTTTCCCTAAAAAGGGACTTTTCCCCATATCTCTTTGTGATTGCATGCATAGTTTAATCCCTGTGTTTGGAACGATCATCACATGAAAATCTAATTTAATCAAAGATTAAAATTTGGAAAAAAATAGACTTGTGTTTGGAGGAATTTAATTAAATAATTTATCTCATTAAGACCGCGAGCACTCTCACTATTCATTAACGGAATTTTTCTTCAGGGCACTTTATGCTTGAGCAGGACATATTATCGAAAGTTAACTTACATGACTCCAAATTAATATTTATTAGCAGGTAAATGAAAATGGTTCCTTAAATAAGATTAGGCACTCTTCATCATTAACATCCACATTAGTTGGGTCATGGCTGAAGGCCATGACCAATGTCGAACAACTTTAAAGGTGAATCATGGATTTGGGTCATGACCATAGTGAAATATTGGTCACACATAGGTCACGAATTTGGTCCGTAACCAATTGGTCACGACCCTCCTCTATGACCATGCACCATATACAGCTTCATTCAATGGTCAGTGACTATGTCATTTGTTTAAGGACCAGGTCTGTGACCCGTGATTTGGGTCACGTCTATTTTAGTCACTGATAAAATCCGTGACCCATGGACCTGGTCACGACCCAAATCTATGACCATCCGCATAATTTCTTATAGTGTATAGAGATGAGATGAGCCTCCTCTTTTCAGCCGCATTCCTCCCTTCTTATCCAACCTTGGTAACTTCTTTGGAGGGTGTAGGGCTACTAGGTTAAACCCCTAATCCCATATATCCGCTTAATACCATCTTTTGTTCCTCCAAAGAAACCCATAATAATATTCGGATTAGTCCAAAATATCCGCTAAGGGTATACCTATCCCCCGAGCCCAACTTAATATATTTAAAATTTCTAAATGAGTTCTCAAATCACTCTAAAATTCACCTAAACCATGTATGCCACAAATTACACATTTTGTTATGTTTAATCATGAGATAATCCTAATTCAAGTAAAATGCAATTTAATTATCTTCGAATATTCACATTCAGCATAATTGAATCACATAATCATGCATATCATATTCAAGCAATTTATTCACATAGTTTATTTATTTAATATATTTACCACTTCAAATCTTATAAAAATATGGGGTGTTTCATTTTTTAAATGTTCTTTCATTCCTGTATGAGTTTGAGTATTAATTAATTTATAATTAAAAAGCTATATTCGATTATTGCATGTTTATAAAATTATTTTTATACTGAGTGCGTGTTGTTTTGTGAAACAAAAATTATTTTCTGAAAATTAAAAAAAGTAAATTTCTTTGTTAACTATTTATAAAATTTATTTATATACACATGTTATAACTATGACATAATATATTTTTATGCTAATTCATTAAAACTGTTTAGTGTTATTTCATGTGTATTATTAACGTAAAAGTCAATATAGTTTAAATGTTTTATTGAATAAGAACACACTGACTATATTTATATAAATTTTCCCTCATATATCCTATGAAAAAAATATTATCATAATTTACGTTCAAAACAGAAAGGACTTCTACTTCTGGTTGGCCTATTGAGGTTGTGTGAAATGTTTGAAAAGTTTAGAGGGGCTAATTTTAAACGTTGGAAACATTAAATATTATTTTATTTAACAACTTGGAACTTGACTAAATTTCTTAACAAAGAGGCACCATCTTTAAAATAAGTTGAGACTGACAAGCATGTAATTGTTGTAGTGGATGTATGAAAATATTCTGATTTTCTATGCAAGAATTATATCCTCAACGAAAAACATATTGTAAAATGTGTATAGCCCTCTTAAAACGGCTAAAGAGGTAAATGAGTCTTTGGACAAAAAATACAAAATGAAAAATGCCGGAATGAAGATTTTCATTATCAGTAGATTCTTGGATTTTAAAATGGTTGATTCAAAGACTGTCATAAAGCAAGTGCAAGAGATCCAACTTATTTTCCATGAAATACTTTTGTAAATATGGAATTGAGTGAATCACTCCAAGTGGCTGGAATGATTGAGAAATTTCCACCATCTTGGAAAGATTTGAAAAATTATTCGAAACATAAATGTAAAGAAATAGGGCTTGATGACTTAATTGTGATATTAAGGGTTGAAGAGGATATTCGTGCATCCGAGAAGAAAACTAAAAATCCTACAAATTCCAAAGAACACGTTGTGGAAGAAGAGAAAGGTAGAAAGAATAAGAAAAATAGCATGTGAACCAAGGTGGTCATTTCAAAGAAACAAAAGGTGGGAACTTTAAGAAGTTCTATGGAAAATGTTTTGTGTGACAAGTCGGGACATCGTGAAAAAATAAAGGGAATAAGAAACATAAGTATGCACATACCAATGTCACTAAAGTTGAGAACCTTTGAGACAATATTATCAACTTAAGCCTTTAGATTGTAGTGTTTAAAGTTAATATGGTGGGAAATAATAGAGAACGGTGTGTGGACACTAGGTCCACTTATCATATATGTTCTGACAAGAATATGTTTACTTCCTACCAACACATTGATAACGAGGACCAACTTTTCATAGAAGATTCTTCTACTTAGAAGGTTGAAGGCAACGAAAAATTTATATTCAAAATGACTTCGAGAAAGGAAATTACTCTCAATGACATGCGTTATGTCCCAGACATTCGAGACTTGGTTTCTGAATCCTTAGCTTATCAAGAAGGGATTTAAACTAGTATTTGAATCTGACCAATTGTGCTTATTAAAAGTGGCATATATGTGGGGAAAGGCTATTTAAGCGGTGGGATTTTTAAAATCAATGTAATGATTGTGATGTATATAAATAATAAGAAGAATGTATATTCTGCTTATTTACTTGAGTCTTATAATGCATGGAATAATAGATTAGGTCACGTTAATTATGATATTATTCGTAGATTAATTAATTTAGACTCAATACCTAAATTTTTATTGACTCAAATCGTAAGTGTGAAACTGATGTGAAATCATAGTTAACTAAAACCCATTTTCTAACTATTGAAAGAAGCACGAATCCTCTTGAGTTAATTCATAGTGATATATGTGATTCGAAATTTGTTCAAACAAGAGGTGAAAAAAAGTATTTTATTACTTTTATTGGTGATTGCACAAGATATTGTTATGTTTACTTTCTTCGAAGTAAGGATGAGGCTTTTAATGTCATAAAAAATTATAAAACTGAAGTTGAGAATCAATTTAGCAAAAAAAAAGTAAAGTGTTTTGAAATGATGAGGTTGTGAATATGATTCCTCTTTTGAACAATTTTGATCGAAACATGGATTATTCATGTAACTTATTCTCCTTACTCACCTCAATCTAATGGTATTGCTAAATGCAAAACGCAAACTCTAAAAGAGATGATGAATGAAATGTTGATAAGTTCAGGTTTACCTCATAACTTGTGGAAGGAAGATTTTCTTTCTATAAACTATCTTCTTAATAAAATGCCTCATAAGAAAACATATAAGACACCATATGAATTGTGGAAAGGATCAAAACCTTCTTACAAATACCTCAAAGTGTGGGGGTGTCTTGTAAAGGTGGTGGTTCTTGATTCTAAAAGGATTAAAATAAGACCAAAAAATATTGATTGCACCTTCATTGGTTATGCAATTAATATTAGTACATATTGATTTCTTGTTCATAAATCAAGGATTCTTAATATACACGTAAACACTATTATTGAATCTAGAAATGCATATTTTTTTCGAAGATAAATTTTCTCATAATAAAGTTGTTGATTCAAGTTCTTCTAAAAGAACTTATGACACTGCATTTAGTAGTCATCAAAATAATGTTGATAACAAATATGTTGAAAAATATGATGACTTCAAACCTAGATGCACTAAAATGACAAAGACTTCAAAGTCATTTGACCCAGATTTTCTAACCTATATGTCAGAAAGTGAGCTTAGTAGATTTGAAGAAGCGGTGTTAACTCTAGAAGCTCCATTCTGGAAAAAGGCTGTCAATAGTAAAATTCCACCATACTTGGGAATTAGTGGATATTCCACCATTTAATAAACCTCTTGGGTGCAAGTGTATATTTAAGAGAAAATTAAAAGTGGATGGATCAATTGAAAAATACAAAGCTAGACTCGTAGCTAAAGGCTATAAGTACAAGGAAGGATTGGATTATTTTAATACTTACTCACACATTACGAGAATAACATCCATTCAAATGTTAATAGCTATTGTAGCGTTATGTAATCTTGAGATACATCAAATGGATGTGAAAATTGCATTCTTAAATGGAGAGTAAAATGAAGAGATATACGTGAAACAACCATAAGTTTTTAGAGTTTCAGGGCAAGAAAAGAAAGTGTGTATATTTATTAAGTCCCTTTATGGATTAAAACAATAACCTAAACAATTGCATGAGAAGTTTGACAATGTAACAGTGTCAAATGGATTTAAAATAAATGAGTGTGATAAATGTGCTTACATTAAAAACATTCAAAGTGGTTATGTCATTATTTGTCTAAATGGCGATTATATGCTTATAATTCTAAGTAATAAGCATATCATTAAATATATTAAGAGAATCTTTTCCAGTAAATGTGATATTAAAAATATGGGTATTGCATATATTATATTAGCAATTAAAATTTCTAAAATATCGGATGATCTTGTCTTGTCTCAATCCAATTATATTGAGAAGATGTTTGATAAGTTCGATAAAGGTAGTGATAGCATAGCTAAAACACCTATTGACCCAAATCTTCATTTGTATAAAAATACCGAGAATGGTATATCTCAATTAGAGTACCCTCGTATCATAGGCAGTTAATGTATGTCATGAACTACACTCGACTAGATATTGCATACTCGGTTAACAAATTGAGTAGGTATATAAGTAATCAAGGGAACGAGCATTGGAAATCCATAATAAGGGTTCTTAGATATCTAAGACATATCCTTAACCATGGATTGCACTACCCAAGATATATAGTCGTACCTGAAGGGTATAATGATGCTAATTGAATTATTAATTCGAAGGATTATAATTCTGTAATCCCCCGTGATTTTTAATGATTTTTAAAATGGGGTATATTTTAAATTAATGGATTAATTGGATTTTATTAGTAATTAATTCATTTGGGTTTTATTCGAATTGTGGATATTAAAATGAATGATTCTGAATATTACTTAAAGATATTTAGGTAATATATGAATGTGATGCTATTGATATGGCTGTGTGATATTGATTTAGTAATTTGGATTTTTAGTCAGGCGCGGTATGGGACGTGTCGGGACTAATTTGTTTAAATTAAAAAGAAAATTTATTTTCTATCGACCTTATAGTCATTTTGACTACGTCGTTGCATCCGAAAGGTTTGAAATAGTCAAAAAAGTCTATTTGGATGTTGGATTTGGGTCTCGGGTCATTTGGAAATGAAAAGATACCCAAAAAGGACGTTTTGGTTATATTTACAGAAGGGATGAATAGTGATTTCGAGTTTTGTCTTATGATAAGTATTTGGAGATTAGTTAAACGTGGGTTCATTCATCTCTTCTACACAAAATTTAAAGGTCATCTTCTTAGAGAAAGTGAAAGGTTGCTTGGAGAAAGAAAAACTTGCTTGGAAAGGAGGAGAACCAAAGGTCAAAGGTCACCACCACCAACCACCATCGGAAGTTGGCTGGAGAAGGGAGAACCACCTGTGATATACTACACCAAAGGATCAGACCTTCATTAGAGGCAAGTGTTTGATAATTGCAATTTAAGTTCATATATTGTCCATGTTAGAATAGTTATATAAAGAGATGATTTTTCATGTTTGGAAGATGAAAGGATAGAGTTGTTA
Organism: Sambucus nigra; assembly: GCA_949130495.1. Classification (NCBI taxonomy): domain Eukaryota; kingdom Viridiplantae; phylum Streptophyta; class Magnoliopsida; order Dipsacales; family Adoxaceae; genus Sambucus; species Sambucus nigra. The sequence continues at coordinate 713,504,502 of OX422210.1, forward strand.
ATGGATTTCTGGAAACTGAATATATATAGGAATCAAACTCATGTTGTAGGTAGATAGTAATCCACGAAATAATCATAAATCTATTGAAGAAATTATGGAAACCATTGATGTGTTCTTGAAGATATTATGTTGATAATTTTCTGGAAAAATAGGTTATAAACATGCTTTTAATTCAATCTCTTGATGATTCTAGGATGTTTAGATGATTAGAAATCATTTATATATGTTGATATATCATGTAGTAAGGATTATAAGTCATTTGGGTTGGTAATATAAAGGTTTGAATTATAAAAAATGGTTAAACCCGTAGTAGAAGAAATGCAAAAAAACTGGGTTGTTACCTGGACGATCGATCGATCGACCTCCCCAGAATTGTTAAAGTTGTTTCTTTTTAATGATGGTTCTTATCCCAAATCTTTTGTAGATCTTTGGTGATTATTATTGGATATTATGGGACTTAGGAAGGTTCAGTAAGCTCTAGTTAAGAGTCGAATTGATTTGATTGGGATTTAATTGATTAGAATGATGATAATTAAATTGAAAGAAATTTCGGTTGCTAAATGAATTTGTTGGATTCTAATTGGCATTCTTGAGGATTAAGGATATGTCCAGTAGGGGAGATTTAATATAACACCTGGGTAGCCTTAGGGTTACAATTTGAATATCAAGGACTGAGTTTAAGCTCATTATTGATTTTGCAAGGATCAAGTGTAGTACAAGCCCTTAGAGGTATGGCTCCTGGATAGAGATGGGAGTTTAGATCACATTTGGTTGAAAGAGGGGATGAGGTTATACCGGTTGCGTATTTGAAGTTGAAGGATCTCCACGTTCGACAAATTTAGGTAGTAGTGTATTGGAGGGGTTCCTTGTTTGGATTTCGCTTTGCAAGACGTTCCGCGCATGAACCTTAATGATGTCGGGAGTGGAGAGATGTTAAAGGATGCGAGGATGTTGGTTTTCTTGATAAGTCATATCGGGTGAATGAAACACTATAGACTATGAGTCATGTGATGATGGTATTCAATCCTAGTTGATAGAGGATGTGTTTATAAAAGATTTGAAACTATCGGTTTTAACCTTAATTAAAGGGAGAGTCTAATTCGTAGTAATTCGGGAGATATGACGATATGGACCAGTAGGTTATTAGTGACTTCTTACTGAATATATGTTGAGGAAAACCTATTTGAACCCTGAGTATTGAGTGAGGCTCGGGGATAATTAAATTAAGAAGTAAAGTTATGATATTTTAATACGTAGGATTTGAGAGATATAATGCTACGTATGGGAACTATCTTAGGGTAATGTGAGTACCTGGTTGATATTATATTATAGGTATGATAATGCCTATTTGATTGATTGATGAATTATGTGTATGACGTACCTAGCTTACTTGCTATCGATGGGGAGGTTTGCGCGTGAGGGCAGTCATATCCTGATGAATCCATGGGATCTTTGATTTGTCGCTCAAGAACATAGGTCTATGAAAGACTTATCGGGGAGTTGATAAATTCGCTGACTGTGGGTACGTAGGTATGTGTGTGACCCAGGGATACGAGAACTATGTTCACCTCCAATTTATGTATTGATGTTTGTGGTTCGAGGAATCCTTACCGAACCTTTAGTCCCCTATTCGGCGACCTGTGATACCGGGACATGATAGCAGAGTAATGCATTGCACCGTATATATATATATAATGAATTGTATGAATGTGTATAGGGTGGTTAAATTATCTACTGTGTGATAATTGTAGATAACGGTGAATTGAGAAAAGAATTGAAATAAGTTAATGAATATTTATTGAAGAGCTTAATTCATATTAATGAGAAACGATTCATATTAATGAGAAACGAATATTAATGATTATACTACGTATGGTATGGGACATATGGGGTTATGATATGGGATAGAATTATATTATGGAAACTAGTTAGGAGGAACCATTAACTAGGAGGTTAATAGGTAGCAAGTGAGAGTTGGATACTAACATGTACATAATAAATGCTTTATTCCACTTGTTAAATACTTGCTGTTTTCAAAATCATTTTCACATCGGGCTCTGACCCGTTTCCTTGCATAGTTTCTTTTTTATTGTGCCTTCTATATCAGGTGTCCAGCAGCAGGGATGACAACCTTAGCGGATTATGACGAGCTATGGAGCTATGGGGTTTTGATTAGACGCCTATCTTCATTTGATTCACAGTATTCTTTTAGTTAGGGCATGTCGCTCAAAGGATTTCAGTTATCACTTTCTATCTGAGTCAAATACTATTGTATTCGTGTCATTTTAATACATTTATGTATCGTTGGGATTACTGTATTGGATTATTATATGGGAATGTTTATTCCAGTTGCATTTAAATTCTTTTGCATTATCTGTTCGGTTATTTGTGTTGAAGAATAATTTGTGTTATGTTATTCTTAAACTAAAAATGGATTTTGTTGAATTAAAATTTGGAAAGTTTTTAACACCTGCTTAATTGGGTATTGGGTGAGTTGTAAATATTTTCGACAGTGATGCTAAGAATGAGCCAACTGTATATTCTGTTTTAATTTGGTATGGGACTGGCCACGCGATATTTAATTAGGCGGGGTGTTACAGGTGGTATCATTGCATCAAGTTCTAGTGTCCTTTAAGGTCTGTACAACTTACTGTGTTTTCAGCTTAGCGTTCTTTGATGTAGAGCCTATGTTTAGGATTGTTGATTTCCTTGGTGAGATTTTGTTCTCCTGCTATCACGTATATATTAGTGAATATTATTTGCTTTCGGACATGTTCGTACAAGAAGTATGGCAGATGAGGGCCATTGGACGGATAGTAGAGGTTGTACTTAGGAGGTTATGAAGTATGTTCGAGTATGATGACCGTAGTCGAGGTCAACCCTATTATCAAAAATTGAGGAGTGTCATCAGTAGAAGTTCTTGAAATGCAGGAATTGTGTGTGTTACCTAACGAAGGCAATATATTCAAAGGCTTGGGCATATTGTGGTGTGTGGTGAACTAGGACTGGAAATTTGGGGTAAAATTTTTCTTGACTCATCGGAGCAAAGTTATAATAGTGGGAGTCAACAACCACCACCCGCGAATGAGGGTATATTTTCTGTTTAAGGAGTTATGAGGCGCATACTGATTTTTGTAGTGATTAATATTGTGTGGGCAAATAGGGTTGCTAAACTTAGCCTATAGCATTGTTATTTACGTAGACTCACCAAGGGGTATGGGACACCTATATTTTCATGCCATCACGTGAGTCTGATTTTTATCAAGGAATTACTTACTTTAGGCATGTCCGAACACGATATGACTATCGACATGGATTGACTTGTGGTATATAAGAGCGTATGTACTACTATAGCCAGCATTTTGTCTTTTATAAGAGAGTAGATGAGTAGACTTTTATTTGAAATCGATAAAACCTGCAGAGAGGTTATAAACTATTGACTAAGGACCTGAGGAGTTTCGATGATCGACTACTTTAGGTAGTAGTATATTGAGGGGTTCCTTGTTTGGATTTCGCTTACGAGACACCCCACGCATGAAACTAATAACCGTTGGGAGTCGAAGTAAGTTAGGTCTTTAGGATATGAGTTTATAACCTTTGTGATAAATATTATAATGAAAGTTGTACGATAGGGTGTATGAGCGCCCTGGATGGTCGAATTGTAGTAGTTTTCAAAATTATGAAACTGTAAGTAGCTGTGACTTCAGGACATATATGTTTAATACGTGAGGATCATTTTTCCCAAACTTTGTCACAAGGATGGTATAGGGAAGATTGCGTAAAATTTAAAATTCGATTCAGTTGAAACTGTATGGTGAGGCTTGGTGTATAACATCAATGGGGGATTTTCGATAATGTTGTATGGGCGGTACTACTTAGATTTCTTGCGATGTGAGATTTATACTCAGAGTTGACCTTACCGGTATGACTGTCTTTTCGAATTTCGGAACGAAATTCTGTTAAGGGGGGAAGTATGTAATACCCCGTGATTTTTAATGATTTTTAAAATGGGTTATATTTTAAATTAATGGATTAATTGGATTTTAATAGTAATTAATTCATTTGGGTTTTATCCGAATTGTGGATATTAAAATGAATGATTATGAATATTACTTAAAGATATTTAGGTAATATATTAATGTGATGCTATTGATATGGCTGTGTGATATTTATTTAGTAATTTGGATTATTAGTCGGACACGGTATGGGACGTGTCGGGACTAATTTGTTTAAATTAAAAAGGCAATTTATTTTGTATCGACCTTATCGTCATTTTGGCTACGTCGTTGCATCCGGAAGGTTTGAAATAGTCAGAAAAGTCTGTTTAGATGTTGGATTTGGGTCTCGGGTCATTTGGAAATGAAAAGACACCCAAAAAGGGCATTTTGGTTATATTTACAAGAGGGATGAATAGTGATTTCGAGTTTTGTCTTATGATAAGTATTTGGAGATTAGTTGAACGTGAGTTCATTCATCTCTTCTACACAAAATTTAAAGGTCATCTTCTTAGAAAAAGTGAAAGGTTGCTTGGAGAAATAAAAACTTGCTTGGAAAGGAGGAGAATCAAAAGTCAAAGGTCACCACCACCAACCACCACCGGAAGTTGGCTGGAGAAGGGAGAACCACCTGTGATATACTACACCAAAGGATCAGGCCTTCATTAGAGGTAAGTGTTTGATAATTGCAATTTAAGTTCGTATATTGTCCATGTTAGAATAGTTATATAAAGAGCTGATTTTTCATGTTTGGAAGATGAAAGGATAGAGTTGTTAATGGATTTCTGGAAACTGAATATATATAGGAATCAAACTCATGTTGTAGGTAGATAGTAATACACGAAATAATCATAAATCTCTTGAAGAAATTATGCAAACCGTTGATGTGTTCTCGAAGATATTATGTTGATAATTTTCTAGAAAAATAGGTTATAAACATGCTTTTAATTCAATCTCTTGATGATCTAGGATGTTTAGGTGATCAGAAATCATTTATATATGTTGATATATCATGTAGTAAGGATTATAAGTCATTTGGGTTGTTAATATAAAGGTTTGAATGATAAAAAATGGTTAAACCCGTAGTAGAAGAAATGCAGAAAAACTGGGTTGTTACCTAGGCGATCGATCGATTGACCCCCTGCCTTCGATCGATCGACCTCCCCATAATTGTTAAAGTTGTTTCTTTTAAATGATGGTTCTTATCCTAAATCTTTTGTAGATCTTTGGTGATTATTTATTGGATATTATGGGACTTAGGAAGGTTCAGTAAGCTCTAGTTAATAGTCGAATTGATTTGATTGGGATTTAATTGATTAGAATGATGATAATTAAATTGAAAGAAATTTCGGTTGCTAAATGCATTTGTTTGATTCTAATTGGTATTCCTGAGGATTAAGGATAGGTCCAATAGGGGAGATTTAATATAACACCTGGGTATCCTTAAGGTTACAATTTGAGTATCAAGGACTGAGTTTAAGCCCATTATTAATTTTGCAAGGATCAAGTGTAGTACAAGCCCTTAGAGGTATGGCTCTTGGATAGAGGTGGGAGTTTAGATCACATTTGGTTGAAAGAGGGGATGAGGTTATACCGGTTGCGTATTTGAAGTTGAAGGATCTCCACGTTCGACAAAGTTAAGTAGTAGTGTATTGGAGGGGTTCCTTGTTTGGATTTTACTTTGCGAGACGTTCCACGCATGAACCTTAATGACGTCGGGAGTGGAGGGATGTTAAAGGATGTGAGGATGTTGGTTTTCTTGATAAGTCATATCGTGTTAATGAAACACTATAGACTATGAGCCATGTGATGATGATATTCAATCCTAGTTGATAGAGGATGTGTTTATAAGAGATTTGAAACTATCGGTTTTAACCATAATTAAAGGGAGAGTTTAATTCGTAGTAATTCGGGAGATATGACGATATGGACCAGTAGGGTATTAGTGACTTCTTACTGAATATATGTTGAGGAAAAACCTATTTGAACCTTGAGTAGTGAGTGAGGCTCGGGGATAATTAAATTAAGAAGTAAAGTTATGATATTTTAATACGTAGGATTTGAGAGATATAATGCTACGTATGGGAACTATCTTAGGGTAATATGAGTACCTGGTTGATATTATATTATAGGTATGATAATGCCTATTTGATTGATTGATGAATTATGTGTATGACATACCTAGCTTACTTGCTATCGATGGGGAGGTTTGCGCGTGAGGACAGTTATATCCTGATGAATCCATGGGATCTTTGATTTGTCGCTCAAGAACATAGGTCTATGAAAGACTTATCAGGGAGTTGATAAGTCCGCTGACTGTGGGTACATAGGTATGTGCGTGACCCATGGATACGAGAACTATGTTCACCTCCAATTTATGTGTTGATGTTTGTGGTTCGAGGAATCCTTACCGAACCTTTAGTCCCCTATTCGGCGACTTGCGATACCGGGACGCGATAGCAGAGTAATGCATTGCATCGCAGCTGTGACTCGGGGTGCCGTATTATATATATATATAATGAATTGTATGAATGTGTATATGGTGGTTAAATTATCTACTGTGTGATAATTTTAGATAACGGTGAATTGAGAAAAGAATTAAAATGAGTTAATGAATATTTATTGAAGAGCTTAATTCAAATTAATGAGAAACGATTCATATTAATGAGAAACGAATATAAATGATTATACTACGTATGGTATTGGACATACGGGGTTATGATATGGGATCGAATCTTATTATGGAAACTAGTTAGGAGGAACCATTAACTAGGAGGTTAATAGGAAACGTTAAGTGTGCACTCTAGTTGAGAGGTGAGAATAGCAAGTGAGAGTTGGATACTAACATGTACATAATATATGCTTTATTCCACTTGTTAAATACTTGCTGTTTTCAAAATCATTTTCACATCGGGCTCTAACCCGTTTCCTTGCAAATTTCTTTTCTATTGTACCTTCTATATCAGGTATCCAGCAGCAGGGATGCCAACCTTAGCGGATTTTGACGAGCTATGGAGCTATGGAATTTTACCTAGACGCCTATCTTCATTTGATTCATAGTATTCTTTTTGTTAGGGCATGTCGCTCAAAGGATTTCAGTTATCACTTTCTATCTAAGTCAAATACTATTGTATTCGTGTCATTTTAATACATTTATCTATTGTTGTGATTACTGTATTGGATTATTATGTGGGAATGTTTATTCCAATTGCATTTAAATTCTTTTGTATTATCTGTTCGGTTATTTGTGTTGAAGAATAATTTGTGTTGTGTTATTCTTAAACTAAAAATGGATTTTGTTGAATTAAAATTTGAAAAGTTTTTAACACCTGCTTAATTGGTTATTGGGTGAGTTGTAAATGTTTTTGACAGTGATGCTAATAATGAGCCAACTGTATATTCTGTTTTAATTTGGTATGGGACTGGCCACCCGGTATTTAATTAGGCGGGGTGTTACAAAATCCATAAGTGGTTATGCATTTATACGTTGTAGTGTTACTATGTCTTGGAAATCCTCAAAACAAACTTGTACTACTGGGTCCACTATGGAATTTAAATTTATAGCTTCAGATAAACACAGAGAAGAAGTAGAGTGGCTTCGACACTTTTTAGAGGATATTCTAATGGGGCTAAAATATGTACCTTAAATTTGCAAAAATTGTGATAATTTACCGACAATTGGCAGAGCATAGAGTCTTATGTATAATGATAAGTCTTGACATATACATCGAAGACATAATAATGTTAAACAACTCCTCTCTAATGGAATTAATTCCATTGATTATAATATGCCCGAGGACAATATAGAAGATACGTTAACTAAAGGTTTGAATGGAGAGCAATTATATAATTTATCAAGGGGAATGATATTAAAGCCTATTAAATAAAGGAACCGAGTTGGGTCGAGTTCAAGTTGAGATTATTTAATCTCATTTATTAAATTAACTTGAAATTATATTTGATCTCGATTCATTTACTAAATGAACTAGCCAAACACGAGCTTTAAACGAGCCGAACATGAGCCCGACTTGAACCAATCAGTTTTAAAAGGTCTAATTGAGATCCTTTATGCCTTAAAACTCAAGATTGAGTCGAGCCTAACGATTATAATTTTTTTAACAAGATAAAAATTGTGTTCAATCTCGATATGTATGCTTAACAAATGAGACGACATCGAACTTTAATCAAGATGAGCTTGATCTATTCACAAAAATCTCAGTTCGCTTGCAACCTTAACCATACCTAGTTGACTGGAGATCCTAAAATCTAGGGTCAAAGAGATAATTTAATCTTGACTGATTCTTCAAAGTGAGCACTGATGAGTTTCTAACTCATACCTATTCTTATGATGAAACTGTGATGCCTACAAAATAAGTAAGGATAGGCTTAGCTTTTAATAGCTCCTATAACTTATAAATTAAATAGGGTATAGTACGATACCCTTAATCGAAAGTCATCTATGTGAGTGTGAAGGGTATAATTTAATGAGAACTTTGAAAGGCCAAAATTCTATAAAGCACTTATGCAGCTAGGAGTTGTTCAGGGTCAAAATGGATAAAAAAAAACTGTGTTCGAAGAATTACTGTGTGAATTCCATTGTCTTAGTTTACACCAAAAACTGAACAGTTCAAGACATCGCATTCACTGGTCAGTAAGTAAATCCGGTAGTTTTCACTAAGGTCGATTCAAGTCCAAAAGCTATATTTCTCGATACATGATTTCTTTTATAGAACTCTCTTTGTGTTAACATAGTCTTTTATGTTGACCCAACTAGTTTTATTAATACAGGGGATTGTTGGAATTTATTTTATTTAATTGAGATGATAAAATTAGATTTTGCTCAACTTTAGGTTTAATTTAATATAGGACCCACGTGTCTTTCGAGACAGATCGAAGTGTTAGCGTGTTCTTCTCCACGAGGAGTATAACGTGGTATACTCACATGTGTAAAATCATAAATTAATGAATAAGAAGTTGTATCTCAAAGTACCCACTTGGAACATGGAATTTGGTTGAAGTGTTATGTTGAAACCAGAGTCCATATAGATAGAATATAATAAATGGGTGTGCCATATAAGGACCCATTTTGGCTTATGGATTTGGTGCTCGTGGGGTATCCTAACTCTTTAAAGGAGGGAGGATCTACATGGTCTTAGACTGGCTTCCAAGCCCACAAGCGCACACTACCTCTTTTATTTAATTTCTAAGTCCAATTTTTTTTATGTGCATTCAATTTTTATATCCCAATTTTAATTTCGTTTTATAATAGTTGTTTTTATAAATTTTGTGATATTTAGGATTGATTTTAAATATTTTTTAATCGCTATTTATTTTAGTATAAACTGGTGGACTGTTTCTCAGTTTTTCTATTGGTTTTAAGACTTTTTTCCTGTCTAAGATTCAGTCCCAATACAGGTCCATAAAAAAGAGTTTCTTCTATTGTTAGATCGAACGTAACTTGAAATTTGGAGTGTTACTGTTGCAAGTCATGATTGTTGTATCTTGGGATATGATTGTCACCGAGTCTGTAGAGCACCATTGTAGGGAAAATCTCATTTTAAGGAGAGAGTGTTTAACACTTCCCTCAGTCAAATAATTTTGTATTATTATCACCATAAGTTTGTTTGTGTTTATTTAAGATTATTATGCATGTATTAAATTATTAGTTTTAATGTATGGCAAAATCATTAATTCAAGTTAAGGATGTATATCTAATTTTAAAAAATGTCTTGTAAATAAGCGTTGCCCTTAGTGGTAAGATTTATGTCACACAAGGTCTTGTTTGCCCATACATCTAGGTTTGGCACCTCTCGTAAAATAGGTTATGTGTAACAACCCGCCTATTTCAATTATGGGTGATCAATCCTTTCCCAAAATATAACTAGCAACTTAGTATGGATAATTCTTAGCACCATTGCTATAGTAACAATAAAACAAAACGAATACAAATAATCCATACAAATATATTAATATATGGAACATCAAGCATAATAAATAATAAGGGTGAACCGAATAAACCATTGGTCACCAAAAACATCATTAGCGTGAACTAAAATAATAACTAAATACAAGTCTGAAAATTAATAAAGGTCTGTGGTGATATAAAGTCTATCATCAACGGGCAACATGTCCAATAGTAGAAAGAAAATGACTGATCCTATCTAGAGCATAAATGAATGAAACGTCTAAGCAAGGATCCATAGCTACCAAGGTCAAGAACAAATCAATCCTTGTTATCCCGGGTACTGCTGATGTGCACCTTAGGTGTAACAAGAAAAATAAGGAAATACAAGAATATGCGGGTAAGAGTCCATAGAGTGAAATATTTTCACAAGTAAATAACTGTTTCAAATCGTTTAAAACCATTGAATATTACTTCAAGATTAACCGGTCACACTCACTTGAGATACACCTCACTCTCAACTATAGTGCGCATCTAACGTGTTTATTTTAATTGTCCTAGTTAAACTACCCGGTCTAACTAGGATACACAACTGTTATGTAAGCCCAACCTAGCTAATACTTTAAATTAGCTAAGTCTGACTACCTTCACTAGGCATTCATTTATAAATAATATTTTAGCGACACACTTGTTATAACCCAAATAATCACGAGATAACATACATATCTACACCCGTGCCATAAATAGATATACACATTATAACATATAAACATACATATGTATCTCTCACTATATATGGATAACTGTATCCCTAGAGTTAGACTCCCCGGATACATTCCTCGTGTGCTTTTCGGCTCCAGGCATCACGCCTCACACCGAACCATCGGGTCAAAATCTCACCACTAATCCCCAAACGAATGCACATATAATGGAGGCGATCATAGACACGCGCTATGGGGTCGTAACTATACTACATTGTAACCAACCGGACTCAAACCAACACATATATTCACACATGGAGTGGCCATGCAATAGTAATATGACTTGGGGAATCAATCCAACACTTATTGGTCAATGCCAAGGTGGACTTCCCACTACGCGCAACCTCATCCGACAACGATACCGAGCATATATGTTTAATAAATAAGTATCATGCACCCTATATATATATATACGCGTCCCTTTAATACGTATATATAATAACTATCGAACCCATACACATATCCCATTGCGCAAGGTTCATCCAAATCCCGAAGTTCATCCCAACTTCCTGATGTATTTACTTAACTAGCCCCCTATCTGAGCACCCTAGTTAATTATTGAGTTCCAACTAATAAGTTTTGATACACATATATTTAATTAAGCATCCACTCACTTAGAGATCTCCCACGTACTCGCTCGAGTTCATAAAAATGTCCAGAATATTTCTATAATCTAAACCAATTTAAAACCATGGTTCATGCGAATGGAACCCCCGTCTCGTTCGAACGTAAAACATTACCTCGTTCGAACAAAAAACCCAACTCGTTTAAAAAAGAGCGGTACCTCATTTGAACGGGATTCGAACGAGGTTCTAACGAGATTTTAGAGGCCACATCTGAAGCCCTCTCTTTTAGGCGGGATTTATTCTCAACCTCCCAACTTCGTTTTTAGGGTTCTCTATACCCAAATTCCCAAAAATTAAGTTCATAGATAATCCATACAACCCAATCCCATTGATATAAACATAAATCTAAGGTGGAAAATATCACCAATTCTAGATTTAAACTCATATATCAAATTAATCATCATGGCCATATCTCTCATTTAAGTTAATTCTTCTCTTGCATTATAACCCAGATATTTTTATCAACCTAAACCAAACCAAATATGTTTGTTATCAAAGATCATGTAATCATTATTAATAGACTTCTTTCTTAGTCGTCAATTATAAGTTTTCATAATCAAAACCCGATTTTTCTAACATAAATGAGAAAATAATTAACTAGAACTAAATGCCACATAAAGCAAGTATTTACTTGCCTTAATGGGTTATAAATCTAACATTCTTCATTCCGGGTTGAATCTTCTCTTCAATATCTTTCCTCCTTGCCTCTTTTCTCTTCTCTAGGGTTCTTTTCTCTCAACCTCGTGTTTGGAAAGTGAAAGGTGGGTTTTCATCCACCTTCCCAAACCCCAATAAGCCTTCTCAATAGTTCAATCCCGTTCTTATCTTTAATTAATAATATAAAATGACCTTCTTTTCCTTATACGACCCTATTTATGTCTTAAAAGCCCCGAAACACAAACACAACACCCGGGGTACCTATTCTGGACTATTTTGACCCTTTTCGAATCATTAGTGTACTCAAAAAGGTCATTCAAAATGACATAACTCTAATTATTCTAACTTTTTATTATCTGGGTCTGTCATGTGTGTACCCTACGCATCTCCCATAAATTATTCATCCGTCGATATAACATCTGATCAACCCATCACTAATTTGACCGTCACTAACACTCATACACAACCAATAATAAATCGTAAGACTATTTATTTATCACACAAGTAAATAATAATTTCAATAAATATTACTCATTTATCTCACTAGTTAATAGTTACCAATTTTCAATTTAATTTTCTCCCGAATAAATTAATAAAATAAAGCAATTAAAATTATGGGGTATTACATTATGGCCATTTTTACAATACAAAATGACCAAATGTCTCGAGATGGTCTAAGTAACTTTAATTAGTTTTTTCTATCTTATTTGGTTTAGGATAAAATATTATATCCCAAATCAAGTAAGTCCTAAATTTATATTTATATCTTTTCCAGCCTCTTAACTTGAGAAATTAGTATACTTTTGTGCAAATAAAATATATTTCAAAATTTTTAAAAAATATTTCACAACTCAAAATAATAAACCCAAATCAAATTGAATGCAAAACTTAAAATTAAGCTTAAAGTCTTCATTGTCTTGCCAATAACTTAATGCAAATTTTTTTTAGGGCAAAGCAAATTATAATACACCACAAAGTATTACGCTCCATTTAATTATTAAGAGTATTATACTATGGAATCATTTTAAAATGAAAATAAAGAACATTATGATCTAATATATGTTTGGTTAAGTGATTTTAGTTTCATACAAATAGTTCTAACTTTATCCACTTTAAAAATAATCAACAAAATATTATATTTTAACTTATTTAACTCGGGTGCCTTACAAATTTTCGTATTTAGTTTTGGATGCCTCGTGTTTTTTTAGACCTTGCTATAGCTTATTTAGACTTAAAAGTATAAACTACCTAAAAGTTAAAAAAGATAAAAAAACACTTTTAAACACCAAATAAGTTGAAATTAAAAAATATAATTAAAAACAAAAAACACAAACTCTCTCTCTCTCTCTCTCTCTCTCTCTCTCTATATATATATATATATATATATATATATATATATATATATATATATATATATATATACAGACAGGCTCAGGTGCGGACTTCCCGTGCGGACTTTTCATGCGGACTTTGTCCTTATCCCGAAAGTGGTCCCCTCGTGGTCCCAAAGACTTTTGTTATTTACACTAGATGGTCCCCCTCTTGTCTTATACTAAAACCTTAGTTTAAGACTATATAATTAAAAGATTTATAATTTAGACCCGAAATTGGTATCAAGACCTTAAAGATTTTAGAAACTCACCAAATTCCGACCAAACTCTAATTCTGGTATTAGAGCTATAATGCATTCCTTTTAGACTAAAAGTAAACAGACTTTAATGCCCTTGGATTTTTCCCTCGCATTTACCAAGATATTTTTGGATCCAACCCAGACTACCAACCTATACCCATAACTGATTTAGACTCAGAAGGTTGTTTAACCACACACATAGACGGTTGTTCACATATTGAACATATTCCAGCCAAACACGCAGACAGTAGACAAGTCACTGCTAGTGCTATTAATAGCATAATAGACCAAAATAAGTGTATACTCCTTATATTAAGACAATTAATAAAAGACACTCAAACCCTAGAAACGGAGATCAAAAATATCTCTAAAAGATTATTAGACATAGATAATCAAATCCCAATAGACTTAGTCCATGTTTTATAAGAAATAAATATTAAGACTAATCATATAGAAGTTCTTAACAAAGACATTTTAGAAATTAAAACTTTAATTAAAAATCAAGACAGTGAGTTAATTAAACTTACCAAAGAACAAGCTAAGCTTATCCCTAGACTAGATAATTATCTTCCTCATGGAGATAGTTAGATCAAACTGGAATGAGGTACCAAGAGACCTCTCCATTCAGACCTTATCAGAATTTTATCAAAGAATTTTAAAAAAGATAAATGATGATAGATTTTATAATAAGATAAATGAAAATGAGATTGCCAACGCAGCTAAGGCAACTAGACTTATATTAAAAAGATTAAATTTAATTTCTACATCCATAGCAGCTACCCAAGACTATAACAGTAGCTTTGTTAAAGACTTACATTTAGACTTAAAGGCTAAGACATAAGGATTAACTACCTTCTATACAGACTTTGTTAAATTCCAACAAAATTTAACAAATTACCTTAATAATATGGAAAGACATAATCTATCTAAGATGGATAGTATTATTAATGAACTTAGACTAGACATGGCCCAAGTAGAAGAAAAATACGGAGAAATTATAAATGGAATTAAGGCCGTATATAATAAACCTTCTCAGGCAGAAATAGACTCTCCTTTTATTCTAACTAGGTTAGATAAAATTGAAAATACTGTAGGTTAGAACTATGCAACAACTAGTAAAAGATAATGAAGTAAAAGACTATATCACTAACGTTGGTAAAACCATCATTAATTCTCTAGCTAGACATAGTGAAGAAACTTCTGAAAAGACTAGAAAAGAGAATAAGAATTTTAAAGAAGAAATCCTTAATCAGATAAAAAGACAAAAAGATTATTCAGACTTCTTAGATAGAATTGAAAAAAGACTTGAACAAAAACAGGTAACCACCTGTAAGTTTAAAGAATCCCCTCTTATAGAAACTAGAGAAAAAAATACCATAGGTAGACGAATCATAAATGATGGATTAGATAAGACTAATAAGATAGCCAGCTCTATCCCAAATATTGGACAGAGTAATCACATGCTCCAAAGACATAAGGATTTATCCTACAATGTTAAGACATGGTGGAAAGAAAGAAATTTCACCAATCCCCTCCAATGGAAAGAATGGGGGGAAGTTGACGGAAGATTGTTGAATATTCCATTCATAATGGACAACTTCCAGCCGTTAGATATATAGACTTATTTAAAGAAGGCGCCACTCCTAAGACCCCCAATTATAACATGACCTACCATTGTAGAAATGATGTGTTAGACAAATCCTATACCGAGCTCCAAGTTTTTGACTCAGAATGGCTTAGATCTAGAGGAACTGATAGGAAGTTCCAATTCCTAACCTTTGGACTCTTTCAAGCAAGAATCCAAGGATTACATAGACCTCAGAATAATATTAACATATTATGTTGTTTAGTAGACAAAAGATGGAAAGACTTTGAGAAAAGCCTTATTGGAATAGCCTAATTAGAAATGTCAGACAACATTGGATACTTTAATGTCATTCCGGTATTTATAGTAATCGTAGACACAGCCAAACATTTTAAGTTAATCTTATATGCTAGCGGCTATGAAGACTATATAATCCCAGACGCTAATTTAAATATAGAATTCCAAAGCTATGTGAAGTTCTCTCAATTTCCTTATGAAGGAATGCAGTCAGGAATTCCTAGCGGTAGACTTAATCAAGAAATCTTAGTTAGAACTAATGTGTCAGACTATAATCATACTTACAGTATTAGGAATACTGGACCTATGAAAGAAAAAGCTAAGACCCTCTGGCAATTGCCAGAATTTCAAGAAACTAAGACTATACAAAATAAACCTTTGTTTATTAATCAAGACGACGTCACTGGAAATGTTACCATCCAGTTTGGTCCTCCTAAGATTGTCAATAAGAATATCCAGACCGAAGAAATTAGATTTAGGAATATGGGAGAAGCCATAATCAAGATCCTTCAGAAGGAGAATGTAGTAGTAAGACTAGTACTAGTTTACTAAGATAAGCCCCGATAATTAGACCTAGAAGATCATTTGAACAAAAAGACTTAGTTAAAGAAAAAGCTAGGATTCAAAACTTTGGACATGAACCCTCAGAATTGGATATGAAGACATTTAAAGATAGCCTTAAGAAAAGTCACTCTGTTAGATTTCAAGAAAGAGAAATATTTAATATGATAGCCCAAGACCGCATATTAAAATTAAAAGAATCTAAGAATACAAAGGAACTTCTTAGAAACTTAAGACTAATAGAAGAAGGAAAACAAAGACTAATGCCAGTTACACAAGTAGAGCCTAGTAAACAAGAAATAGGAAGTAGTAGTAGGCTAGAAGCTGCTCGTATACTTTTTAGTAAACCAATAGGAATAAATACTCCTATACTCAAGCATCGTAGTAAAGACTAAACCCGATTATATAAAAGACTTCCCAACTAGTGACAAGAGTTTTACTCCTGTTACGACTATGGAAAGCCAAGCCATAGATCCAGTAGGTATATACCTTAACTTAGACAATGTTCAAGATAGGAAGAAAGCCTTAGATGAATGGTGTAACCAGATACACATGTGTTTTGCATCTAATGAACAATGGGATGCAAGTTCATGTAAGCAGTACGCTGAGCAATCCATTAGAGGTATTGCAAAAGATTACTTAGATAGTTTAAGAAAGGCTACAGATAAAGACTCCTTAGCTAAGGTTGAGAAGATGAAAGAAAACCTAGAAGAAAGATCAATTGAAGAATATATTCAATTGTTCACTTCAGAATTCATTGAAGCTGGACATCTAGCTCAGATCAATGAACAAGACCTAGCAAAAACTAAGTTAGCCCTCCTTAGCATTTGCAAATTAGATAAGATAAATGAATATAGCAATAATTATGAACAACTATATTACCAAATTAAATAATTTGAGGAGATATTAAAAGATGAATACTTTAGAAAGATACCAGCCATAGGACAACTCCTAATTAATGAATATAGGAATTGTCCAGGAGTAGCCGGAGTTAAGAATAACTCCCTTGGTGAAAGAATCAATTTTGCTAAAGACTATATCATATCTAAAAGACGTGATATAACTTAAGAAAAGTTAATAGAAGAAACTTTCAAACAGATCCCTCCGATCAAAGACGAAAGAGACATCGCTCCAATCCAATGGGGATGTGGAAGTGAATCTAAAAAATTCAAAAAGAAATTAGAATGGAAACATAGGAAGTTTAAGACTAGACCTTTAAGATTACCAAAGAAGTATAAATTTAGACAATCTACTACCTTTAGAGAAAATAATCCTAAGACTAAGAAAAATAGATTTAATCAAAGAAGATATTTTAAGAAGAATACTAGTAAGTATAAGAAGGTTCCTAATTATAGGAAAGAAAAAGATACAACTCAATCTAAGACTGACACCAAAGAATGTTGGACTTGCGGCAAAGAAGGACACTTTGCTAAAGACTGCCCTAATAAGAAAGATAAAGAATGTATTAAAATTATTAATACAATATTAGACTATGCAGATCAAGAAGAATTAGATATCCTATACGCTATAGAAATATCAGACATAGAAGATGATGATACTAGTATATATAGTGCATATACAGACAGTGATTCAAAAGACTATAATGATACTGATGAGTATGAAGACTCTCAGGACACCCTCGACTTATATATGATGCAGACTGATCAAGGTGATCTAGATGATGAATATATAGACTTTGAAGACGCTTGGTATAAGTGTATATTAAGCCCCTTTTTAAAGAAAAGATGGACAGTTAGTAATCCTGAGTTACTAACCTATATACCTAGATGTTACTTTGATGAAAGACATTATTGCACGTTTGAGATGAAATGCTGCAAGAAAGACTTTAGATGTGTAGAATGTTTTGAGACTATACAAATAGAATTATTTATGGTTTGTATTGTTTGTCAATTACACTATCATGAAGACTATTGGAGAATTAGATTTAGAGAAATCTATACTAGCCAGTATGACGCTCAAATAGACTTAGATATTAAAACATACTATCAAGACATTGATAGAAATATAGTGAAAAGATTGCAAGAAAATGAAGACTTCAAAGGAAAAGGAATTTCCTATGATTTAGAAGAATACCATTCTGATAGTAGTTCAGAAGACCAAATGCCTTTAGATTTTATAGATAAACCCCAGAGAGGAATATCTATTTTAGAAAAGAACAATTTAGGAATTTCTACTAAACCACATGCTTGTTTTGTAGAATTATTTGTTCAACATAAAGACTATCCTAAAAGACTTTCTATATATGTGTGTGTGTGTGGGGGGGGGGGGGGGGGGTGTTATTTGTATCTATATAGGTTCTATTCAAACTTGCATAATCTGAATAAACTGGAACAAAACATAATGTCTAAATTTTGGTTTGATGTAAAACTCAATTTATATCTAAAAACCTCTTTTGAATAAAATAAATGTAGAAAAATATTAAAAATTGTAACATTCTTAAAAATGTATTCTAATAATCCTATGTCAATTTTAATTCTGAAAATATTTGAGTAAGATTCTTTCAAAATTACTTAACCTATTAGTTTAATCACAAATCTCAAACGGTATAAAATATCGAAAATAAGCAACAAACAGACAAGGCCGAAATTTTTACTGGGTAAAACCTCCGTGGAAAAAGCATCCCTATTGTGAGTAATAAATTGTGAAACTAAAAGTTCACTAAAAACAAAGATAAGGATACAAGAACAACACATAAAAATAACATAAGAATCAGATATATCTAACTGAAAGTCGTAATCTATAGACATAAATAGTTGCTCCACTCGCTCTTCATACATTAACAACAACCTTCTAGCTTATCTAGTATACCCAATGATATAGTATATGAAGAAGGTTTGTGCACCTTAGTGTGTGGATCTAAATCTAATAACAAAACTCACGCACACTTAGATTTACTAACAATACCTACAAATTACAAGCTTAGATTTACTAACAATACCTACAAATTACAAGATATGAACTAAATGTATACAGGCCGAACATTTTATGCTTTCATAAATATCTAGCGTGATTTCAATACTAATTTTCACTATAATATTGTAAAATTAAGATCTGAAACACTTGTTTTAAAAATAATTTTTAGATTTCAGATCGGATAAAAATACTTTAGATATTAATCTTCTAAAGATTTAAAACAATTGATATAAAAAAAAGACTTTAGATCTAAAGATAACTTCATAAAAAATCCATTTTGAAAACTTATAAAGGTTTATATGAACCATAATCATGAATTATAGAGTGAAATGTGAGTAAGAATGTCATATTAGGTCTAATGATTTAAAAATGAATAAAACCCTCCAATCTTATCTCCTTTTATGCATTTGAAATTACTATTTTGATCAAGAGATCAAGAACTAAGGTGTGAACCGGATTGCATGCAACAAAACCCTATTCTAACACCAAAATAATCACACCACCTTATTTATTCATTAAAAGTTCTTGATTTCTATTTCTTTTCTCCCTAATCTCCCTCACTTTCTTCTTTTTGTTGAACTCCTCGCTATCTCGATTTTACTCTCTGATATTTATTTTTCCTCTCTGTCAGAGTTCTCTATCTCTCTAAGGGTCTATTTGGTTGCCCACTTTTGCCACGAAAATTGGTAAATAAGTTGGAAAATGGAAAATTTTCAAACATTTCAGTCCGTTTGGTTGCATAATTTACCATGGCAAAAAATTTCCATGGGTACTCATGTTTTACTATCATTTGCCCACTTTTTGTGGGAAAATTTTGCTTATCTATTTGGTTGAGAAAAAATACCAATAAATTTTCCAACTTTGAGTGAATACTTTTTCTCCCTCTTTATGTTATTCTCAAATGTTTTCTAATGTTTTAATAATTATTTTATAAAACTGTTCTAAATAAATTAAGAAAAAATGTTTAAAATATTTTAATACACTGTTTTAAGAAACAATTTTCTAAAATGTTTTAAAAAAATATTTTAAATATTTCAAAATACCTTTTTAAGACCTGTTTTAAAAACTGTATTAGAACTGTTTTTAAAAATTATCTAAAGACTGATTTAAAAACTGTTTTGAAAACTGTTTTAAAATCGGTTTTAAAAACATCTTTTAAAATAGTTTTTAAAAATTATTTAATAGCCCGTAATTTCGAAGTAAAATATTACAACATAAACAAATTTAATAATTTCGGATTTATTTTGAGAATAAATTAAATTGGGAGGATTTAAAATTAAAAGAGTAAAAAAATTTATTTTAAACAAACATTTATTCACGAGTATATAAATATAAAACTTAATTGGACATAATGGGCTTGCTAGTGAAAAATAAATCACACATAAATAAATTGAGAGCGCGTGTCATTCGAACATGACAATAATTGGGACGCATTTTGGAAAGCGTTAGAAACTCGGTTTAGTATTTTTTTTAATATTTAAAAATGGCCTCGGGTAATTGGTATTTGAGTTGGGGGACTTTGGGGCTAGTTGGGTTATGGATTCGGGTCCATTTGGGGGTCCAAAAGTTGGGTTTTAATCCCAACTCGGAATTAGGTATTAATTAGTGTTTAAGTGGGGGTAAACCACTCCCCGACTATCATTCTAGAAAACCTACAAATAACAGTTAACGGGAGAGAATATGAGAAGGTCCAAAAGAGAAGAAAATTGAAAGGAACCAAGAAAAAATCAAGGGGATATCGGTGGGCTTTTCTCCACAAATTTTTAAGGCAAGAATTCTCTTGCTTAATTTGTGACACCCCGCCTAATAAAATACCGGGTGATCAGTCTCATACCAAATTAAAACAGAAATCCTAGTTGGATCATCCTTAGCATCACTGTCGAAAACTTTTTTAAAACTTACTAACCACCTAGTATTCCAAAAGTTGAAGCCAATTTTAACTTTTTAATTAAACAAAATAGTACACGCGAAAATAAATATAAATCATTCACACAACTGAATAGAACTCATATGAAATAATTAATTACACAACTTGTCGAATAAATCATCGGCCACCAAAGTGAAATAATCCAATACAATATTCAACATCGGAATAAAACAAATCTGAAAACTGTACCGAGAAGTCTGGGCGACAAGCCCTAAATAAAACTGAAACTTATACAAGATTCCTACTCTAGGAATGAATGAATGATGCGTCTAATCCAAACTCCTGCTAGCATCCAGATATGCCGCAGCTCCGTGTCCCTGGAATAGAATATCAATCCCAGCGTCCCTGTGGCTGGGCACCTAAAAGGTTTTGAAAATATTTTTATAGCAAGGGTTAGAACGCAAAATATTTTGAAAATATTTAGCAAGTGAATTAACTGCAATAATTTAAAATGCATGGATGCGCTTCATATTTAAGTTAGTGTCGCACTCCCTTGTGGACATTCTCACCCCTCCACTATTGTGCACACCTACCAGTTACCCTAACCCCACATAGTTGTACTACCCCATTCAACTAGTCCTGGTATAACCATCCCTTGCCATACTACTCTAAACCGAGTATAATGATTCTTGAATTATAAGTTATCTCACAATTAACTTAATTAATTCCTCTTAAATAGTAACATACAACCGTGTCACAAGTTATATAAAGTAAATACATTACACACCGTATTATTATTCGTATATAATATTTGTTACCATTATATACGTACCTTTACCACAGTATCCACACATATAACATACATATATCCATGCCTTCGAGTATACCCTCGCCGGATGATTCCCTCTAAAATGCTATCTCACTAGGTGTGCTCACAAAACGTAGTTCCCCAAGTTGGAATCGCTCACCAACTTGGCCCAAAATATAAACGTAGTGTAGGCGGTCATATTCCTTCCCTGAAAGTGAGATAAATCCCTCACCCATATATACCGGACGCTATGACCTGGGGATATACTCGCCCTACTCCTCAAGCTAGGGGATTCACCCACATCGCGCAACCTCCATTGATAGCATTAGAGTATATAAATTAAATCAATATCTAATCATTGATATTTAATATCACACACAATATGTACACGTATATATATATATATATATATATATATACTATCACGACACCGTATATATATAATATAAACCTAACTTTATCGTGTACTCAAAATCCCGTACACTGCCTGTAATGTAATATCACACACAATATATACACACACACACACACACACACACACATATATATATATATACTATCACTACACCGTATATATATAATATAAACCCTGGCTTTACCGTGTACTCAAAGTTCCGTACACTGCCTGTAATTTCCTGAGTCTGTGGCCCGACTCAACGTAATTAATTTTCTCACTTAATAGTTTACCCTCTTCCCGAGTCTATGGTCCGACTCTAATATAATTAATTCACACCTCAATTAATATAATACTTTCCCCGAATCTATGGTTCGACTCTCCTTAAATAAATTAACACACATTTTAATTTAATACCTCCCCGAGTCTATCGTCCGACTCTAATTAAATTAATTAACACACATATTAATTTAATACCAATCCGAGTCTGTGGTCCGACTCTAATCACTACACCAAATCTGCCCATTTGTCAAGGTCATTGACCTTGACAAATCCAACTTGTCAAGGTCAATGACCGTGACATTTCGAGGCGAGACAACTTTTTTTGTCATGGTCATTGACCTTGACACAAAACTCGCGTTTTGTGTCACGGTCGTGTCGCGGTCGATGACCGTGAAAAGTTTGTCACGGTTTATAACCGTGACAAAGCCGGGACGCTTTTTAAAAAAATTGTCACGGTCATTGACCGTGACACGTCCGTGGCAACTTTGTGTCACGGACGTGTCACGGTCAATGACCGTGACAATTCTGGGCAGAATTTAAAAAAAATCTACTCGGCAGTATGGCCACTGCCACTGCCCAACAGTATATTTGTACATGTGTACCTGTTCCAAACATCATATATCCAAACAAACTAAAGATAATGCAAATATATATTCATGACGATATAATCCAAATATTCAAAATAGAAATAATATACATGACGATATAATCCAAATATAATTAAAATTGACAAACTTAAAAATAATGTTACTACATGTCTTGTGTAAAACTGAGGAGGTGAGTAGGCCACACAACATACGAATTGACGCACCCACTAATATACGTCGTGCCGCATTGTTCGCGCAACCACAATAGGGAGTTCTCCTTCCCGGGTATGACATGCGTGACGAGCACCCTGGACTCCATCTCTTGAAGCACACGTCCATGGACTATTCCACTCTCGACGATATTCGGGTCCCTCAACCCCCTCCCTATCCGTTGGACATCAAATACATCCAATATGAACATGCTCGGCCAACCAAGTGTCGACAATGGTCTGTTGAAGGGCGCCAAATAGGGAAGTGGATCATCGAAGTACGAACGTATCGGTGATGAAGCAGCGAGGTCCACATTCTTGTCATCCTGCGCCTCGTCCTCCCGCACCTCCTCCTTCACCGCCTTCTCATTACCTTTCCCTTTCCCTCTACGGTCTCCGCCCAACGTACGCTTCATGAATGCGTACATATCTTGGACCGTCGCCTCCAAACGGGACAGCTTCGCATCGTGTGAATCCACCGTTCGAGCCAACCCGGTGTCGCTCGTCTCCAATCCGATGATCCTAGATTTGGCCACCCGCGAGCTCACTCCCCTTGTCCTCCCCTAGAGATCAGAGCCAAGCACTTGGCTGAGTGCGTCTGTGGACAAAGATGCCTTGTCCCCATCAGACTGCGACTCATGCACTTCCTTAAGCTTTGCCTGAAATGATAAAAAGCACATGATTAGTAAAATAAGTAAACTAAAAAATTATAACGTAATTAACAAAAATTAAACTGTCGAATTACTTACAATCGTGGCCGCGACGCTCGGGGACACCTCCTTGTCCTTCCCCTTCTTCGTCCGAAGAGCCACATAAGTATCGAGCCTATGTGGCTTACCCCCTGGCCCACTCCCTACCCCCTAAAATAAAATAAAGTAAAGTAACATTAGTATCGGCCCCGCAAAGTAAAATATTGAAGAATAATATATTTTTGTAGTTATAGATAAATTAAATCTTACCTACATCCTATGCTCCACCTCGGCGTAAGAGGTCCGGCCAGAGTAGTGCACGTCCGTCTTTTTTGCCCGATTTTCCCTCCCCGATTGGCGAGATGCCAATTGTCGATCCTCGATCTCATTGTCAATGAACTTTTACCATTGTGCCAATGAGATCGGCTCCTTGGGCGGGACGGATCCGCGCCATTGTATAATGGGCTCTCGTGTTTTCCCAAAGTACCGTGTCCGCATATTTTTCTTCCACGTCTTGTGTTGCTCCCTCAACTGCTCCAAGACGGAATCGCGTAGCTTTGGA
The DNA here is from genome assembly GCA_949130495.1 of Sambucus nigra. NCBI lineage: Eukaryota > Viridiplantae > Streptophyta > Magnoliopsida > Dipsacales > Adoxaceae > Sambucus > Sambucus nigra. The sequence continues at coordinate 713,528,848 of OX422210.1, forward strand.
TCCAAGTTGAATTGTTCATGTCCTCCAAATACAATGTTAGTTGCGAATAAATATAAATATAAATATAAATATAAATATAAATATAAATATAAATATAAATATAAATATAAATATAAATATGAAATTGAAATTGAAATTGAAATATTCATATAAATATAAATATAAATATATTACCTGTAGTGCCGCCCAAACAGCTAACTTGAGCTCATATGGCACCTCCTTCCAACTCATAAACCCCGGGCCGATGACCGTCTTTAGCAGCTCGAGGGATCTCGCTAATAGCTCCGACTTGTTCTCGACGGTAATCCCAAATCTTCCATATTTGGGGAGCCTAGGGGTGGAGTAGCCCTCGTCGCCTCCGCTACCACCGAGCCCAGACGACATCATCATAAACAACATCATCATCATCTTCGTCTTAATATCTGAAGGAGACATTTTGGCTGTAAAAAAATGTTATTAGTACAGATAAAAAAAAATGTTAATAGTACACATACACACACCCCTACCCCACCCCCACCACACACACGCACATGTCATGCCACTTTTAAAACTAACCAACCCAACATTTCATCAATTAAACTAACAATTAAAGTATACAATTATTAATTTACTAATTTACAATGAGGGACAATCCTAGTTTCATATGAAATGGGCACTAATTACTAATTTACTTTCATCTAAAATTATACAATTAAAATTACAATTAAAGATATACAATTAAAGATATAAAATTCCACCCCCACCCCCTCCCCCCACCACACCCCACACCCACTACCCCCGTCCCCCACCACACCCCACCCCCACTACCCCCCTCCCCCACCATACACACACACATATACACATACCCCACCCCCACCCCCTCCCCCCGCCACGCACACACGCACACACCTACTCACACACACACACACACACACACACACACACACACACACACCACACACACCCCACCCCCATCATATCATAAAGGGATAAATCCAACCAAGTACAGAGATTCTACAAATTAAAGTGAGAATTAAATTTAAGACTTTCTAACAACATGCATGTGTATGGATTCTACATAGTTGGGCACGAAAGTAACTAATGATATTCCTAAAAATATACAATTGGCAACATTTTGTGAATTTACTAAACTTTATATAATATTATCAAATTCTGTTAAAAAATTATCCATTTGGCAACATTTTTGAATGAAATATTTATTTTGAATGAAAATATCAATTATTATCCAATTATTATCCAACTATTATCAATTATTTATTTTGAATGAAAATAAATTGTTATCCAATATTTTTGGGAGCGATTGTTTATTTTGAATTTCCTTTCATATTTAAACAATCACACCATAGGAGTCATTCTTCTCCCTCAAAATTCCAAGAAAAGTGAACCTAAAGAAATCATCCACAATCACAAAACAATATCACTTGCCTCTTAAACTCTTAGTTTATAGGGACCCATAAGATCAATATGTACTAACTCTAAAGTCTTAGAAGAATTTATCTTATTTAGTTTCTTGTGGGGACTTCTCATTTCTTTCCTTTTTAACATATTCCACAAAACTTGGTATCTGGTTTTCCTAACTTAGGTAAAACCTCTAACTCGTTCCTTTCTATATAATCTATCCAAATATCTATAGTTGATGTGTCCCAATCTTGTAAGACATAAGTCAATGGCTTCAATTTTTGCACTATCACACACAAACTTCACATCATTAATACCACATTGCAAGTATAATTTTCTTTTCTAATTTACATATATATACACACATACACACATATATATACACACATACACACATATATATACACACAAACATATATATAAATGGAAGAGAGAGAGAGAGAAATAAAATCGACCTGAAAGTAGAGAGAGAGAGAGAGAGCAGCGTCGAGAGAGAGAGAGAGAGAGAGAGTGAGGGAACGGCGGTAGGGAGAAAAGAAGGGGGAAAGGATTTTTGCTGCAAACATTGTCACGGTCGTGTCAAGGTCATTGACCGTGACAATTATTTAAAGAATTGTCACGGTCATTGACCGTGACAAGTTCGTGACAAGTAAATTTTTCACGGGCTTGTCACGGTCAATGACCGTGACAATTTCTTGTCACGGTCGTGTCAAGGTCAAAGACCGTGACACAAAACGCGTGTTTGTTGTCACGGTCAATGACCTTGACAAGGCTGGCCGGCTGAAAGGTGACAATTTTCCCAATTTGGTGTAGTGAATACAATTAATTTACACATTAATTAATTAACCCAAATTCTGAGTCTGTGGTCCGACTCTAATATAATTAATTATCACATTAATTAATAAGTACCCTTCACGAGTCTACAATCCGATTCTGATTAAATTAATTATCACACCCATTAATTTAATCCTACCCGAGTCTACAAACCGACTCTAATTAAATTAATTAACACCCTTATTAATTTAATCCTACCCGAGTCTACAAACCGACTCTAATTAAATTAATTATTACAACTATTAATTTAATAATCTTGGTGTCTCCCAACCATTACCACCGGACTCACTTATTTGGCCCGTAACTTAGTATTTCCCGAGTCTATGTTCCGACTCCGAATTAATTAGTATCTCTCAAGAATTAATTTAATGCCTTGGTATCACTTCACCAATATACCCGGACTCACTCACTTGGTCCATCTTACATCTCATAATTTTACACCCACATATTCACCCATAATGTGTCACACATTTATTTCCATAAATTTCCCAATTATATTTACCTATAATTATTAGCATACCCAGACTCGCCCACTTGGTCCACAATTAAATATCTCGCTTAAATTCCTTTAATAATGTAGTGCCACCCATCTACAATACCCGAATATTATTTATCGGCCCAATATCCATAATTCTGAATTATTTCTCCAAATTCGTTTATCTCATGACATACCGTCCACACCCTCCTAAACCCAATCATATCACCCTATAATTGTTAAGGAAAATATGTGTCCCATATAAATTTATCACCAAATAAAAGTAAGGGATTAAAATTTAAATAAAATCCTCATTACAAACAAACTGGCCGAACTGTCAATTTCCTGGGACCGTCGATCGATCGATGGACCCCGATCGATCGATCGATCACCCATGGGCAGCTCTTCTTCCCCACTGCATTGCACCATTAACGAAAATTCAAGGTTTGTAAACCTTAATTTCAATCCCTGATCAAGTCATCCCATCACATAAACATATGAACTTTGATCCTACACATCATATACACCCTCTAGTATATAAATTTCTCAACTTATCTCACAATTTTCGAAATGGGTTTTCTATTAAAATTCATCAATCTTGTTCTACAAGCCAAATTCGAAATCCATATTTTCCCCAATTTATTATTCCGAATTCTTATTCCAATTAAGCATCTATACTCAAATATGTTCAACACAACAATTTATACTATGAATCTCATTCAATAGTTTTATGAACAAAAACCCCATTTTGTACCCATTTATCCCAAAATGAATTTTGGTTTACACATCACTATGATATGAATTGATTATCATCAATTTAGAAATCGTAACAGTTAACGTAAGTGTTCGTAGCGTCTGATCCGTTGGCGTAGTCCCTCAATTTATCTCCAAAGTCCCCAAATTGGCTTTTGTTAAACTTTCCCCCAATTTCCCTCTGAAGCCCTAGGCTTAGATTTGTGATGGCTGCTGATTTCCTAATCCCCCACTTAGGTTAAAACTCTAAATCCCGTTTTTCACCTAATGGGCTTAATTAAAGTGGCCCAACTCACCCCGTGTGGGCCCGACTATGCCCAAAAATGCCCCGAGACCCAATTACTACCCCCCGGGTACTCTTTTCTGACTATCTCGACCCATCCGGATACAACCACGCACTCAAAATTGGCATCTGAATTAATTTATAAAAATTCTTATCTCACACCCAATTTAGTCTATACCGACTCCCGACTGGGATAAGTGCATACCCCGTCATTAATACCCAAATGACGTAATTAAATTATTACTATTCACTTAGTAAATAAATTTCCCTAAACATTAACCATTCACTCCCCGATTAATATTTAAATATATATATTGCCATAATTAATTCAATTAAAATTACAACACACAAGTAATTTAAAATACTCGAATTAATTAGATATTAAATGCACAAAAATACGGGGTGTTACATACTCCCCCCCTTACAAAGGAATTTCGTCCTCGAAATTTAGATGAGCGTAATGTTCCAAACTTCGCCTATTACTCTCTAGTCATGTGCCTCCAAGCGCGCTATATCTATCCCATCCGTTTCTAACCATACGTTACACAAGCATGCATTTAGATTACCCAGGGCGCCCATACACCCTATACCCGTGCTTAACCGCACAAAATTTGCCTTAATTAACCCGGGTGCCCATACACCCTATCCCCGCGCTCTACGGCACGAAAGTTACCCGATGGTGCTAGTCGTAACCCGTAATATAACTTCGAACCCATAGTCATATCACATATATAAATATATATATATATATATATATATATATATATATATATATATATATATACATATATATCTACTAATCGGGTATCCAACCCATGTGCTAACGTCCAAACATCTCCCCATAAATACTTGTCTCTCAACACAAAAGTATATACGCTTACCCTTATGCTATCAAAGACAACATAAAATACCGCGCCCTTACTATCACTAGTCCTAGCGCAAAATAAACCCCGAGCTATCTCTCTTTGTTCGAAATAAATCTAACCACCCTGGTTCACTTCAGTAAACATACCCACTTACCGGGATAAATTGTGAGAACACAAAACCTCACAATGTGCTATCGCACCACGCAATACAACATATATATTCACATATATATAGGCTATACGCCCTCTCCGGTGATACCTATTACCAACCATACCCTGGTGTCGCGAACACCAAAATTTTACACCACTATCCACCATAGTTAAATTTCATCGTTATCCAGTCGATATTTTAAAAATATTATTAAACCTACTCCCATAATTCTCGAAAGTAGAAATTCCTCGCATAATTCAAACCTTTCCTCATTTTACACCTTCACTCTCCCGTGAAGAACACCAAGGAACTCCGCTACCCAACGAAAAGTTTATTCACATACTATGGCTGCTACCGCCAACGCGCCCACTAAATTCGACTCACTTGCGAATTCTAGTGAAAATTAAGTCTTATATTGTGACATCCTCCTTGTCGCTCAAAATATACCCACGCCCATAGGGTAAAAATAATTACCTCTATACTCCAGCTGCAACGGTTGATCCTCGGGTTCAGGAGCATCTTCTCCCTGCCCGAATGCGCCCATGAATTGCTTTAGTGGCTGTACATCCAGGACCTCATCCTGTAGTTGACCCCTGCCTCGCTTAAGGAAATATCTCTTCATATGTCTCGCTTCCCCCACTAACGAAACACCTTCTAATACATTTACCCTGCCACTGGTCCCTTTCATGCCGACCTTATTGAAATTCCTGGCCATCCTGCCGATAGCCTCTAGTTTTAAATCGCTTGGCATGATTTCCCTGCCGGAAATTCTGCCCCTAATCGGCCCCAGTCTGCTGCTGGGATACTCCACTGGTATTGTTCCCTCCTGCCTTATCCGACTGGCTAGATCCCACTCCCCTCCCGCTTTCTTTCACGTGAAAGTGATATTCCCGACAGGGCCGGAGTGTTGCGTTAACGACATCAGTATATTCTACTAATGCAGACTTATTCATTAAATGTTGTCTGATTCTTCAGAGTAACCCGTCCATAGACTTTGCTTTACTTCTGTTTTCGTCGCTTACCTCATCCGGTACAAACTTTACCAACGAGTGAATTCTTCCTCGTAAACGGCCATTGACCGGCCTCCCCGAGCCACCTCACTAAATTTTCTCCCCATTTCAGTCTCAACCGCTGGAGGAAAAGTACTTGCAGTCGAACCGCCCCCAAAACTCTGCAATAGCTAGTGTGTCCCTTTCCTCAACTGTGGTGATCGACTCCTACCACTGTAGCGTTGCTCCCACTAAACTAAAAGTGGTTAGCATTTGCTTCCGCACATTATCACAATCTCCCATGCGTAGGTGATGCTAGATATCTCTCTTCCTTGACACGCTAGTACTACCGCTGAACCCCCTCGCAACTCTGGTGGGTTCCTACTAAAAATAACCTCTCTTTCCTGTTTCCACCCTGACGACTTCGCGTGAGTCTGAACGTCCGGCGTCACTAACACTTGTGGCTGATCCCATGGAAAGTACCCTGTCGTTGCGACCACCGTCGTTTCAACTGTCTGTGCCACTATTTCAGTAACCTATGCTGCCAAAATCATCTTCAGTTGTTGCTGCGATAACTTTTGCTCCTAACGAGCCTCCCTCGTCTCATCTCCCCCTGCTGCCCTAGTTGCTCCCTCTCCTGGGCGGCATCTGGAAGGAGAATCGAATCGTATGAGTTCACTCTCAAATATAAATTTGGCAGAAGAACGTATATGCGCATACGTATGAGAATACAACAATCCTATAATAGGGGTCTATATCAAAGATTGCTAAGCCGAAACGTGAAAAGCCGCACAGATCCTAAGGACACTAGAATCTGATGCTCTGATACCATCTGTGACATCCCGCCTAATAAAATACCGGGTGATCAGTCCCATACCAAATTAAAATAGGAATCCCAGTTGGATCATCCTTAGCATCACTGTCGAAAACTTTTTTAAAATTTATTAACCACCTAGTATTCCAAAAGCTGGTGTTAATTTTAACTTTTTAATTAAACAAAACAGTACATGAGAAAATAAATATAAATCATTCACACAACTGAATAGAACTCATCTGAAATAATTAATTACACAACTTGCCGAATAAACCATCGGCCACCAAAGTGAAATAATCCAATACAATATTCAACATTGGAATAAAACAAATCTGAAAACTGTACCGAGAAGTCTGGGCGACAAGCCCTAAATAAAACTGAAACTGATACAAGATTCCTACTCTAGGAATGAATGAATGATGCGTTTAATCCAAACTCTTGCTAGCATCCACATATGCCGCAGCTCCGTGTCCCTGAAATAGAATATCAATCCTGGCATCCCCGTGGCTGGACACCTAAAAGGTTTTGAAAATATTTTTATAGCTAGGGTTAGAACCCAAAACATTTTGAAAATATTTAGCAAGTGAATTAACTGCAGTAATTTAAAATGCATGAATGCGCTTCATATTTAAGTTAGTGTCGCACTCCCTTGTGGACATTCTCACCCCTCCACTATTGTGCACACCTACCGGTTACCCTAACCCCACCTAGTTGTACTACCCCATTCAACTAGTCCTGGTATAACCATCCCTTTCCATACTACTCTAACCCGAGTATAATGATTCTTGAATTATAAGTTATCTCACAATTAACTTACTTAATTCCTCTTAAATAGTAACATATAACCGTGTCACAAGTTATATATAGTAAATACATTACACACCGTATTATTACCCGTATATAATATTTGCTACCATTATATACGTACCTTTACCACAACATCCACACATATAACATACGTATATCCATCCCTTCGAGTATACCCTCGCCGGATGATTCCCTCTAAAATGCTATCTCACTAGGTGTGCTCACAAAACCTAGTTCCCCAAGCTGGAATCGCTCACCAACTTGGCCCAAAATATAAGCGTAGTGGAGGCGGTTATATTCTTTCCCTGAAAGTGAGATAAATCCCTCACCCATATATACCGGACGCTATGACATGGGGATATACTCGCCCTACTCCTCAAGCTAGAGGATTCACCCACATCGCGCAACCTCCCTTGATAGCATTAGAGTATATAAATTAAATCAATATCTAATCACTGATATTTAATATCACACACAACATGTACACGTATATATATATATATATACTATCACTACACCGTATATATATAATATAAACCCGGCTTTATCGTGTACTCAAAATCCCGTACACTGCCTGTAATGTAATATCACACACAATATACACACACACACACACACACACAAATATATATATATATATATATATATATATATATATATATATATATATATATATATATATATACTATCACTACACCGTATATATATAATATAAACCTTGGCTTTACCGTGTACTCAAAGTTCCGTACACTGCCTGTAATTTCCTGAGTCTGTGGCTCGACTCAACGTAATTAATTTTCTCACTTAATAGTTTATCCTCTTCCCGAGTCTATGGTCCGACTCCAATATAATTTATTCACACCTCAATTAATATAATACTTTCCCCGAGTCTATGGTCCGACTCGCCTTAAATTAATTAACACACATTTTAATTTAATACCTCCCCGAGTCTATCGTCCGACTCTAATTAAATTAATTAACACACATATTAATTTAATACCAATCCGAGTCTGTGGTCCGACTCTAATACAATTAATTTACACATTAATTAATTAACCCAAATTTCGAGTCTGTGGTCCGACTCTAATATAATTAATTATCACATTAATTAATAAGTACCCTTCACGAGTCTACAATCCGATTCTGATTAAATTAATTATCACACCCATTAATTTAATCCTACCCGAGTCTACAAACTTACTCTAATTAAATTAATTAACACCCTTATTAATTTAATCCTACCCGGATCTACAAACCGACTCTAATTAAATTAATTATTATAGCTATTAATTTCATAATCTTGGTGTCTCCCAACCATTACCCCCGGACTCACTTATTTGGCACGTAACTTAGTATTTCCCGAGTCTATGTTTCGTCTCCAAATTAATTAGTCTCTCTCAAGAATTAATTTAATGCCTTGGTATCACTTCACCAATATACCCGGACTCACTCACTTGGTCCATCTTACATCTCATAATTTTACACCCACATATTCGCTTACAATGTGTCACACATTTATTTCCATAAATTTCCCAATTATATTAACCTATAATTATTAGCATACCCGGACTCGTCCACTTGGTCCACAATTAAATATCTCACTTAAATTCCTTTAATAATGTAGTGCCACCCAACTACAATACCCGAATATTATTCCTCGGCCCAATATCCATAATTATGAATTATTTCTCCAAATTTGTTTATCTCATGACATACCGTCCACACCCTCCTAAACCCAATTATATCACCCTATAATTGTTAAGAAAAATATGTGTCCCATATAAATTTATCACCAAATAAATGTAAGGGATTAAAATTCAAATAAAATCCTCATTACAAACAAACTGGCCGAACAGTCAATTTCCTGGGACCGTCGAAATCGATCGATGGCCCCCGATCGATCACCCCTGGGCAACTCTTCTTCCCCACTGCATTACACCATTAACGAAAATTCAAGGTTTGTAAACCTTAATTTCAACCCCTGATCAAGGCATCCCATCACATAAACATATGAACTTTGATCCTACACATCATACACACCCTCTAGTATATAAATTTCTCAACTTATCTCACAATTTCCGAAATGGGTTTTCTATTAAAATTCATCAATCTTGTTCTATAAGCCAAATTCCAAATCCATATTTTCCCCAGTTTATTATTCCGAATTCTTATTCCAATTAAGCATCTATACTCAAATATGTTCAACACAACAATTTATACTATGAATCTCATTCAATAGTTTTATGAATAAAAACCCTATTTTGTACCCATTTATCCCCAAAACGAATTTTGGTTTACACATCACTATGATATGAATTGATTATCATCAATTTAGAAATCACAACAGTTAACCACTTGCCTGTAAGTGTTCGTAGTGTCTGATCCGTTGGCGTAGTTCCTCAATTTGTCTCCAAAGTCCCCAAATTGAATTTTGTTAAGCTTTCCCCCAATTTCCCTCTCAAGCCCTAGGCTTAGATTTGTGATGGCTGCTGATTTCCTAATCCCCCACTTAGGTTAAAACTCTAAATCCAATTTTTCACCTAATGGGCTTAATTAAAGTGGCTCAACTCACCCCGTGTGGGCCCGGCTATGCCCAAAAATGCCCCGAGACCCAATTACTACCCCCGGGTACTCTTTTCTGACTATCTCGACCCATCCGGACACAACCGCGCACTCAGAATTGGCATCCGAATTAATTTATAAAAATTCTTATCTCACACCCAATTTAGTCTATACCGACTCCCGACTCGGATAAGTGCATACCCCATCATTAATACCCGAAATGACGTAATTAAATTATTACTATTTACTTAGTAAATAAATTTCCCTAAACATTAACCATTCACTCCCCGATTAATATTTAAATGTATATATTGCCATAATTAATTCAATTAAATTACAACACACAAGTAGTTTAAAAATTCCCGAATTAATTAAATATTAAATGCACAAAAATATGGGGTGCTACATAATTTAAGTTTCCAATGTATTTTCTTGATGCATTTTTAATTTATGGGATCTAGGTTTGATATGTTTAATTTGATAATGAACAATGCATGTAGAGGACTGAATTTAATGTAGAACTAATCCAAGAAATTTATATATCGAAATCAGAAAATTTATGGTAGATTCCTTAGGGATTTGATTGTTAAATTGGAGATATTTTGAATAATTGATGTAGAGGAGGTCACTGTTAATTAATGGACATAAATTGTGATGTGGATCCCCTAATAAATGCTTCTTATTGTGAAATAAATCTCGTTGGAATTTGGAGAATGTTATATCGTTAAATTCTATAATAGACATTAATTTTGTTCGAGTTAAATATGTCAGTTGGAGACTTAAATTTTGGGTTTTCGTATATTGTTCTGGTTCGGAGACTTGGAAGACGAATGGTCGTTCAAACGAGATGGGCCCTCATTCGAGGGACATTTGTTGTCGTTCGAACGACACTATAAGTCGTTCAAACAAGATTATCTCGTTCGAAAATGAGATTAGTATCTCATTCGAACGAGATTGTTATATCATTCAAACGACCATGGTTTTGGACATAGAGATAGATCTTTTCGTTACGAACGCGTGGCCGTCAATTTCGTATTTTTCTGATTTTTTTAAATTAGTTATGAATTTATTACGGAAGGGTGTCTAAAACTGAAATCCTTTGCGAGAAAAAAAAAGTCTGGATTACTTAGGGATGTTCGTAAATGAGTGTAGGACTAGCTAAAATATTAAGCAATATTATTTTTACCTTGGAATTAGATGGAAATTAATTTGGGGTATGTATTTAGAGTGCTTAAGATGAATAACACTCGAAAATATATGAACGAATCTGAATGAAAATTTTGGATGAAATTAGGATATGGGATGGATAGAGATGTTCTTAGTATCTCGAATAAAAATATGAATGTAAGTTAATACTTATGCAATTAAGAGTCGGAGTTGAGACTCGAATATTTTTGGGCGGAGTACTACGGGAGTTAGGCACGGGGTTGATGATTTATTATATTATGAGATATATAATAAATTATCGAATATTAAAATTAATGAGGAGTGTTAAACTTGATAGTGGGACTTCGTGTAACAAATTCTAAGAGATGAAGTTACGGACCGAATGAGTGAGTCTGAGTATTGTAGTTGGGTGACACTACTTTAATAACAAAATAATTAATGAGAGATTTATTAAATCACAAGTCTGGATATAGACTTGGGAGTATTCTTGGCTAGTACTACGGATGTTAGAGCGCGAACGACCCCAGATATCATTTGAACGACGTTAAGAGGTGTTTGGAGGTTCGTCCTTTTTGTGTTTTGACCGGGAATTTTAACAAAGGATTTAATTAGGAGGCCATACGAAGAAATGGTACCGTGTATGAGTTAACGGAGAATTTATTAAAAATACAAATATGCCACATTTAATTTCGAAAAATTACATTAAATTATATGTCTAAGAAATTATTCTATGGGATGGAATCAATAATTTACTAAATGGTAAGTTATTAATAAATTAAAATATTGTGGACTTTATGTGTGCTTTCTATGGTAATTATAGAGTAATTACCTATACATATTATATGATAGAATAATATGTAGGTATATCAATTTGTGTGGACATACCAATGTTCGTGGACTGTCCTCTCGGATTGGGAGTTTGTGCGTTTGGACCGGGTACCACACGTCGGTACATGTGGGCTTAACGTTGTCTAGGTCATATAGGTACTACGTGGAGGCGCATTCTACGAGGAGGTAGTTGTTGACGTCGACCCAACATGTGTCACTACTGGATATGGGTCATGAACAGGTATCCCACGCACGGACGGCCCCCAATTTGTATGTGTTTTTTATATCCACTTAGGATACGAGATTCCTCCGAACATGTCGATAGAGTACGAACTAGACACCAACGGTAGATGCCCTTATGTGTCAAATATATGAAGGACATATATGTAATTTCCCGTACTTTATATGAAATATATTGAAATGTCTAAGGATGTGGACATAAATTACAACTGTGATTCTTTAATCCATAATAGTTGTTTATGCCATTTATGTGAAACTTAACAGACTGGGATATTCCGGGTGTTGCTAATTAGATGTAGTCGGTACACTTAATCATTTAATTATCAACAAATCCCTTATTATAAATTTGACACATTGTCATATTATTATTATTATTATTATTATTATTATTATTATTATTATTATTATTATTTAGGACATTTTGGGATGCAAATCATATCACTTAGATGAGGGGTGAGGTGTTAAACACATACAAGTGACGAATGAGATTATTTATTGTGCATTAACTGTATTATTGCATTTTAAATTAAAAAAGTTAATTCTTGCACACCTTGGACTCTAACCCAAATTTAAATGTTTTTCCCCATGTTATTTCAAGATAGGGATAGTGGGACTGCTGTTGTACCAGCCTTGCGATCTCTCATACTTATCAGTTTTTAGATTTATTGACTCAAACCTAGGTGCTCTTCTGCTAGAGTTTAGTTATTTTATTTGGAAACATTTGTAGGTGCATAAGCTCGAGTTTTATTTATTTGTTTACATTATGCTGGAGCTGTAATTTTTACTTGCTATTGGATTTATTCTTTTGTTGGTGTTGGTTTGAGTTTACCTATTGTCAGCGAAATATTCATAAAGTTAAAGTACTCGCCTTTAAACAACAACATTTATATTACGTTGATGGTATTAATTGATCGACAAGCCCCATATTCGACATATCGTGCCTGGCAAGCCTTTACGTGAAAAAATGGGGGTTGTTGCATAATTTTTAGAAAACAGTTTTTAACAACTGTTTCCAAATACTGCTTTGAAAACCGTCTTTAAAAATTATTCTTAAAAACTGTTTTTTAGAAATTATTTTTCGAAACTATTTCTAAAAATTTTCTTTTAAAATTATATAAAACACTGTTTTAAATACTTAAATACTATTTTAAGAAATGCTTTATATTTTATCATAATCGTTAAATTATTTAAATGTTTGAAAAAATGTGTTAATTTACTTTTTTGGTAAAATCTATTTATTTTAGTCAAATATATTTTATGCTAGTCAATTTTTCATTTGTTTTTGAAATAATTATTTTACTTTTTGATTCATTGGGTTGACTTTAGTTTTTAACTCATTAGGTTGTTTGATAGTCCAAAGTGAGCAAACCTAACATTTTCCTATAGAAATTTTTCCACAATAATTTTTTTGCCTACTTAGTTATTTGCCCACTTCGCAACAAAACGGGCACTAAGGCTTTCTCTCAAATGGCTGCCAAACTGTGTTATGAGAAAAAACAAGATTTTAAATACTAAGAGATGTTAAATCAGTCTATAGTGTTTCAAATGAATGATTGAGATGCGATGAAACTGATTAGATAAGATCTAATGGTTATAAGTTAGTAATCAAAAATACATTAACTGGCTAAAGTAAGTGGAACCGTTAACTCAATATGATTAGTCAGTCAACTCTTACAGGGATCTCAATCACAACCCTTAGATCTAAGCTCTTGATCAACGACTGTAAGTCTATCTCAAGTTACAAGACACATAAAAAGCACACAACTCATGTGTCGTGTTTCTTCCAAGACACAAAACCAATTGATCATAAAATGAACGCTTAAGATTAATCATAACTAATGCTTATCAATAGTTGGTGAAAACATATGCTTTACGATTTTAAGGATATTTACAAAAATGATTATAAATGTTTAAAATCCCATTTTATCATTTTCACAATTGTGCTAAAATTACTTTTAAAAAAATGCATCACACAAATCCGAAAAAATTCTAAAAATTATTTTTACAAGTTTTAATCATCCAATTTAGTGCAATTTTTATCCAGATGAAATCATGTAAATATATTAAGTGATGTGTGCCTGTAATTGAAAATTGTGTGCAATTACATTACTGTGAATTACCACGTGGCCAACTTTTAACCTTTTAGTCCTTGTAGCATTGTTTTGGTCTTGAGTTTGAGGATGATGTTGATCCAAGAGTATAGCTCTCTCAATAAAACTAGAAAATATTTTGTTAAAAACCATCCAAATTGTGAAATGCCAAAAACTAGTGTGAGCTCAAATTAACCTAGGGAATTTATCCTAATTTGGGTGTTTCAAACTCTTCTCCCTCACATCCAAATATTGATTCTTATTTTCTCTTCAAATTAGAAAAACACGCCGTATTTTATTTCTTCTCCTAGTAGGCTGGTCTATTTTTAATTTTGGGTTGATTTGGGAATCAGAGAGAGAGACAGAGAAAGAGAGAGTGTTTTTTACTATTTTGAATTTTTAAGGTTTTTTTTAATCATTTAAACTTTAAAAAGTTTTTGGTTATGCAAGTGAACATTAAGTCCAACTCTTAAGAAGCATACACCAAAGAATATTATTTTTAGTTAAGTGTCCAAACCTTAATATGACCATTTATAAAAGCAATATTCATGGTCCTCTTGGATTATTTTTAAGGTTTGTTTGGACTAGATCGACATAGTGTAGTTTTATTTAAAATGGACCAAGACAAAACCAAGTATATCGTTTAAGATGCCCTATTTGATTATGTGACACCCCGTAAAATCTATAGCTAGATTAATAAGGTCTAAAAATAAATAATACATGAGTCAAAATAATTAAGAACTATTCTAAGCATGACTGAAATAAAATAAACGAATAAAATAAGGAACTGATAATAATAATAATAATAATAATAATAATAATAACAACAACAACAACAACAACAACAACAACAACAACAACAACAACAACAACAACAACAACAACAATAATAAACTAGTAAATTTTGATACCAAAATCTAATAGTAAATAAGCCCCGTCACTGAAAATACTAATTGTATCACAATATAAACTCAATACTGAAAGTATAAATTCTGATTCCAACATGAATAAAACTAGATAAAAAAAACTTGACACTGACTTACGACTAAAAAGGAAATGCAGAAAATAAAAGTGAACATGCAGGCTCGACATCTACTTCCTATAAAAGAGTTGAATCTAGAATGACTGAAATGAGATTAGGGTTGTGGCGGCATTTGCGGACTAGCACCTGAAACATATCTCAACAATATGATTAAACCTAACGAGTCTATAGAGAATAAGAATTTAACTGGATTTGGGCTACAATAATAACCATGCATCTCCCTATTGTATTTTAGTTGTTTTTAAGTTAACTCAATCCAAACAACCCTAAATATAGCATGTGGTTTTATTCCCAAGCCAAAGAGAACAAAATGATTAATTATTATTCTTCTCAATTGAATATAATTAAGTGGTTTCATAACTAATCCCAATGTATACATCTCTAGTAAAATCTCGATAAAGGAAAGATAGTCTTATAGCTTAATATCCAATCAAGTATGATTCTAACAGATATAAATAAATGGGTTACGCACAAGCCCCTGCATAAAATACGAAGACCTATCCTATTGCCTTCAGGGATCACTCATGCGTACTAGGTATAGTTATAAGTCATCCCATACCTATAACCTCAAAGAATCAGTAAGGGATAAACCACTACGTTTTCCCATCATTCGCATAGACCTCTATACCCAAGACTATACGAAGAGCACCCCCATTTGAAGAAAGCCGCGATAAGTGGTCGGCAATGATGTTTTCTACTCCTTTCTTATATTTGATGGAGAGATTGAATTCTTGTAGGAGTAGGATCCACCTTATGAGGCGCGGCTTTGCATCTTTCTTTGCAAGTAGGTATTTAAATGCCGCGTGGTCGGTGAAACAAATAATAGGAGAACCGATGAGGTATGACCGGAATTTATCAAGGGAAAAAACTACCACTAGCAACTCTTTCTCCGTGGTAGAGTATTTGAGTTGTGGTCCGGTAAGAGTCCGGCCAGCGTAGTAGATGACATGAGCTTGCTTATCCTTTTTTTGGCCCAAAACAGCCACTATCGCATAATCGCTAGCATCACACATAAGTTCGAATGGTAAGTACCAATCCGAAACTTGCATGATGGGAGCGGACACAAGCATGGTTTTCAGTTTTTCAAAAGTTCTTTGCCATGCTTCCGTCCACTCAAATGGGATGTCCTTCATGAGTATGTTTCTTAAGGGTCTAGCGATGGCACTAAAGTCCTTGATGAACCTTCGATAAAACCTCGCGTGGACCAAGAATGAGCGCACGTCCTTGAGCGATTTTGGTGGGGGGAGATCAGCCATGACATCTAGTTTTGCCCTATCAACTTCTATTCCCTTAGATGATACTATGTGGCCAAGAACTATTCCCTCGGTGACCATGAAATGGCATTTCTCCCAATTCAGTACTAAGTTCTTCTCCACACACCGGGTAAGTACTTTTTCTAGTTTTTCGAGACAGCGGTCAAAAAAGGTGCCAAAAATGTTGGAATCGTCCATGAACACTTCGATTCCTCTCTCGACCATGTCACTAAATAGGCTCAACATGCACCTTTGAAAGGTCGCGGGTGCATTACACAAGCCAAATGGCATACGTTTGTAGGAAAACGTACCAAAAGGGCAAGTGAAGGTCGTCTTCTCCTGGTCAAGTACATCTACCTCAATCTGGTTATATCCGGAATAACCATCAAGGAAGCAATAATAAGGGTGGCCCGCTACTCTCTCTAGCATTTGACCAATAAATGGCAAAGGGAAATGGTATTTTCTAGTTCCCGCATTGAGTTTCCGGTAATCAATGCAAATGCGCCACCCGGTGGTGGTACGTTGGGGAACTAGCTCTCCATTGGTATTATCAATCACTGTCATACCCGACTTCTTCGAGACGACTTGAATAGGGCTTACCCACTCTTTATCCGAGATTGGGTAGATAATTTCGGCATCTAATAATTTGATAATTTCGGTTCTCACAACTTCTTTCATGTTGGGATTTAGTCTTCTTTGCATTTCTCTAGAGGGATTGACATCCTCTTCGAGATGGATCTTGTGAGTGCAAATCAAAGGACTTATCCCTTTCAAATCAGCAATGCACCGACAAAAGCACTTTGGTGCTTCCTTAGAATTTTCAACAATTTACCCTCCTGCTCTTCGTCTAGGCTAGAGGAGACAATGACATGAAATGTATCATCCTCTCCTAGGTATGCATATTTAATATGGGAGGGGAGTTTCTTTAATTCAAGGGTTGGAAATTTGTCACTGGAGGGAACCATGTGTGTATCCCTCGTAGGTAACTCCTCGAATCTAGAAACCCAATTAACATCTCTCGCGTCCTCGTCCGACGCTCTCTCATCGAGTAACTATCTCAACTCCCTAACCTCCCTCTCGAAGTCGGTGTACGTCCCCTCACCCTCATGTCTCGCCGCTAAACAGGACCCTAAGGCGTCTCCACAGTAATTCTCCTCAAAGTATTCCTCTACTATCTTATCTATGAAGCTCACAGCATGACGATCATCTTCTTCCCCCGTATGTTGGGCTATGTGGAAGATATTGGTCTATAAGGTCATGTTCCCAAAGGTGAGTTGCATTCGCCCATTCCAAGTATTGATGATTTCATTAGCCGTAGCTAATAACGGGCGCCCAAGGATGATGGGAACATGGATGCTCGAGGTGAAGGAGGGTTCTGTGTCCCAAATGACAAAGTCTACTGGGAAGTAGAAAGTGTCAACTTGGACGATCACATCCTCAACTATGCCTCTAGGGATCTTCACTGTTCGATCCGCTAATTGGAGAGTGACCTTTGTGGGCTTGAGTTCGCCCAAATCAAGTTGCCTATAAATGGAGTAAGGGAGGACATTGACACTTGCTCCCAAGTCAAGTAAGGCTTTTTCGATTTTGTTTTCTCCAATTATGCAGGAAATGGTGGGTGCATCGGGATCTTTGAATTTAGGCGGGAGATCATTTAGTAGAATGGAGCTCACGTTTTGTGCTAGAAAGACATTCTTCTTTACCTTCATCTTTCTATTTACTGTCAACAAGTCTTTGATGACTTTTGCATAAGCTGGAATTTGCTTAATGGCATCGAGGAAAGGTAAATTCATCTTTACTTGCTTTAGCACTTCTAGCATGTCCTCACGTGGGTTTCCTTTATGGGAGGGAATCAACCTTTGAGGAAACGGTACCGCGAAGGGTGGTTTCATTACTAACTCTGGCTCACTAGCGTCTTCTTTGTCACTCTCATTCAAGGGGACATCTTCAGCCTCTTTCGTGCCGGGCAAAATCTCCTTGTCTTTCGTTGTGTCGTGTGGGGGAGGTGATAAATCAACGACTCTCCCACTAAGAAGAGTGGTCACAGCTTGACATTGCTCCTGATGTTCAGTAAAAGTGGAGCTAACATGAGTTTAACCTTGGGGAGATCTTTGGCCTTGGGCAGGAAACTTGCCCTTCTCTTGGATACTCAACGAGGATTGTATCTTTGATAGACTTGCATTTATGTCGCCAATCAGACGATCATATTTGGCATTGGTTGCGGTCTGGTAAGCGATAAATTGATTCATAGTATCCTCTAGAGTTCTTCGCAGTGGAGGTATATACGCTCCTTGAGGTGGTGGTGCTTGCACATATCCTTGCATGTGTGGAGCTTGTTGAAAGTGTTATGGTGGAGGAGGGACAACATGTGAAGGAGGGTTCATTGCAGCATGTTGTTGCCCATAGCTAAAACTGGATGGTTTTTCCATGAAGGGTTGTATGAATTCCCATGCGGTGCATCGAAATTACCCTTAAATCCTCCTATACCACTAACTTGCTCCTGAAGCATTACTTTGTAGGCGGGTATAGTCGGGCATTCCTCAGTTGAATGACCCACCTCACAAATCGCGCACACCTTCTCAACGGGGTTTGGTATTGATCCAGCTGGTCCTTTTCCATATATCTCGCATAGGTCTCGAAATCCTTTCTCAAGGGTATCCAATCGACTATCCGTCATAGAATTTTTATCTACGTGAAATAGGCAGGATGCCTACGGAGTGGTGGTCACTTGACGATTTCGATTTTGGGTGTTAGGATCATAAGTATCCCAGGATTGGGTAGTCTCGACGACATACCTCAGGTGAAGCTCAACATCGTGGGCATCTAAATCGACAAATGGACCACTTCCCATGGTTTCAACAAGTTGCTTGGAGTTAAGGTTCAGCCCATTATAGAGAAAAGAAATGATTTGTGCTGAATCAAATCCATGATGTGGGCATGAAGTAACCAACTCATTGAAACGCTCATAACATCGATGAAATGGCTCATTTTTAGAACGCTTGAATTTGAGCCTTTATGGAGATTGTTCGATGTGGAGGGAAGAATTTCTTGAGAAATATAGATTGTAACTCATTCCAAGATGGAATCGAGCTTGGAGGCAAAGACCATAAGGGAAGAGTTTGAGCGGATCACCTCTTGTGTGCAAGTTTGATCATTGAGAGTATCGCACACATCCTCAAATTCCATAAATGTGAAGATATGGTTTTTCAGAATCCATACCATGGTAATGAGGTAACATCTGGATCATCCCATTTTTGAAATGAAATTGCCCGGCATTATATGGGAGTATAATGCATCCCGGAGTGACAGTGCGCTCGGGATATAAGAATTCTCTCAGCGGGCGATATGGGGCCTCTTCCTCACCGGCAGGTACGTTACTATGTTGTGACATCTCTCTCTCACTTAACGACTCGGTGCTCTCACTTGGTGTGCTCGAAGTGTTCTCGGAGGTGTGTCCTAAGAAGGAAAATGGAGTGTTATTGGAGATTGAGTGTGACGGTGTGGGATGTGGGATCCAGAACTGTGGGGCGTTTGGAGTGTGAGGGCTATCGGGGTTGTACTCAACGATTGGATTTTCGTGAATGCTGGTTAAAGTATTATGAGGTGTGGGAGTGAGTTTAGAATTTTTCATTAAAAGCTTTTGAGAGATGATTGTTAATCTTTTTATGCTTTATGCTTTTTGATTTTTTTTTTCTTATGTTTTTGGATTTTTGGAAATTTTTTATCAAAGTTTTAGATTAACTCAATCTAATCCTAAGTCTACCTAATTCCCCGACAACGGTGCCAAAAACTTGACGCGACTCAGAATGTGTCTCTAATGTGCTTTCACTCTAGGCTCAAGTGCAAGCCTGTCGCGTTAGTAATAAACCCGGTAAGTCGGGATCGTATCCACAGGAAAAAAGGACAACGAAGTTGTAACGACGGGAGAAGACAGAGGAATCCTAACTTTGACTTTAAAAAGAAAAAGAGAAAATGATTTGGTTTTGGGGATGATTAAACTAAATGAAATTGTGATATTATAAAAAGGTGCAATTATACTAAATTACCTAAAGTACTGCTGAAAGATGAATTGAAACTTTTGACTAATTGATGAGAAAAAAAGGATGGGAATACAATCCCCCAACCCTAGTGTAGTGTAGTTATAATACTAAACGAAAATTTAACTGATTAATTTGACCCAGAATTTAGTACTCCCAAGCATTACTTATATGAGGTTCAAGCCCGCGTCATACTTAATCTGAGGATGAGTAAACCGGTATTGCGATAGTAATACTCGAATTGTATTCTAAATCATCCCGGTTACCCAGAGGCAAACGAGACATAAAGATCTACAATTGTTGTGTTCCTATGCAATACGGTCGTAATCAATCACTAAATTCAGAGGACTAATTTTATACACATGCAATTAACACATCAGGCTGGATTCATGTATCCCGGCCTTAGAAAATCTAGCCTAGCATGCTGAAAGTAATGAAAACAGTATTTGATGTGCAGAAATTCATGATTAATCTAAGGAAAATTGGTAGAATGATGTAAAACAGAATTAAATAGATGAAATTACTTACTAATCTTACCAAAACACTCAAAGTATTAGCTATAATTACTGGTAATTACTGAAATCTGATCAAAGCTTCAATCTTGGCACTAAAAGAATAATTGTGTCTAAAACTAGGGTTTCTGGAAAAGTAAGGAAAAATTATACTACTTCTCCGTGTGAATAATAATAATAATAAAATGGGTTTTTATACCCTACAACAATTCAAGAGTTTCAGCTGCACTAGGAGTCTCTTTATGAGCAGATAAGATTTGGAGATCTCGATAGCCGGACCAGTCCGGGCCTTAGGCGGATCGATCTGCCTCCCAAGCGGATCGGTTCTTTTTATTTCCAGGCGGACCGGTCCGAGGGCGGACCGGTTCCTTTATTTTTCACCTTCTTCGATTTGCTTTCGATCAGAGGTCTACTGGAGTTTTGCAATGCGGACCGATCCGGGGCAGGGGCGGACCGGTCTGCCTGTTTGACTTTTTGCTCAACTTTGACTGCTTCTATCTTTTGTTCCGGGACTCCAGTTGAGGTGATGTTTCTTCCTTCGTGCTCATGAATGTGATATCTTTAACTTCTCTTGAGGTACCTCATCCGAATTCCTGGTGGAAATTACACTTTTTCCCTTTTGACTTTCCTTCTTGTCTTTCTTGATTCTTCCGGTTTCATTCTTCCGTTTCTTGACATCAAATACCTGTAAAATCACTACGAAATACAAGAGACTCGGTGTACTCATTAGGATTAGTCAGTAGCAAGATTATGAGATAAAGTCAAATCGATTACGTTGTTCGAGGTGCTAAAAGTACCCAAATTAAGGGATAAATAAGGAAGAATTTATGCCTAATCACTTACATATGCCAAAAAAATAATTCAAGACACCACACCTATTCACTGAGGAAAAATAGTTCAAGACCGTTGGGGGGATTTTCAGGAGATTAAAAATAACCTGGGATTCTTATCTAATCAAATTAGGAACTTATGAGACTTTTTCAAGGTTATAGCCCGCCAATGCCTCCTCAAGGTTACCCTTATCCTCATCCTCAAGGTTACCCTATCCTTCCCCTTCAATTTTCCCTTCCCAAATGCCTCCTACTCCAACATTACCTTCCCAAATGACCACTCCTCCAACATTCCCCTTCTAAATGCCACTCCTTCAACATTCTCTTCCCTATGCCTCCTCATATCATAAGACTTGGATCATCGTCAACAACTCAGCGTGAATATGGATAATAGTATTATATCAGGGACCTGAGAAATACGAGGATTATTGGGGTGTGCCCACTCATGTCCATAGTTACTAGAACTCCAGTACACGACTGGGCTTTGGAAAGGGGTAAGGATTAAATAACGATCGATGAAATATACAACGGTTGCGAAGATGAACTTGTGCACATTGACAGCGGAGAAGGAAAGGAATTTAAGAATTATACAAACTCTTTTATTCTTTAGCCAGTTTATCAGTTGACCAAGTTATAATAATATTTTCTTTCGTTTAAGTTGTAATTACATTTTTTTGTTTTAGTTGTAATAATTTTTTTGTTTCAGCTGAAAGATATTGGTTTTGCTTCAGTTGTAATGATATTTTTTTTATTTTGAGTTGTAAGAATGTTGTTTTTTATTTTAGTTATAATAATATTTTTTTAACCTATTACCACAGAATTGTTGTTGTTGGATAGTATGTTAGAAGAAGTACGGGATAATTTGAAGGAGTAAGGGATAATTAGCGGTTTGATTGTTGGATAATATGTCGAATAATTATTGGTTGTCATAGCACGTAGGCTTCCAAATTTCTCCCGCTATCTCTCTAATAAATGTCCTGTTCGCAAAACTCGCAGTGTCGTTTGGGTGCCGCTAGGGGTGCCCACCCCCCGCAACACGTTTTCCAGCCTAAGTGTGCCTATTTTAGAATTTTTTTGGTATTTCACACACACACCATACTACTATAAACAAACACTACACTAGCTTTAACACTTTCCCAAGTTTCCAATGCCATACCTATGATGGCGAATCCCGAATATGAGGTGGAGTACAAATCCACCACTGACGACGTCTGGGACACTTCTCTACTGATTGTCCATGATCAATATTTGATCGTGAATCTCTTAAACTTCCTCGACTCTTTTGATGAGAAGTTCAGCCACTATTTCAAAACCCCGCTAGTCGTGGAAGACTTTTGCCACAGGTTCAGGTTTGTATCTGGAGAAGTACAGGATAACCACTGCTCCAAAATAATCAAAGGCATCACTGATAGGAAATAATTTGTCTATAAGAGTATCGATGAACGTTGGAATTCTTAAAAAATACTTGTATGGACGTATGGATGAATTATTTCCTATCAGTGATGGTCGGCACTATATGGATGAATTGTTTCCTAGACAGGCGTGGTGGGCAATGTATGGAAACAAATCGTCCAAACATTTGTACGAGTATCCATCAAATAATCCAAGATACGCTGAAATCGCACAGTCACGGGAATCTCGGTTTGAGAATATGACGGTAATTGTAAAATATCTAGGCTTAGGCTTTAAAATATGCCATTAGAGGGCAAAAATCCAAAACACCCCCCAAACGGCCCGTGAGAAGCATGAACACCTCGCACGGGACCAATGTAACTCATTGGAACTAACTGCGTGGTCATGGGACCCCCGATTTGAGAATATGACGATAATTTGAAATATCTAGACTTAGGCTTAAAAACATTTCGTCAGAGGGCGAAAATCCAAAACACCCCCTAAACGATCCCGTGAGAAGAACGAGCACCTCGCACTAGACCAATGTAACTCGGAGGAACTGACTGCGTGGTCATGAGACCCCCGATTTAAGAATATCATGATAATTTAAAAATATCTAGTCTTAGGCCTAAAAACTTGTCATTAAAGGGAAAAACCAAAAATAATCCCCCCCACCCACCCAAACGGCCCCGTGAGAGGCACGGACACCTCGTATGGAACCAATGTAACTCGTAGGAACTGACCGCAAGATCATGGGACCCCCGATTTGAGAATATGCTGATAATTTAGACTTAGGCTTAAAAACATGGCGTTAGAGGGTGGAAAACCAAAACACCCCACAAACTGCCTCGTGAGAGGCACGAACACCTCACACGGGAGTAATATAACTCGTAGGAACTGACCGCGGGGTCATGGGACCACCGGTTTGATAATATGACAATAACTTAAAAATATCTATACTTAGGCTTTAAAACATGCCATTAGAGGGAGTAAATACAAAACACCCCCAAAACGGCCCCGTGAGAAGCACGAACACCTCGCACGGGACTAATGTAACTCGTAGGAACTCACTGCGTGGTCACGGGACCCCTAGTTTGAGAATATGTTGATAATTTGAAAACAACTAGACTTAGACTTAAAACGTGGTGTTAGAGGGCCAAAATCCAAAACACCCCTCAAATGGCACCGTGAGAGGCATTAACACCTCATACGGGACCAATATAACTCGTAGAAACTGACCGCGTGGTCACAGGACCCCCGATTTGAGAAGATTTCAATAATTTGAAAATAACTAGACTTAGGCTCAAAAACATTCCGTTAGAGGGCGAAAACCCAAAACACCCCCAAACGGCCCCGTGAGAGGCACGAACACCTCGCATGGGACCAATGTAAGTCGCAGGAATTAACCGTGTGGCCCCAGAACCCCGGATTTAAGAATATGACGATAATTTTAAAATATCTTAGTCTTAAAAATATGTCGTTAGAGGAAAAAACCTCAAAACACCTCCAAAACAATCTCGTGAGAGGTAGGAACACCTCGCAGAGGACCAATGTAACATAGAGCATCTGACCGCGTGGTCACGGGATACCCGATTTGAGAATATGACAATACTTTGAAATGTCTATACTTAGAGTTAAAAACATATCGTTAGGGGGCAAAAACTCAAAATACCCCCAAAATGGCGACCCTAGGAGAGGCGCGAACACCTCTAACATGACCAATGTAATTCGGAGGAACTGACCGCGTGGTCACGAGACCCCCGATTTCCAAATATCACGATAATTAGAAAATATTTATACTTAGGCTTAAAAACTTGTCGTTAAAGGGAAAAAATTGAAAACACCCCTCAAACGGCCCCGTGAGAGGCACGAACACCTCGCACGGGACCAATGTAACTCGTATGAACTGACTGCATAGTCACAGGACCCACATCTTGAGAATATGCTGATAATTTTAAAATATTTAGACTTAGGCTTAAAAACATGTCGTTAGAGGGTAAAACCCAAAACACCCCTCCCAAACGGCCCCACGAAAGGACGAGCACCTCGCGCGGGACAAATGTAACTCGCAGGAACTGATTATGTGGTCACGGGACTCCCCGTTTGAGAATATGGAAATAACTTAAAAATATCAAGATTTGGGCTTAAAAACACGCCGTTAGAAGGAGAAAAGTCAAAACACCCACAAAATGGCCCTATGAGAGGCACGGACACCTTGCACGGGACCAATATAACTCACAGGAACTGATCAGGTGGTCATGAAACTCCTGAATTGAGAATATGATGATAATTTGAAAATATATAGACTTAGACTTAAAAACATGTCATTAGAGAGAGAAAACCCTATACACCCCACCCCCCAAACAGCATCGTGAGAGACACGAACACCTCGCATGGAACCAATGTAACTCGTAAAAACTGACCGTCTAGTCATGGGACCCTCAATTTGAGAATATGATGATAATTTGAAAATATCTAGACTTAGACTTAAAAACTTGCCTTTATATGGTAAAAATACAAAACACCCCCAAACGGCCCCGTGAGAGGACGAACACCTCGAACGGGACCAATATAACTCGTAGGAACTGGCCGCGTTACCACGGGACCCACAGTTTGAGAATATGCTGATAATTTTAAAATATTTAGACTTAGGCCTAAAACATGCTGTTAGAGGGTGAAAACCCAAAACACCCCCCAAACGGCTCCATAAGAGGCACGAACACCTCTCACGAGACCAATATAACACACAGGAACTAACTGCGTGGTCACGGGACCCCCGGTTTGAGAATATGACAATAACTTTAAAATATCTATAAGCTTAAAAACTAGTCGTTAGAGGACGAAAATCCAAAACACCCCCCAAATGGCCCCGTGAGAAGCACGAACAGCTGGCATGGGACCAATGTAACTCGTAGGAACTGACCGCGTGGTCACGGAAACCCCCAGTTAAGAATATGCCGATGTTTAAAAATAACTAGACTTAGGCTTAAAAACTTTTCGTTAGAGGGCGAAAATCCACCCCCCCCCCCCCCAAACGGCCCGATGAGAGGCACAAACACCTCGCACGGGGCTAATGTAACTCGTGAAAATTGACCGCGTGATCATGGGCCCCACTATTTGAGAATATGCAATAATTTGAAAATAACCAGACTTAGGCTTAAAAACTTTTTGTTACAGGGCAAAAATCCAAAACACCCCCCAAACGGCTTGGTAAGAGGCACGAACACCTCGCATGGGGCCAATGTAACTCGCAGGTATTAATGCGTCGCCACGGGATCCCCAGTTTGATAATAAGATGGTAATTTATAAATATCTAGACTTAGTTTTAAAAATATGTTGTTAGAGGGTGAAAACCCAAAACACCCCCCAAACGGTCTCGTAAGAGGCACAAACACCGCGCACACGAGCAATGTAACACGTCGAATCTGGTCGCACGGTCATGGGATCCCCGATTTGATAATCTGACAATAATTTGAAAATATCTAGACTTAGGCTTAAAAACATGTCGTTACAGGACAAAAACCCAAAACACCCCCAAAACGGTCCTATGAGAGGCACGAACACCTCACACGGGACCAATGTGTCTCGCAGAAACTGACCTCGTGGTCCCAGGACCCCCGATTTGAGAATATAACGATAATTTGAAAAAATCTAAACTTAGGCTTAAAAACATACCATTAGAGGGAGAAAACACAAAACACCTCCCAAACGGCCCCATGAGGGGCAGGAACACCTCGCATGCGACCCATGTAACTCGCAAGAACTGACTGCGTGGTCACAGGACTCCTGGTTTAAGATTTATGATAATTTGAAAATATCTAGACTTTGGTTTAAAAACTTGTCGTTCGAGGGTGAAAACCCCAAACACCCCCAAACGACACCGTAAGAGGCACGAACTCCTCGCCCAGGATCAATGTAACTTATAGAAACTGACCGTGTGGTCACGGGACCCTCAAATTGAAAATATGACGATAATTTGAAAATATCTAGACTTAGGCTTTAAAACCTATCGTTAGAGGGAGAAAATCCAAAACACTCCCCAAATGGCCCCGTGGAAGGCACGAACACCTCTCACGGGACTAATGTAACTCGCAGGAATTAATCGCATTGTCACGGGACTCCCGATTTGATAATATAAAGATAATTTGAAAATATCAAAACTTAGGCTTAAAAACATGCCGTTAGAGGGAGAAAACCCAAAACACCCTCCAAACGGCCCCCGTGAGAGGCACGAACACCTCGTACGGGACTAATCTAACTCGTAAGAACTGATCACGTGGTCACAAGACTCCTGATTTGAGAATATGATGGTAACTTGAAAATATCTGCCTTATCTTAAAAATATGTCGTTAGAGGGTAAACTGCTAAAATACCCACAAAACGGCCCTGTGAGAGGCACGAACACCTCGCACGGGACTAATGTAACTCACAGGAACTGATCGCATGATCACAGAACTCCTGGTTTGAGAATATAATGAAAATTTGAAACTATCTAAACTTTGACTTAAAAACATGCCATTAGAGAGCAAAAACCCAATACACCCCCCAAACGGCCCCGTGAGAGACACGAACACCTCGCACGGGACCAATGTAACTCATAGAAACTGACCGCGTGGTTACAGGACCCCCGATATGAGACTATGATTATAATTTGAAAATATCTAGACTTAGACTTAAAAACTTGCCATTAAATGGAAAAACCCCAAAATACATCCAAACGGCCCCGTGAGAGGACGAACACCTCGCACGGGACCAATGTAACTCGTCTGAACTGGTTGCGTGGTCACGGGACTACCGGATTGAGAATATGATGATAATTATAACTCATATATGCAATTTTTTAGATTAAATACTATTTTTTTAAAATTACTTGGTTACTTATATCATCTCTTTTTTATATCCTATTTTTTGCAGGATAAGTTGCTTTTATCCACGTGGAACATGCGAAGAAGGCAATAGTTTATGATAGGAAGATTGTTTATATAATGTCGTTGACATTCAGGATTTTGCTTTTTATGTGTTACAGTTGTGCGCGCTTTTATAATTTTTTTTGTTTAGTTTAATGGTCGTGCGGGCTTTTATAATTTTATTGTTTAGTTTTATGGTCGTGAGGGCTTTTGTAATTTTATGGTCGTGTGGGCTTTACATTACGCAGGTTTATATAAACAGGTTTTAGAATGTCTAGAAAACAGAAGAAATTATGGCCAATTTTTTTTATTAAAGTTAAAAATGGTCATGGATAAAGTTCATGACCATCTTTATTTTATTCGCCACGCATAAATAGGGTCACGACCTAAATCCGTCACCATTTTTGGGATGTGATGGTTGTAACAACCCGCTTAAAATAATAACGGGTGGCCAGCCCTATACTACATTAAATCAGGAATTCCAGATGGTCCAGTCTCAACATCAACTAACGGTACTATATAATATAGGACTAACTACCCGAAATCCTATAAGCGAGATGTTATAAAAATTTAAAACTTGCAACATAACACAACCCAACACTACAAAATTTCTAATAAATAAGAGAGATGCAAGAAAGAACTATAAGAAATGAGAGGAATCTCTATACATGAATATGCCATAAATAAATAAATAAACCCGAATAAGCTGTCGGGTCACAGCAAATACAATAGCTGAAATGGAATAAATATAAACATGTATATAAATATCCCTATGATACAAACCCGATATACAACATGAATCCTACCTAGAATTTTAAAGAAGTAGGAAGCGGCTACATGAAACATCCCGCAACAGTCCGCACCTGTCACGGCTCCCAAGACTCTGGATAGAAGGTCATCCGGCATCCATGCGGTAGGATACCTGTGGAAATATATATGTATATACAAGAAGGAGGGAGAAGTAAACGGGTCAGAGCCCCGAATGTGTAAAATATTTAGCAAGTGTGTTAACCGTGCATAATAAATACAGGTGTACTTAATTTCATAAATAAGTGAGACCGCACTCTCGTGGAACCCCAACTCACCTCTCATCTAAAGGCGCGCACCTATTCGCGTCCTCAAATTTTAGTTAAATTACCCCCATTAATTTTAGAATAACCTAACTTATCAGGCCTAGCCTATATCCACGAGAGCTACCTTCCCGTCATAATCTAAGGATCCACCCATTTCTAATCCTATCAGATTATGATTACAACAATTATGCCATAAAAGGCTTAATGAATTCCGATTAATAATCTCATGAATTATAATTATCATAGTTCCTAAAACATTACCCCTATACGTATACGTAAATATATATATATATATATATATATATATATATATATATATATATATAGGCTAAAAACGTAAGAATTAATATACTTAATACTATGCACATGGAACATTGGCAAGACTTCTCTCTAATCCCAAAATTGTACTACGTTTCGTGCGTGGGGAGTCTCGCAAAGCGAAATCCAAACAAGGAACCGCCCCGTTACACTACTCCTGACAAGGTCAAGACCAGAGATCCGTGATGCCACCTATGGAATTACTTCTCTCAAATCCCGACATGGCACTGCGTTTCGTGCGTGAGGTGTCTCGCAAAGCGAAATCCAAACAAGGAACCACCTCGTTACACTACTCCTGGGCAATGTCGATCCTAGAGATCCATAATCCTCAACATACAAGTTAACACTACCATTACTACTAACTATAACACCTAAAGAAAGAAAGAAAGAAAAGAAAAGAAAGAAAACAAATAAGATAAAATAAAAGAACCTCCAATAATATCCTTGGGATGATGTAACCGAAATAATACCTTATGTGCGATACATCAACCCCCATCAGTCTAGTACACCATTATCATCTAAGATGTACTTTATAAAAGTCCATATCCTTTCATCTATAGGATATATATATATATAAATATATATATATATAGGTATTTATTTCTAACCGTATATATATCATCATCAATCCAATAGCCAAGTGTACATACTACATATGATGTACAAGGCCATGCACATAATATACCCGGCTATATATATCGCCGATAAACTGCATCAATGCTATCATCTTCCCAGTGCCTGGCTCACGTAGCAATACTGGGGCCACCATGGTGGGACTAAACGACACCCATCTCGTGGTGAACTCACGCACACGACGTCCCGGGAAGCGGTCATAGCTCCAAACCGGAAATGAGACGAAACATACCCACCACGTCTCATCCCAATATAAATATATATATATATCATATAGTAACACACGGGACGACTATGACCTGGGGAATATCCACACCCTGCTTTTCTAGCCAGGATGCTCACCCTCTACGCGCGCAACTTCCCAATGATAGCATGAGCGGGGTATGCTTAACCAAATAAGTATATATATATATCATTTACATGCATAATATATATAATCCATATGATCCAATCATATGATCAAATAATAAACCATCATATACGGTTTAAATATCCATACCATGTATATCCATAACATAAATATATCCATATATTCATATACATACAGATATATGTATCAACACATGTTCACATATCCTTATATCTATATATATAAACTAATTCTCGTTCATATGTATAAGATATATATATATACCTGGCTATAAGTCTACGTAGTCCTCAATATACAAGCCGTCACTACCATTCCTTTAATTTACCTCGATACGTGAATATAATCCCATACTTGAAACATATTCGATCATTTTCCTATGATGAATAGTCTCCCAAAACCATATGTATATATCTATACCTATATATATTCAACGTTAGGGCTATCACCCAAGAGTTTGTGTAGGAATCTTTCACTACACATATCATCTATATCTCCGAGTACATTAAAGAATCTAGTAATCATTTTGACTATCGGTATACATATTACTAATAGTCTATCAGCCTCAAGCTCATTCTTTCAATCATCAAATAATCTCGTTTCCCTCGATTTCGATTATGGTTCGGTCACTTTTGTGACTACCCTAATCTAAGATCTCTCTAAGAGTTCTTAGCCTCCCATCACATCTACACTTACTTTTAATCTACAATTAGGATTCCCAATCCCAAAGGTTTTCCCCCAAAATCTCTATACATAACTCCAAATACATACATGGATACATTTCTCCCAAATTACCCTAAGGAGTCCCCAAAACTCTAATGTGTGAGAAACTCCTTATGTGTCTCCAAGAACATATCTCTTTCATCATAAGAGAAGGCCCCGAATCAACAAACCCAACCAAAAAGGGTTTGAATTCACTATGGAGAAAAATCTCAAAATGCCCTGTTTCCGAATCGATTCGGCCTCCCAGGCGAATCGATTCGGGTCCAAAGACCTGGGCTTCTGCAATAGGCCGAATCGATTCGGCTTGGGGTCCGAATCGATTCGGTCAATCCAGACCTGCTAGTTTTACCAAACCGAATCGATTCGCTTGAGGGGGCGAATCGATTCGGACCTGCAATTTTTGAAGGTTTCATCTGTTTCTTCAAAACCTACGAATTCTAAACCCTAAATTTCTCATTCCAACCCCCAAACCTTCATCAAATCATGATTTTAAGCCCATAAGTCAACCCAAAGTTTATCCCAATCATTTCTATGTCATTAAATCCATATTTAATCATTGATTTCAAGATTAAACCTAAAATCTAGGTTTTGACATTAATACCCAAAAACCATTTCTTTACCCCACAATTTATGAAATGAAATACACAAATAGCTATTTAGCAAGATTAAACACTTGCCTCAGATTTGTAGAGGTTGGATCATCCTCGATGTCGCAGTTGGACCGGAAATCCCAAGCTTTTTCTTCCTCTCTCTCTTCTTTTCCTTCTTCTTCCTTTCTTCCTTTTTCTTTCTCTCTTTCTCTATTTGAGAAGGCTTCATCCGTAAGCCTTAAATCCTTTAAAACAACAAACCCAGTTTTAAATGTTAATACACACTTTAAATGACTCGTTGACTCCAATTCAAGTCAAAACAACTTAAAAACATTCCGGAGCCGAAATAAGACCCAATGACAGTCATTTTGACTATCTCGACCCTTCCGGGATCAATGGTACCCTCAAAAATATCATCCGGAATACTTTAAAACATCCTCTATTTTTGGACTTAAATTCCCAAATTTTAAAATTCTCCAATTTAATTAAATTTAATTTTCCCAAAATTAAATTTCTCAGTCTCCAAAGTCGTGGGGTGTTACAATCTTCCCCCCTTACAAGAATTTCGTCCGCAAAATTTAAGATGAGCCTAGGAACTCAATATCATCTAGTCCTTATATCAATCCTCAAGATCACTTTGCCGATCCTTTCTAGTTCTCACGTCGAACTATATAGATCCTTACCGATCCCTAAAATCAACTAGCTACCCAGGGCGCCCATACACCCTGTACCCGAGTTTCTACTCGTGAAATCCTAATCAGGCTCCATTAGCCTCAAATTGTAAGATAACCCTCGGTAACATAATCTATAACAGTATACTAAATATAAAAATTTGAAAATTTCCACTGGTTGAACTCTCCTCAATTCCTGACGCTAGCCACCTTCGTGCGGGGGAGGTCTCGCAATCGAAATCCAAACAAGGAACCCTCCCAATACACTACTGTGTAGCTAGGTCGGGGATTGAGATTAGTTGAACCAGGGTTATGGTTTTAGAAAAAGATTTTTCATATTTTAGATATTGCCCGAGGGCCTATACAATAATACAATATAAATATATTCCGCGTCTTTCGACACGCCAAACAAACACCTTATGTTTAAAACACAAGGCCTCAATTAATACAATACTCTAACCAATATCTAGTTCTCAAAACAAGCACAACTATGAGCTAAATTATCCGCTCACATACCCCTACTAAACTTTAAATCTCACAACTCTAAAACTCTTTTACATACATTAACGTCTTTCCACAATATAAGTCTCCCTTCTTAGGCGCACTATAATCACATGTCCTACCTACCCATAAGACAATAGTCTTATAGTCACTATTCAACGAACCTTAACATTCCTCACCTCCGGAATTCAATGTTATAACTCTCGACGTTCCCGGTATCGCACAAAGTATGACTTAAACCCAAAGAAAGGTATTCTACCTTATACTTCCGTAATCTAATGGTTTCACCTCATCCAAGGATCTCAATTCAAGACCCTCTACTCCTTCCAGGAAAATCATTATCCCTAAGCCTATTTCTTTACAAGAGAAACATCTTCCTCAAAATCCTTCCTAACCATTTTGAAGGATAAACACGATGGCGACAACCAGAAACTCCCTCAGTCCTACACAACGAAACTGAGTCTCCAATTCCTTACTCCCACTTCCCAGAAGGCAATACTCCCAATATTAGGATAACTCCACCTACCTCACATCGGTAAGAGTCACCAAACCAGGTTTCCTAACTAAGGTTAACAGATTCTCAATCTAAACCTCCCAAGGACTACACTACATGCCTCACCTCGGACTTTCCTTACCAAGACCAAGATTCGCCATTCGAGTAAATTTCCTTTCTTACTCAACTGCCGATAAATCACCTCGAACCACTGCTAGAAATCTCCTCAATATCTCCTCCAGAATCGGGGAAGACAACTACCCCCGATCAAAGCGTACCCAAAATATGCTATGGGTTCCGTACTTCTAAACCTATTCTTTCCTAGACGCCAAAATCTAGGCGATGTCTGAAACGAAACAAGAGCAACTGTTATCAGAACGCCAATCAAGTGAATATACTTCACAGAAGAAAATAACGCGGTGAACACAACAGTCCTAATTATAGGGCTTTATGTCAAGAACGTTAACGGAAGAATACAGAAACTCGCACAGATCCTAAGGACTCTAGAACCTGATGCTCTGATACCATCTGTAACAACCCGCTTAAAATAATAACGGGTGGCCAGCCCTATACTACATTAAATCAGGAATTCCAGATGGTCCAGTCTCAACATCAACTAACGGTACTATATAATATAGGACTAACTACCCGAAATCCTATAAGCGAGATGTTATAAAAATTTAAAACTTGCAACATAACACAACCCAACACTACAAAATTTCTAATAAATAAGAGAGATGCAAGAAAGAACTATAAGAAATGAGAGGAATCTCTATACATGAATATGCCATAAATAAATAAATAAACCCGAATAAGCTGTCGGGTCACAGCAAATACAATAGCTGAAATGGAATAAATATAAACATGTATATAAATATTCCTATGATACAAACCTGATATACAACATGAATCCTACCTAGAATTTTAAAGAAGTAGGAAGCGGCTACATGAAACATCCCGCAACAGTCCGCACCTGTCACGGCTCCCAAGACTCTGGATAGAAGGTCATCCGGCATCCATGCGGTAGGATACCTGTGGAAATATATATGTATATACAAGAAGGAGGGAGAAGTAAACGGGTCAGAGCCCCGAATGTGTAAAATATTTAGCAAGTGTGTTAACCGTGCATAATAAATATCGGTGTACTTAATTTCATAAATAAGTGAGACCGCACTCTCGTGGAACCCCAACTCACCTCTCATCTAAAGGCGCGCACCTATTCGCGTCCTCAAATTTTAGTTAAATTACCCCCATTAATTTTAGAATAACCTAACTTATCAGGCCTAGCCTATATCCACGAGAGCTACCTTCCCGTCATAATCTAAGGATCCACCCATTTCTAATCCTATCAGATTATGATTACAACAATTATGCCATAAAAGGCTTAATGAATTCCGATTAATAATCTCATGAATTATAATTATCATAGTTCCTAAAACATTACCCCTATACGTATACGTAAATATATATATATATATATATATAGGCTAAAAACGTAAGAATTAATATACTTAATAATATGCACATGGAACATTGGCAAGACTTCTCTCTAATCCCAAAATTGTACTACGTTTCGTGCGTGGGGAGTTTCGCAAAGCGAAATCCAAACAAGGAACCGCCCCGTTACACTACTCCTGACAAGGTCAAGACCAGAGATCCGTGATGCCACCTATGGAATTACTTCTCTCAAATCCCGACATGGCACTGCGTTTCGTGCGTGAGGTGTCTCGCAAAGCGAAATCCAAACAAGGAACCACCTCGTTACACTACTCCTGGGCAATGTCGATCCTAGAGATCCATAATCCTCAACATACAAGTTAACACTACCATTACTACTAACTATAACACCTAAAGAAAGAAAGAAAGAAAAGAAAAGAAAGAAAACAAATAAGATAAAATAAAAGAACCTCCAATAATATCCTTGGGATGATGTAACCGAAATAATACCTTATGTGCGATACATCAACCCCCATCAGTCTAGTACACCATTATCATCTAAGATGTACTTTATAAAAGTCCATATCCTTTCATCTATAGGATATATATATATAAATATATATATATATAGGTATTTATTTCTAACCGTATATATATCATCATCAATCCAATAGCCAAGTGTACATACTACATATGATGTACAAGGCCATGCACATAATATACCCGGCTATATATATCGCCGATAAACTGCATCAATGCTATCATCTTCCCAGTGCCTGGCTCACGTAGCAATACTGGGGCCACCATGGTGGGACTAAACGACACCCATCTCGTGGTGAACTCACGCACACGACGTCCCGGGAAGCGGTCATAGCTCCAAACCGGAAATGAGACGAAACATACCCACCACGTCTCATCCCAATATAAATATATATATATATCATATAGTAACACACGGGACGACTATGACCTGGGGAATATCCACACCCTGCTTTTCTAGCCAGGATGCTCACCCTCTACGCGCGCAACTTCCCAATGATAGCATGAGCGGGGTATGCTTAACCAAATAAGTATATATATATATCATTTACATGCATAATATATATAATCCATATGATCCAATCATATGATCAAATAATAAACCATCATATACGGTTTAAATATCCATACCATGTATATCCATAACATAAATATATCCATATATTCATATACATACAGATATATGTATCAACACATGTTCACATATCCTTATATCTATATATATAAACTAATTCTCGTTCATATGTATAAGATATATATATATACCCGGCTATAAGTCTACGTAGTCCTCAATATACAAGCCGTCACTACCATTCCTTTAATTTACCTCGATACGTGAATATAATCCCATACTTGAAACATATTCGATCATTTTCCTATGATGAATAGTCTCCCAAAACCATATGTATATATCTATACCTATATATATTCAACGTTAGGGCTATCACCCAAGAGTTTGTGTAGGAATCTTTCACTACACATATCATCTATATCTCCGAGTACATTAAAGAATCTAGTAATCATTTTGACTATCGGTATACATATTACTAATAGTCTATCAGCCTCAAGCTCATTCTTTCAATCATCAAATAATCTCGTTTCCCTCGATTTCGATTATGGTTCGGTCACTTTTGTGACTACCCTAATCTAAGATCTCTCTAAGAGTTCTTAGCCTCCCATCACATCTACACTTACTTTTAATCTACAATTAGGATTCCCAATCCCAAAGGTTTTCCCCCAAAATCTCTATACATAACTCCAAATACATACATGGATACATTTCTCCCAAATTACCCTAAGGAGTCCCCAAAACTCTAATGTGTGAGAAACTCCTTATGTGTCTCCAAGAACATATCTCTTTCATCATAAGAGAAGGCCCCGAATCAACAAACCCAACCAAAAAGGGTTTGAATTCACTATGGAGAAAAATCTCAAAATGCCCTGTTTCCGAATCGATTCGGCCTCCCAGGAGAATCGATTCGGGTCCAAAGACCTGGGCTTCTGCAATAGGCCGAATCGATTCGGCTTGGGGTCCGAATCGATTCGGTCAATCCAGACCTGCTAGTTTTACCAAACCGAATCGATTCGCTTGAGGGGGCGAATCGATTCGGACCTGCAATTTTTGAAGGTTTCATCTGTTTCTTCAAAACCTACGAATTCTAAACCCTAAATTTCTCATTCCAACCCCCAAACCTTCATCAAATCATGATTTTAAGCCCATAAGTCAACCCAAAGTTTATCCCAATCATTTCTATGTCATTAAATCCATATTTAATCATTGATTTCAAGATTAAACCTAAAATCTAGGTTTTGACATTAATACCCAAAAACCATTTCTTTACCCCACAATTTATGAAATGAAATACACAAATAGCTATTTAGCAAGATTAAACACTTGCCTCAGATTTGTAGAGGTTGGATCATCCTCGATGTCGCGGTTGGACCGGAAATCCCAAGCTTTTTCTTCCTCTCTCTCTTCTTTTCCTTCTTCTTCCTTTCTTCCTTTTTCTTTCTCTCTTTCTCTATTTGAGAAGGCTTCATCCGTAAGCCTTAAATCCTTTAAAACAACAAACCCAGTTTTAAATGTTAATACACACTTTAAATGACTCGTTGACTCCAATTCAAGTCAAAACAACTTAAAAACATTCCGGAGCCGAAATAAGACCCAATGACAGTCATTTTGACTATCTCGACCCTTTCGGGATCAATGGTACCCTCAAAAATATCATCCGGAATACTTTAAAACATCCTCTATTTTTGGACTTAAATTCCCAAATTTTAAAATTCTCCAATTTAATTAAATTTAATTTTCCCAAAATTAAATTTCTCAGTCTCCAAAGTCGTGGGGTGTTACAATGGTTTGGTCGTGACCATTTTGGGGATATCATGGTGTAGGTCACGACCTAGAGTTGCGACCATAGATTTTCCTCACCTAAACTGGTCGCGGCCCAAAGTCGCGACCAATAGTATGTATGGGTCACGGCTTGTGTCCACAACCTTCTTCCATAACCCTCAGGTTTGTGATCGTCCGATTGGTCAGGGATTTAGGCCGTGACCCACAAAAATGGTCACACTCGAGATGGTCACGACCCTTGGCCGTGACCCACAATCCTCATAAGGGACAAAGTCTATGACCAATCACCAGATTTGGTGTAGTGAGAACTAAGTTCCACCTATTTGTAGGAGGGAAACAAATCCCAATTCAGACGCATATTAATTGAACAACCTCAATCAAGAGGCCAAAATTAATTAAATATTTTATGCAATTTTTGGTTGTTATGTGAATAAAATCATCGACATCATCGGAATCACTTGCATCCGTTACCGTTATTGATGCGTAATGAACTTTCTCTTTTACTTTCCCATTCATTTACTTAAGTTTGGGACAAGGATGAATTATGTGCATGTCCTTGTTACAATAGTAACACTTATTGCCCTTGTGCCCCTTTAACTTGAATCTGAAAATCCTTGAATCTCTCTTCTCTAGTCTTACTCTAACGACTAGGCATGAGACATCACTAGCTCCCTTAACCACTTTACTTATACTTTTGTTAGAAATAAGGGTTGATGATCTCATCTAAAACAATTCTTTTCTTCCCGTGGATCATCATAGTCACCAAATGATCATTCCTTTCAGGAAGAGAAACCAATAAATTACAACCTTGCCCTTTTCCTCCATTTTCACCACCATGTTTAATAGTTTGAAGAGACGCCAATTAAAATCATTGATATGATATTGCAACGTGTTATTCATGCCCATATTAAATCAATAGAATTCCAGAAAAATAAAATTAGCCAAACCAAATTAATCTTTTTAAGATTTACCTAAATCACCTTACCGAAAGTCTCTGTTATAACGTTGTGTTTGGTCTTCTTAGACATGTGACATCCCATATATTTTAATACTTAAGTTGATCAAGTCTAATTATTAAATTATACAAGTCGTTAAAATAATTAAATACCACTCTCGACATGATATATAACAAGTATAAGTAAACGATATGAAAACCCTCTCATATAATCTCATGATGAAGTGTCCGTAACCATAATAGAGAGATAAATAGTATCCAAACATCAGTCCTCAAGTACAATTCACAAAGATAAATATCAAAATGATACATACCGAATACTACTATCCCACAATACATGTCAGCTGGAATTTTAATGATGTAACACCTCTCTAAACTGAATAGTAAATGAAACCCTAAACAGGAAAAAAGCTTACATTAATCTATGAAAGGAGATGTGTGGAATTAGAAGGGATAATCCGTGCTAGATGGAGGGAGGAACTCCAAGCAACATGTTCAGCTTTAACACTTGAAAGTCACCATGAATAAAGATGGGTCAAAACCCCAACAAGTTGTCAAGGTGTGCAACTCAAATAGTTATATCTACACATGTTAAACTCACAGTTTCTAATTAATAATCATGGACCAACGTATATCACATAACCTCAAAGTGCATTAAGATTAACTTAACTCATTTCGTCAATTAATTATTCTCAATAATCAATAACCACGTAACTGATATGCACCCCTTCTCCTCGACCATCTCAAGAACATGTGATACGCCCATATAAAACCATCACACAACTCATAGCCATTTGCTTCATAGTACTGAAAAACTCATAGTTGGTCTATTACGTAGCGCCGAAACTCCACAACGTCTTGTGGCACAACAACAATCCGTATCAAGTCATACTCATCAAATATATCAACATGTGAGTGCTCCTCATTGTCTCTTACCCAATAATTCACATATCATATGTTCATTTATTAATTATATTCTTTATTATAATCATAATTCATCACTTATCGTTACATTATTAATATCTTGATACCCCACCCTCTAGCCATTTTTCAATAAAAAAATTTAGACAAGTGTTATGACACTAAAATAGGGGAAAAGGGAATAACAAGTCAAACATGGAAGTACTCATAAACTGAAGCATTAAAGTAAAGGTGTATT
This sequence comes from Sambucus nigra, assembly GCA_949130495.1. Taxonomy (NCBI): domain Eukaryota; kingdom Viridiplantae; phylum Streptophyta; class Magnoliopsida; order Dipsacales; family Adoxaceae; genus Sambucus; species Sambucus nigra. The sequence goes on from OX422210.1 coordinate 713,568,891, forward strand.
GATTTTATTAAAGGTTCTTATGTTATCACTCCTACCTGTCTCTAAATTCCGTGTGTGGGGCGTATAATAGAATTGAAATCCAAACAAACAACCCCCTAATACACTTCCATTTAGTTAGGGTAGTTGTTAATACAATTAATAAATTATATGAAGAAGTAAATTAATAGGGAGGGTAATTAAATATCCAACCTTTGTACGCATCCATTATATATACAATGCAAGCTATAACGACCATTAATCCAACAATCCAACACAAATTTATCTTATACTCCTTCTAAATCATTTACCATTGTAATGACATTTTTGTCCAATGCCAATATGTATGTCGTACGCCGTTACACCGATGAAGAAATTCAAGATCGCATCTACATCAACGAATTCGACTATCAAAGCGTCTTCATCATCATAACCTCTGCGAGAATGAACTTGGTAAAGTTTTGTTTTTAAGTCCCTTAAAGTTTCATACTTAGTATTAGGAAAGTTTTATAAAATGATTTTTATAAAAAAAAGAATTTTAAAGGATTTTTTTTCCTGGTAACCCGGACCGATCCGGTCCTTTTAAAAATGAATCGATCCGGTCCCGGATCGATCCAGTCATTTTGAAAAACTAATCGATCCGGTTTTCACCAAAACCAGTATACTCCGGATCGAAGCCAAACCGATAAAGTGATTTTAAAAACGAATCGATCCGACACCGAACTGATCCGGCATCAAAATCGGACCGATTCGGATTTGATAATCTCGAATAGATCTGCTGAGATTTTTTCCACCGACTCAAATTTCCTATATATATACCTATTTCGGTGGTGTATTTTTTAAGTCTTTGAGAAAACGTTTCTAAGAGTTCAAACACAAGAAGACTTAAATTTTTGATGTGTCAAACATCTTTTTAATTAACACACAAAAATCCCAATTACTTGTGTGAATCTTTTGGAACCCTAGAACACAAGCTTTGCTATTGTTCAACCTTTATGGGGAGATGTTTGCAACCGAGAGCTGCGTGTTATTGATGAGGGAGTCTCCACAAAGTGGTATGGATGCGTGTCATTGAGGAGAGCTACGGTTCTTCCTTTGTTGTTTGGGCTGCGAGTCCTTGGAGGGTGCTGTGTGTATTCTCTTGCTGAGTTCAAGACTACGTGTCTTTGTGGGTTGGCTGCGCGTTGATCCATTGCAGATTTCTCTATATAATTGTAAGTTATGATTTATATATTCATAGTGAAATAAAGGTTTTACCCGAAAGGGTTTTTTTTTCTGAAATCTGTGTCTCAGCATATTTACTGTGTTGCATGATTTATTTTTAATGGGTTGATTTAGCTGCATGTTTAGGGGCTGTATTTATTTGATTTAAAAGCAAACTCTAATTAAATAAGGGTTACTTGGAAACTTGCAAATTAATTTAAATCAATTATCACACACGTCATATTTTACAAATTGGTATCTGAGCAGGTTACGCTAATTTATCGCGTATTCCTATTTTCTGTAAAATCGTGTGATATTATTATTTTTTTTTAAATCAGTTTTGTGAAAAATCGCAATCTTTCCAATGGAACGTTCATTTTATAAGGTGCCTATTTTTATGGAAATAATTATGCCTATTGAAAAGTTTGCATGAAATATAGTTTAAAAGCTATTGACGAGTGTGTTTGGTTGCTTTGTGAAAATGGGTGGACTCCTCCCACGGTCATCATTAATAACGTCACCTCTTTAAAACTCATGTCAGCCTGGACCGAAGATGATTATAAAATGTCTAATTTTAATTCCCGTGGTGTGAGTGCTATATCTGGAGCTATCACTCCTGACGAATTCCCCCGAATTATGACGTGCACCACGTCTAAAGAGGCTTGGGATGTTTTGAAATTGACACATGAGGGTACGAACGTTGTTAAAGAGTCTAAATTATAAAATTTGGTCACCCAATTTGAGACTATCACCATGTCTGAGTTGAATGCTTTGATGATTTTTATGCACGATTGTCGGACATTGTTAACACATGTTTTAATTTGGGTGAGGTGATTGATAACACGCATGTCGTTAAAAAGATTTTGAGAACTCTCCCAAAACGCTTTATTCCTAAAGTCACTGTTTTGAACTCTTTGGGAAATTTGAAATCACTTAAGTTGGAAGAACTTGTAGGAGATCTTCAAACCTATGAGATTGACATGTTTCCCAAAACCATTAAGGCTAAGGATAATGACATTTATTTAAAGACTCGTTGTAAGAAAAAGAAAGAAAAAGTTTGTGAGTCTGATTCCGAGGGAGACTTTGATTTTAATGATATGGCCTTGTTTGCAAAAAAATTTAAAAAATTTCTCAACATAAACAAAAATAATTCTTCCAATAAAAAGAATTTTTTTGAGAAAAATAAAAAGAAAGGAAAGGCCAAGGAAAGTGGAGAGAGGGAAAAAGAGAATGACTCTGATGAGGAGGGTGAGGAATATTTTAAGAATGTGACTTGTTTTGAATGTGGGGGTAAGGGTCATAAGTCGTTTGAGTGTCCTACGTGGCTTAGAAAGAAAGGGAACAATGTAGCCATGCCTGCCACACTTACTGATAGTGAGGGTGATGAGGGAGATGAGTCTGATAAGGGTTTAGCACATGGGATGGTTGTCTCCTTTTCTAGTCGTGTGAGCACACCCACTTTGTCTCACGAGAGTGATGATAGTGATGATAGTGATTTGTGTTCTTCAAGTGAGGGAGAAAACGAGAGTGAAAGTGGAGATGAAAGTGAGCTCCAAAAAGCTTTTAGAGATTTGTACACCGAGAACTTGAAAACAAAGAAGTATAATCGAGATTTAGGTTGTCAAGTATTAGATTTGGAGAGAGATAGAAGGAGGTTTTGAGAAAGGATAAGTGTGATTTGACCAACACGTTGTCTAGTCTGATGACACGTGTATCCCAATTCGAGAGTGATCTCGAACGTGCGAGGGAGGTCAAAGTCAATTTTGAGAACGCACCTAAGAAGGTTGAAAAGGTGGTTCATAAGGGTAAAGGTGAGAATTTAGGAATAAGTCATGGCGGTGCTTCTACTTCCCAATTAACACCCAAGCCGGTTCCCACTTTAGTGTTTGATTCACGTGAGTCTAACCCTAACCCACCTAGGTGTCCCATTCCAATTAGGAGAGCGCGTCCTAGAGTTTTTGAGAGAGGTGTTCCAAGTCCTATTTATATTTGCTCACATTGCAAGAGGAGAGTTCATGTCACCCCCTAACCCCATTAGGATATAATTAACTCAATAGTTCACAAATCATACTTATTATTTATTAATTTATTTGGTAATACACATTAAAACAACTTCAAGGTTAAAATGCGGAATACTAAAAATACAATCGTTTTAAGGAGACATAAATTAAACAAAACTCCCATACCATTTAACTTAATTACAACTAGTACAATGTACAAAACCAACTGACGAGACAATACAACTATTCACTCAACATCCTAGACTTGGCAGTGGCAGCTTCAGAACCTGAAAATGTAAACATATAAAACCATGAGTTTAAAAACTCAGTGAATGTACTACATCTCTATATAGTAAAAGTACTATTTTAACATCTCAACCTATCAATATATATCCACCTCTGTGCCAAATTAAGCCATATACATATCCGGAGTTAATAAACCCCACATCTCCTGCCCGTAGGCAATAATCATATCAATAGGTTTTAATAACCTAACATCTCCTGAATTGCATAGCAACTCAACATATCTTGACTTTTAACAAGCCATAAAGTCTCAACATTTCTTGACTTTTAACAAGCCATAACATCTCAACATCTCAAGACTTTTAATAAGCCATATCATCTCAATATATAATACATACACATCATAACCATAATCAACTCAATAAGTACACTCACATTGGGTTGTCAACTAGGTATTCACGTTTCCCTCGGTTGGAGCTGAACTGGGTTGATTTGGCCTTACACCTGTTAATCAAACTAAATCAGTACTGAATCTCAATCATAAGTATTATCTTAATATATCTATGTAACTTTCAATGACTATACAACAACAATATAATTTTACTCAAGTCACATTCCATGAAACACGTGTAACGACAAAACCATGGTATACATGTTGATAAAGTTATGGACATTCAAACATAGGAAATACCTCATAAGGAATTTATAACTAAAATCAAGCAAACAAAAAAGTATACTTCTCAATGTATATACACACTAAACATGTACTCAAAATACCCTTGGGAAAGAGAAGATAAAAACATTCTTTCATGGGGTATCCAGTATGGCCTCAAATTATTGTCCTCTATACTTAACCATACAATTTTCATAAATAGTACACATAAAGGTGTCCAAGATTATTAATATGAAAACATACCTGAATACACTTTTCATTACAAGTGACGGTGTAATTTTTCAAGCTTCCTAGAGCAAGTTATGACCATTTATTTACAACACAAGAAATCTACCCTACAAACACCTCTATTGTTCCTTCAATTTCCAAGAATTTTCATAATTTTTTATCCCGCATAACTTTTCATGATTTTCAACCCATTTTCAATAAACATACTTAATAATACAGAATTAAAGTTTCATAGTCTTTTGACTTCATTTGCTATGTTAAAAGCTAGACCAAACTCAGGGTATACCGAAATTAAATATCCAAACAGCAACTATGTACAAACTTGAAACCATCACCAAGGCCCAACCACAAGGTGTTAAATTCTAATTTTTGGATATGATATGAATATATGAGTCTACTTTCATATTCAATTGTAATTTATGAATTATAGTAAGTATATATATATATATATATATATATATATATATATGCAAGTTTGAATACAAGGGGTTTTAATACAAACCAATATGGCCTATAAACACCACCTACCTCACATATGAACCAATACATATTATCACAAAGGGTGATGGAATTTTAATCCTTAATTCACAATTTATATACTTTGAAATAAGTATAATACAATATTAAAACAATATTAATCACAAACTTATACCTTGGAAACACTTTAAGGATTTTCTTGGAATTTCCCTAGCTTTTCCTGTAATCTTTCTTCCTTAAACTTCCACTTCCTCTTTCCTTAAGCTTAAATCTCTCAAAAATGAATCTAGGGTTTTATTTTCTGAAGAAATAAGTTAAAGGTAGAGGTTTAAGTCAGTCAATTCTGCCTCCCAAGCCAACCAATCAAATTAAACCATTTGGTTTACTAAAAGATAATTTTCCACTTAAAGGGAATGGACAGATTTCCCCCTTGTTCGTAAATTTGACCTAACTTCTTACTCAAACATCCGTTTGATGCACCTCTTGTTGTGTTACAACCATAGCTCATATGTATACAATTATATAGTTTTCACCTCAAATCAATTGTTATGTTATAAAGGTCAAAACTAGTCTTAAAAGGGGACATTTCTATCAAAAACAACAAAATTTTGTGTTTGTAAATAATTCGACATTTCATGATTTATGAAAGTAGGATTAGACTAAACATAATCACTTAACATTAGATATACTAATAACACATTCTTAATATCACACAAGGTAAGCATGATTTAAATATAATTTATCATAGTTATATTCGGGTTGTCACAACTCACCCCCCTTAGAAAATTTCGTCCTCGAAATTTAATATAAAGGTCACTTACCAAACAAATGGGGATACTGTTTCTTCATGCTATCCTCCGCTTCCCAAGTTGCTTATTTAATTCCACGACTCATCCACATAACTTTAACTAAGGAAATGACTTTATTTCTCAATACTTGCTCCTTACGATCAATAATTTCCATTGGTTCCTCGATGTATGACAAGTCTTCCTTCAGTTCAATTGGTTGAATTTTCAATTGATGAGATGGATCCGCCAAATACTTACGAAGCATCAATATGTGAAACACATCATGTGAACGAGATAAATCTGGAGGTAATGATAACCTATATGCCAGGTTCCCAATTCTTTCCAACACCTCATATGGTCCAATATATCTTGGAATTAGTATCCCCTTCTTCCCAAATCTCATAACGCCTTTCCATGGTGAAATACTTAGGAATATAAAATCTCCCTTCTGAAATTCCAGTGGACACTTCCTTTTATCTCTATAAAATTTCTGCTTGCTTTGCGCTATCTTTATCCGTTCCCAAATCATTTTAATCTTCTCTGTTGTTATATCTATCAATTCAGGACCCAAAAGTTACCTTTCACCTACTTCATCCCAATACAAAGGCGTTCTACATCTCCTCCCATATAAAGCTTCATACGGAGCCATACCAATGGTGGACTGATAACTATTATTATACGAGAATTCCATCAATGGCAAATGATCATCCCAATTACCCTTGAAGTTAAATACACAAGCTCGTAACATGTCTTCTAATATTTGAATAGTCCTTTCAGATTGCCCATCGATTTGTGGATGAAATGCAGTGCTGAACTTTAAACTTATGCCCATGGCATTCGGTAAATGAGGCCAAAACTTAGAAGTGAACGTTGGATCTCTATCTGAAACAATTGACACTAGTGCCCCATGTAAATGGATAATCTCATCCATGTATATACGTGCATACTTGTCAATAGTGTAAGTGGTCTTAACTGGAAGAAAATGGGCCGACTTTGTCAATCGGTCTACAATCACCCAAATAGAATCATTCCCCTTTAGTGACCGCGGTAATCCTATAACAAATTCCATCGCTATATTCTCCCACTTCCATTTTGGAATAGGCAATGATTGCAATAATCCTGTCGGATTCTGATGCTCCGCTTTCACTTGCTGACATACTAAATATTTAGCTACAAATTCTGCAATCTCACGTTTCATATTGTTCCACCAGTAATACTCTTTCAAATATCTGTACATTTTGGTACCTCTCGGATGCATAGAGTAAATATAACTATGCGCCTCTTTTAATATATCCTTCTTTAAGGGTGGATCATTCGGAACACAAATCCTATTTTTATAACACAATGATTCATCATTCTTAATTTCAAAATCACTCTCTTTACCATCCAGGACATCTTGTTTCTTTTTCTCAAGGAATGGATCACTGACCTGCAAATTTCTTATGCGTTCTTCCAATAAAGGTCACTATGACATGTGCTAATAAGCCTCCCCTTTTTGAAAAACTTAATTCAATGCTCATCGATGCCAAGTCAAGGATATTTCCAACACGTGCACACTGTATGCAACCTAGAATCCTCGTTGATTTTCGACTCAAAGCATCTGCTATTACATTAGCCTTACCAGGATGATGATGAATGGTACAGTCATAGTCTTTAATCAGCTCTATCCAACGCCTCTGCCTCAAATTCGAGTCTCTCTGTGTAAATAAATACTTCAAACTTTGATGGTCAGTGAAAATTTCACACGTCTGTCCATACAAATGATGTTTCCATAATTTCAAGGCAAAAACAATATATGTTAGTTCTAAATCGTGTGTAGGATAATTACGTTCATGCGTCTTCAACTGTCTAGATGCATAAGAAATTACCTTTCCATGTTGCATGAAAACACAACCCAGGCCCTGATGTGAAGCGTCAGTATAAATCACAAAACCTTCTCCACTGGATGGAACAGTGAGAACTGGAGTTGATACTAGCCTATTTTTCAACTTTTCAAATTTGTGCTGACATTCATCACTCCACACAAATTTCACTTCCTTTCGAGTTAATTTAATCAATGGTAAGGCTATAGATGAAAACCCCTTTATGAATCTTCTATAATATCCAGCCAATCCTAGGAAACTCCTTATCTCCGTTACATTTATTGGTCTCTCCCATTGCATAATTGCCTCTACCTTCTTAAGGTCAACATAAATTCCATCTCTCGAAACAACATGCCCCAGAAATACTACCTAATTTAACCAAAACTCACATTTTCTAAACTTAGCAAACAATTGACTATCTCGCAAAACTTGCAATACAACTCTTAGATGCTTCTCATATTCCTCTTGGCTAGGTGAGTATATCAGAACATCATCGATAAAGACAATCACAAATAAATCTATGAAAGGATGAAATACCCGATTCATTAGATCCATAAACACTGCAGGAGCATTTGTTAACCCAAATGGCATTACCAAAAATTCATAATGACCATAGCGAGAACGGAAAGTTGTCTTAGAAATGTCACAATCTCTCACCCTTAATTGATGGTAACCCGATCTTAAATTAATTTTTGAAAACACTTTGGCACCCTGTAATTGATCAAACAAATCATCAATACGAGGCAATGGATATTTATTTCGAATTGTTACCTTGTTTAACTGCCGATAATCAATGCAAAGTCGCATGGTTCTGTCTTTCCTTTTCACAAATAATACCGAAGCACCCCATGGTGATACACTGGGTCAAATAAAACCTCTGTCTAGCAAATCTTGCAGTTGAACCTTTAACTCCTTTAGTTCCACAAGTGCCATTCTATATGGAGAAATAGAAACTGGAGTTGTACCAGGCACTAAATTGATAATAAACTCTACCTCTCTAATAGGTGGCAATCCTGGTAATTCATCTGGGAACACATCTGCAAAATCCTTAACTACTGGGATATCTTCTAATTTTTTCAATTCCATGTTTGTATCCACAATATATGCTAAAAATCCTTGACAACCCTTATTTACCAATTTCCTCACCCGAAGGGAAGAAATAAGACAGTTCAGAACCACATTTCTTTCCCCAGTAAATTTGAATTCTTCCTCCCCCGACATATTAAATGTAACCTCCTGACGAAAGAAATCAATTGATGCATGGTAGGAAGACAACCAGTCCATACCCAAGATAATATCAAAATCTCGAATATCTAATAGAATTAAATCAATGATTAACTCCCTCTCCCCCACATACAAAACACAATTTTTATACACACGCTCCACTAACATCACATCCCCCATAGGTGTAGAAATATATAAACCACAATCTAGATAAGAACATGGTCTACCCAAATGCATGGTAAATGACAGTTCTACAAATGAATGAGTAGAACCTGGATTAATAAGTACGTAAGCATGTTTGTTCATGACAGAAAATGTACATGTCACCACCTCTGGAGTAGCCTGAGCATCCTGTAAAGTCATAGCAAATATCCTTCCCGGAGCCTTGGATCCACTAGCCTGTCCTCTACCTCCTCCTCTCCCTATTCCTCCAGGTGATGAGCCTTGACTAGTAGAAGTTGATTAAATCCCTTCCAGTAGCATAGGACAGTTCTTTTTGTATGACCAATTTGATGACAGTGATAACACTCTACCCCCTTTAACTTGGGACAATCTGGACTAATATGGCCCTCAGCTTTGCAAAAATAGCATGTAACAGGCTTACACTGCCCATTGTCATTCTTCTGCGGTCTATTCTGTTGGCCCATCGATCCTGCACCCCTAAAACTGCTTGGTGTCCTATTCTGAACATAATTTCCAGTCCCTCTACCGCGCTGAAATCTTTGACTTCCTTGTTTTGAGTATTCTACATTGCCTTCCTTTTGCTGAGATGGATCAAATCTACTCCTCTTTTCCCTTTGTTCCCTATTCTTTATTGCATCGTTAACATCTCCTTCAACCATCATAACTTTGTTAACTAAAGAAGTATAATCTACCATTTCAAGTGCAGTGAGTCTAGACTTGATAACCAAATTCAACCCATCCTGAAATCTGGTGCATTTGTCCTCCTCATTGTACAAGAAACGTAATGAAAGTCGAGACAAAGATATAAATTTAGTTTCATACTCCCTGACCGACATATTCCCCTGAGTTAATGATAAAAATTATCTCTCTTTTTGCTTCCGATACATGCGAGGAAAATACTTTTCATATTTGACTTTAATAAAGGAATCCCAAGTAATTACCTCACCTCCCTCCGGAGTAAGCAATAAATGTTAGGAAGACTCCCACCAATATTTAGCTTCGCCCTTTAACATGAAAGTAGCCAAAATCACCTTCTGCGTACCAGGTACATTCATCACCCCAAAGATAGTTTATGTGTCTCTAACCTAAGCCTCAATTTCTAAAGGATCTACAAAACCTGAGAATGTTGGGGGGTTCAATTTGATAAACTTCTCGTACAGAGTATTCTTCTCCTCTCGCAGTATTTATCTTTCTCTTTTGGCCAAAGTCTGCTCCTCCAAGTATTTGGCTTGTTGTTCTGCTATTTGCGTCATAAACATGTTTAGTTGTTCTGCCATTAAAGTCATGGCACGAGCCATTTTCTGCATATCTGTAAGCTGTTCAAGAGCCCCCTCTACATTATTTCGATTTTGTTGGTTTACTGTATTTGAAGACTCCTCATTCACCCTCTCATGAACATATGCTCCTTCCATATCTTACTATCTATCATAAACCACAATTACAGAAACAAGAATACAACATTTATTTCTAACATAATGGTTACTATTTCTCACACGTTCATATAAATGATCCACACCACACTATTTCTGTCACTGCCACATCTAGACTCTCTAACCCCAAAATATAAAAAACCTAAAGCTCTGATACCAAGTTGTCACCCCCTAACCCCATTAGGATATAATTGACTCAGTAGTTCACAAACCACACATGTTATTTATTTAATTATTTGGTGATACACATTAAAATAACTTCAAGGCTAAAATGCGGAATACTAAAAATATAATCGTTTTAAGGAGACATAATTTAAACAAAACACCCATACCATTTAACTTAATTACAACTACTACAATGTACAAAACAAACTGACGAGACAATACAACTATTCACTCAACATCTTAGACTTAGTAGTGGCAGCTTCAGAATCTGAAAATGTAAACATATAAAACCATGAGTTTAAAAACTCAGTGAATGTACTACATCTCTATATAGTAAAAGTACTATTTTAACATCTCAACATATAAATATATATCCATCTTTGTGCCAAATTAGGCCATATACATATCCGGAGTTAATAAACCCCACATCTCCTGCCCGTAGGCAATAATCATATCCATAGGTTTTAGTAACCTAACATCTCCTGAATTGCATAGCAACTCAACATATCTTGACTTTTATAAAGCCATAGCATCTCAACATATCTTGACTTTTAACAAGCCATAACATCTCAACATCTCATGACTTTTAATAAGCCATATCATCTCAATATATAATACATACACATCATATCCATAATACATACACATCATATCCATAATCAACTCAGTAAGTACACTCATATTGGGTTGTCAACTAGGTATTCACGTTTCCCTCAGTTGGAGCTGAATTGGGTTAATTTGACCTTACACCTGTTAATCCAACTAAATCAGTACTGAATCTCAATCATAAGTATTATCTTAATATATCTATGTAACTTTCAATGACTATACAACAACATTATAATTCCACTCAAGTCACATTCCATGAAACATGTGTAACGATAAAACCATGGTATACATGTTGATAAAGTTATGGACATTCAACCATAGGAAATACCTCATAAGGAATTTATAACTAAAATCAAGCAAACATAAAAGTATACTTCTCAATGTATATACACACTAAACATGTACTCAAAATACCCTTGGGAAAGAGAAGATAAAAACATTCTTTCATGGGGTATCCAGTATGGCCTCAAATTATTGTCCTCTATACTTAACCATCCCATTTTCATAAATAGTACACATACAGGTGTCCAAGCTTATCAATATGAAAACATATCTAAATATACTTTCCGTTACAAGTGACGATGTAATTTTTCAAGCTTCCTAGAGCAAGTTATAACCATTTCTTTACAACACAAGAAATCTTCCCTACAAACTCCTCTATTGTTCCTTCAACTTCCAAGAATTTTCATAATTTTTATCCAGCATAAATTTTCATGATTTTTAACCCATTTTCAATAAACATACTTAATAATACAGAATTAAAGTTTCATAATCTTTTTACTTCATTTGCTATGTTAAAATCTTGGCCAAACTCAAGGTATACAGAAATTAAATATCCAAACAGCAACTATGTACCAACTTGAAACCATCACCAAGGCCCAACCACAAGGTGTTAAATTCTAATTTTCGGATATGATATGAATATATGAGTCTACTTTCATATTCAATTGGAATTTCTTAATTATAGTAAGCATACAAATATATATATGCAAGTTTGAATACAAGGAGTTTCAATACAAACCAATATGGCCTATAAACACCACCTACCTCACTTATGAACCAATACATATTATCACAAAGGGTGATGGAATTTTAATCCCTAATTCACGATTTATATACTTTGAAATAAGTATAATACAAGATTAAAACAATATTAATCACAAACTTATACCTTGAAAACACTTTAAGGATTTTCTTAGAATTTCCCTAGCTTTTCTTGTAATCTTTCTTCCTTAAACTTCCACTTTCTCTTTCCTTAAGCTTAAATCTCTCAAACCTGATCCTAGGATTATATTTTCTGAAGAAATAAGTCAAAGGGAGAGTTTTAAGTTGGCCAAGTCTGCCTCCCAAGCCAACCAATCAAATTAAACCATTTGGTTTACTAAAAGACAATTTTCCACTTAAAGGGAATTGACAGATTTACCCCTTGTTCGTAAATTCGGCCTTACTTCTTACTCGAGCATCCGTTTGATGCACCACTTCTTGTGTTACAACCCTGACTCATATGTATACAATTATATAGTTTTCACCTCAAGTCAATTGTTATGTTATAAAGGTCAAAACTAGTCTTAAACAAGGACATTTCTATGAAAAACAACAAAATTTTGTGTTTGTAAATAATTCGACATTTCATGATTTATTAAAGTAGGATTAGACTAAACATAATCACTTAACATTAGATATACTAATAGCACATTCTTAATATCACACAAGGTAAGCATGATTTAAATATAATTTATCATAGTTATATTCGAGTTGTCATAGAGCACCTTATGAAATTTTGTTTTAAGTTGGGTTATGTGTCACGTTGTACTTCTACATGTGTTTCTGGCACACATGCACCCACACATGATACTTTACATGCTCCCGGAGACTACATGAGAGAGTTTGCACATTTAGGTGAGCAAGTTATGTTTTTAGTCAAAACTTCACAAGAATTGATGGAGGTTTTTCATAAGTTGTCACCACCTTTGGAAAACCCCTCCGCACCTAACGATTGAGGTTTGACTTGTTTGCTAGCATAGGATGTTTTTCATGATGATATTATTTGCTTATTGCTAGTATGTATCATGTTTGTATGTTTTAAATTTTTTTTTTTTTTAAAATTGAAAAATACAAAAATATTTTATTTTGATAAAATTTTGAGAAAATCCAAAAATATTTTTTTTTTCTTTGTTTTGCACCTTTAATGGATGAACACTTAGGATGAACAAGTCATAACATCATTCCATTTTTCATGTGACTATTTGAGAGTGTTTTGAGACAATAAGTCAATTCATCCATGTGCTTTATAATGTTTGGAGTCATTAAGATGTAATTAAGTGTTACTTCCTACATGTTTGACTCATGATTTCCTTTATTGTACATGTGCACGAATTTGTTTGATTATTGTGCTTGTCTTATCACATGTTGGTTGGGTGTTTTCACTTCAATCCTGTCCTTAAAATGAACCAAGCGTGATAAAATTTGATAAGAAAATTGTTCATATAAGAACCATTTTGTGAATGTGTGTGCTTTGTTTGAATATAGGGAAGGGCTGCGAAAGGTTCATTTAGCCTTTGTGAATACTAAGCCACCGTTAAATTGGACCTAAAAAATGGAGGAATTTTATTATCCGGGGTCCAAAGAGGTTTAAAGAGCCCGAAAAAAATTTAAAGGCAATAAAAATTCATGCCAAATATGGGTCATTTAGGTTTTTGCACCAATTCTCCAAAGTTTGAGAATTTAGTTTATCATATCTAAAAGAAAATATATATGAGGGTGTTTGGTTGGAGATTTTAAACAGGTTTGCACGTCCTTGAAAATCTTGAAAAAGCGCTAAATAGTTTTGGACGTTATTGGTGTGGAAATCATTTAGACTTTGATTTGTTGATTTGCATTATACGATGTCATTTAAATTCAACAAATTTTTACACCGAAGGATATCTTTGATGTTCATTCGTTAGGAGTACACGTATGCATCGTGCACATATGATTGATTGAGTTGATTTACCTATCGAATGTGTTCACACCCATTCATTCCATTTCCATGACTTGGTTGTTTGAGTCTAAATCCATGGTGTGATTTTTGTAGCATATCTTTTTTCAAATGTATCTTATTTTTGTATGAAAAAATGAAAAATCAAAAAGTGTATGTGAATTGTTTTTGTATCTCCTTGCAAGATGCACGTTTGCCATATTATTTGATGCCTTGTTTTGTGTACCGTGACACCCCAATTTTGCTTATTTGATTCATTCTTCTCATTTGTCTATTTGAGGACATCATAAAAAGGGGGGAAAGAATTATCATATTATGAGGGAGTTTGAATTTTGGGGGAGTTTTTGAGATTTAGCTTATGTTTTTATCATAAATTGGTATCTGTGTTTATCTCATTTCAAACTCGATATGTCACGTGGTATTTTCTTTGTCTCATGTGTATAGGTATGAAGATTGAAGATCAATATGTTGCACACTTTGATGAGAAAAGCTTTGAGCTTTGATGATTGTTGAATATTGAAGAACAAACCATGAAGATTTAAACATTTGTATCTTTCCATCTTTAGGGTTCATGGGAGGGTAGATTTGTATAGGTCATTAGTTGATAATTCGGATATTTTTTATGTATGTACCGGCATAGACATAGGGGGAGATTTTTAAGGACATTTTTTCCATTGTCAATATGTATGTCGTACTCCGTTACACCGTTGAAGAAATTCAAGACCGCATCTACATCAACGGATCCGAATATCAAAGCGTCTTCATCATCATAACCTCTGCGAGAATGAACTTGGTAAAGTTTTATTTTTATGTCCCTTAAAGTTTCATACTTAGTATTGGGAAACTTTTATAAAATGATTTTATAAAAAAAAGAAGTAAGTTTTTTCAAGCAAAATGAGTTTTTTTAAAGGATTTTTTTTCTGGTAACCCGGACCGATCCGGTCCTTTTAAAAACGAAGCGATCCGATCATTTTGAAAAACGAACCGATTCGGTTTGCACCAAAACCAGTATACCCCGGATCGAAGTCAGACCGATAAAGTGATTTTAAAAACGAACCGATCCGGCATCAAAATCGAACCGATCCGAATTTGATAATCTCGAACAGATCTGCTGAGATTTTTTCCACTGACTCAAATTTCCTATATATATACCTATTTCGGTGGTGTATTTTTTAAGCCTTTGAGAAAACATTTCTAAGAGTTCAAACATAACAAGACTTCGATTTTTGATGTGCCAACATCTTTTTAATTCACACACAAAAATCACAATTACTTGTGTGAATCTTTTGGAACACTAGAACACAAGTTTTGCTATTGTTCAACCTTTGTGGGGAGATCTTTGCAACTGAGAGTTGCGTGTTATTGCTGAGGGAGTCTCTACAAAGTGCTATGGCTGCGTGTCATTGATGAGAGCTGCGGTTCTTCCTTTGTTGTTTGGGTTGCGAGCCCTTGAAGGGTGTTGCGTGTATTCTCTTGCTGAGTTCAAGACTGCGTGTCTTTGTGGGTTGGCTGCGCGTTGATCCATTGTAGATTTCTCTATGTAATTGTAAGTTGCGATTTATATATTTATAGTGAAATAAAGTTTTACCCGAAAGGTTTTTTTTCCTGAAATCTATGTCTCAGCATATTTACTGCGTTGCATGATTTATTTTTGATGGGTTGATTTAGCTGCATGTTTAGGGTCTATATTTATTTGATTTAAAAATAGACTCTAATTAAATAAGGGTTACTTGAAAACTTGTAAATTAATTTAAATCAATTATCACACACGTCATATTTTACAACCATAAAAAATTCCCTTTGGGAACTAAGGGCTCAAGATAATTCTCATATAATTAATGCATTTAATCAAAGACAAAGGTAATGGTAATCCTTCTTGGAAGATCATAGGGATGATTGATCGTATTAGGGTTGTGATGCACAATCATTACTCTATTTCCCATGTTTTGAGGCAAAGCAAAACTATGGATGATGGTTTAGCCAAGCTTGCTTCTAAAATTCATTCTTCATGAACTTTATGGTTTTACTTCTCTTTTCCTTAGTTTATTAAAGGTTTAATCGAAGTGGATAAAATTGGACTGCCCTCTATTAGTTTTTTAAAGGAATAAGTGTAATGAGATTATGTATAAAACCCCAAATTTAATTATTTCTGTTATTTTGTATTCTTCATTTTCTCTTGTAATGGGGATGTTTATAAATTCCCAAATTTATGGCTTTCTCATAGAAAATTTATCGGCTCAACAATCTATTTTTTCCTAAGTTCTAGATATTGTAAAAGAGAATTAGGAGAGGCTATTTCTCCTATTTATTTTTAATAACATATGTGCGGATACTCTCCCTATTCCTTAAAGAAAAGTCACACATAGATTCTTTTCATGGATAATAGTCATCAATTTATTCATTTCGATACTTAAAATTTCATAATAAAATCTTTAATATTAAGTTTAATACTTAAGGATGTGAATGTATAAGTCTACCTAGCATGCAATTTTTAATTATCAATTATGTTATAAACGTGTTCTAATTTCTCAACATGTATAACCAAATGTCATAACTCAATAACAAGTTCCAAAATCCTAAAATATCAACTCCATTAATAAGGGTTCCATATACAATTTCTAACATGGAAAAATGGATAAATATAAATATAAAACTTGAGAGGATATGCAATTTCACCTAATCATTGTCATACACTAAGAACCCTAGAAACACTGTGGGTTTTTAATTCATTTTAACCCTACACATTAGGTTTAGGTGAAATTTATCATAACCACATATAAAAGGAGAATAGTATAAATCAACTTGCCTCAAAGAAGAATTAACATGACTTGAATTCAATGAAAATTTCTTGAAAAGTTTTCTTTGGATCCACTTGAAAACTTTGATTTTAAGGCATTGAGTTGATTCATTTGATTTCTTTTTGCAAGGTCCTTGTAAATATTGATTGAAACTCTAAAAATCTCTTGGGTTTGATTTATGGTAAAGAGGTTTCTTGAGAGAGAAATTTGGGTGTTCTTGTGTTTCTTGGTGAAGGAGGAAACTTAGAATGAAGAGAAAACATGAAAATGGGGCTTAAAAACATCCAAAATGCCAAATAAAATTAGCCCAATCCATAGTCCCCACGAGTCAGGATGGTCCAACCGTGGGTTGTAAAAGGTTGTGGTCACGATATGAACACCCTTAGTCATGGGCCTGTCTTTCGCAAGCGTAGCCCCTAGGGTACTTCCAAAAATTCCATGGAGGCTCCAAACCCCAATACCCTCATAATTTTGTATCCTTACTTATTTTATAAATAATGCACAAGTACACATATCCCATTAAGTCTTTCTACAAATTACTCAAGAGTCTAAAACCACTTTTAGCTTTTCATAAATACCAAATTAACCCTAGACTTCTATAAAATAAGAATTTAGCCTATAACATTTTATCAATTTATAAATTGAAATATAAAATGCAAGTTAACTCAATTTTAACTTAATTTCATATAAATAAATTTCAATGATTCCTTTTAATTATATAATTAATTCAAGTTCGGTTATAATGAATTAAATCAATATTAATTAATTAATACCTTAAAATAACGTCGTATTACAAGACAAACACAATCAAATTGTTAAACAAGCCTCCTTATCGATCTTTTTCCACTCATCTTCCTTTATCGCATCGAGTTTTCCTTCTAAGCCTTGGATAAAGACCTCCTTGACAAGGATGTCCATCACATGCAGTTTTCACAAGCCAAGTTTGTTCTTGCAATCATACTTTATTTTGGATGCCATAACGAAAGACCTTATTTTGCAACCTAGGCTCTGATACCTATTTATTGTGTGACATCATGTGATGGTTAAACTAAGGCTCCTTGACTAACAAACTAATCACACCAAAATAAAGAAATATAAAATACATGGAAAAATATAAAGATACATGTTTCACCAATTTGACTACGTCTAAAGGCGATATGCGTCACTATATATAAGAAGCTTACAAATGGAAGGACTTTTTATTTCTTCCTCATACATGACAATCTTTCCTCTTAAAAAATAACTCACATAAAATATTGAAAGAATCTCACAATATTAATCTCACCATTTATATTCTACCCAAATCCACAATAAAGAATACCCAAAATTGATTCGCCAAATAATTAATTTTATACAAAAATGAAACCCTTAATTTTTCACTCATAAAATTCTTTATTGGGAACCAAGGAGAAAAAATAATATTTCTCTCTAAAACCCAAAATTGTGTCATATCAAATAAGGAGAAAATAACGGAAACCTAATTGACTTAAAAACTAAGTCGCCCAGCCCATCCAAACATCCCACACGGGTCTATCCATTTATCCAAAAGAGGTTGAGTATATCTCAACCTCAAAATCACCGAAGAGATAGAGACCAAGCCAACTCTATAGTAAATACAAATAAAAACACAACTGATACATAATTTTTGCACAAAATCGTGTCGAAAAATCTCGACATGAACATGATTCATTCTGTCAATTTTGTATTATTTCATGTCGTGTCCAAAATTGTCACACCTAACTCGACCTCAATGCTTCATATACCTACCTCTTTCACTAGACTCTTCCCATTAGCAACATTGCGATAAGTGATTAATATATATCACACAATCAACTTTGATTATATGAGATTATGTAACATATGTCATTTAACATATTTAATAAGATATATCTTTATCTTTAAACTTAAATATTACTTTTTGATAAAATTTTCTAAAGATGATTTTCTCGCTATAAAAATCATTTCCACCCAATTTTAATAAAGAATAATTATTTAATGGGTGAGAGAATGATCTAAAGTTTTGATAGCGGTAAATACACATTTTTATTTGATTTTCATTATAATTCTATGATCTCCGTGATGAGTTTTTAGTCCAAGCAAGTGGTTTTTTTAAGCGTTTAAGTGTGCATTTGGGCTATGGCCAAGTTTTGTTTTGTGCTCTTTTTGGGCTTGACCTTAATGAGTGTTTGATGGGTCTTTTGTGATTCTCAAGGTTGTATCGTTTGGTCAATTTTTTTTTTAATTTAATACATTACTAATTTTTTATTTTTTATTTTAATACAACGTTATGAGCTTATTATACTTTAGTACTTTTTTCACCGCTAATGATATTTTATGTGGCTAAATGTCACCAAACATCATTTTTAGTAGCGAAATTTTCACATTTAAAGATGACAATTGTGCTATAGTGTAATAAATTGATTAAGTTTAATTAAAGTCTAAAATAAAAAATTAGTAATGTATTAAAGTAAAAATAAAAAACCTTGTTTTTTATTGCAAACTTATCTTAAAAACATATATAAATAAATATGGTATGTTAGATAGTCTTACTCGATATAATAGGTGTTAATTGAATGATCACCTCCCCGTGATTCCATGAACATCGTATCCACCCAATTTCATATAAAAAAAATACAAATTTGTGAGTAAGATAAAATCTAAATATATATTTACTTTTTTTTATAATGATAATGTATTATCATTATCTCGTTACTATGGTTATTCAACAAAATTCATTAGTTTGCCATATTTTTTAAAATATGGTAAACGAAATGTCTCCGCTTTCTATCCATAATAGCACAATGGATTGTTTATCGTTATCACGGGAATGAGTTCCCACGATCAAAATCTTAATTATTTTACTATGAGCAAAATAAGTGGTTGATTAAATGGTTGTTGAAGATTTGGATCATCCCCTACTTATAAATAAGTGGTTGATTTTCATCATTCATACACATTAAAAGACAACATAACCAAATTATAGGCTAAGGGAGAGAGATTCAAAAATTCTCATTGAATGGTTTAATCACGTGGAAGAAAATAGCAAGAAATAATTTCAAGGCAGTAGGATTCAAGGCTTATTCAACCTCTCACTCATGTTCATGAACGTTATATTCATATATCAAGGTAAGTGTTCTTAATCTCTTCTATAAGCTAAAATGTGATTTTAATGATGATTCAAGATCCTATAATATAAAGAACAATTGCATAATTAATTAATTAATGGATTAATATTGGGTTAAAGATGCACCAAATCCCATTGACTTTTTTTTAATGCACCAAGTCCTTTTTCATTATAGACTACATATATTAAGATAAATATACCCTCAAATGTACTCATTTTAAGCCCACTTATCCTCTCTCTAAAAATAAACACATAATCTCAGACGCTTTCTCTCTCTAACAACCCCACTTCCACCCCCACCGGAGACTCACCGAAAACAGCCCACCGAAAAATCTCGCTGGAGGCCGCCGGAATTCTCCCCGGAGTGTTTCTCTCTCTCTCTTCATCTATTTCTTTATTTTTTTTTTGTCTGCGCCAGCGGCACCATCACCCGAGCCGAAGAAGAGTTTTCGCTGGAAAAAATGGAGGTTTCGCTAGAAAAAATGGAGATTTTACAGAAACAGATAAATTTATCGGTTTCGATTTTTTCGTCAAAAAATATCGAAAATGGTGTTGTTTGATAGATCTCAACGAGGAGATTCCAAATATTTAAATTTTATGAATTTTGGATTTGTAGATTTGAAGTTATAGACTTTTAAAGATTTCTTGATTTTTTTTTCAAAAACGACGTTAAGAGCTGTAAAGAGTTCTAAGGGTGATTTTGATGGTGTATTTGTCATTTTAATGTGCTGAGTTGGCAAAATAGCACATTTGACACTTTTGATTCAATTAAAAGATCTATTGACTCATTGATCAAGTGAATCGAACTTCAAAATAATTACCCCTTCATTTTTCCTTATTTTTATATTTAATCGTTTTTCAAAGAAGAGAGTTGGCTTCTGCCAACCACCCCCCCAAATAACAAATCAACGGAAGGTCTGAGTTGTAAAAAAATACTGTTTTCAACAAAACCCCAAAGTACCAAAGTCTGCGTGGAATTTACTACAAAAATATAATATTTTTCATTTTTTCTTACTAGCCGTTAAAGGACCCTTGGTATGATGAATCATGATTGCTTGAAACCAAGAAAGCAAACAAACAAACTATTAGGGGGAATATAAAACAACATCTTGAACATAAATTACGCATAACGTAGCTGAAAGCAAAGTATTAATTAAGTGTTTATTAGTGGAAACACACGTTAGTGTCCACACAGCAAATGATTCTCATATAAGCATGGCATGAAGAATAGAGGTCCCACAAACTTGATGACAACCAACAAAATTTTAGAAAATAAAATAATGGAGGGTGTGTTTGGTAGAGATTTTTTTATGAAATTTTTGCTTGAAATTTTTGCCAAGCAAAAATTTCATTTGGGTTTTACGATTTTGATCCCCGACATAATGTTGTAGTTAGACATAATTTCATACTTTATAAAAATTGGGAATGAACCCTGATATGTGCATCATCTCGCTTGTACCTTATACAACGAATCACTTGTATCTTATGCATACGGGGGAGGGGGTTAAGTCATATTTTTTTTTAAGTGGGGATTGTGTCCAATTACGACATTATCTCAGGAAGTAAGCTAAAAAAAACTTTATTTTTTAATTTGTTTAATTGTATTTATGAAAAAAATACGGAAAATAGGTTTACTTAGACAAAATCAACGAGAATATTTCTTGAAAAAAATATCATTATGTGGTGGAGATAAAATTTAAAAGTTAGTATTGTAAATAAAAAAATTGAATTTAAAAAGTGTACGTTCGGAGAGGAAGAAAACAAAAAATCTAAGGCAAAATTTTGTGATTACACATATCAAAAGTTGAAATATATAGAATCTTATGATGCATTTGATTGCCACTACTTTTTTTTTTTTTTTATAGTAAACAAGATTACATACTTTTTAAACTTTGGGCCTACTATTTTGTTTAGTTTTCTCTGAATTTGCTTTCTAATTCGTCACAAATACACCCTGACAATGCACATTACGAGGTAAATAAATTTTTAACTTATTATTATCTTACACGGCTTCATATATATTTGTGAAAACATTGGAAATTAAACGCACCTGCAATTAGTGCTAGTAATTCAGGCAGTCATATTAATTTTGGGTTGTGTTGATTTTGATTTGTGTATGTATTTTGAGAACTCTTAAATATGTATAAGTTAATCGTACCATTTTCAGTTCATTTCAAGTTATTACGACAAATATGTTATCGTGTAAAAAAAATGAAAGCACGGCCTATAAAGGTGTCAAAGCTGAAAAAAGAAATAAGTAAAAAGTTTCTAAAATCATGAATAAATTTTCGAACCCCCATTAAGAATTTTTTTATTGGTAAATGTCCTAAATACATAGTACCAACTTGTACTTTAGGTATATTCTAAAAAAATTGTAAAATAATTTTATTTAATCGACACCCCACAAGTAAGAAAAATATTAAATCTTTCACACTTTAAATATTACCGATTAAACAAACATTAAAATAAAGCAATGGAAAGGGTGCTGACAAATGTTACGTGAATCTACAGTTGAAAAAAGACACCCTCCTGCATGAAAGTGATATTGGCCAAGACAAATTAAGCCATGTTGGGATAAAGATAAATGAAAAGGTACAACGGATGGAAGCTTTAGTACTATCATGACCGGACCGTACATGTATAAGTGTAATAAAGCATGATAACATATAATATTACTACTTTAGAATTTCGGTATTGCTTGGCCACCATTATTTCAGCATCTTTATTTTGGCCACATTAATAAATTTTGATATTTTGTTAATTTTGAAAATGAGGAGTCATCAAGAAGAGAGGTTATTGATGACTGGTTATATATAAAGGTACGGGGGTCATTTCTTAAAAAAAAAAAAAAAACTTAATGTTATTTTGGTTTACTAGAAAACATTCATTTTTATTTTGGTAAAACTAGAAAACATTCATGAGTCCAAAATATTAAGTTAATTGATGACAAATATAATAGTAATAAAATAAAAATTCCTTAACAATTTAATTGAAAAACAATAGAAGACGAAAAAAGGTGTTCAAATGACAATTCAAATGTCGTGGAGGAATCAGATTAGTCAGACAAAAAGTATCATGACTATTAAAAGTATCATGCAATATAATATTATTTTGCCAAGTGCATTAACGACTTAGTCTATCTTTAGACGATTATGCAAAATGTGTAATCATATATTTTGGTTGAAATTTAAGAGCATTATGTATAGTGCTACAATGATAATTTTTTGGCAAAAGTTGTGGTAAATATACACAATTTTTACAACATTTGTTTTGTATTGGAGAGCATGGCGCAACATTCTAATTGTTGCGACGGACCTTGCTACGGTATTCAAAATGTAGCAGGGGTTTCTTTTACAAAATTGTAATCATAACAGTCGATTGCTTTTTGCAGTAGAATGTCTACATTGAACATGATTTATCAAGCTATTGATATACTAAAATAAAACTAATATGGCAATAAAAAACAATGAGAAATGAAGTAAAATAAAAATGATATTGTCTTAATAAACGACAATAACTTTAATTAATACATTCAATAAAATAACAAACGTAAAAGGTAAATATATCACTGTAGGAGATTCTTCCCATAATAAGTAATGAAATTGTAGAATTGCCATGAACGTATTATGAATGCATCAAAGGGGAATAAAGAGAGTTATGTACGTGGTTCAGCCGTGAGGTCAGCTCAATTCCACGGGAGTAAAGGGGGAGTGGTTTGAATCAGAAAAGGGGAGGCAATAACCGGAGTGCTAGTATTGTTAGCTAAGAGTTCAGGTTATTGCGTGCTAGTTACAATTACCCTCTAGTATGAACGAGATCGCTCTTATTTATAGATTTCAGCGTTCGACATTTTTAGGCTTTCTTATACTTATCTTAACTAGGCTTGACTCCCATTTACAAAAGATTATTTGGTTGGCCCTCCTTAGCTGAGATGATCTTTAAGATTTTATCTTATCTTTTAAACTACGCGTTTATCCAGGCCGATCATCTTTACGCGTTGCTCACGTGATGTGCGACGTGCACGGCCATATGGCACAGTTAATCCTATTTCCTTCATTTCCCCTCAAGGTGGGGACGATTGGTCAAATACGTCGATCGATCGTACCTTGTAATCTGTGCGTGTGATCGACCATCCATGCTAGTCGACGACATTGTGTTTGCACTCACTTGTATCTGGGGAAGTGCGGGGCAATCATTACACGTTCCGTTAACTCGCACATATTCCAATCTTTGTGTTATGTGTCTAGTGTTATCATTCAAAGTAATGATGGGGCATGATCACGTGACACATCTTCCCAAGCATTTAGCAACTGACGAGAAAACAAGGAATCAGAAGGTATAATATAAGGGCTCTTAAGACTTATACCTTGGAACTTTTTTCCATTTACAAAGGTACTTCTATTTCCCCCATCTCTCTCTAGCTCGTCACGAGTTTTTATTTCTATTCTTTTTTATCTTCTCCATTTTTTCCACCATATCCACATTCTTTATCTTCCTCACGGGGAAGTTGCCTTTCTAATAGTAGTTATAGTAGAGGGGGAGTTCACTTTTTGCTTCACTCATTTGTGGTAAATGTGCTTGGTTACTACGAAATACTCCCTACCCATGCAAACGGTAGCTTCTACCGGATTTTGATGGGTGTAGTTACAATAAACCAAATTTGTGGGACTGATTTGGGCCTTGAGGAGATTAGGTAATGCTATGACTAAATATCTTCCCCAAGTACTAGTTTGTACCACTTCCAAGCCACGGATAAAGCCCATAATTTGATCACCTATTTGCCCAGATCCCAAAGGACATTGATAAAAATGCCTATGTGGTTTCTGGGGAACTTTATAATGAAGGTTATGATGGACTTGGGGTTCTTTCTATAAGGGGGCTCCTGGGAGGTCACCCATAAATAATTTTTCTTTGATGTTAAGCTTTGATTATTACTGATCGATCCAATTTTTTACTTGCATGTGTCTTTTTGAACACCGAACCGCCTGGATACCAAGTCAATCTTAGGGATCTAGAGAAAGTTTGAAAGAGGTCGACCCTCGCTGGAGTTTGTCCTCATTGGAGAGAGGCCCATATCTTGCTTCACTACGACTTTACTTATCAATCCTTCACCAACTTCACATCCATCTCAGGCGTCTATACCATCGATCAGATCGTAGTCGACGACCATCCCATTATAGTTGGCCCATACAAGATTTCAACTGATTCTTATTCTGATCGGGGGGAGTAAGGAGAGGAAGAGGAAGATGATGAGGAGGAAGAAGAAAAGGAAGAAGGTGAAGAAGGAAGGGATATCCTTAACTCATTTTTGAATGAATTTAATATGCTCTTTCCTTAGGAGGCCAGTATATGTGGTCATCCTTAGGAAAAGGTAGAGGCCGAAGAAGACTTTGATTTCCTAGAATTTTCATTCCCTCTAATCCCGTATAACCTTAAAGAGATGAGTACTCGGTTAAGGAAGATGGTTGACCTTGCAGCTGCCAGATACAAGATGAAAAAATGAGTTCCATCTCCTGATGATCAGAGGAAAAGGAAGATGATCACTCTAGGGGAGAAAGAATCTTAGGAGTTGGAGCGCCAGCGGGCTGAGGTCGAACAAGAAACAAAGAAAAGGACTGATAAGACCCCAATCAGTGGATCAAAAAGTCTAACTCCATAGACCAATCGACTGGTGATTATCAACGAGCCCGAGAAAATACAAGGGCATCGTTCAAAAACCCACCTCTTTAGGCAAGCCGCAATAGGAGATATCCTTTTGCAAGGGGAATGTTCCAGTGATGTAGGGAGATTTGATCCATAGAGATCTTGATATGACCTTTTATGTCTCCCAGGCTGCTATGTTGCCATCTTACATGACGGATTTGATGAGTTTTGCCCTTAAAACTCTTCACAAAAAGGTCCTACGCTATAGTGTGTTGGTAAGTTTGTGTATCATTTTACTTGGGTTATTATTATTATTTTTTTATTTACAGAGATTTTCTAACTCTTAATCCTTTTTTAGTGCAAAACATGCAAGTTCAACGGGAGCTCGTCGGTAGAACTTCCAGCTACTAAAAGGTATTTGATTCCTTTACCAAGAAAAACTTCACCCTCAAGACCCAAATCAACAACCAATTCTATAAATTGAAATTTTGGGTAATAATATCATGGATGAGGCGGTCGCCAACATGAAGGGCGCGGAGGAGGCTGAGCGAACTCAGAATGACTTCAGTTAGGTTGATGTGAAGTTGTCCAATATTAAGACTTCATTAGCGCACTACCTTGGAGAAGATCATCCTTCAGAGGATGAAGAACCATATGGAGAAGACCAAGGAGGTTGATCTGGAGAAGTTATATGATAATGTCTATAAGGTGTCCGTCCAGGAGCTCGCCACTCAGTTGGACTACTATGACTCTCTTGCCTTTAATAATGGTCGGGTGACAAGTTTGTAGAAGGGTAATGTCAGTGAAAATGACACTGTTTATGCTCAGCATCCCATCGTATCCAATCCTCTAACAAATCTCTCAAGGGAGACATCAACCCCTCCTCCATCGATCCCCCGACTGAGGGGGGTGTTTTTGAGTCGGTTGTTCAAACTTTAAGTCCCCTTTTTTGTTTTTCTTTTGTATTATTATTTATCCTTGGTGATCTTTTGTAGGCCTTGTACCATTGTTATTTTTAATGAAAAATCATTTTTTTACTTCATGTATTTTCTTCATACATTGTTGCATTACTGTTATGTTTTATTTTCTTGCCTATTTGCTTGCATTACTTAAAAATGAAGCAAACAACTATTGCCAAAGTGGATAATGTCAATGTACAGGAAATCTTAAGTGAATACTATAATTCGACAAAAAAAATCCTAACTGATTGAATAAATCAATCCTTAAATAACTTTTAGTAAATAAAGCCGCTGGCCAAAGCCATCTTAGGTGATCGACTAAATCAATGTTAAGTGTTTTTTAGCAAATAAAGCAGTTGTCCAAAACCATCTTAGATGATCGGCTAAATTAACCTTAAGTAATATTTGTCAAATAAAGTAGTAGGCCAAAGACATTTCAAGTGATTGGCTAAGGAATCTTCTTGTGTCTTTTAAGCCAATTTTTTTTAGATCATACCACTCCTAAGCATGGATTTTAACCGACTTTTCCTAGATCGTACCACTTAAGTGGGGTTTTGCACCTCTTATAGGACGATCTACTTTAAATATCATACCACTCCTAAGAGTGGGTTTTAACCGACCTTTCCCAGATCATACCACTTGTGCAAGTGGGTTTATATCACTTTTCTAGGTCGATCTACTTTCTATCAAACCATTTCGAAGAGTGTGTTTTAACCGACCTTTCTTATATCGTACAACTTGTGTGTTTTTGTGCCTCTTTTAGGCCAATCTTCTTTAGATCATACCATTGCTAAGAATAAGTTTTAACCAACCTTTCCCCGATCTTATCACTTATGTAAGTGGGTTTTTGTTCCTCTTCGGGGATGATCTGCTTTTGACCATTTCACCCCTAAGAGTAGGTTTTAACCCACCTTTTCCAGATCGTACCACTTGTGTAAGTGGTTTTTTTATGTTTCTGACTAAGGCATTTCACACGATTCAATATAATTAGGTGTAAACCATTTTATTGTGAATAAATAGAAGAATTCAATTGACTTTTATCTAATGATAAAAATTTCTAAGGTTCATGAAATTCCATGACCTTGGGACTGCCCTTCCATCTATTTATTTTATATAATATGAACGCCCACCCCCTTTTAAAGCAATGTTGTAAGGTCCCTGTGAGTTCGGCTCTAGCTTTCCCTCCAATGTCTTCTTTGCGATGGGAATTTTTTTTTTGAAAGACCAAATCGACGACTTGGAATTCTCTGGCCTTGACTTTCTTGTCATGCTGCTTTGCTAGCTCCCGCTGATAGCCAGCCAAATGTATTAAAGATTGTTCCCTCCTTTCTTATGCTAGGTCTAACTCATGAGATACTCAGTCATTATTTTGATCATTTTTAATATCTTGAATTGGAGATGTGGTAGTACGATCTCTAGAGGGATTAATTCTTTCATGCCATAAGCCAGGGAGTATGGGGTTTCCTTCTTTAGCTTTCTAGGGTTGTCCTATATACTCACGGAATGTATAAAAGTTCATTTACTCATCGTCTTTTGGCATTTTTCAGCCTTTGTTTAATGCCTGATAAGATGGTTTTATTGGTGATCTTTGCCTGCCTGTTACATTAAGGAAAGACTACGACGTGAAGTGAATCTTAATTTTGTATTTGGCACAAAATTCCCATAAGGAATGATTATCAAACTGGGTTCCATTGTCAGTTACCAATGCACTTGGAATTCTGAATCTAATGATGATATTTCTCTAGATGAATCTCATGGCATCTGGTTCTATAATGTGAGTGAGAGGTTCATCCTTAACCCATTTTGTGAAGTAGTCAGTCACTGTTATCATGTATCTCTGATTTCCAGGTGCAGCTGGCAATGGTCTTACCATATCCATGCCCCATTGGGCGAACAACCATAGGCTTGTGAGGACTCTGAGATCTTCGATAGACTGTTTGACCATCGACAAGAACATTTGGTACTTTGGTCACTTTTGGGTGAATTATTCTGAATCCTTCTGCATATAGGGTTACCAGTATCCTTGAGAGATTACTCAGTAGGAAAGTGATCTCCAACGTGTGTATGCTTCACACCTTCTTTAATGTATTTCTTTCAATATCCCATTGACTTGGTCTGGGTGGATGCATTTTAATAGTGGACCTTTAAATTATTTTAGGTAGAGATTCCCATATGAATTGAGGCGGAATCTGACCGATCTAATCTTCGACTTATGTACTACCTTGTCATCTGGCTTAGCTCGCCAGTTTAAAAGAAAGAGATGATGGGTTCCATCTAAGATGGGGATAATTTCACTTGAAGGATATTCAGATCATTTATTGTATCCCCCATGATTTTTCAGTCGATATATTCCACCTCAATTGTTATCTTCAGATTGGCTTTAATGGCATATGCCAAAATGGCTAAGTTATCTGCATGGAAATTTATGTTTCTTAGTAGTTGCTCTATTGATACCGATTCAAACTGTTAGACTAGTTTCCTCTCCTTGTCTCTTTAGACTATCATTATGGGATATTTTTATTCATATTCTCCATTGAGATGGTCTTCAATCATCCTGGAATCATAAAATACGGTGGTGTGACGGGAACCCAAACTGATCGCCATTTGCAGACCATGCACCACATCTTCATATTCATCCTCGTTATTCGAGGCTTTAAATCCCAGTCTGATGGCTTATTTAAACAATCTTCCTTGTGGGGTCAAGAGTAGTATCCCAACTCTTGTGTCCTTTTAATTTGATGAGCCATTAATAAAGAGCTTCCATCACTTCTCATTCTCGATGATTAGTGACGCCTCCAGGATGGGTTGCGATGTTCCTCTCCTGGCGATGTTGAGAATTCTTCCATGAAGTCGGCTAAAACTTAAACTTTGATCATCGTTCTGGCCTTATACTTGAACGTCAAACTGGGTTAGTTCAAGTGACCACTTGGTAATTCTATTGGAAAGTTTAGCCTTTCTGAGGGCATCCTTCATGGGGTAAGTTGTCAAGACGACTATGGTATAGGCATCAACTAATGCCTTAGCTTCCTTTTGGTGGTTACTAGTGCTATGGCCATATTTTCTATAGGCATGTACATGTTTTCCACTTCAAGAAGGGTACGTCCCACGTAGTAGATTGATTTTTTCTCCTCATTATGTAGATAAATTAATGCAGTATTGGTTGTGTGACTTAAAATAGCAAAGTGGAGGTACATGCCTTCCTCTTCCTTAGGAGTTAACAACAAGGGAGGAGATCCCAAGTTCTGTTGAATCCTTTTTAGGGCTTGATCGTATTCTTCTATCCAGACAGTGGGGCTTGCCTTCTTCAGGGCTTGGAATAAAAAGTTACCACTTGTCAAAAGATCTTGAAATGAATCGATTAAGGGTTGTCATCATCCCGGTAATGACCTAAGTGCCTTTAATAGTAGTCGATAATATAACATTCTGCAGAGCTATGATCATGTCTTGATTTCTCTCGATAACCCTCTTAGCATCTAGGTATCCCAAAATTTTATCAAAGCTTAACACATATTTAAATGTGTTGAGATTAATCTTGTACTCTCTAAGGATGTCAAAGGTTTTCACAAGGTCTCTCAAGTAAACAACAGAAACGTACTCTTAACAAGCATATCATTTATGTACACCTCCATAGTGGAGCCAATCAACTCCTTGAACATTTTTTCACTAGCCTCTAATACATTGATCCCGTATTTTTCAATCCAAAGGGCATTACCTTATTACAATAAATCCCTACAGGTATCATGAATGAGGTCTTTTCTTAACTCGATTCAAATATGTGTATTGGGTGGTAACCAGAGTATGCGTCCATGAAGCTCATTCATTGATGCCCTAATGAGGAATCCACCCGCTGATCTATTTGAGGCATTAGGAAACTGTCCTTTCGGTTAGTGTCTCGTGAGGTTGGTGAAGTCAATGCAGACCCTCCACTTGCCACTTTTCTTCTTCAGAACAATGGTGTTCTAGACCCACTTTAGGAATTAAACACCTCCAATGGATCTAGCCTAGAGCAAGTTGACAACTTTAGATTTTACCAACCTTACCTTTTCTTGGGTTAACTTTTTGGGCTTCTGTTGAACTGTCTTGGTGCTTGGTTCCACTTGCAATTAGCTGCAGGTGATCTCTGGGTCTATTCTCAGGAGATCATCAGGCTTTCAAGAGAAAATGTCTACGTTTACTCTGAGAAAGCAAGTAAGTTGTTCATCAGGTGATCTCTGGGAAGTTTCAATTCGATGAGGAAGAAATTTCATGATTGTGACATATCTAAAGGAACGAAAATAAATTCCTCTAACACGTGTTCGGTAAGGGATAACCGAGTTTCTTCAACCCCTGACTGAACTCACTTTCTTTATTACTTGGGTTGATCGTCCTCTGAGTTATCTTCCCATTGATTGTTCTTGGACTGAGCCTACTTGATCTTGATACCTGAAATAAAATAACTTCATGTCGTTATTTGATCTCCTCTGATTTCTATCATCCTGGTCAATCACAAACTTGAGTTTCTAATTTAAGAGATGATGGAACAACTATGATATCATGCAACTATCCTCTACCCAATATAGCATTGTAGGGTGACACTGAATGGATTACGTGGGATTCAACCTCCTCATAATATAGTCGATCTTGACTGGCAACTTGATTTTGTCTAGGACTGAATCCATATCCCCATTGAAGCCAGTCAATGGGTCAATATTAATGTTCAGATCCTTGACACGGTAGCCAAGCTTATAAAGCATTGTCAGGTACATGATTTCAGAGGAGCTTCCTTGGTCTATCAGTACTCTCCTTACATCAAAGTTTGTAATTCGCAAGGTGAGCACCGAAGCATGTTTATAGGGCAGATTTACATAGACCAGATCATCATCGATAAAGATAATAGCGCGGTCGGTATCCAAGCCCTTTACCTCCCTCTTGACTAGGATCGATTTGGTTAGGTCTACCTGGAATGCTTATTAAATGTTGACTGTTACCCTCACCTCTTCTTTTAGTTTCTTACTGTTATACTGGGTTGGGTAGGTGTAGTTGTGGATAACGATGACCAATTGTATTGCTAGGTGGTCTTATTTTACTTTCTGGACCACGTTACTCTTCGTTATTACCTTTGGTTTCATTGTGCTAAAGATCGAACTTTAAGGAGGCGATCACCAGTTGCTCATTGTAATCGTTAATTTCATTGTATAGCTGTTAGTACCTATGAGCGTACTTTTTGAGAGCTTTTCCTTTCTTCTGCTTGAGATAGATCATCTAATCAACCTCCTTTAACACCCTACTTCTTGTTATAGACTGGGTTGTGAACTGATCTGCAAGCTCTTCAAAGGTGGAGATCGACTTGGGGGATATTATTTCAAATCACTTTAAACCGACATCACCTAGGGTTGATAGGAATACCATGCACATCAAAGTATTATGGTGGCTCCCAAGGGACATGGTCTATCGGTAGTGCCTAATGTGATGAGTTGGGTATATCTTTATTCGTAGGTTTTAACTTTTGGCATTGGGAACTTCTTTAGAGATTCGAAGAATTGAATCTTATCAAGGAAAGGTGAGGCTGCACCGCGCCCTAGTGTTTTTCAAGCTAGTTCCTTGCGGGTCTTGGAGAGTTTTTGGTTCGCCCTTCTCTTAAATTTCCTACACATGAGTCCTCTCAGTTCTTTTATCTTTACTTGGTTCGGTTGCAGTGAAGAGCGAGATGTCCTACTACTTTGGGCTGACTCTGAAAGACGGGGTTAGTGATACCTACGATTGATGGAATTCCTCCTGAGTTATAGATTATTGGCAACAAGGAGGGACTATATGGGGATTTTTTGAACGAGAAGCCTTACAAGCCTAATTCCTTGGGGAGAGAAGTCTGCTCTTGTGATGATGTCAAATACGTGAATCCGATGTATTTCCCTCTGATTGTTGGAATAAATGTATCCTTATACGGGTGATCTCCTAATCATGACTTTTTAGCTTCTCTTCATAGATATTGGCCAAACGAAAGACAATCTTTCAGTTCTCTTAATTGATCGACGACATGTGGCACCGCCTACTAGGTTCAAATCTGCTAGATGAAAGCCTTGTCGACCTTAAACATTGCTAGAGAGGTAACACTCACACATGAGTTTGTTCCTTCCTTATGATGCGTATTTCACACCATACATGAATCCTAGTGTGAGTGGAGTGAGACTGATCTGCACTCATAGTAAAGTTTGGACTTTTTTGACCTAAATAGTAGTGAGAGCTTAAAGTTTCCCACAGACCGTGCCAAATTTTAGGAAATTCTTCTCGCAATAAGTAATAAAATTATAGAATTTCCTTGAAAGTATTATGAACGGAGAAAAAAACAATAAAGAGATCTATGTACGTGGTTCAGTCATGAGGTCAACCTATGTCCACGGGGGTAAAGGAGGAGTGCTTTGTATTAAAAAAGGAGAGGAAATAATCGAAGTGATAGTGTTGCTTGCTAAGAGTCTAGGTTATTACATGCTAGTTGTAATTTCCCTCTAGTATGAGCCAGATCCCTCTTATTTATAGCCTTTAGTGTCCTAAGTCTCCAGGCTTCCTTATACTTATCTTAACCAGGCTTGAGTCGCGTTCATAAAAGGTTATTCGGTCGTCCCTCCTTGTTGGGTTGATCTTCTAGATTTGATCGTATCTTTTAGAATACATGTTTATCCAAGATGATCACCTTTGCACGCTACTCATGTGATGTGCCATGTGCTCGGCAATGTGGCATGATTTATCATATTTCCTTCAATCAGTTATGTGATAAATCAAAATCAAAACAACTATATGAGTAGCATTGATGCGCCCATCTCATGTTCTCGATATATCACTTGAAGGGATAAGTTTTAGGCTCGCTTAGATTTATTTTATGATGTCTTAGTTATGAAAATATTACTTATATGTCATATTATCTTTATATGAAGTCTATCGAGTTGTGATGTTCCATCAAGTGAAGATAAATAGAAAAAACACTGTGATTGAGATTTCCAAACCGGATTGGGCATATTCATTCCATATTGAGATTTGTTTGAGTTAAAGGTTTTCAAAGTTTTGTATTTCCTAATAGTATGTTTATTGCTAAGAACTGACGAGTCAATACTTTGATAAAATCAAATGAAGAAAATACTTTCTAAACTATTTTATAAACAAAATATTATCAAGGTTCGAAAATTAGGGACCACGTTCGAACGAGGTCACTCTCAATCAAAGGATGGATTCTAATGTGTGCCTAATTTATAAGGCATTGTACCTTTATCAAAATAAAATTCAAACGAGGTTCCCTTGAACGAAGTTATTTTTAAATGAGGGCACATTTTCTTCAAAAATTGACCTGAGATCAAAAATAAAATTCAAACGACAATCCCCCATCTGAAAGTTCTCGTATGAACGAGGGCTCCTTGGTTTGAACGAGGTATTAACTATTGGAAAGATTATTTTATGTGTTCTCTTTCATTTCTAAACTATTTAAACGAATATAAATATGTCTTCCAAAGTACGATGCCTAGTTTTTCCAAAACCCTAATTTGATCTTGCAAGAGTCCTTTGTATTTCTGAGATCTTATTAATTCCATGAAATTAAAGTAGACTCCAGGTCTAAAAATACCCTAAATTACTGTACTTCCTAGAAGATTCAAGCATGTTGGATTATGTGTGGAATGATTGTCATCAATCGAGATCAATGGATACCAGAGGTTGTGTAACTAATTCCTTTATAGGAGTATCGCAAAGGAGTCGAACGCGAGGGAGTGGCATCGTGGTGGTTATCGTTTTTGTATATGAGTCGTGTATAAGTCCTTATATATCATGTAAATATTCATGTTACTAGTAGTTAACATAAAAGTGGGTTGGGCGATAGTGGTTTTTTTCGCGAGGGTTTTCACTCTAAAATCCTTGTGTGCTTATGTGATTATTTTATTGCTTCCAATATTAATCATCACTTGCATGTGGTTTGGACTAATTAATTTTATTGGATAAAATCAATATTTGGTTCAAATTATTAAATGATTTAATTTGACTTCTGTGATAATTACTTAAGAAAATAATTAATTAAAATTGGATCCTTAGACATACCTATTTCAAACTTGTATCAGAGCGGGGTTTTAAAATGAATCCGTAGAGTATATTTGTTGAGGGTTAGTCATTAACATGTCCACCTATTTTTTGTGGTAGTAACTACCCATAATAAAAGGTATGAATGATGTTTTCCCTTAAGCCCCGGGATGAGAGGGTTGGTTAACCGTATTTAATGGGTGGAAATTCTTAACTACTTTTTTAGGAGATACTATTTTCGTTAAACTTGAGGAGTTGTGGTTTGAGGATGAACATATGGTAGTTAACTACAACTTAAAGGGGATTAATGCAATTTAATTAGGTGTAACTCAAGAAGAGTTATATTGTGTCACTACATGTACAATGATGTTCAAGAAATATGACATTTTGTAACTCACCCATGAGGGTACCGATATTATTTGGGCCTTGAAGCTCTAATAACTAGCAACCCAATTTGAGTTGTTAAAGATGCAGAAAAATAAGACCTTAGATGAGTTTGACTCAAATCACTCCTACATCATGAAGCCTCACTTTTATTTAGGTAAGAAGGACCCAAACTCTTAGTTCGTTAGCATAATTCTTAGGTTATTACCAACGAGGTTCCTTATCCATGTATCAGTCCTTAATGTCATTAGTGGAACTGAAAACATCAAGTAGCAGATATTATGGGATGAAACAAATCTTCGAGTTAAAACTTATTTTTTGCCTAATAAAGAGAATGGCATTGCATTAAAGGCAAAAAATAGTGTTTCCTCGATCTTGGATGACAATTCCGACGAGAATGAAGTTAATATTTCCTGGTTGACCAAGATTTTCAAGATGTTTCTCAAATATAATACTCAAAAGTTTATATCTAATATGAAATGAGGAGAATATGGTAAGGTCAACAAGGAAGAAAAAAATTCTCTTAGATGTGTCCGTAAGTCTCAAGGAGAAGAGAAGACGGATGATAATTCTGGGAGATACTTTGAACACCAAGGTATTTTGAATTTGGCACGTGAGTTTGATACTAAGATAAATAGGAGAAATTATTAGAAAAAGTCTATAAAGGACACTTTATCGATAATGATACTGACTCAGGTAATGAGTTTCCCGTTAAATGGAACTTTACCACATTCACTACCATCGAGGATACGATTGTTCCTCAAAACTCCCTTGATGTACAAAAGGTTAAGAAATATTGTGTTGAGTTTGATACTGATGGATACGACACGGTAGTGATAGATTTTTTATTGATGAGACTAAAGAACAGGCATGGACAAAGTGAATGACAAGATTACTAAAATTCTAGGTTTGTATGAGAGTGAGCTATATCCTTGGAGGTAGATTGAAGAACAAATTATTAATGTGAAGAATTGAAAAGCTACAATCATTAACACGTTAATAAAGCGGGGGAAGGATTGAGATTTTGCATGAATATATTAAAACCATGAAGACGAATCTCCTTGAATTGCCATGTGCATATGAGGTGCTAGAGGCACAATACAAAAAGCTCAATAAAGACTTCCAAGAGCCTAAAAAGGTAAAAGTTGACCGTAAAAAGCATTTTGAGAAGTTAAAAAAGATGCTCCCTTTACCATATCAATCTTTAAAGGACAAAATGAGTCTCGACAATGACGATGTGCGAGACTTGAAGACAAATAAAGAGATAGATTTTGTTAGAGGGCCAACAAACACACCTTCTCTCCTTCCTTTGAGAATTTCTCCCAAGATAAAGAAGGTTGATTCTCCACAGCCATAATTTTGCACTAATTTCAAACGAAATGGCCACCTTAGAGACTATTGCCACCAAACTGTGTAAAAATGGTATGTTCGTCCATGTTTGAATGAATATTTCTACGAACTCCATGAATATGTTGAGAATATGATTACTTATTTCCTTCCTAGTGTTCATAGTAAAAGAAAAGAAGGAATAGGAAAATGAAGAAGGTTATTAGAGTAGTGGATAAGGATGTTGACTCGCATCTATCTCACTCTCCCGAGTGAGTCTTATCTGTATCATCTCTTAGTTAGGATTCCATTCATCACATTTATTTTGTGCTATTTTTCCTAGAGTATATCATACGTTTTAGGTTTTTGTTTTAGATTTTATATTTTCTAAAAAATAAAAAAGAGTTTTTGTTATTTAAGAATTTTGAGGAAAAAAAAGGAAAAAATTGTTTTTGCATTTCAAAATCATAAAATTCCAAAAAGATATTTCCTGCCTTCTATGTATCCGATGATAAATAATGTAGGAACAACGCCATATAACATATTTACTTTTTTCTAGGTTTTTGGAATTTTTGAAGATAGTGTGAACTTATTATAGGATTCATGTAGTCATTATCTCTCAATTTCTCTTAGATCTATTACAATCATGTCATAGTATTTACCATATTACACACACATTGACATAAGTTATGATTGGATGTACCATTGATCTTGATCCAAAGAACTATTATGCCACACGTTTTCACTCAATCGGGTCATATTTTATCGCTATATTATTTTAGTAGTGCTTGAACAACCATTTCTTGTGATTTATATTAACAACCATCAAAAAAAATATTTTTGCAATTTAGAGAAACAAAATTCACACATTTATGCAAGGGAAAACTCTCGCAAGAAATGAAAAGTAAAAATTATAAAAACACAAATTGAGGTTGGTATAAGTAAAAAAAATCAATGGGTTAGTACAATTTCGTCTAATATTTGATTTTGTTTTTGTCCTTATTGTACTGTGAAAAGCACCCGAAAGTGTTTAAATAATACCCCAAATAGATGATTTTTAATTTCTAATTCTCTGTAAATAAGTCTTATGCGCATATATGTTTATTTTGAAGGTCAAATGCCCCGTTGCAGAGTTTAAAGAATCAAATCAAGGGAACATGCGATTAAAAGGAGCTAAACCCCAACTCTAGTACCAATAACCATGGCCCATAACCGAGCCCAGACCTCCCTAATCCTGTTTCGAACCTCATGTGTGTTTAATTTTCACATTTTAGATTTTTTAGATTTTTATTTGAGTCGTTTGTAATTTTTAGAATTTATTTTATATTTTATTTTAAGTATTGTATAGTTTTAGGATTTAATTGTGTGTTAATTCACTCGTAGAAAAATCAATCACACATGTATATATTACCATATATCCATACACAACACCCCTTGGCGAAAACCAGCGGTGTGGGCCTACTTTGCTATCAATTCCCGGTACATCACGTACTACATAAGGGACTCGGTACATCACGAACCATAAATCAAATCACACATATTGAAGGCGAATATATTTCTAAGCCTTTTGGCTACATACATACCTAACGTACCCAAATAACCGGTCACACCCTCATTCCCACAAGTGGTGCACAATCCCTAAGTTCTTTATTCTAAGGTACAAGTCAATATTCCTCGAATGGGTTCATCACAATAAGACTATCCATGATACAAAACCTCCCGTGATAGAAAGTATCCTAAATATGTCTACATATAGGAATTTACACAATAGGCATCCACATATCCTATTTATTTATTTACTTAACATTAGTATAGGTGTACACTCAACCTATAGTACATGTCTCATTTGTAGTATATGTAACACTCAAAAATCCTATGTATTTTCAATTGACTATTTAACTACTCATTGTATTTTATCCAAACGTTTTCCCCCACCACTTGAAGAGTTCTAATCACTCTATTCGGATTATTTTAGAAATTAAAATATTCTTCTATCACTGGTCCGGTCGCACATCCACTCACACTTTTTGTGACCCATTCTAATTTATGAAAGAATGTTTAAATGTCAAACTAAGCCTTGTGGTTCACTCCCATACATTATAATTTGTGAAATCATCTATGAAATACGTCACATACATTAATAACAAAAATTCACTTCATTTGGAAAGAAATCATCAATGGAAACCTATCAAAATTCACCAAAACCGAAACTCAACAAAATCAGGTCCCCCAAATCTGTTCGTGG
This sequence comes from Sambucus nigra, assembly GCA_949130495.1. Taxonomy (NCBI): domain Eukaryota; kingdom Viridiplantae; phylum Streptophyta; class Magnoliopsida; order Dipsacales; family Adoxaceae; genus Sambucus; species Sambucus nigra. Next base: position 713,607,442 of record OX422210.1, read on the forward strand.
GAACATGCGAACCGATTTAAGGGTACAGTCGAACCAGTTCTAGGGTACAGGCGAATCGGTTCGCTATACCTGGGTGTTCATCTTCTTCCTGCTATGGCTTTTCACCATTTTTACACCTTCAAACCAACATACACTATCCAAAACTCCCAACCAAAGGTCTCTAACATTATAGCAACATGTATCAACGATTTTTAACGCAAACCAATCATTAAATCTTTACAAAACAACCCTAAATCATATTCTATCAAGATTCATTTCTAAAAACCCTAGATTATTACTCATGTTCAAGAACCTCAATATAATTCCATATTTCTTCCCGATTTCATAATAATTCTCATCAAAATTCATCTACATATATTAGGGATTAAGTATGTTATCATTCCTACCCAATAATGTGAATTATATCACCAAGTTTAAGATCAAAGTTCACAAATTTCATAAGAAATCATCATATTCTAACATGGATTGTATATCAAATTAAAAGTTAGCGAGATTAAATACTTGCCTCTATTTGAAGGTCTGATTACTTATAAAAGAATGATTTGGTTTTGATCCCCTCCTCCCGATCTATGCGATAATGGTGTTCCTGGTGTAAGAAGGGTTAAATTTGGCCTTGGGACCTCTTCACTTCTCCCTCTTATGGCCCCTTTGTGATTTTGTAGATACTAACCCTAACCCCATGATCCTAATTGATCATATAAACATGAAATTCGTAGGTTTTATTTCAATAAATAAAGCAAATGACCAAAATACCTTCCCGGGGTGCCGTTTTGGCCTAAAAATGTCCCGGGACCCAAACCAATCCCCCGGGTAGACTTTTCTGACTATCTCAACCCTTTCGGACACATTGGCCCACTCAAAATAATTATAAGGAATATCAAAAGTGAAATTATATTTTATTTTCCAATTTAAGTCTCGACACGACAAACGCGCGTGTCCCGACTAAATTTATAGTAACAGCCGTATTTCTCACTCATGAAAATTATAATAATTCCTTATCACTATTATTACTCATTCACTAATTTTTATTCAATATAAATAAATATTAACCCTTATCTCGCTAATTAATATTTATTTTTCCATATTAACTTCTAAATATAATGTAATTAATCCCAATTAATTCCTAATATAAAAATCAATAAAATTACGAGGTGTTACAAAAACATATATTTTATTATCATTTATATATGTATATATTTACAATTTTTATTAATAACAAAAGGAATTTTCCCTTAGCTACTGATGAAGACATTTCCTCATTGGTCATATTTAATAGGTCAATAGTTTTACGCTTGTTTACTATCTTGGTGGTTGGGTTTGTTGGCAGTGTTCTGGTTGGTTTGTTGGTTTTGTGATCCGGTTAGGTTCTTAGATTATCCTTAGAACCCATTTCCTTAGGTTTCCTTGTTTTATTTTCCATTATAGGAAAGAAAGCCACAAAGGTTCCTCCTCAGCCTTATTCGTGTTATAACTCACTAAGATAAGTTAAACGTGTGGAGTTAGAGCGATTCATCTATACTTGGTTTATTAGAATAGGATTATGGTTGACCATCCAACATATCTTATTTATTTTTAGGCCATGTTATTACCTTCTTAGTTAAGTGGTCTGGATTGGGAGCCTATCCTTCAGTTGATTAAGTGTGCACACGTTGACATGGTGAGCGATTTTTATTGGGAGCATATCCTTTAGTTGAGTTGGCCTGTGCAAGTTGACATGGTAAGAGAGTTTTACTTTTATTCTAGGTTTGATGGTGATTTTGTTAATTCAAGAGTTAGAGATATTAACAACATTATTTCATTTAATGATATTGTCGATATTCAATACATTACTAGAGTTACCTTATCCTAGTATCCCAAGGATCCTGACCATGTCATACCATATCATACCTTGTATAAAACTATTCACCTTACTGATCTTGTCTTGTGTAATTTTAAGTCACCATATGGAAACCATTTATACTCCGACTATCGCCTGATGAATAAGATAGTGAGTTTTAATCTCCTACCCATAGGAAATAATAATACCTATAGTTTTTATCGCATTTGATTTATTCATGATATTGGTATAAGCGTAATCATTTATCTCCTGTCTCTCATCTCTCATCAGGAAGAGCATGGCATCCTTCTAAAATGATGATAATTCACCATTGCCAGTGTCCCTACCCTATGTGATTTTTCTCACATATGTCATTATGACATCTAACGTTTCTCTCATTACTGAAGAGTGCACTTCAAACCCCTTATATTGGATTGACACTGCCATTATACACCATAGAGTATCATGTTCCTGAAGATGTACATTTGGACTCCATTTGCATGAGAGGATTATGACCCTTTTTATGTTAAGACACATCTTGTTCTAGCACCCGAAGCATTTGTCCCGAGTACGATGTCCACTACTCCTACTCAACCAGCTCAACATAAGTCAGCTTTTGACACTCAGTTCACTTCATTCGAACAAGAGATGAATGATTCATGTCTAATACCCCATATTTTGGAGGATATAGAATTTAAATTAAATTGGTGATTTGGAGAATATATTTAATTTGGAAAATGTATTTAATTTGCAGAATATATTTAATATGGAGATTTAAATTAAATTGGTGATTTGAAGAATGTATTTGATTTGGAGAATGTATTTAATTTTGAGTATATATTTATTTTGTAGAATTTATTTAAATTCGGTGATTTCGATTTAATTAATTCAAGTTTTTATTTATTTTCCCGAGGAACATATTTCGAAGTGAAATAAGAAAATTTGTATAGAGTGGCTCAAATGATGATTTAGAGGTCAGGGTTGATTCTGAATAAGCCGAGATAGTCTGAAAAGAGTACTCGGGGGTAGTAATTAGGTCTCGAGACTTTTTAGACATAGCCGGGATCATACGGGGGTGTTCGGGTCATTTGGGCTTGGCCCATTAACCTAAAAATAAGATTATCATTTTTAACCTAAGTTATAGGATTTAGTGGCAGTCATAACTCATTTAGAAAACCCTAAATCTACAGATAAGAAAAGAGGGAGAAAGTAGGGAGATTTTTGGTAACCAAATCAAGTAGGATTGAGGGTGTGCTTCGTCAAATCACCGTCTACGTCATAGGATCATAATCTATGAATAAATAAAGGCAAGTGGTTAATTTTTCTTGTAATGTCAATACGTGATAATCAATTCATATCATAGTGGATGTAATTGAAAATTCATTTTTGGGAGGGTGTGGATATGAAATTCGTCTTTTGATAATTAGAGTAAATCGTGTAGATTTATTACTCAATTGATGATGGACTATTATATAAGATTTTTTGAATCTAATTTTCATTGAAACCCATTAGTTAAACTCATGTAATTTGGATTGATAGAATTGAGTCGAGGATGAGATTTGTATAAACTGTTATAAACCCGATTCGAGAAGTATTAGGGAAAGATATAAATTAATGATGTTTGATGATCAGTAGGATGTTTAGAACTTAACTGGAGGGTAAAAAAATGTTAGGAGAAATCTATTGAGTTCTGGATTGAGAATCAAAAAGCTTAAGGGTGAAACAATGGAGAGAAAAAACGAGTTAGAGAAGACGATTCTGTACCAAGGTACTACAAACCGATTTGGGGGGTTAGTTTGCCAAAGTGATTCTTAGGGTTAAAAATGGAGGGTTCCAAATTGTTAAATTAGGGGATAGAAAACTTGCTAAAAACATTGTATCAGTTTATTTTACCTCGATGAGAAGGAAGAATTTTGGAGGGAAATTATTATAATGTGAGAATTAAATTGTGGTTAATATTATTAACGAATATACTAAGTATGAGGCACATATATATATATATATATATTATTAACTTGTATCCCAGAACATATGATAGTTTCGACGGTCAATTGGGCACGTTTGGTGTGTGCATGACCTATAAACTTGGAACTATGTTCGCCTTCAAAAATGTGTGATTTGATTTTATGGTTTGAGGGTAATATCTGAACCGTGTATATATATATTATTAACTTGTATCCTAGAACATATGATAGTTTCGACGGTCAATTGGGCACGTTTGGTGTGTGCATGACCCGTAGACTTAGAACTATGTTCGCCTTCAAAAATGTGTGATTTGATTTTATGGTTAGAGGGTGATATCTGAACCGCTGTCCTTATTTAGTATGTGATGTACCAGGACTTGATAGCTGAGTATTGCCACATCGCAGCTCTCCACCTAGGGATCCCGTATACATAAATATTATAATAGTGATGTATTAAAATATATAAGTGTTTTAGTAGGCACTATAGATAATGATATCAAAATTAATCTCAGTATGTGGGAACTTTATAATTAATTGGTGAATCTAAATAAATAAGAAGGGATTGGAAATTTGGTATCGTATTTGTTGATGCAAAAAACTAGATTAGACCTAATGAATTGATCACAGAAAAATAAGTAAACAGATAAGACAAAGGGGATTTTTAAAGTGGTTCGACTCAATGGAAAAGCCTATGTCCACTGTTATGTATTGCTTGACTTCTTTGATTTGTTTTTCTGGTCCCCTATAATGAGGGTGTTACAATGTATTTATAGCCCAAGAGGGGCGCCAAGATTCATCATGTGAAAGGATGTAATACCATCATTTTTAGGCATTTACATCAATACAAAATGAGAATTAAATATAAAACCGTCGGCACTTCATTGGCCATAATGGTTGGACTCCCTGATGTTGGTTGGTCTGCCATGTTGGTCGGGGCTCCTTGTTGGTATGTATTCTCTATTGGTCGGGCTCCTTTGTTGGTCGGGGATTTGTATCATGCTGACTTGGACTTGTGCCACATTAGATGACACGTGCTCGCTTGTAATTGGTCCATCTAAGGCGATGAATTTTAGTATCAATAGAATCCCCCAATGTTTCATACTTGGAGTTGATGTGAAAGTGTGGAACATTATGTTTTAACAGTATTTCGGGATACTTGGTCAGCTATAGACCTTCCAGACTTGTGAAATTTATCCAGTTAATTGACAATTTTTTAACGTGAATGGCAGTTTTGTAAATATTTCAAATTTTAGCAAACATTTCTTGGGTATCTTCGTCTTTTCTCTTGTTAGCCACCATAAACTCAATAGTTGTCCTCTTTAATAATTACTTTCTCCAGTTTTCGAGGCGACTTATAAAAACGGCAGTAAAACTTTGATCGTGTTCTATCTTCCTTTTCTGATTCTGTTGTTGTATTCTTTGAACTTTCGTGCGATCATTTTATTTTCTGTCTTCAGTTCTTGATGAATCCTTAAACTCTTGTAAGAGATTTTATCCATTTTTCTTTGCTTCTTCATCATGATTTACTCTATTAAGTCGCTTGATAAGTTCAGGAATGACTTTAACATTTCATCTTGGGTTGTATTGGAACATCCCACTTTTTCTTTTGATTTTCTCTCTCTTATCGAGGGCCATTGGTTCCCTTCTATCTTTATAGCTAAGTGTGGGTTCTCATTTCCTCCCAATCCCTGATGTCTGGAGTTTTGTCAGTATTATGACATTGTACCTACTAGAGTAGCTCCTAACATATGGACAGTAGTGAATGGAGTATATAGGTTAAATCAAATTCACGGAACCCATCTAGGGATTCCAGAAATAATATTTTATTATAAATGGGTAACTAGTGACACCACTCTTTATTTAAAAACTAGGGCAGTTAGTAAGGCTTTAGTAGTTAATCTCCCTGATTCGAATAGGGATTATTCTGATCACAAAGTAGTTGTAAAAAATTGGCAACATGCTCCCTTAAATGGTGGTGTTAAATACTAAGGACCAAGGTGCCCTCTCTTTGGCAACGGGATAGGTTGTTCAGCATTTAGTAATTTTGCACTATTTATATTTGATAAAATTCCATACTGATTGTTTCTTTAGAAATTTGATTGCAGTTGACCGGAAGAGAAAGTCCCCCAAAGAGAGCGAAGGGACTCAAAAGAATTATAGTTCATTTGGGAACTTCATAAGAAGGTTGATGAGGAGCACGTTAGATCTGCTTTTTACTTACTTAAATAAAAACAATATTATGTCTTCCTTCATTTCCAGACCTTTCACCTCCTCCTACTTTGGTGATTGATCCTGATCAGGAAGTTGTTGTTGATTCAGACGTTCCTCTTTCTGATATCATAAAGAAGAGAAAGTTTTTTGACCTTCTTAGTGGCAAAACTTTTTGCTCCACAAACCCGTTGAAGGGGTCAAGAAGAAGACATGTGATGTTCCCACAACCCCCAAAGATCAAGAATCCCCAGCGCCAGAGATGATTAGCATCCTTTGATAAGAATTAGGAGAGGGTCTGCAAAGAAGCAGGTCGAACAGGTGACTGATGCTGACCAATAGACCTTGGTCGAATTACCTTCTTCTGATGATGGTCCTCCAGTAGTTATTACTCCTGGTTTGGTCAGGAAGTTGATCAAATCTGGATCTCTTCCAGATCACAGGGGAGCGGATGCCATGATGCCCCGAGTAAAGGTTTCCAAATTGGCATCTCATAGCCTTGCATCAGTAAGGGATTTCCATATTCTTAATTCTCTTATCTTTATATTTTTTATATACTAACTTAACCTTCTTCCATACGCTGAAGAATGATGATGCAAGTCGGGCTTCTTCTTTAAATGACGTGGAGGAAGCTTTGGCTAGCTTAAAAAAATATTTGCTCGATTCTCAGCAAGGCTTGGAGACTGAGAGAAATAGTTAAGCTGATAAATTAAAGATTGTTGAAACTACTCGACAGACATCTGAGGAAATTACCCTTAAAACTGAGCGCGAGGCTAAGGAAGTTGACCGCATGGAAAAGACTGCTGAGGAGCTTTAAAGGACGACCTTTCTTCTGAAAATTCAAAGAGAAAGTTTGCTGTGAAGGGATCCTTCGTGCTGGTTAGGGCAAGGTTGGAACAAATCCATTTCTGCTGCATCTAATCAGATTGAGTATGCAAAATAAAAATATTTCAAAGATGGTTGGGTTGCTGTTGAGATGGTTGGGCTGTTTCTTTCCAAGAGTTAAACACTGTTAAAGGCTCTGAGCTTTTTCAGAGATATTCTTAGGGTCCTGCTACTATCATAGAGGATGAGATTGAAGATGAAGTTGGTTCTAGAGAGTCTTCTCTGGTGGTTCAATTTTCTACTGACCAACTTAAAATTACTCAGTCTTCTCTTCCCCCAATGGAGCAACTCCCATCTATAGCCCCTTCTTCCAAACAGGTTGAGAATGATAGGAAGAATGTGTAAAGTTATTCAGCATTTTACTTTTTTCTTTTATGTTTCTTTTTCTTTACTTTCATTGTACTTGAACTCTTCATTATCAATAAAAGAAACCTTTTGTTCCTTCTTATCTCTTGTTGATTATGCATATTTTTCATTCTTGTTGTTGATCGGTGGTCATTTCTTCTTTCTTGTTTATAGAAAGATGAAACAACTGCCTTCCAATGATACCGATATGCTAAGGAAATGTAATGCTTTTTTCGAAGCCGATCATTTAGTCTTATCCGAAGAAGAAATCATTAAGTTGCTCGATGATGATATATAAGAGTAGGCTAAAGAAGCCTATAAATATTTTAAGTACTTACTTGATAGGGTGGTAGCAAACAATGTAGCCTACTATGAGATAATGGAAGAGCTTCAAGAACAGTATAAGGAATCCACTGCCCTGTTGCACCAAAGCTACGAGCATAAATATCAAAGCTGAAGTGTAGGTCGGGGTTTTCATAAATTTGTTTCCATTTATAATAAAAAGGAAGCTTTGGTTCAGTTTGAAGTTGAAGAAACTAGAACTATTGCCAAACTCCTGGAGGTAAAGAATAATAATTCGAGGGACTAATTGAATCTTTTGAAGTCTGACTCTGGAGCTGCTGTTGCTACTATCAAAGAAGGTCACTCCTTTTTGGAAGCTGAAATGCAACATTGACGGAGGAGTTGGAGGTATTAAAAAATACCAAGCCTGCGTAATCTTCTTAAACAAGAAATAAGCCTGGCCAAAGTACTACAGAGAAAGTTAGGTCTCAACAAACTTTCACTACACCAAAATGGGCAAATTGTCACCTTTCAGCCGGCCAGCCTTGTCAAGGTCATTGACCGTGACAAAAAAACACGCGTTTTATGTCACGGTCATTGACCTTGACACGACCGTGACAACGAATTGTCACGGTCATTGACCGTGACAATTCGTGTCACGGTCAATGACCTTGACACGACCGTGACAACTTTTCCAGCAAAAACCCTTTCCCCCTTCTTTTTTCCCTCCCACCGTTCCCTCCCTCTCTCTCTCGACGATGATCTCTCTCTCTCTCTCTCTCAGGTCCAATTTCTCTCTCTCTCTCTCTCTTCCATTTATATATATATTTGTCTGTATAGTTATGTGTGTGTGTGTATATATATCTGTGTGTATGAGTGTGCGTGTGTGGGGGGCGGGGCAGGGTGGGGCGGGGTGGGGCAGGGTAGGGTGGGTGAGGGGGTGGTGGAGCGGGGCGGGGGGTGGGGTGGGGTGGGGGAGGGGGTGGTGGAGGGGGCAGGGGGTGGGGTGGGGTGGGGCAGGGTGGGGGAGGGGGTGGTGAAGGGGTGGCAGGGGGTGGGGCGGGGTGGGGCAGGGTGGGGGAGGGGGTGGTGGAGGGGGCAGGGGGTGGGTGGGGTGGGGTGCGGTGTGTGTGTGTGGTGGTGGTGTGTTTTGGGGGAGGGGGGGAGGGGGTGGTGGAGGGGGGCATGGGGTGGGGAGGGGTGGGGCAGGGTGGGGGAGGGGGTGGTGTCATTTTTCATAATTTTAGCATTAGTAAACATAGGATAAAAATATCTGATTAATTCCTAGGTTAAATTAAATTAAATTAATTTTATTGCTTAAATATTATTAAATGGTTTTGAATTTTTTAAATATTATTAAATGGTTTTGTAGTGTAGTGGATTCCACCATATTCTGTTATGTCGTCTTTACTAACTAGAATCTTGTTGCAGATAGGATTCCCTTTAGGGTCTTATGTCTTGAATTAATCTGAGGGGGTGGGGGTGGGGGTGGGTGGGGTTTTGAATATTATTTACATTCAAAATAAATAATTGATAATAGTTGGATAATAATTGGATAATAATTGTTTTTATACCTATAGAACAGCTTAGATAGTGTGTGTGTGTGTGTGTGTGTATGTGGTCAATACATGAATTTATTTTTGTATTTGAATTATCCCATGAATTTATTTTTGTATTTGAATTATCCCATGAATTTATTTTTGTATTTGAATTAACCCATTATATGAAACATACTTGAAATTGAATATAGTGCGCATAGATACTAGCATTCTAGTTCTTATGCGTACGCATTCAATAACCCTTAGACCCGTTCGAGAGTCATTACCCCTGTAATGAGATCTCTCAAATTGTCCCGTTTGGACAGTTTGAGACTGTATAATTTTTGTATAATATTCTTATTGGCTTAAAGTTGTTACTTTTGGAGGAAGTTCTGCAGTCGTATCTTAATGTTCTCTGGGTACATACTAGATTGACAAGTGTGACTGTTATTTTAATTGACCAATTGAAATAACACTCACACCTGCCAATCTACATTGTGTACTTGGAGAACTAAGGGGATATGCTGTCGAATTTTTTTCAAATCGTAACAATGTGCATGAGCTGTTAAGTATATTACAGAAAAATGCATTCTTGAATGGGATAGGACCACATACCCTTTAATAGGATAATTAAATGATGGGATAATTAAAAAAAACATACTATAAATCTAAGTTTTGTTTACCTTTAATAGGTGTTTAGTTGTGGTAGCTATGATGGGATATCCGAAATACAAAGAGTGGATGGGTGAGACTAATAGAATGGGGGATGTGTTTCGCAGAGGTGCTAACGAATTTGTGAAATATGCAAAGAGATGTCGTAATGATGAAGAGTTTCCGTGTCCGTGTGCTAGGTGTAAGAATGGTAAGGTGTTTGAGTGGAAAACAGTTGAACTACATTTGTTAAGATCGGGTATGCAAGATAGTTATCGATTTTGGAGTTTTCACGGTGAATTGAAAGTTCCTTTTGTCCCTGACCAACCTTCACAACATCCTTCAACAAGTAGAATAGATGAAGAAGGGGACGACGTAGATCAAAATATGTTAGAGGATTTAGTTGATGATGCGTACGGAGTTTATGAAGCTGAGGAGAATGAGGTTACTGATGATGTAGAAGATTCAAGTGCTCGTGAAGATAACACGATAAAACTTGACGATGACTACCAAAGTTTAAAATTTAAGGCGACCCAACCGTTATACTCTGGCTGTGAGAAAGATCAAACAACTTTACATGCCATGGTTGGTTTGCACAGTTTGAAGACGCAGTACGGTTTGTCTGGCAATAGCGCGACGGGAATTCTGAAATGGGTGAAGGGCTTATTACCCAAGGTGAATACACTTCCAAATAGCTATCCTGTTATGAAGAACAGTTTGAAAGGTTTGGGAATGAAGTATAAATCGATTCATGCTTGTGTGTATGACTGCATACTATACCGAAAGGAGTATGAAAATCTCGATCGTTGTCCGGTATGCGATGAACCTTGATATGTCCAATCTACTAGTAAGGAAGGCACAAGCTCAAAAGTGACTAAAAAAGTATTGAAATATTTTCCCGTTGGGCCTAGATTAAAGCGATTTTTCACAGTACCATGGATTGCAGAGGCAATGACTTGGCATGCTAGGGCAGAAGTAGGGGGTAATATCATGCGTCATCCTATTGATTCTACTGCCTGGCGGAGGATGAATTATGAGTATCCCGATTTTTCTCGAGAACAACGCAACATTCGTTTGGCTATATCAACCGATGGTTTCAATCCATTTGGAAATCTAAGCACCAATCAGAGTGAATGGCCAGTGATCCTAGCCCCACTCAACCTCCCTCCTTCACAGTGTATGAGACCTGAATTTTCGATGATGGCTTTATTGATACCTGGGCCAAAGGCACCAAGTGAAGACATTGATATCTACCTGGCTCCTTTGGTAGAAGAATTAAATGAGTTGTGGGAAGAGGGTGTGCAATCATTTGACTCTTTTAGAAAAGAAGAGTTTACGCTGAAAGCTATGTTGATGTGGGCAATTCATGATTTTCCAGCTTATGGGACATTATCCGGATGTGTAGTACATGGTTATTTGGGGTGTCCTATTTGTGGAGAGGAGGCTGAATCTCTTCGTCTATCCTCCAGCTTAAAAAATGTATACCATTGCCACAGGAGGTTTTTACCCCCAGCTCATAGTTTCAGATTTGAGAAAGCTTCCAATTTTTTATTGGGCGGAGTTGAACATAGGCTACCGCCGAGACAACTTTCGGGTTCAGAAATTGAAAGTAAATCTTCTGAATGTGGCCCAAATATGCCAGGTAAGAATCCCAAATTTAAGAATGTCAAGCATAAGAAGACCCCAACTGGGAATGAAACTGAGATAAGAAAGGCATGGTCTCGGAGGTCAATTTTATTTGACTTGCCTTATTGGAAGAAAAACCCGGTGCGCCATGTATTGGATGTGATGCATGCAAAGAAGAACTTCGCTGAACATATTGTGGGTACTTTCCTTGGGGGGAGTCATTCGAAGGATGGAGAAAATGCACGAAAAGACCTTAAAACGTTAAAACTTAAACCATAACTATGGTTGAAAGAAGATAGTAGGGGAAGGACAATAATTCCCCCTGGTGCGTTTACTTTGACGAGTGAGGAAAGGAAGGTGCTTCTAAACACAATATATAATTTGAAGGGCCCATCTACTTTTTCGTCCAACTTGCAAAGGATTGTGAATTATGCTACTCATGATTTACATAAGTGTAAGTCCCACGATTGGCATGTGATCATGCAATTGGTTCCTCTATTGTTTAAGCACTGTTTCTCCAAGCACAAGGATTTGCGTAGGGCTATTATGCAAATTAGTATTACCTTCTCCCTCTTGTGTGAGAAGGTAGTGAATCGAGAACACATAGTGGCCGCAAAATTGGTTGTGAATGAAGCGATTTGTGTATTGGAGAAGTACTTTCCCCCAGCATTCTTTGACATAAGTGTTCACTTGTTGGTACACCTATGCGACGAGGCACTTCTTTGTGGTCCAGTTAGATATCGGTGGATGTATCCGTTTGAAAGATTGATGAAAGTTTTTAAAGATTACGTCAAGAATACGCGATATATTGCAGGATCAATTGCAGAGGAATACATCACCGTGGAGTCATCAATATATACTCGGGAATATATGACTAACTCTACCAGCGTTGATGACACTGATGAATTCCTCGATGATGGTGGTAATGTGATGGGAAAACGAGTGAAATTAACGAGTTTGCAACATGAACAAGTAGCTCGTTATCTATTTGACACACATGAAGATGTCGAAGAATGGAAAAAGTAAGTTTCGAATATTATAATGTTTAACATTATTTTAGATTATTTTATACATGATTAATTTTGTAATATGCAGTAAATATGAAGCCTGTGAGAACAATAAAAGACGAAAAACAGTGGTACAATCAGACAGCGAATTTAGGCTATGGTTGACACAAGAGGTAATTACAATGAAAACAGTCGTTATATAACGTTACATTACACTCAAATTTTACCACTAATATAATTAATTTATTTATATTCTCAGCTCCTAAAGATGGGTGATGCGACATCAAGGCTTGCTCGTCTAGCCACTGGACCCTTGTTCGTGGCACAAGAGTACAAAAAATATCGATTGAACGGTTACATTTTCGGCGCTAAAGTGTACGAGGAAAGTACAAATGTACAGAACTCGGGAATTTCATACAAGGCTCTTACATTCTTTCGAGCGAGCGCAAAAGATAAAAACCTCGTTGAAGCTGAAATGACTTACTATGGTGTAATCCAAAATATATTTGAATTGGATTATATAAGCTTCAAAGAGGTTGTATTTTACTGTGAATGGGTAAGAGTTGAAGATAAAAATGCTTCTAAAGTTGATCATGTCACCAATTTGATCATGGTTGACTTGTCCAAGTTGAAGAGCAACGACCACGTGAGCGATGAGCCGTTTGTTTGTGCATTTCAAAAGGTTAAGCAAGTGTTTTACTCGGAGTATATCAACAACGAGCCGTGGTCAATTGTCCAACACGCGCCAAGGCGTCTAAATAGTAGTGTGGATGACTTGGCTGCTCCTACCGAATATCAATCCATTTTTGATGATAACCCGAATTTGAAACAATTTTTCAATTTGTAATAATTATTTCAATTTGTACCGAAACATCCATTTTTAATGCTTTTACTTGATCTGCACTTTATCATTTTCACTCTTGTGTAGTGTGCGTGTGTGGAGAGGAGATTAATACATAAATATTCCAACTACATCTAAGTTTTGTTTATACTAATCCATGAATATACGCTTCTTACCTTTAATAGGTGATTAGTACATAGTTATTTGGGGTGTCCTATTTGTGGAGAGGAGACTGCATCTCTTCGTCTATCCGAACACTAAGAAATGCCATAATCCTATGGAGCGATGCTCTGCAAATTCCTCCCAACCGTTATGTAGTCAAACATCACCGGTTGAAGTTGTCAATTCCACTTTCCATACCCCACCACTTTCCATACCCCATTCAAAGGTGGAGTTGACAACTTCAACTGCTGATTTTTGGCTACACAACGGTTGGAAGGAATTTGCAACGCATACCTCCATAGGATTATGGTATTTCTTAGTGTTTAGATATGAAGAGAATTATAATTGACACGATTGCCCGGGGTACATTAGTTGGAAGGAGGTGCCATATGAGCTCAAGTTAGCTGTTTGAGTGACACTACAGGTAATGTATTTATATTTATATGTCAATTTCGATTTCGATTTCAATTACGATTTATATTTATCTATATTTGAGGGGAGGATACTAATTTTACTTTATTTCAATTCAGGGGACAGGAAGTGGCCCTAAGGGTAGGCCACATATGCTCTATACTTATGTCGTTATTCGGACGAGAAGGGAAGGATAAGGAGGTGTTCCCGAGCGTCGCGGTACAAAATCTCTTTTCCATGTAAATAGTTTGTAGATTTGAGATAAAATGATGGTGATGTTGTTTCTTTTTAAATAGTTTCTTATTTGAATATATATTTGCATTATCTTTAGTTTGTTCGGATATATGATGTTTGGAACAGGTACAACGTTGCTATAACAGGTACAAATATACTGCTGGGCAGTGGCAGTGGCCATACTGCCCATCAGTTTTTTTTTAATTCTGTCCAGAATTGTCACGGTCATTGACCGTGACACGTCCGTGACAAAATTGACACGGGCGTGTCACGATCAATGACCGTGACAATTTTTTTAAAAAGGGTCACGGCTTTGTCACGGTTTATAACCGTGACAAATGTGTCACGGTCATTGACCTTGACACGACCGTGACACAAAACGCGAGTTTTTTGTCAAGGTCAATGACCGTGACATGACCGTGACAAAAAAAGTTGTCTCGCCTCGAAATGTCACGGTCATTGACCTTGACAAGGTGAATTTGTCAAGGTCAATGACCTTGACAAATGGGCAGATTTGGTGTAGTGTTTGGCAAACCAAGCTGCCCAATTAAAAGCCAAGAATCAAGCTATTGCAGAAATGTCTCAGAAGCTTCAAGTTATGATCGAGCAATTTTTTACTCAGACTTCCCAGCTGCAAGTTAAAGATGAGGTATTGAAGAATCTGCAGTCGTAGGTTGACAAATTAACCTTTCAATTCTGTAAGCAACCAAGGGAAGTCTGGATTGATGGGTATAATGAAGCTCTGGGGCATTTTGATGATAAGCTTCAACAAGCTAAGAATGAGGCCTATAAATGGGGTTTGATGAACGCTTTGACAGTGATGAAGGTGGATTAAAATAGTTTATTATGGGACTGGTATGACCCGGGTTTGCTTGAGCTTAACAATCCTCCTTTCAAGTTAGATGTCAGTGAGATTCCTATTCACCGTATTCCTTAATGCTTGATTTCAAAGTATTTGGGAGATTACAAGCTACATGATGAACTTGAGATCATCCGACCTCCTTATGTTCTTGATAATCCTAGTAGTAGCAATACCGTAATGCTTCAGGATTTTAACTTCATTAATTCTTCTTACACTTTGGATGATACTCCAACAAGCATGGATCATGTCTCTAAGGCTGAAGGGAAATTCCCTGTAGAATAAGGCTTTGTGTTTTATTTCTGCATGTTTAGTATCAAGCAATGATATATAATCATTTAATTGAATTAATGAAAAGTTTTGATCAACCTATTTTGTCAATCTTTGTCTGTGAATGGATCAACTTTTGGTCAATCTCTATATATGAATGCCTTCTTAGTTTTCATCGGTTCTATTGATACCCTTAGGTTTTACCCAAGTATTGTACCAATTACCAATGTTATACCATGGTTATACTAATATGACCCACTTTGGGGGTATTAGTTACCTTGGTGCCTAGGCGTGTGTGGAACATTTGTCCATCTTTTATCCTAGTTTAGATGAACATTTATCATCCGGGTCTTCATTTACTAAGCATTTGGGACTTATAATTTTGCCTTGCATAGTTTTTATGTGTTGAGAACCAACATTGTTGGTGCCTTGGTTGATGCTGAATAACATTTTTTTGGTGGTTTGTTTTGACAACCAACATTGTTAGTTCCTTTCTTGATGCTGACCAACATTTTGTTGGTGGTTTTATTTTCCCAACCAACATTGTTGGTGCCTTTCTTGATGTCGACCAACATATTTGTTGATGATTTCTGAAATATTTACAATATAGTGCAAAGCACTAGTACTCCGAAAAGGAAAATAAAATTTTTAAGAACATCATATTCTCATTAATATTGAAATGAACGGGGTACAATATGATTAAATCACCGATAATATTTCCTAAGTTATTCTGTATTCTAGGGATTCTTGAATTCTTCACCCTGCAAATTCTCAATTAGATATGTGCCAGTTCGGATAACTATTGTAATGCGATAAGGCACATGCCAATTGGCTTCAAGTTTGTTGTTCTTCTGAATTACCTTCTTCAAAACATAATCACCTTCTTTTAAGTTGCTCGGCCTCACCCTTTTGTTATAAAAACGTGCAGTCCATTGTTGATAGGCAGCATTTCTTAGTGTTGCATCTTCATGTACTTCTTCCAGCATGTTCAAGTCCATCCTTCTTATTAAATCATTGACTGGGGATATTGAAATTAAGAACTCTATGAGTAGACAAACCTAGCTCATCACGAAATACATCTTCAATAGAAAATGCTAACATGTAGGGTGTCTCTCCAGTAGCTATTCTACTGGTTGTTCGGTAAGCCATTAAGACAAAATGCAGTTCATTGATCTAATTACCTTTAGCATTTTCCAGCCTTGTCTCCAACCCATTCAACAAAGTTCTATTTGTTACCTCTGTTTGACCATTTCTTTGAGGATGGCCAGGAGCAAAGTGGATTTTTTGGACATTGGATTGGGCACAGTAAGCTGTAAACTTATCGTTGTCAAATTATGTGCCATGATTAGTGATAAAGGTGTAGGTCAAGACATACTTGTATATGATATTCTTCCAAATAAACTAATAAACTTTTTCGTAGGACATATCGATCAAAGGTTCAGGTTACACCCATTTAGTGAAGTAGTCAACAGCTACAACTAGGTACTTGAACCTTCCTAAGGTGGTCGGTAGAGGCCCAACTAAGTCAATTCCCCACATAAAAAAGGGCTAAGGTGAAGTGATCGGTGTTAGGGGAGCTTGTGGAGTCCTGCGTATACGGGAAAATCTTTGGCATTTATCATATTTCTTGGCAAGAGATGCACAGTCTACTCGCATAATTGGCCAGTCGTACCCTTGCACATTGATTCTTTATAATAAAGTTCTCCTGGATACATGGGCTTCACAAGACCCTTCATAAATTTCCTCAATCGAATATTTTACTTCAGTTAGATGCACACAACATTATAAACTAGCAGTCAATCCTCTTCTTTACAACACACCATTGTCTAGATCATATCTCGCAGCTTTATATTTTAACTTCTTAACTGTAAGTAGGTTAGCTAGTACAATTCCATCTTCAATATAAGCTCTTATAGGATCCATACACGATGGTCACATGTCAACTGCAAAATTAACCATCAGATATTCATCAATGCTTCTATTAGAAAGTATCTCAATAGGAATAGTTCTTCGTAGCTCGATTTTGGTTGATGAAGCTAGCCGAGCAAGTGCATCTGCTTGGGCATTTTTCAGTCTTAGAATTCTGATCATCTGAATAGCTGGAAAAATAGTGATTACCTTTAAAGATTTATCCAAGTATCTAGACATCAATTCTTCTTTAGCTGCATATAAGTTCGACACCTGATTTACCACGAACTGTGAATCACTGTATACCACAACTTGCTCGGCATTTAGTAATTTGGCTAAATTTAAACCAACAATCACAGCTTCATGCTCTGCCTCATTATTGGAGGCTTCAAATTGGAATCTTATAGCGTACTCTATATCTATTTCATCTAGAGTATTGAGGATGATTCTTGCTCCACATCTAGTTGCACAGGATGACCCATGTCAAATGATTGGTTTGTCAGAATCCCTTGATGGAATATCTTATTCTTTACCTCCTCATATTTCTTTTTCATCTCCTGTACTCCGTTGGAGGGCTCTGGTTGGTCGATGGTAACTTCTTCTGCAGTTTCCTTTGCTTAGAGTTGGTCGAGGATATCTCCAGTAGGTCTGTTGACTTCTGAGTATTGCTTGGATGGAGTCCTTTATTGCTCGAGAACCTCTGGGTAAGTGAATTCTATAATAAAATCCGCTATAGCTTAGACTTTTAAAGAAAGCATTGTTTCATATACAAGGTCATATTCCCCCAACTCCAAAGCCCAATACATTAATCTTTTAAATTTCTCTGGCTTATGTAAAGTTTGCCTTAGTGGCATGTCAGTGTATACCATTATAGTATGAGCTTGAAAATGTGTCTTCATCCATCTACTAGACTCAGTTAAGGCCAATGCTAATTTCTCCAGCCTAGGATATCTGACCTCTTCTCCTTGAAAAGCTTTGCTAGTGTAATAAATCATCTTTTGAACTCCATTCTCCTCTTTGATCAAGGAAGAGCTAATAGCTGATTTAGAAACAGCCAGATACAAATACAACTTTTCTCACAACATTGGTCGGGAGAGTAGTGGGGGTGCTCCCAGGTACTTCTTTAATTCCAGGAAAGATTTTTCACATTCATCGTTCCACTCAAAGATTTTTCTAAGCTCCTTGAATAAAGGTAAACATTTGTCTGTTGCTCGGGACATAAATCTGTTGAGTGCTACTACATGTCGTGTTAGCCTTTGAACGTCCTTTTTACTGGTCTAGGATTTCATTTTAATCAAGGCCTTGATCCTATCTGGATTATCTTTAATGCCCCTTTGATTTACTATATACCCGAGGAGTAATCCCTCCTGAACTCCAAAGACGCATTTAGTCGGGTTTAACTTCATCTGGTGCTTCTCCAACTGATCAAACGTCTGACTGAGGTCGGCAATATGATCAACATCTTTTTTTCTCTTTGTCAGCATATCATCAATATACACCTCCATGTTCTTATCTATCTTCTCCTCAAATACTTTTTTCACTAGTCTTTGATAATTGGCAGCTGCATTTTTAAGATGAAACGACATAACATTATAGCAATAAGTTCCTCGATGATAATAAAGGAAGTACTTTCCCTTTCTTCTCTCATCATTTTAATCTGATTATAACTAGAATATGCATCCAAAAAACTCAGTAGCTCGTGCCCCGAAGTATCATGCACCAGTTGATCAATTCGTGGCAAAGGAAAATGATCCTTTAGGCACTCTTTGCTCGAGTCAGTGAAATCCACACACATCCTCCACTTATTATTTTTTTTCTTAACCATAACTACATTGGCCAACAAGTGCGGATACTTCACATATTCAATAAAGGAAGTTTTTTGAAGATTATCCACTTTTTCCTATATAGCCTAGTTCTTCTCTGGGATGAAAACTCTTCTTCGCTGCATTACAAGTTTAACCTCCTTATTAACATTAAGCTTGTGGCACAGGAAATTTGGGTTTATGCCAGGCATATCTTCGTGGCTCTATATTAACACCTTCTTTCTTTGTTTTAAGAAGGTCACCAATTCCTGTTTGAGAACTTGATCCAATGATGCTCCTATTTGATTTGTTTGCTCTGGTTTATCGTCGTCTATAATAATGCTTTATGGTGCCTCCATCACCTGGCCTTTTATGAGTTCTGATTTATCTCTTGGATCTAAGGTTTCAACCTTAGAGTCACTATTTAGCTCAGACATATCCCTTGATAATTGGTTGTTTTCCTCTTTACTTCTACCATGTCTTACTCCTTGACATATGAATTGTAGCATTCTCGAGCTACTTTCTGATCTCCTTTTACTATTCCAACTGTAAAGTTGGTCAGTGACTTCAGGCATTGATGAATAGTAGAAGGTACATCTTTAAATTTCCATGATCATATTATAAGAAAAATGAACATTTTTATCCATTATAAAGAATTTTACTTTCTCTGTTCTACTCTCCGACTATGTCCCGATGAGCACATTTAACTTAATTATTCCTAATGGAAATACCTTCTCTCCAAAAAATCTAATGAAGGGCCTGTGATAAGGCTCCAGTTGACTGAGTTTCAAATCCAAGCTATCAAAATAGGGATAGAAATAATGTCCATCCAACTGCAGTTATCCACTAGTGTTCTTGCTATCAGAATGTCTTTCATTCTGACTCTGATCACTAAAGGATCATTATGAGGATACAATACTCCAGATAGATTTTTCTTAGAAAATCCCATTACGAGCTTATCTTTGTTGACTTTCCTTGATCGGTCTTCCTCAACAAGGTGGATTCGCTGGATATAGAAACAAGCTTGCGCCTCATTAAGGTAAGCCTTCCTTTTAACTATATGGTCTCCTCCTCCTACATCTCCACCTATAATCATATGGCAATCAAAGGATCCAAAACTGAGTATAAATTCCTCGTGTTCAGGTTGCCTAAGATTTTTGGGGACATCGGGATCATCTTTTGGATCATCGTCATGACCCCTCTTCTTCTCTTCTCTAGGTCTAATAGGAGATTTAGATCTCTGCCGACTTCTACTGCTAGCTTTTCCACCAACCTTGTGATCAACAAATCTATCCAATTTTCCTCGTTAGATGAGCGCCTCTATCTCATTCTGGAGAGCAATGCACCGATTGTCCATGTGAATATGGTCTTTGTGAAATTCGTAATACTTGGACTTATCCCTCTTATAAGCAGGTGAACTTTTCAAGCCAACTCAAATCATTGTTGTGCTTGATTTCTTTTAAAACATGAAGTATATCCACCGTTAAAGGAGTGTAGTTGGTATATTTTTTTAAGCGATCTAGGCTTTCTTTTGCTTTCGAATTCTTGTGCTCATTGTAATTTTAGTGCTCCTTCTTATTCGACTTCCCTTAAAACTTTGCTTTCGCCTTTGCATCTAAATTCTTCTTAGCAGCCATAGCTGTTTCGGCATTCATAATCTTCGCTAGTTTGGCCACAATTTCGTCATTGCCTTTAGGGGATCTTTTGCCAAAGTATAATATAATTTGTCGGGGATCAAGTCACTCATGAGGGATTTGATTGGAGTCTTCTCCCTATAATTAATAACTTTTAGTTTCTCATTATTAAAATGAGTGATGTAATCGCTGGTACTTTCTCCCACCTTCTGTCTCACACTGAGCAAATGAGCTACTCGCTTCACTGGTTTGGCTCCAAAGAAAAAAATACCAATGAATATCTCGATAAGTTGTTAGAATTGAAAAATCTTCCCACGAGAAAGACTATTATACCAGATTTAAGTAGATCTAATGATTGTTCCTGAAAAGGCCTACACCTTATCTCGTCAGGGACATCATAGATATCGATCATTGCTTGATATTGTTCTATATGAAGAACGGGATCAGTCTTGCCAACATACTTGTGAGTGACCAGTGGAGATTTGAACTTGGTCGGTGTAGGGAAATCTACAACGGTTTGCACAAAGCAAGATCCCTTAACAAAACTTCTATGGAGAGGATTCTTGGCCTTGGCCATTTATCCCAATCTATCTTCCAAATGCTGAATGGACCCCTTCCAAGCATCATTGCCAACACCAGATCTGTTGGTGATGACTTTTTCATTCTAACCAACAGATTCTGTTGAGATTTCCTCTTGTAAGTTCGTCGGGCGTTCGATCTGGACTGGGCTGAGCCTTCCCTCAATTCGCTTGGTCGTTGAGTATTTCTCGACGTAACCCGAATGATCGATGGGAGAGGCCCTACTTATCCTTTCTAAGGAACTTAGTATTTCTGGAGTGAGGTACTGCCCATCATAGTAATTAGGAGTCCTGATAGAAGAATGTGTTCCAAGACAGTACGAAGTATCCCTTGAAGTTCTGGAATGGCTATGCCCAACACTCCTTATCGGCGGCTGTGGCATACTCTCTAGCTTGAAGAGTTTGGGCCAATTGTCTTATTGTATCCTGCATAGCCTATTAACCTTTATCCAGTCTATGAAAAATTCCTGTTAAATCGTTGTTACTTGGAGGGGCAGAAGGATTCAGCGGAATTCTCTCATTTATGTTACTTACTTCAGTGATATCAGCCATATATGATAAATTAGTGAAAATATTTAGAAATATGTTCCCACAGACGACGCTAATCTATTTATGCAAAAAAGTATACTAGACCTAATTAATTGATCACATATAAATAAGTAAACAACTAAGACAAAGGGGATTTTTAAAGTGGTTTGGCTTAATGAAAAAGACTACATCCACTGTTATGTATTGCTTGACTGGTGTGATTTGTTTTTCTAGTCCCTTGCAATGAGGGTGTTATAATATATTTAAATCCCAAGAGGGGCGTCAAGAGTCGTCATGTGAAAGGATGGAATTCCTTTATTTGTTAGGCATTAACATCAATATATAATGAGAATTAAATATAAAATCGTTGGAGCTTCATTGGCCAAATTGGTTGGACTCCCTGTTGTTGGTTGGTCTTCCATGTTGGTTGGGCTTCCTTATTGGTCTGTTTTCCCTATTGGTCGGGCTTCTTTGTTGGTCGGGGATTTGTGTCATCCTGACTTGGACTTGTGCCACATTGGATGACACGTGTCAGCTTGTAATTGGTCCACATATGGCAGTGAATTTTGGTTTCAACGATATTGTATGGGCAATACGGGTGGGCACAGTAAAATATTAGACGGGAAAATCTTGAGTCTAAGACTGTTATATAGAATTATTGAAAGATTATTAATTAACACTACACCAAAATGGGAAAATTGGCACCCTTTCAACGGCCAGCCTTGTCATGGTCATTGACCGTGATAAAAAAAATACTCGTTTTTTATAACAGTCAATGACCGTGATAAGTCTGTGACAAGTCGGTGACAAGTAGAGTTGTCACGGACTTGTCACAGTCATTAGCCGTGACAATTATACAAAGTTATCACGGTCAATGACCGTGGCATGGTCGTGACAAATCTATCAGCAAAAACCCTTTCCCCTCCTTTTTTCCTCACCGATTTCTTTCCCTATAATTTCTCTCTATCTCTCTCTGTACGCCCTGCTCTCACTCTCTCTCTCTACTTTCAGGTTGGTTTCTCTCTCTCTCTCTCTCTCTTCCATTTATATATATATATGTGTGTGTGTGTGTGTATATCTATATGTGCGTGTGTGTGTGTGCGTTGGGGGGGGGGGGGGGGGGGGGAGGAAGGGGTGGGGGTGAGGAGGGGGACAGGGTGTGTGTGTGTTTTGTTTTTTATGTGTGTGTGTGTGTGTGTATATGTGTGTGTAGTGTGCGTATTTGTGAGTATGCGCGAGAGAGGGAAATGATGTTGGGGATGTGACGGGGGTGGGGCTGCGTGCGTGTGTGTGTGTGCGTGTGTGGGTTAATTTTAGTAAGTAGTGTGATATACCCGTTTATATCCTCAGCCTAGACGAGGATTACCTCCAAAACGGACGACCCTACGAGGGGCCGACCCTTCAACAATCTCCTGACGACCCTTCACCAGGCTCCAAACGACAGTACGAGGGGCCGACCCTTCACCAGACTCCAGACGACAGTACGAGGGGCCGACCCTTCATGAGGCTCCGGACGACCCTACGAGGGGCCGACAATACGAGGCCAGAATTGGGCCAGGCTCGCTACCGGAAGGAACTTTGCCCTCGGCCTCGGCTCATAGGCCGAGGGTGACATCATGACAGCGCGTGGTTTGGAAGACGCGTGGAACAGTGCGCGTGAGGGTCATATGACACGTGGCAGACCGTTACAACCGAATCACACCCTCACGTGAGGGAATATTATGTCATCATTTGGCATCTACAGGTGTCAACAGGGGATTGATTGGATCATCATTCACATGCACCATGCATACTTGGGGGGTACACTACACCCCCCAAGACCTATATATACTTGTCACCTACAACCCTACAAGGGGGATCGGATCATTGCAACCCTAACAAAAACCCTGCTGGTACACGATAGAGAGAGAGAGGAGCTTATGTGCATTGTATCCAAGGCCATTAGTGCCCATACTTAAGAGGATCATACACTCACAGTGGATGTAGGTCAAATTGGCTGAACCACTATACACCGTTGTCTTATTCCCTCTTATACTCATCCCCTTCTACATATTCATACTCTTATGCTTCTCTATGGCTGCCATGGCTACTACTGTTTGAGCTCATTATCACTTATCCGGTGGTGCTGATTCTCAGCATCATCAGTTTGGCGCCGTCTGTGGGAAACTAGAAGACATCTCTTCCTTTGTACAGCTTGACCTCATTGGGCACTCTGGTGGTGAACCAACACTCCCCCTGAGAGGAGGTGTTTCACCATTGAAAGAGACCCACTAAGGTTATCAAGCTTACCGGTCTTTTCTTCAGTCCAGCTTTTCACAGCTCGAACACATGGCACCTGAGATGCCACCACCACTTCTTCCCCCGCCGGATGAGGGGGGAAGACCCAGTTCCAACCAGCCACCGCCTCAGTCTGAGATGGCTGATGTGGCGGCAGCCCTAAAATCTCTGGCAGCCAGCCAGCGGATGATGCAGGAGCAGTTCACAGCTCTAAGTCAGAACATACTGAGACCACCAGGGGTCTCACCTGAGATGATTACTCCGGCAGCGGCTCCAGGACAGCATGAGTCCAGGGGACCACCTCAGGCACCACGTAAAGACCTGCCACCCCCTCAGCGGCGTAGGGATGTTGCTGACCCCCGGCGTTTACGCCTGGGGAGGCAAGGAAACCCTAGCCCTGAGGACAGGTATGACGATCTGGAGGGAGAAGAGGCTCCAGTAGAATGCTGGGAGCCATATGAGGTCTCCAACAATACTGTACGACCTCTCCAGGACAGTAGAGGAAAGTGCGGGAGACCAAACCCTGATGATCGCCCAAGAGGCTCCGCTTTTGACCGCCTGAGTAGGGGGTCGGCCTTCGAGAGGCTGGGCCCAGTGAATGACCTGCGGGACAAGTTATCCAAGTCAAGAAGCGCAGCGAGATCTAGGAAAGAGGCAGCAGAAGGCCGACCCCAAAGACGGGATGACGGCCAAAGGGAAGTGAACAGCCGACACAGGCCCGCCGCAGCGGAGCCCTCCATCCACCTCCAAGAGGCAGCGGGGGATAACATCGGCCACGCCGACCCTGTGAGGCCCTGGAATGACTCAATCCAGCGGTTAGAGGATAAGATTGGCGACATACTGAAGAGCCGGGATCCTCTTCAGAGGGGATACACCATAGGCTCGCCCTTTGTGGCAAAGATAGTCAACTTCCCCACGCCATCAAAGTTCAAGCCTCCTGTGGTCACCCCAAGATACGATGGGAGCACCAACCCTGTCCACCACGTGGAGATGTATCAATCCGCAGCAGACATATACTCTATCTCAGATGAGATGAGGTGTCGTGCCTTCTCTGGTACCCTGACAGGGGCTGCACATGTCTGGTACACGTCTCTTCCAAAAAATTCCATTGAAAACTTCAAGTAGTTGACGGACCGGTTCATCCACAACTTTTGCTTCGGGGTGAGACCACAGAAGAAGACCACGCACCTGCTCTATGTTAAGCAGGGAAAGAGTGAGAGTCTGAGAGACTACATAGCCAGATTCAATAAAGAGAAGCTGGAAGTGGAAGACTATGAGGAGAGCATAGCTATGACAGCCCTGATCGGAGGACTCCAAAAGGGGAAGCTATTATGGAAGCTTGCCGAAGACCCTCCAAGGACGATGGTTGAGCTGCTGTCAACAGCGGGGAAGGTGATGAACGCCGAAGAGGCGATGGCCGCAAAATATGAAGACGAAAAAGGAGGTGCAAGTGGGGGCAAATACCCTAAGAAGAACAAAGAGGGGAAGAAGAGGTCCTCGGATGACAAGTTCGCTGCGTACACCCCTCTGACGGTCAGCTGTGAATAGATTCTCAATGAGATTAAGAGTGACCGATCCCTGAAGTGGCCTGAGAAGCTGCGGGATGCCCCCGGCAAGAGGAATAAGAACCTGTGGTGTGAATTTCACCAAGACCATGGTCACGTAACAGACAAATGCTTTGCCCTGAAAGATGAGATTGAGAAGATGCTGAAAGAAGGGAAGCTCAGGAAATACGTGGACCGAGAGGCCTTCAAGAGGGGCCGAGGAGACTACCCCAGGAAAAAGCGAGTTGATGCATGAAAAGAAGGTCCTCAAAAAAGAGGGGACGACCCCTCTGATGATGAGGACGACCCTGACCTCCCGCCAAGAGACGACCACGGTCCTGTTAAGAGGCTCAATATGATCTCGTTTGGCGTAGGAATGATCTCCGGGGGTCTGGCAGGAGGAGGGTCTGAGGTCGCTGACAGGAAGGCCCATGTCGCTGAGGCTAAGACAGCGACGAAGACGGTGCACTCAACCTCCGTAGAGGTCAAGTCAGAAAAAAGGAAGAAGGTTGATATGGACACTTTGATTGTGGGATTCTCGAGAATGGACTTCAAAGGCCTCTTAGCCCCGCATGATGACCCTCTCGTCATCACTACCAGGGTGCACGGGTGCGAGGTGCCGAGGATACTGGTAGATGGAGGCAGCTCAGCAGATGTGATGTTTTGGCCATGCTTCAAGGCCTTAGGCCTCAGTCGTGCCAGACTGGTCCCATACCATCATCCATTGATTGGGTTCAGTGGGGAGAAGGTTCATCCACTGGGAATATATGAGGCTGATATCAGGATGGGGGACAAATGGCCGAGATGACTCACCAAGAGGATCAGTTTCTTTATGCTGGATGAGCATGTGTTTTCGGCATACAACATCATACTGGGACGTGTGGCCCTCGAGGGGTTTGAGGCTGTGCCGTCTACGGTCCACCAGATAATTAAATTCCCTACCCCATACGGGGTAGGGGAGGTTCAGGGAGACCATACGACAGCGCGAGAGTGCTACTACAACTCTGCTGAAGAAAGGGAGGCACACAAGAGGGCTACGACCACTTACAACATTGATACCCTAGACCCCAGGGACGAGACGAAGCTCAATAAAGGAGAGGCCGCTGAGGAGGTAGAACCCATCATCCTCGATGAGGATGACTCGGAAAAAACCGTCCAAGTTGGCAAGTCTCTGAAGCCCGATATCAAGGAAGACCTCATTAGACTGTTGAGGAGAAGGCGAAGCGTATTCGCCTGGAGTCATGTAGATATGCCAGGGATTGACCCTGAAATCATGTGCCACAAGCTCAACGTGGTAGAGGGAGTGAAGCCGATAAAGCAGAAGAGGAGGATTTACTCTAGAAAGAAGTACGAGGTCATCAGGGATGAGGTTAAAAAATTAGAAGACGCTGAATTTATCAGAGAGGTCATCTACCCTGAGTGGCTGTCCAATGCAGTCATCGTCCCAAAGGCCAACGGCAAGTGGAGAATGTGCGTGGACTTCACAGACCTCAACAAGCATTGTCCCAAAGACAGCTTCCCTCTCCCCCGCATCGACCAGATGGTATACGCTATCGCAGGCCATGAGCTCATGAGTTTCATGGATGCCTACTCAGGGTATAACCAGATTTTCATGAACCCTGAGGACTCGGAGAGGACCGCCTTCATCACTGACAAGGGGACATACTGCTATAGGGTCATGCCCTTTGGCCTAAAGAATGCAGGGGCAACGTACCAGCGCCTCGTAAATAGAATGTTTGAAGATCAAATTGGGAAGTCTATGGAGGTCTACGTAGACGACATGCTGACTAAGAGTCTGAGGGCAGAGGATCATGTGGCAGACCTGAAGAGGACCTTCAATACGATGGACAAGTATCAGATGAAGCTTAACCCGGCCAAATGTGTCTTCGGGGTCGAAGCGGGGAAATTCTTGGGTTCATTGTCAATCAAAGAGGCATCGAGGCCAATCCTGAAAAGATAAAGGCCCTTATTGAGATGAAGACCCCCAAGTCCATTAAAGACGTTCAGAGGCTCACAGGGAGAGTGGCTGCCTTGAACAGATTTGTGTCGAGGGCCACAGACAGGTGTCTACCATTCTTCAAGATCCTCAGAAAGGCCTTTGAATGGAGTGAAGAGTGTGATGAGGCTTTCAAGGAGCTAAAATCATACTTAGGGTCTCCCTTGCTGCTGTCACGACCCGTGCAGGGTGAACGACTTTACGTGTACCTCGCTGTCTCAGAGTCCGCTATCAGCGCAGCAATCGTAAGAGACGAAGACGGGATACAAAAGCCCGTATATTTCAACAGCAAGGCACTCCAGGGGGCAGAGTAAAGATACCCGACGATGGAGAAGTTGGCCTATGCCTTGATCCATGCCTCAAGGAAGATGAAACCGTACTTACAGTCCCATACTATGGTCATTCTTACTGACTCTCCTCTTAGGTAGGTCCTACACAAGCCTGAAAAATCAGGAAGGCTAATGACCTGGGCTATAGAGCTGGGGGAGTTTGACATTGTGTATCAGCCTAAGACAGCCATTAAGGGGCAGGCCTTGGCAGATTTCGTGGCTGAATTTACTTGGGAGAGTGACATGGCCGAGGGTGAGGGTCTAAACTAGACAGATACCCAGCAAGGTAAGCTCACCGACCCTCCTGCAGATACGGCTGAGACAAGCACCGCTAGAAGAAAGGTGGCTGAAAATGAAGAGGGAAGATACCTTTTTAGACAAGGGTCACTCATCGAGGGAAATTTCTCGGAGGAACATGCTGTGAGGAGTCTCTTCGTCGACGGGTCCTCTTGCGAAAGCGGGAGCGGAGCTGGATTGATAGTGTCAGCACCCGACGGCACAGACATAGAGTACGCCCTGAGGTTCAATTTCAAAGCCTCCAACAATGAGGCTGAGTATGAGGCCTTGATAGCTGGCCTTTCCTTGGCTAAGTCCCTTAGTGTCGGCCAAATTTTGGTTCACAGTGATTCAAGGCTGGTGGTGAATAAGATACTAGGAGCCTATGAGGCCAAAGACGAGAGGATGGCTAGGTATCTTGAGAAGGTGAGGTCATTGCTGAAAAACTTGAAGGAAGTGAAATTTAAGAGGATACCTAGGCTCGACAATGGCCGTGCTGACGCCCTTGCAAGGTTGGCCTCAGCTACTAGGACAGACATAAGGAGGACAGTCCCGGTAGAAATCTTGCTTCGACCAACTATCGAAGACGACGAGGGAACACTTAGAAATTGCCTGAATGTTTCTCAAGAAGCTTCATGGATGGACCCTCTGATCAGATACATTAAAGGGGGAGAGATGCCAGAAGCAAGACAAGATAGGAAGAAGCTGAGATACAGGGCTGCAAAGTTCACTGTCATCGAAGACATGCTGTATAAAAAGGGGTTTATGCTCCCCTTACTTAGGTGTGTGCATCCCTCAGAAGTCCCTTCCATTTTGCAGGACGTGCATGAAGGGTCGTGCTCAAGCCACGTTGGGGGTAGATCCTTGGCAAAGAGGGTGATCACCCAAGGCTACTGGTGGCCGACCTTGGGGAAAGATGCCGCAGCATATGTAAAGAAGTGTGACAAATGCCATAGATTTGCCACCATCCCTCACCAGCCCCATCAGCCTCTCACCTCCATTACATCCCCATGGCCGTTCGCAGTGTGGGGGATTGATCTGGTAGGACCCTTACCGAGGGCAGTCAATAACTATCGGTTCCTCATTGTAGCGATTGACTACTTTTCAAAGTGGGTAGAGGCCGAACCGATGGTCACAATTACAGAGCAGAAGACCTTCCAGTTCATCTGGAAGAATGTGATATGAAGATATGGTCTACCCAACACCCTCATCTCAGATAACGGGACCCAGTTCAAGAATGCCTCTCTGCAGAAGTACTGTGAGAGGGTAAGTATCAAACAATTTTTCTCCACCCCAGGCCGACCTCAGGCCAATGGGCAAACCGAAGTTACGAACAGGACAATCCTAGATGGGATTAAGAAGAGGCTTGAGGAGGCAAAAGGAAGATGGGTCGAGGAGTTATATGCAGTGTTGTGGGCGTACAGGACTACAGTAAGGACCTCTACTGGGGAGACCCCATTCATGTTAGCTTATGGATCAGAAGCAGTCATCCCCATCGAAGTCGAGTTTCCCACTCATAGGGTCCAAGTGTACGACCCCCAGGGAAATACGGAAGAGAGGAGACTTGACCTGGACTTGATTGAGGAAAGAAGGGAGGATGCTGAGATAAGGCAGGCTTCCTACCAGCAGAGGACCGCAAGGTTTTACAATCAGAGGGTGAAACAGAGGCCTATCGCAGTAGGAGACTTGGTTCTCAAGAAGACGTGGCAGAAGCCCAATAAACTCCATCCTAATTGGCACGGCCCCTATAGGGTCACCGACGAAGTTGTCCCTGGGACCTATAGACTAGAAAACCTAGAGGGGGAACCTTTTTCCAACCCCTGGAATGCGGATCATTTGAAAAAATACTACCAGTAGTGTTGTAAGGTCTTCATAGGCCATAGTTGTAATAAGCATTGTTTCGACAAGACACATGGAAAATTAATGAGAAATATCAGTGTTTCCCTCATCCAGTGGTTATCAGTTCTAGTATGCATGCAAAGAAGTTGAACCCTCGGCTATAATGAGGACCAGTGGAGGGGACGACCCCACCACTGTCCTCAAGAAAGACGAGGGTAGACTCTATAAAAACCATTAATTTGGTTATCTGAACCCTCGGCTATAATGAGGACCAGTGGAGGGGACGACCCCACCACTGTCCTCAAGAAAGACGAGGGTAGACTATAAAAATCATTAATTTGGTTATCGGAACCCTCGACTATAATGAGGACCAGTGGAGGGGACGACCCCACCACTGTCCTCAAGAAAGACGAGGGTAGACTATAAAAATCATTAATTTGGTTATCGAAACCCTCGGCTATAATGAGGACCAGTGGAGGGGACGACCCCACCACTGTCCTCAAGAAAGACGAGGGTAGACTCCATAAAAATCATTAATTTGGTTATCAGAACCCTCGGCTATAATGAGGACCAGTGGAGGGGACGACCCCACCACTGTCCTCAAGAAATACGAGGGTAGACTCCATAAAAATCATTAATTTGGTTATCGGAACCCTCGGCTATAATGAGGACCAGTGGAGGGGACGACCCCACTACTGTCCTCAAGAAAGACGAGGGTAGACTCCATAAAAATCATTAATTTGGTTATCGGAACCCTCGGCTATAATGAGGACCAGTGGAGGGGACGACCCCACCACTGTCCTCAAGAAAGACGAGGGTAGACTCCATAAAAATCATTAATTTGGTTATCGGAACCCTCGGCTATAATGAGGACCAGTGGAGGGGACGACCCCACCACTGTCCTCAAGAAAGACGAGGGTAGACTCCATAAAAATCATTAATTTGGTTATCGGAACCCTCGGCTATAATGAGGACCAGTGGAGGGGACGACCCCACCACTGTCCTCAAGAAAGACGAGGGTAGACTCCATAAAAATCATTAATTTGGTTATCGGAACCCTCGTCTATAATGAGGATAAGTGGAGGGGACGACCCCACCACCGTCCTCAAGAAAGACGAGGGTAGACTCCATAAAAATCATTGATTTAGTTGTTGGAACCCTCGGCTATAATGAGGACCAGTGGAGGGGATGACCCCACCACTGTCCTCAAGAAAGACGAGGGTAGACTCCATAAAAATCATTAATTTGATTAATTTAACCCTCGGCTATGATGAGGATCAGTGGAGGGGACGACCCCACCACTGTCCTCAAGAAAGACGAGGGTAGACTCCATAAAAATCATTAATTTGGTTGTTTGAACCCTCGGCTATAATGAGGACCAGTGGAGGGGACGACCCCACCACCGTCCTCAAAAAAGACGAGGGTAGACTTGATTAAAAAACCATTGGGTTATTATGTCCCTCGGCTATGATAAAGGCACATGGGGGGATGACCCCACATTGGTCCTCAAAAAGACGAGGGAGGGGTTAGTAGCATCAACAAAGCAAATCAACAAGGAGCAAACCATAAAAGAGTCAAATATGGAAGACAGCAATTATGGAAAGGAAGAGACCGGTATTAATAAAGCATAAAATATTCAAGTGTTTTACAATACAGAGTTCAAAAGTAATAGATACATTGTGAGGGTATGGGCTACAGGCAGCCACCCTAAGGGACAATGTCAGAGGGCAGGGCCTCAAAATCTATGGGAGTGATCTCCTCAGTAACCAGGACTGGACGATCCTCAGACGTGTCGACCCCCTCGACCTGCACTTGGGATTCTACTTGAGATAGAGCCTCGGCGATTAGGGGGTCGTCCAGTTGAACATCCTCCAGTGAAGGGCGAACCGAGGAGACGACGTCGCCAAATCTTAGGACGACCCATCGACAGGCCGTCCTAATCCCCCTCTCCAGATATTCAAGTCCAAAGCCCTGAAACTCGTCAAAAACCTTGTAAGCCTCAACAGCATTGGCCTCGGCTTTCTGGACAGCTGCTTCAAGGTCAGTCTTGTGCTTGGCCTCCATATTGGTTAAGGCCTCGTCCTTGGCCTTGATCAACAAGTCCCTGTCCTTGATCAACAAGTCCTTAGCCTGCAGATCGGCATCATGCTGCCTCGTCATCTCATCAAGGACTCTAGCGTGCTCAGTCCTTGTACTCTCCAGCTCGGCCCTCGCAGTGTCCAGCTTTGTCCGTAGGTCGGCCTCTTGTTGAATGGCCCTCTCAGCTTCGTGAAACTTTTATTGATTCTCGGCCACCCACTTGGTGGCTGAGGTCAAGGCACAAACAGACTGCAAGAAAAAACGAACAAACATCAAGATGGGCCGAGGTAACAGTTAGTAAGAATAAAATTAAAAGGTCAAGACCAATACCTGAGCAAGGGAGTGCAGACCATAGTCGTACACTTTGGCAGGGGGCATCTTCGCCAAGAACTCGAAGTCAGAGGTCGATGGTGCAGAGAACATCGAGGCCTTGGCTGCCCTCAAGTTGGCAATAAGGGATGAGGGGTCGGCCCTCAGATGGGACAAATTCTGAGACCAGAAGGCCCCCATGCTGGACGAAGAGGTCGTCCCCTCAGAGGCTTCGACCCTTGCCCTCGTCCTAGGATCAGGCTGATGCTCAACAGAAGGCTCAGGCTCCTTCCTCTTGTGGCTATCAGCTGTCGGCTCAACAACCGTCGGCCCTGAGGCCCTTGTCTTCTTTGGAGCTTGCTGAGGCTCCTTCCCATTCTTCTTTGACAAACCAGCGAGTAGGCTTGGAGCAGTCATTTCCCAGAGGTAATCTGACACACCTACAGGACGACCTGAAAAGGACACGATGCATCAGAAAAATACAGAGATAAACAGGAAACACTTCAAAAAAGTAGAAAATGGAAAACATGCTGTATAACTCACATAGTTCCGTCAGAGGGCCGACCCTCAGACCAGCTTCTTTGAGGTACCGGGGGGTCATCAGATCTTCGAACTTTGGGATCTCACCCTCTCTCCCTCGTCCCCTCAGATACTCAACAATATCCCTTTCCTCCAGGCTAAGTCCGGGGTCTGACCTAGCTTTTATTGAGGGATTAGACCATTTGTTAGGGACCCTCGGACCATCGGCAGAAGGGGACGCCTCGGCGGAGCGCTCCCACGCCCCAGATATGAAGAAGAATCTCTTCTTCCAATCATGATTGGAAGTTTGAGACACGTGGAGAAGTTTCTTCTCAGACCTTCTCGACCCTAGATGATAATATCCGGGCTGTTTAGATGAAGAGGTGATATTATAGCAGGCCAAGAATACGTCGGACGAGGGCTCATCAGTAAAAGAGTTTTTCCACAAGGAAATGTAACCCAGAATCGTCCTCCAAGAGTTGGAAGGAAGTTGAGGGGGGGAGACGCCCAGAGCCGACAGAATATCTACAATGGCAGGGTGGAAGGGAAGTCTGACACCTACCATGAACATTTGCTCGTAGACTGCAACCTCTCCCTCTTCACCCTCAAAAACCCTCTCAGTCTCAGAGGGAACCCTCATAGTTACCCTAGAGGGCACTCCGTAAATATGCCTCCATATCAGAAGGTCCCTATCCCTAACGGAGGAGATAAAAGATGAGGCATGGGAGGTATCAACCTCATCATCTGTATCATCGTCCTCGTACTCATCCCCCTCCCTCTCATCACCTGCAGGAGGACCCTGAGGGAAAGCCACTTGGAAGGCATTAGGGGATAGGGTTGTCACAGGGACAGCCTCAGAGGGGATCGTACCCTCGGCCTCTCGGGAAGGGCTAAGGTCAGACGTGTCCCTTCTACCAGACGTTCCAGCACCAGTTGGAGAGGAGGTTCTCTCGTCCATTTCACTTGGTTTGGGAGTGTCGGCCGGACGAGATGACGACCCGCAAGACTCAGAGGGTTCAGATGGTCTTATGGTGGCAAGAGGAATGGGAAAGATGGGTCGTACCCAATTAGGGTCGGCCCCTCGTCTCCTCTCTTCCTCTTCCTCTATTCGTCTGATCTCGGTAAATAGTTTCTCTCTCAAAGATGGGAATTCAGACACTAAGTTGTAAAGCCTCCTAAGCATTAAAGGGAAGACCCTACACTTGGAGAAATTACACTAGACTTGGCCAACTCAACTACAAACACTTGGGGGATTGACCAGGTTTGACTTCTGGATTAAACCAAAGAACTGAAACGTTTTTCGTCAAGAATGTTCAAGAACTAACAACCGGAGAAGACACCGGAAAAGGCAATGGGGGAACTCTAAGAAAGTGCCGACCTACGACCCTAAAAAATACACAGAAATGAAGACAAAAGAAGGCGCGGGGAGAAAAAGGTTACCTGGTGAGGAGAGAACAAGAGCGTTGTGAGGCCTGAGAGATTGAAGGTTGCAAATGGCGACTGGTTCTAGAGAGATAAAATGGTTAGGCGCGAAGAAGAAGAAGTTGGAGAGAGAGTTTGAAAATTTCTTATATACTTTGGCAATAAATGGGCACATTTGCCAAGAAGGGTCTAGTCAGGGCACAAAGCCCCATGCAAGTGTGCAGCCGCCCTGCGTTGGGAACTTGAATAGCAATGAGTACCTGCCCATGTGTCACTCATCTAACTGGTCATAACACGCATCTCAATTTTAGCAATATCCCTCAGCCATCTCAATGGCACCTATGGCTAAGGGCTGGGGGTGATTGATATACCCGTTTATATCCTCAGCCTAGACGAGGATTACCTCCAAAACGGACGACCCTACGAGGGTCCGACCCTTCAACAATCTCCTGACGACCCTTCACCAGGCTCCAGACGACAGTACGAGGGGCCGACCCTTCACCAGACTCCAGACGACAGTACGAGGGGCCGACCCTTCATGAGGCTCCGGACGACCCTACGAGGGGCCGACAATACGAGGCCAGAATTGGTCCAGGCTCGCTACCGGAAGGAACTTTGCCCTCGGCCTCGGCTCATAGGCCGAGGGTGACATCATGACAGCGCGTGGTTTGGAAGACGCGTGGAACAGTGCGCGTGAGGGTCATATGACACGTGGCAGACCGTTACAACCAAATCACACCCTCACGTGAGGGAATATTATGTCATCATTTGGCATCTACAGGTGTCAACAGGGGATTGATTGGATCATCATTCACATGCACCATGCATACTTGGGGGGTACACTACACCCCCCAAGACCTATATATACTTGTCACCTACAACCCTACAAGGGGGATCGGATCATTGCAACCCTAACAAAAACCCTGCTGGTACAAGGTAGAGAGAGAGAGGAGCTTATGTGCATTGTATCCAAGGCCATTAGTGCCCATACTTAAGAGGATCATGCACTCACAGTGGATGTAGGTCAAATTGGCTGAACCACTATACACCGTTGTCTTATTCCCTCTTATACTCATCCCCTTCTACATATTCATACTCTTATGCTTCTCTATGGCTGCCATGGCTACTACTGTTTGAGCTCATTATCACTTATCCGGTGGTGCTGATTCTCAGCATCATCATAGTGTCCCTTGTAAACGAATTGATTGATTATTAATTTTTTTAGTAAATTAATATATGAAAGTAGGATTGCCCCTCATTGTAAATTAGTAAATTAATAATTATATACTTTAATTGTTAGTTTAATTGATGAAAATAATTAATTGAGTAGATGAATTAGAAGGAGTAAGGGATAAACATTTTTTGTTGACATTGCGGTTGGATTATAGTGGATTGATGTTGGGTTGGTTAATTTTAAAAGTGGCATGACCACTGGATTATTGTCCATATGGGGGTGGGATTTTTTAACCTTTTTTGAAAATTACTTTGTATAACGAACAATATATATATAATATGATAATTAAATGAAACATACTTGAAACTACATATAGTGTGCATAGATACTAGCCTTCTAGTTCTTATGATTACGCATTCAATAGCCCTTAGACCATTCGAGAGTCGTTACCCTGTAATGAGATCTCTCGAATTGTCCCGTTTGGAGGAGGTTCTGCAGTCGTATCCTAATGTTCTCTGGGTACATACTAGATTGACAAGTGTGACTGTTATTTCAATTGATCAATTGAAATAACACTCACACTTGCCTGTCTTTGTCGTGTACTTGGAGAACTACGAGGATATGTTGCCGAATTTTTCTCAAATCATAACAATGTGCATGAGCTGTTAAGTATATTACAGAAAAATGCGGTCTTGAATGGGATAGGACCACTCACCCTTTAGAGGAGATGGAGGAAATAGAAATTTCTATGATAAATTAAATTTGAATTTGAAATTTAAAAATAAAATATAAATAAGACATAATTAAATGAAACATATTATAAATCTAAGTTTTGTTTATACTAATCCATGAATATACGCTTCTTACCTTTAATTGGTGATTAGTTGTGGTAGCTATTATGGGATATCTGAAATACAAAGAGTAGATGGGTGAGACAAATAGAATGGGGGATGTGTTTCGTAGAGGTGCTAATGAATTTTTGAAATACGCAAAGAGATGTCATAATGATGAAGAGTTCTCGTGTCCGTGTGCGTGCATGAGTGTGTGTAGTGTGGATGTGTGTAGTAATTGTACATATTTGTAGTAACAATTCATTTTGATTTGTACATATATGTACGTGCGTGCGTGTGTGTGTGAAAGTGTGTGCGTGTGTGTGTGTGAAAGTGTGTGTGTGTGTGTGTGTGTGTGGTGGGGGAAGGGGGTGGGGCTATGTGTGTGTGGTGGGGGTGGGACAGGGTGTGTGTGCGTGTGTGTGGTGGGGGTGGGGGTGGGTAGGGGGCTGTTTGTGTGTGTGTGTGGTGGGGGAAGGGGGTGGGGCAGGGAGGGGGCAGTGATGGGGGTGGGGATGTTTAACAATAACAATTCATTTTTATTTGTAGCAATTGTACATATTTTCATGTCTTCTTCTAATTCATTTTGATTTGTACTAATAACATTTTGTTATAGTAAATGTCTCCTTCAGGTATTAAGGTGAGGATGATGATGCTGGTTATGATGATGTCGTCTGGGCTCTGTGGTAGCGGAAGCGATGAGGGCTCCTAACCCCCTAGACTCCCCAAATATGGCAAATTGGGGATGGCCATCGAGAACAAGTCAGGGCTATTAGCGAGATCCCTCGAGCTGGTAAAGACGATCATCGGCCCAGGGTACATTAGTTGGAAGGAGGTGTCATATGAGCTCAAGTTAGCTGTTTGGGTGGGACTACAGGTAAAGTATTTATATTTATATTTATATTTATATGAATATTTCAATTTCGATTTTGATTTTGACTTCGGCTTCGACTTCGATTTCAATTTCATTTTATATTTATATTTATATTTATATTTATATTTATATTTATTCGCAACTAACATTGTATTTGTTGGACAGGAACAATTCAGCCTAGATCCAAAACTACGTGATTTCGTCTTGGAGCAGTTGAGGGAGCAACACAAAACGTGTAAAAAAAATATGAGGACCTGGTACTTTGGGAAGACACGAGAGTCCATTATTTGAATGCGTGAATCCGTCCCGCCAAAGGAGCCGATCTCATTGGCACAATGGTAAAGGTTCATTGACAAAGAGATCGGGGAGCGACAATTGGCATCTCGCCAATCGGGGAGGGAAAATCAGGCAAAAATAGACGGACGTGCACTACTCAGGCCAGACGTCTTACGCCTAGAGCATAGGATGATGATAAGATTTAATTTTTCTATAACTACAAAATTATTTTATTCTGCATTATTTTACTTTGCGGGGACGATACTAATTTTACTTTATTTTATTTCGGGGATAGGGAGTGGCCCTGGGGGAAGGCCACATAGGCTTGATACTTATGTGGCTCTTCGGACGAATAATGGAAAGGATGAGGAGGTGTTCCCGAGCGTCGTGGCCACGATTGTAAGTAAATCGACAATTTACTTTTTATTAATTACGTTATAATTTTTTAATTTACTTATTTTACTTATTTTGTCGTTTCAAGCAAAGCTTAAGGAAGTGCATGAGTTGCAGTCTGATGTCGACACTGTATCTTTGTCCACTGACGCACTCAGCCAAGTGCTTGGCGCTGATCGCAAGGGGAGGATAAGGGAGTGACCTCATGGGTGGCCAAATATGGGATCATCGGATTAGAGACGAGCGACACCGGGTTGGCTCGAACGGTGGACTCGCATGACGCGAAGTTGTCCTGTTTGGAGGCGATGGTCCAACATATGTTCTCATTCATGAAGCGCTCGTTGGGAAGAGACCGTAAGGGGTAAAGGGAAGGAGAAGGTGGTGGAGGAGGAGGTGTAGGAGGACGAGGATGTGGACCTCATTGCTTTATCGTCGACACGTTTGAGCTCTTATTTTGATGATCCACTTCCCTATTTGGCTCCCTTCGACATATCGATATCGACACTTGGTTGGCCGAGCATTTTTACACTGGACATATTTGATAGCTAGCGGATAGGGCGGCGGTTGAGGGACCTGAATATCGTCCAGAGTTAACTAGTTCATAGACGTGAGCTTCAAGTTATCGAGTCCAAGGTGCTCGTCATGCATGTGATGCCCGGGAATGAGAACTACCCATTGTGGTTGCGCGAATAATGCGTCACGATGTATATTAGTGGGTGTGTCAATTCATATATCGTGTGGCCTACTCACCTCCTCAAAGATAACCTTACCCCAAGACATGTAGTGACATTATTTGAATTAAATTATTTTTAAGTTGGTACATTTGGAATTATATTTGGATTATATCGTGATGCATATTGTTTATATTTTAAATGTATATTTGCATTATCTTTATTTTATTTGGATATATGATGCTTGAAAAGGTACAACGTTGCTATAACAGGTACAAATATACTGCTGGGTAGTGGCAGTGGCCAAATTGCCCAGCAGATTTCTTTTTCAATTCTGCCTAAAATTTTCACGGTCATTAACCGTGATAAGTCCTTGACAAAGAAACTTGTCACGGTCATTGACCGTGACAATTTTTTAACCATTATCACGGGCTTATCACGGTCCTTAACCGTGACATGACAATGAAAAGTTCGTGATAAAAAAAATTATCACCCCAGGAATTGTCACGGTCATTGACCTTGACAAGTTGAACTTGTCAAGGTCAATGGCCGTAAAAATTTGGCATATTTGGTATAGTGTAAGTTAATGAGATAAATAACTTATGAAAATTGTAAGATTACCCGGGCTAGAGTAGTGTGCAGGAAAGTATTCATGACAAGGCTAGTTAGACGGGTTAGTAAAACTACGAGGGTTAGGAAGAAAGCGTCAACTGTGTACTTTAGATGAAGGGTGAGTATTTTCTCAAGGAAGTGCGACACTAACTTAAATATGAAAAGCATTAATGCATTTTAATTATTAGAAACTTAATCAACTACTAAATATTTTCAAAATTTTTTGGGTTCTAACCCTTGCTGAAATATTTTCAAAATCTTTTAGGTGTCCAGCCATAAGGACACCAGACTTAATTATCTATTCTAGGGAGGCGCAGTTGCGGCTTATGTGGATGTATGTAAAAGTTCGAGTAGATGCTTCTTTTATTTCATTCCTGGATTTGGAATCATATCTCACTATTTTATTTTGGCGTGTTTCCTTCAGGACTTATTCATATTATTTCAGTTCAAATTTTGTAGTGAGATTTTTTATTAGCGGTTGGATATTTTCGTTTTGGATTTTTTAGGCAATGGTTTATTTGGCAAGTCATTTTTTATTCTGTATCATTTTAGATAGTGAGTGTGTGTATGGTTTAGTTTATTTTATTTATTCATATTGTTATCTTTTTAATGAAAGATTACATTTGACACTTGCTTAATTAACTATTAAGTGATTAGAAATTAATATTTTTTAAATAGTGATGCGAAGAATGAACCAAATGAGAAACATGTTTTAATTTAATAAAGGATTGATCACCCGATATTTATTTGAACGGGGTGTCAAAGATGGTATTAGAGCATCAGGTTCTAGTGTTCTTAGGATATGTATGAATTTTCTACGTTTCAACGTAGTGTTCATTTATATAGATCCATATTATTAGGATTATTGTATTCATAATTACGTATTTGAAGATATCGTACTTCTTTTATTAAATTTTGTATGCACTGTGAACTCATAGAACTCGTTTTGAATTTCATATACCGCCTAGGAAAGATAGACCGGCTAGATAAGCAGTCAAAGACGTGGTGAGAGAGTCTCATCAAGAGCCGGAGGTTTCACAACCGCAGCCACCACTAGGGATGATGACGACTGCATAGGTGGCCAAGATAGTGGCCTAAGTAGTCAATGCAACTATGATAGCCATGGTCATTAATTTCTCATAGGCCCAGCCACAACCACCAGCAGAACCAGAGGTGAAGGCCCACCTTCAGAGAGCAAAAGAAGCATTTCATAAGGGTTACCATCGAAGTTTCAGGGTAATTCAGATGTAGTAGTGGCAATCCAGTGGAGGAAGGACATGCAACGCCACCTACATATGATTTAGTGTAGTGACACTCAGAAATAGTTCTTGGCAACGTTCAAGCCAGTAGGAGTAGATTTTCAATGGTGGGAGTCTATGACCACTGCAGAGGAGAGAGGCGTGATGACCATTGGGGAGTTCTAGGTGCGGTTTGACCGGAAGTATTTTTCATCTTCTATTTAGACAGAGATGCGGCGGCAGTTTCTCAATGTTTCGCAAGGAGATATGATCGTGGAAGAATGAGAGGATGAGATTACTCTATTAGCCAACTTCATGAAAGATGAGGTAAATACTAAAGATAATAGAATGTGTAAGTTCGTGGATAGACTTACCTAGAGGATCCGACATCACCTGTTGGGTAATTCAACATTAGAGACATACACAGAGGGTGTCAATGCAGCACTACTTCATTGCCAAGATCAGCAGTTTAACATAAGGTACAACAAAAGGATGAGTGGATCCAGTCAGGCTAAGATAATAGAGGGGGACAGTGCCAGTGGGGCACAACGGTAGCAGGAGCAGGACTCCTGTAGGGGGAAGCAGGCTAAGAGATTTGAATACGGAGGGTATCAATCTAAAATAGATGAATTCAGATAGGATCAGCAGGGCCCTCATTTTCATTACTCAAAGCCGATAGGTCTAAGCCAATGGCGAGGAGAGCCAGCAAGGACACAATCAGTGGTAAGGAGGATTTTCTGGAAAATATTTCTTTTGTGGAGAGACATGACATATGAAGAGAGATTTCCCTAAATGAGACAGGGGCAACTACAGGATGAGGTTCTAGATGTACAACCACTATAGGAGTTTATGGGTCAGTTCGGACGTGAGGATTTTGATCAGGAACCCATTGACCAGACGAAGTAGTTAGAATATAGAGGTAAATTGTCTTTATTATCCTATGAGTATAGGGAGATTTTTTATGACACTGGGGCGTTACAAGTAAGATTATGGTCACTAAAATTCGCAAGTGAGGCGGATTTAGTGGGGTTGTTGGCCATATATATATATATATATATATATATATATATATATATATATATATATATATATATATATATATATACCATGGGGTAGTGGGGCTCTTTGGTGTTACCCACTAGAGAGTGGGTGTGCACAATAAGAGGATGTTTGCGTTACATGTGAGATTACTACTTTCAAGAGTTACGGGAGTAGGGAAGATGATTTTCCAAGTTTCGACTGGTTAGCAATAGTTTGGGGCGATAGTGGATAGATATAGTAAGACCTTGCGTTCCTTGTTCCAAGGTATTACATGAAAGAGGGTCAAGCCTATATATATATATATATATATATATATATATATATGCTATGGTGTGTTGCATAGTAGATTTATAAAATATGTTGTATTGTTATATGTGATCCCGATGAGTAGGGACATTTACTGATGTGATTTAGGGTATATTGGCTTATTGTCGAGCGGAGTGATGTAACTCATTATTGTCTTAGCGCAGAGAAAGTAGTGATAGTAAGGGCGGCATATGGTATGTTTTCTTTTGTAACATGAGAGTGAACAGGTATACTTTTATGTCAGGATATGGGGATTTGGGGGTGCGTACTATGAACTGAGGCCCTAACGGATCTCAACGACCAACAATGTTAGGTAGTAGTGTATCGGGGGGTCCTTCTTTGGATTTCGCTTTGCAAGATATCCCATGCATAAAACTTAGCGCAACGTTGGAAGTTGGGTGATGTTTTGTCATTAGAACATGGGTTTGGTACCTTGGTTATTATACATATATGTAGTTTTAGCTGTGAGTTAAAAGTTAATTACAATGTAAGTCTAGTAGAGCCGGGTAGGATTTATGCTGTGATAAGCATGGGCGTATGGGTGCCCTGGGTAATTAATTTAATTTTAATATAATCCACGAGTATAAGGGGTAGGAATATATTTGTCAATCTTAGGAGCAGGCGAATAAGGGTATATTCGAGACTTGGAATAATAGACTTATTCAAATTTTGAGGACAAAATTCCTTTGTAACGGAAAAAGTATGTAATACCTCGTATTTCTGACGATATAGAATTTAAATTAAATTGGTCATTTGGAGAAAGTATTTAATTTGGAGAATTTATTTAATTTGGAAATTTAAATTAAATTGGTGTTTTGGAGAAAGTATTTGATTTGGAGAATTTGAGAATTTATTTAAATTTGGTGATTTCGATTTAATTAATTAAGGTTGTTATTTATTTTTACGTGGAATATATTTCAAAGTGAAATAAAAAAAATTATATAAAGTGACTCGGATGATGATTTAAAGGTCATGGTTGATTCCTAATATGTAGAGATAGTCGAAAAAAAGTACCCAGGGGTAGTAATTGGGGCTCGAAATATTTTTAGGCATAAACAGACTCACATGGCGGTGTTCGGGTCATTTGGGCTAGGCCCATTAGCCTAAAAATGGTATAACAATTTTTAACCTAAGTTATAGGAGTTAGTGGAAGCCATAACTCATTTAGAAAACCCTAAATCTGCAGAGAATAAAAGAGGGAGAAAGTAGGAAGATTTTTAGGAGTCAAACCAAAAAGGATTGAGAGTGCTCTTCGTCAAATCGTCATCTAAGTCAAAGGATCAGACTTTACGAATCAATAAAGGCGAGTGGTTAATTTTTCTTTCAATGTAAATCCATGATAATCAATTCATATAATAGTGAGTGTAATTGAAAATTCATTTTTGGGATCGCGTTAATATGAAATTGGATTTTTGATAATTGGCGTAAATTGTGTAGATTAATTACTCAATTGATGATAAACTATTATATAAGATCGTTTGAATCAGATTTTTCATTAAAACCTAGTAGCTAAACTCGTGTAATTTGGATTTATAGAATTTAATCGAGGATGAGATTCGTATAAACTATTATAAACCCAATTCGAGAAGTTTTGGGGAAAGATATAAATCAAAGATGTTTGATGATCAGTAGGATGTTTAGAACTTATTGGGAGGGTAAAAATATTTTGGCAGAAATTGATTGAGTTATGAGTTGAGAAACAAAAAGCTTAAGGGTGTAAAAATGGAGGAAAAAATGAGTTGGAGAAGATGGTTCTGCACGCAGGTAAAGTGAACCAGTTCGGGGGTCAGGCCGAATCAGTTTTGGGGGTCAGTTTGCCGAAGTAATTCTTGGGGTTAAAAATGGAGGGTTCCAACGTAAATTGTTAAATGTAAGGGATAGAAAACTTGCTAAAAACATTGTATTGACTTATTTTACCTCGATGAGAAGGGAGAATTTAGGAGGGAAATTTTTATAATGTGAAAATTAAATAGTGGTTAATATTTGTAACGAATATACTACGTATGAGGCATATTCTATAGGTTGCCTATACTGATGTTATATTTATATGCATAAGATGTGTTAATGCCTATTCTGTAAAGTCTTATGTGTAAACATACCTAGGCTACTTGCTATCACGAGAGGTTTTTGCACCGTGGACTGTCTTATCCTGTTGATCCCATTGAGGGGGATTTTAACCTGTAACCCAGAACATAGAACCTAGGTATGTGCTATCTGAGTGTACAATAGTTTTGACGATCAATTGGGCACATTTGGTGTAAGCGTGACCCATAGACTTGGAACTATGTTCGCCTCCAAAAATGTGTGATTTCATTATATGGTTCGAGGGTGATATCCGAACCGATGTCCTTATTTAGTACATGATGTACCAGGACTTGATAGCAGAGTATGCCCACATTGTTGGTCTCCACCTAGGGATGTCGTATACGTATATATATATATATGTGTGTGTGTGTGTGTGTATGATTTATTCTACTATGGGTGTTTTAGAAGACACTATAGATAGTAATATCTAAATTAATCTCAGTATGTGCTAACTTTATAATTAATTGGTGACTCTAAATAAATAATAATGGATTGGAAATTTGGTAGGTGGGCACAGTAAAATCTTATACGGGAAAAAGGCTTAAGTCTAAGATTATTATATAGAATTATTTAACGATGATTAATTAAGTTAATGAGATAAATAACTTATGAAAATAGTAAGATTACTTAGGCTAGAGTAGTGTGTTGGGAAGTATTCATAACACGGCTGGCTAGACGTGGCAGTACAACTAGGAGGGTTACCAAGAAAGCATTAGGTGTGCAATACAAACTTAAATATGAAGAGCATTCATGCTTTTTTAATTACTGCAA
Source organism: Sambucus nigra (assembly GCA_949130495.1). Lineage (NCBI taxonomy): Eukaryota > Viridiplantae > Streptophyta > Magnoliopsida > Dipsacales > Adoxaceae > Sambucus > Sambucus nigra. The sequence goes on from OX422210.1 coordinate 713,651,852, forward strand.
ACTTAATCACTTACTAAATATTTCAAAATGTTTAGGGTTCTATCCCAGCTACAAATATTTTCAAAACCTTTTAGGTGTCTAGCCACAGGGATGCACGACTTAATTATCTATTCGAGGGATACGTAGCTGCGGCATATATGGATGCATGAAGGAGTTGGAGTAAACGCTTCTTTTATTTCATTCCTAGATTAGAAATCTTATCTTAGCATTTTATTTTGGGCCTGTTGCCTTCAGTACTTATTCAGATTATTTCAGTTCAGATTTTGTATTGAGATTTTTAATTAGCGATTGAATATTTTTATTTTGGATTTTGTAGGCGATGGTTTATTCGACAAGTCATTTATTATTCTTTATCATTTTAGTCAGTGATTGTGTGTATGGTTTAGTTTATTTTGTTTCTTCATATTGTTATCAATGAAAGATAAAATTTGACACTTGCTTAATTATCTAGTAGGTAATTAGTAATTAATCTGATTTTCAATAGTGATGCTAAGAATGAACCAAATGAGATACTTATTTTAATTTAATAAAGGAATGATCACCCGATATTTAATTGAGCGGGGAGTCACATCATTGTGACTACAGACGCAACAAATTGCAGCGATCTAGGCACAACTATCAGTCTTACTGAAGAGTGAGAGAGGGAAACTCAAAGCTACTTTTGAGGATGCCCATTACTAGCATTAGCGGAGGGAGAAACATGACAAGGATAGTGTCAGTGGAGCAAGTCTCTTTAGAGCTCCGGATAGAGATGATGATGGTGGAGATGATTGATCTTACAAGTATTATACTTTTATTTTTTGGATTTACTATTCCGAGAAAAAAAAGAGATAGAAATATGTTTGATCTGATGAATTTATTCCCTTATACTCTATTGATTCATGGAAATTTTGTCGACACATATTTATATTTGCATTGGATGATTATCACATGTATAACATAGTTATGGATCTGGTATATTCATATTTTTACTTTTTATATGTGTCCTTTTCTAGCATTTTTGAGTTACATGCTTATTGTTTATAATTTCTAGTATATATCAAATTAATGATGTCAGTGGTCATGTTGATATATGAATATGATGTTTTAAATTGATATTGTATATATATATACATATATATATATAGGGAGAGGTTCAAAAGCGAACATAAAAGATGAACATTTTAATGAACGTTAACAAAAAACACCAAATATCTCGTTAATTTTAATTCCTACGTTGTAATTGGCCCGCGACAGCGGCAATCGACACGCGTCACTCGAATATTTTATTACACCCCATACTCCCCCCTAACCCTACCCCCATCCATTTCTGCATGGCAGTAGTCACCTGACTGTGTCGTCTATGGGTAAGTAAAAATAAATAAATGAATCAAGGGTTTTGTGTAACCTTGATAAATATCATGGTTATATACTCACTCAAGTTCAAGATGGATCTCCAGATCATAAAATTAACCAAAAACTAACAATAGATCAAAAAAAGAACAAAAATTAATACCTGATCAACAAAATTGAAATGGGTCTCCACATTTTGACAAAAAAAACGTGTTTGGAGATCTAAATTGGGACATAGATGGAGCTTGTATTTCCTTGGGTTTTACATCATAATTTGGAAGAAATAGTTGAAAGGTACTTTGAGAGTTAAGTTAAACCAGTTGTATGATCACAGTGAATATATAACAGATCAACAATTGTATAGTATTCACGTAGGACTAAAACAGGTGGGTCATTTGATAGGGTTATGTGGGGGAGTTTGGGGTGGGAGTGGGGGGTTGTTAAAAAAAATAGTCGAGCGACACGTGTGTCGGTTGCGGCTGGCGCAGACTAATTACAACATAGGAATTAAAATTAATGGGTTGTTAAGTGTTTTTTTGTTAATGTTCATTAAAATATTCATCTTTTATGTTCGCTTTTGAACCTCTCCCTATATATATATATATGTGTGTGTGTGTATGTGTGTGTGTGTGTGTGTGTGTGTTTAAGTGTGTAGGACATACAGGGTCGTGATGTTAAATTGTCATGAATTGAAAAGGTGGTATGTCTTTATCAAGTATCGCGAAGATTGTTACAGGTAAATTGATGTACATGCATTTTAATCGAGTAATTGTTTTTGGATTTTTCCCTTTTTGAATTTGTCCAAGAATAGCCAAAGGGGAATATTTGTAAGAACATATTTTACACTCTCATAGGTTTTTATTATGTTAAATTAATTCTAGAACTAACTTTTGTATAGTAATGTCTTTGTATTAAGTTTATCGAATTTCAACATTATATCAAGTGAAAACAAAAAGGTGAAGCATTGTGATAGAGATTATCGAACCGTATCGATCATACACATTCCATATCAGAGATTTGGTAAAGGTAAAGGTAAAAGTTCTCAAAGTTTTGTATTTCCTTATAGTGTACTATATTGCTTGGAAGTGATGGGAAATGACTTTGATAGAATAAAATAAGGAAAAGACTTTTTAAATTATTTTTTTTAAAAAAAATTATCTAGGATAAAATATTAGTGACCTCATTCGAACGAGGCCACCCTAGATCAAAGATAATAATGGACTGATTTTTAAGGCGGTGGACCTCGATCGAAAAAAACTTCAAATGAGGGCACATTGTCTTAAAAAGTTCACTCTTGTTCGAAAAACTTCAAATGATAAACCCTCATTTGAAATATCTCATTCGAACGAGGGATCCTTAGATAGAATGAGGTCTTTAATCCTAGCGTGTTTTATTTCTTATCTCATCGCTAAAACCTTTAAATGTGTTTTCCAAATGAAAAAGACCAGTTTTTATAAAACACTAATTTGGTTTTGAAAGAGTAATTTGTGTATGTAAGATCCTATCAACTCCATGCAATTAAAGTAGACTCTATATTTACAAATCCCTTAAAGTCTTATACTACTAAGAACATTAGAACATATTAAATTACATGTGTGTGGACCTTCATCAATCGATATTGGTCGATACTGAGGCCTTGTAGGATGTGCACTTGATTAATGGATTGGAGCATCACTCGCTAGCGCGCACAAAGGTAAAGAAGCGGAACGCAAATGAGCGGCACCGTGGAGGTTATCATTGTCTTCTATGTAAGTTATTTCTAATTCCTCTTAGCTTTTTTAAGCATTTGTATTAGTACAAGTGTACTTGAAAGTGAAGTGGGGGAGATAAGGGTTTTCCCGCAAGGGTTTCATCTTTACAATCCATGTGTGCTTATGTGATTTTTTTATTGCTTTCGCTATTAATCATCATTTGAATGTAATTTGGACTAATTAATTTTATTTCGTAAAATTAAGTTTGAGTCCAAATCAAAAAGGATTTTATTTTCTTGACATGGTAATTAATTAAGAAATAAATTAATTATAATTGGACCCATAAGTACATACCTATATCACTACTCTTCGGTCTTCTCTGAAAAAATGGTATGACTTATATGCTATAATGGTCGTCCAAGTTTTTACAGTCGTGACTCAATATTTCTTCTTATGCCATTTATCTTTTTGTTATGACTTCGTCTTCCAACGCCCGTTAATTTTTAGGATAATTCTTAATTTTACTTCCATTAAGGATGTCTTTATCTCTATATCCTTAGCATAGACATGATCCTCGGACTCCATATCCACATTCAACTTTTGAAGAATTTATTGCTTGTTTTACTTTATCTTTTGTGACATTTTTTTAATTAGGTAATCAACCCTCATTTGGGTAAAAGTGGAGAGGGATTCAAACTCCAAAAACGCATTAACAATGAAAATATATAATCCTTATCAGTAGTATCTAAAGGTTAGGCTGGACTCGCACTTGGTTGGCGCACCACCCAATATTAATTTGATCCTAGCCTTTTTGTTCGAATTACACCACTTTTGGAGCCCATTATTTCATTTTAAACTGTATATAAAAATAATGAAGTATTTCATGAATTTGAAAGCCTTATTAATCTTTGTTTTGTATGTCCCACTGATAAGAGGAAGCACATCGTGGTTATTGTATCCAATGCCTTTTCTCGTGTTATCTCTCCCAATGATGTTACAACATTTTCCCATATTTATATGAATAATGTCTTACATAGTTGTGATAAAAAATCATGGATCAAAACTTGAAACATTTGATAAGGGCATTAAATTAATTTGAAAATTTTTCTCACACTCAAGACACATTCGATTTTTGTCGTTGATTGAATCATCTTAACTAATCACTTAATAAGAGAAAATAAACTCATATTCATATTCAGAGAAAATATTCTTCATTGTCTACTTGTATCCTTTGTTGTTTAAGATTCTTGATTTTGTGATTTAGATTTCATTACATAGAAAGGGAATAAGATTGAGAAAGAGAGAGAAAGACATACTTGAAAGAAAATTTTTGAATTTTCCTCTTGCACACGAGACTTTGTTGGGCCTCTTGCCACATATTTTCAACATGATTTCATTTCAAAATTTGATCAATCAATCAACCCCCATTTCACTTCACCCTTTAACCCTCTCTAAATGCTTGTTCTTTTTTAAACTCAAGTTATGTGTAACAATCCCTATTTTTTACATAACAGTCGACCAGGTTAATATGCTGAAGATAGGGCTTGTCAAATAATTTATATCATTCTTAGTATCAAATAGTAAAGTAAAAATATATGAATCTAAAACCATCCACGCATGCGATAAGTAAAACAATGATTAAAATATGGATAGAATAAAATCCCAACTGAAAATAAATAGTCCATAAATCTGACTCAACCGTTAATCGAAAGGAAATAACTAGGACTTAATGCCCATACAATCTTTGAAAAGGAAATAACTGAGCTAATTGAAATAAATAACAACCTATACTAGAATCAATTGAATCAGGAATTGGAATGACACAGAGAGATAAACAAATCTGAATCGTCTCAGCCCTGCGGCTTTTGTCTAACGATGCTTGAAAATTAGTTTTATATAGAATGGGCCAAAGCCCGAAAGTTTCAAGAAACTTCTCTAATAATATCAATATAAATCATTCGATTCATTTACAATAAGATGCAACCCGTCAACGCTCTCTTGCAATATGTATCTCACCACTTACCTAAAGGAAATACTACTTGCATATCCCCAACCCAATTCAATTACTACACTATGTGAGAATACTCCCAGATAATAATCCTCGCAATGTCACCTACAAATAGAGTACACGTCACCCACAACAATGCACTAAAAGTAACAAATGGTTCGATTAAAATTTTCTATTACTAGACAAAATATTATTTATTTATTTATAATCACAATTTTAATCACACACGAAGGCAACGAACTTTCGGAGACACTCTCGTGTTTCTATCGTCAAGTCTGAGGAGTCCCTCACCCAACAAAATTAAACTAAATTGATACACACATTGGAGAATGGTGAATCAAGATGGGTATCCCCATACCAAGACTGCACCGATGGCCAAATAATCAACCTCTTTCCAAACAAAGTCTAGATCAACTTAACGCATGATTAAACATAAGACCTCCCAATGTCCTATATCAACAGGTGTACAATATGAAGTCACAAAATCCAACACAAACCCAAAACAATATATTCACCACGAGTACGGTATGTTCACAAAATAAAGTAATACATATATACATATATACACACCATAAAATATATATGCACACGTCCATAGGTAATGCTCTACTCGTGCTAATTCTACATAATCCCCTAATGTTGGATTGTACCAATAATTAAGATTCATTATTCTCGATCTTAATTAAGGCTAACATGGTATAATTTTTAATTACCAAAGTCGTTGGTAATCTTACTGAGTAATTAAAGATCCCCACTCGAATCATCTCGAAATGAATCTCCCTAAAATAAAAAGCAAAAATCTCATTTTTAAGCGAAACTTGTTCGAACGACTTTCCAAAAGTCGTTCAAACAAACTTATACATCTCATTCGTACATAAAAAAGGCTCGTTCGAATAACTATATTGATTTCATTTGAACGAGATAACAGATCTCATTTGAATGAGAATGACACAAATCCCAGATTCATCCCAAAAGCGCAAACTAGCCCCAAAACCTACATTAAATGTCCTAAAATCTTTAAATCAACATCCCCAATAACTCCAAAGTCGAGCTTAATCATGGGTACATGGTCCTAATCGATTTTCATTAACTAATAAATATTTAAATCATTAAAATAAGGTTTAATTCAACATATCTCCATTATTAAACCTAGATCACCATTAATATGCAAGGGACTCATATAACCTATGAATTCATATCTAATATCTCAAATTGACATGGCGATTCTACTATTTTATCAAGATTAAATCCTAATAAATGATTTCTACGGCATAACTAATTCATAAATTAACTCAATTTCATAGTGGCCCCAATAATGTACAAGTCTCCAATGCACATGAAAATTTAATATACTTCTAATACATTAATATTCATAAATAGTAATCATAGATTAATAAATGGATACAAGTATTCTAAATAAATTTCAAATTTAACAATGAATCGCAAGAGATTTCTTGCCTTAAAATTGAAGAATGGTGCTTGAATACTTGCACTTTCTCCTCCAGGCTTTTTCTGCTTCTCCCACAAGTCGTAGGGCTACTAGGGTTTTCTTTTCTAATGATTAATGACTAATTAAAGACTTTTAACCATCTTATAATTCCCACACCTCCATATTTGGCCTATCCTGGGGCCCTATATGGGCCTAAAATACTACCCGAAAAAGCCCAAAGCTTAGCCTAGGGAATACCTACCTCTCGGGTCCAACTTAAGATGATAAAAATACGTAATTAGGTCTCTATATCTGTATTGAGTCCTCTTTAACTGGTTATACCTCATAACATAAAATAAAATCCCCAATTGAATTATTTTACACGAAACCGCATATAGTCTAACATAATTAATTACACCTATTAATTAATAATAGCACATGGCAAGGATAAATTCTTTAATATGTAAATCAAAATTAAGTCAAATATCATGCACGTATAATACTAATCTAAATATGAAAAACCTATTACCAATTATCTCAAGTAATGATTAATTCCGATTTATTAAATTTTTTTCACAATTATTAAAATAAATAAATGATAAAAAAAATATGCCTCGCTTCCACGTCGACCCATCCTTGTTGTGTTTCCCCCACTAGACACGCACTGAAGGAACCAATATTCAATGAAGTTTTTACTCCCTACGATTTAAGAGAGCAATCGGCTTCTCCTCGTACTTGACGTGCTGAAGCTCCATCTCACCAAGATCGATATGCTGGTAGGTTATCGCGTCTCTTCAAAACCTTTATAATGTCGACACATGAAAAATACAGTGGATCCTATGTAAGTGATCTGACATGGCTAAATGATACGTGACTAGTCTGATCCTCTCAGTAATGGTATATGGTCCCACATACTGGGGAGCTAACTACCCCTTATTCCCATACCACATATCTCCCTTCATGGGTGATACCCTGAGTAACACCTAATCTACAACCTCAAAGTTTAAGTGCTCCTCTCCACATATGCATGACTTTTTTTACGATCTTGGTCACTCCGAATCATATCTCTAATAATTTCCACCTTCTCTGAGGTGTCCTGAGTGAACTCTGATTCTAGAAGATTGTTGTTCCCCACCTTTAACGAATAAGAGGGAAAATAACAAGGTCGAATGCACATTGCCTCAAAGGGATCCATAGCAGTCATGAACTGATAGATATTGTTGTAAGAAAACTTCACTAATACTGCTCTCAACTTCCCTTGAGGTAAAGATACACATTCATAACATCTCCTCTAACATCCGATTAACCCACTCGGTCTAACCATCCTTATATGAGTTATACGATATACTCAACCTCAAATCCATACCCAATGCTTGCTGGAAGCACCTCCAAAGGTGGGATGCTAATTTCTTGTATGTATCTGACTTAATATTGAGTGGTACACCATGAAGTTTCACAACTTATGCAAGGAAAATCTTAGCATACAGCTCTGAAGTACAATTCTTTCGAACTGGCAAAAAGTGATCCACCTTTGTCAAACGTTCCACAATCACCCAGATGGCATTGTGTCCTCACTGCAATGTGGATAATCCAGTGATAAAATATATGGAAATGATCTCCCATTTCTACATTAGAATATCAAGAGGCTTACAACACCTATTGGTCTCTGATGATCTACTTTCACCATCTGGCACGTAGCACCCATGGACACAAATATTGCAATGTCATTCTTTATGTTTGCCTACTAATACTGGCACATCATGTCTAGTTACATATTATATCCATCAGGATGTCCTGAAAAACACTACCCATGCACCTCAGTCATAGCATCCTACCTTAACCCATCATCATTGGGAACCACCAATCTAGTATGGAATCGTAAATGTCTTTCTGAGCTGATCGAGTAAAATTTGCTCCTTTGATCGACAACTGCCTGATCTTATCCTTAAAAGAAAAATCCCTTTTCTTCGCCCTTACTACCCGAAGTATTATCATAGGCATGATGGTAAAAATCACAATAAAAGTGTGAGACCAATTATCCTTAATGAGAAGTGAACCCCACTTCGCCTTCCAAACTACTATAAGCTCAACTATCGGTCCATGGCTTAAGGCGTCCACCACTACTTTTGCCTTGCCCGACTAATACGAAATATCAAACAAATAATATTTCATGAAGCCAAGACACCTACAATGCCTCATGTTAAACTCCCTCTACATGAACAAGTATTACAAACTCTTTATAGTCTGTGAATAAATGGAATCTCTCTCCCAAAAGATAATGTCTCCAAATTTGTAGTGCAAAAATCACTCCTGCTAACTCTAGATCATGGGTGGGGTAATTTCCCTCATGAGTCTTAAGCTTGCTAAAATCATAAGTTATTGGCCTATCCTCCTCCATCAATACACCCACAAGTCCCTGTAAGGATGCATCGGTAAATACCATATACTCGACCCTCCACAAGGAAAAGAGAGAATCGAAGCTTAAGTAAACTTGGCCGTCAACTCATGAAAGGCCTGTTGGAACGAAATATCCCAAACAGATATGACCCCTTTCGTCTCGCTATGTTCGAAAACCCCTGGGTCAACCAACGATAATAGCTTGCCAATTCCAGAAAACTGTGCACCTTCGTAGGTGCTTTAACTTTCCCCCACTCCATCACCGCCAAAACCTTTCCCTAGTCCACTGATATCTCTGAGTCAAACACGATGTGATCCAAGAACTCCACCCTCTTAACAAAAAACCACACTACTCGAATTTTTCATAGAGTCGATGGTCTCGTAATGTTTGTAAGACCCCGTAATGTTTGTAAGACCATATACAAATGTTAGATGTACTCGTCTACAGTCCAAGAATAGATCAATATTTCATCTATGAATACGAGGATCAACTGATCCAAGAATTCTTTGAACACCTTGTTCATCATGTCCATGATTAAAGCTGGTGCATTGGTTATCCCGAATGGCATAACCATTAACTCGTACGACCTATACCTCATAAAAAAAATGTTGTCTTAGGAACATCCTACTCCCGAATCCTCAACTTATGGTATCCCGATCTCATATCAAATATAGAAAACAATTAAGCATCCCTCAATTGGTCGAATAAGTCATCAATGCGGGGTAACGATATTTAATTCATAAGGCGACCTTATTCAATTCACAGTAATTGATACATAGCCTCAATAATCCATCATTCTTCTTCACAAAAATGATTGGAGCATCGCAAAGTGAAGTACTCCTATAGATAAACCCTTGACCCAATAACTGTTGAATCTGATCTCTTTGGTCTTTCATCTTCAAATGATCCATACGATATGGTACTTGGGAAATAAGTCTCACACACAGATCCAAATCAATCACAAGCTCAATCTTTCTACGTGGTGGAACCCTAAAATCTCCTAAAACACATCCAAAAACTCCCCAATGATTATAATAGAGTTTAATGATACAATAAATCCCTCAGAAGTATCACCCTCAATAGAATAAAGATGTGTGCCCAACTCTCCCTCCGGGCGTAACATCGCAACCAAGTATATCTCCCGCCCTAGAATGGCAAATATGATGGACCTCCCAAAATAATCCACACAAGCTCTATACATGGACAACTAATCATTCTCAAGATAACATCATACTCTGATAAATATAAAATTAGAAAATCGACTACAAATCTAAGTCTGACTATGTACACCATGATCTGTCTACATACGGAGTGAATATCTTCCCCTTTACCCGTGGGTGAATCTATATCAAGTAATATGTCTGACGCTAAGTCTACCATCCCCAACGATTAAGAAAACTAGTACTAACAAATAAACGTGACGCACAAGTATCAAATAGAAACTGTCCTATATGCCCAATGGTAGGAAACGTGCCCTCCACAGTCTGTTCTAGTGTCTATAGCTTTCGGGGTGGGATGTGATATACACATCCATACTATAATGGCTATTGCCAAGGGAGTTGTGCTGGTGGTGCTAGTAATTCTTGCACTATAGTAACTGGTGTGGCTCAAAACTGCTGACACTGCCCTTCTGGTGCGTAGTACCCTCTCTGACCTCCCTGGTCCTTGCCCCCCTGATTTCATCTAGGGCACCTCCTAGCATTGTGTCCAACCTCACAACACGTGATACAGGGGATATTAAAATGATGCCTCTCCTACATTTAGTCCTACTGGTCACGATCATATTACATTTGTCCCTAGTGGTCTCGAGCGTGCTTCCCTTAGCCCTAATGATTGTGTTGGAACTGCTCTATCTAGCCCTGGTGGCCCCTATGATCACCAAGTCCTTTGCATTTCTTTTAGTGTTACTCCTAATAATAAGGCCCATTTGGTTACTAAGCCTTTTGAGTATTATCCCTATTAGTCTTTCTCTGTTGGCTAGACGAATACGAACTAGACCTCTTCTCTCCCTTACCTTTCAGAAACCCTCAATGATCTTAATAGTGAAGTAATGCGACATTCACCACCAGTGCGTAAGTGGTAAAAGTCAGGTTTCCTAAAAAATCCATTATGATGTACCATATAAATCCGTAAATGAACGTATCCATCTTCTTCTCTTAAGTGTTTACCTTATCTAAGGAAAATAAAGAAAGAGTGGTAAACTACTCCTCGTACTCTGCTACTATTCGACCTTCCTAGTTGAGGTTCAGAAACTACTTCTTCATGTCGAGCCTGATTGCGGGTGGGAAGTAATTAACATTGAACTTAATCCAAAATTTTGTAATGGTCATTGCATCACTTTCCACTGTTGTAGTGATTGACTCCCACCACTATAAGGCTTCTCCAACCAATTGGAATGAAGCTAACATCTTCTTGTGTGCACTCTACCATCCTAATATGCCTCTATAAATCCTTCTCCCACTGGCACGCCACTAAGACATTTTTACTCCCAACATAATCTGGTGGGTGGTCCTTAGAAAAGGCCTCTTCTGCTCTCTCCCACACTATAGTATATAAATGTATCAGTATCACCACCTGCTATGGTGGTGGTGGTAGTTGCTGCAGTGGATGAAAATAACGTAATATGGAATCCATCATCATGATGATTGCCTAGGTAACTATGGAAGCTAAGTCTGTTGCGAAAGCTATGGGTGGTGCCTATTGTGTCTATGGTTGTGGCTCCTAATGAGCCTCCCTCTATGTAGCCTCATTTGTATCCCTTTATAGAATACCATGTCTAGTGTTTGCCATCTGAAAGAAAACAAAATTCGCTCCAGTAAAAGATTTCACAAAAGAGTACAACAAATCCTAATAAATAAGGCTCTAGATATCAAAGAATGCAACACTTAATACAATAAATGCACACAAATTCTAAGGGCACTAGAACCTGGATACTTTGATAGCAACTGTAACCATCTCTATTTTCAACATAATAGCTGGCCATGTTTATATGCCAAACACAGGGTTTGTCAAACAATTTATATCATTCTTAGCATCAAACAATAATGTAAAAATTGTTGAACCTAAAACCATCAATGCATGCGATAAGTAAAATAATATTTAAATTTTGGATAAAATAAAATCCCCACTCAAAATAGATGGCCTACAAATCTGACTAAACAGCTAACTGAAAAGAAATAACTGTGACTCAATGTCCATACAATCTTTGAAAGTAAATAACTAAACTGAATGAAATAAATAACAACTTATACTAGAATCAAATGAATCTGGAACTGGAATGAAACGGACAGAAAAGCAAGACTAAATAGTCTTAGCCCTACAGGTTTATCTAACGATGCTTGAAAAAAAATTCTATATATAATGGGTCAGAGCTCAAAAGTTGCAAGAAATTTCTTTAATAACATCACTATAAATCAAGTGACTTATTTACATATCATGCAACCCGTCGGCACTCTCATTTAATAAGTATCTCACTCTCATCTAAAGGAATTACTATTCGTATGTCCCAAGCCCAGGGCAATCACTATACTAACAGTCTCCAATCACTATAATATTAAATACGTAAAGCGTAACAAGTGAAATAAAGATGTATATAACTACTCATGTGAGAATACAACAAGATAATAACTACCACAAATAGAGTACACCTAACTCATAACGACACACTAAAGGTGACATAGGATTCAATTTAAATTTTCTTATTACTTGAATAAAATATTTCTTTATTTATAATCATAAATTTAATCACACACGAAGGCAACTACCTTCGGGGACACTCTGTTTCTTTTATTGATTGATAAGTCCATAAGAGTCCCTCACCTAACGAACATAAATGCACAAATAGGATAATGGGGAATTAATACGCAGTCGCAACTGTCAGGTACCCTATACTAAGAGTTCACCAATGGGCAAATCATCGAACTCTCTCCACAAGAAGTCTAGATCGACTTAATGCATGATCAAATAAATGACCCCGACATCCTACATCAATAATTAGGTGTACGGTACGAGGTCACGACATCGAACACAAACCCAAATCTATAGATTCACTATGACTACGATATGTTCACATAATCAAGTAACACAAACACACAACACCGTCAGGATATACGCATACATCCATAGGATAACGCTTTGCTCGTGTGTCTAACCAAATCTACATAATTCCCCTAACGCTTGATTGTACCATTAATAAAGACTAATTGTTCTTGATCGTAATTAAGGCTAACGTATTATAATTTCTAATTACCAAAGCTACCAATCATCTTCCCCCAGTAAATAAAGATCCAACCATTTGAATTACCCAAAATGACTCTCTTTAAATTAAAAAGGCAAAATCTTATTTTTTAACAAAGCTCTTTCGGACAACTTTCTAAAGGTTGGTCGAATGAACCATACATTTCTTTCGAACAGAAAAGGCTCGTACGAATAATTGAAGTAATCTCGTTCGAACGAGATAAGGGATCTCATTCAAACGATAATGATGTAGATTCCAGCTTCATCCTAGAAATGCAAACCACTCCTAAAACCTCTATAAAGGTCCTAAAAGATTCAAACCAACATTCCCATTTTCCCCCAAAGTCGAAACTAATCATAGGTATGTGTAACTAAATAATTTCCAACAAGTAATCAAGTTTTAAATTTTCAAAATAAGGTTGAATTCAATAAATCTCCATCATTAAACGTAGTTTACAATTAAAATGCAATGGAATCAAATGACTTACTAATTCAGATCCAATATCTCACATTAACATGGGGATTTTACTATTTATCAAGAGTAAATCATAACACATGATTTTTATGGCACAATTAATTCATAAATCTACTTAATTTCATAGTTGTCCCAATAATGTACAAGTCTCCAATGTAAAGGTAGATTTAATATACTTCTAACAAATCCATATTCATAACATGATTATGAATTATTAAATATGATCTTAAACATGCTTCTAATATCATATTAATAAAGGAAAACACGTATTCTAAATAACCTACAGATTTGATGATGAATTGCAAGAGATTTCATGCCCTAAAATTAAATAGCATTGCTTATCCTACAAGTCTTAAGGATGTTATGGTTTTATTTCTAATGATTAATGACTAATTAAAGAGTTTTAATCCAATTAAAGACACTAATTCCCGCACCTCCACATTTTGACAATTTTTGTATATCGGGCCAAAATACTACTTGGCATAGCCTACAACTAAGCCGAAATATATACCTACCCCTGAGGTCGAAGTCAAGATGATAAAAAATACTTAACCGGATCTCTATATCATTGTAAAGTTCGCTCTAAGTGGTTATACCTCATATCACATGGTAAAATCTGTCAACGTAAAATAAAATGACCAATAATTTTTTTTAAGCATAATCGCATATAGTCCAACATAACTAATTACATCCATTAATTAATTATATCATGCAACAAAAATAAATTACTTAATATGAAAATCATAATTAACTCACATATTATGCACATTTAATCCTAATCTAAATATGCAATAGTTATTAGTGATTAACTCCCCTTTATTAATTTTTTCTCACAATTAATAAAATAAATAAATTTCAAAAAAATATGGGGTAGTACATTCGTTTCGCTAATAAAGGAATTCTATCTTCAAAATTCGACACGTACCTGACTAGAAGAGTTATGGATATTCTCTCACATGTCATCCTCCCTCTCCCACGTTGACTTAACCTCGTTATGGTGCCGGCACTAGATGAGCACTAAAGGAACCACCTTGGAATGAGGTCTCCACTACCTATGCTCTAAGGTAGAAATCGACTTCTCCTCAAAACTCATGTTGGGCTAAATCTCTATCTCACCACGAGAGATATGCTAGTAAGATATCTCGTCTCTAAGGAAGCTCCTTGTTGCCGAGACTTGAAAAACATCGTGGATTTTCTGCAAGTGATCCTACCAGGTTAAATGTCACGCGACTGGTTTGATCCTCTCAATAATTATAAATGGCCACACATAGCGAGGAGCCAACTTTTCCTTCTTTCCAAGTCATAGTATTCCCTTTATGGGTGATACTATGAGTCGCACTTGATCTCCAACCTTGAAGTCTAAGTGCCTTATCCCTACATTTGTATGACTCCTTTACTGATCATGGGCAATCCGAATCCAATCTCTGATCATTTTCGCCTCTTCTAAGGTGTCCTAGATGAATTTCGATCCGAGAAGTTTGTTGTCTCCCATCTTTAACCAATAAGTGGGTGAACGACAAGGTCTCCCATACATTGCCTCACATGGCACCATGCCAATAAAAAGATAAGAGTTGTTATTAAACTCCATTAATGTTAAGTACTACTCCTTAATGCCCTTGAAGTCCAAGATACATATCCCTAACCAGTCCTCCAACATACGATTAACCTGCTCTATCTGACCATCCATCTGTGGGTGATACGAGGTACTCAACCTCAACTCGTCCCTAATGCCTGCTAAAAGCTCCTCCAAAAGTGGGACACAAATATCTTGTCGCTATTTGGCACAATATTGAGTGGTACACCATGAAATTTCTCAAGGTCTTGATATCACTCTACAGTCCACTATAACTGGTTATACCTCATATCTCATGGTAAAACCTCACAACGTAAAATAAAATCGCCAATTAATTATTTTACGTGTAACTGCATATAGTCTTAACATAATTAATTACACCCATTAATTAATAATAGCACGCGATGCAAGTAAATTACTTAATTTAAAAATCATAATTCAGTAAGATATTATGCACATTTAATCCTCATCTAAATATGAAATAATTATTACCAAATATCCCAAGTAATGATTAATTCTAACTAATTATTTTGTTCTCACAATTAGTAAAATAAGTAAATGCTAAGAAAATATAGGATATTACATTATGTCTAAGAAAACCCTAACATTCATTACCTTATCATATGAGATTGAATGAGATGGTTAAGAATGTAGAATATCTTCGCTCTCTAAGTGAAAAGAAGCTAGCTATAGTAAGTATTTGTATTTCTTTTTTTTGCAATATGTTGAATCAAAAGTATATGACTTATGTAGTCTATTGTACCTATTTCACTTTTTTTATTTAATAAAATAATGGTGCATTTTTAATAAGTTCATAAAACTATTTTGTGTGATTTTTATCAAGAAAAAAAAATTTCTAACTTTTTTCCATGATATAAAGGGGATGTTTAGTTGCATGGAATGATTATAGTATTTTACGATGTTTACTACTTGTACATCACCGTTGGACTTTCCAAACTAACATTATTTTGTTATCTCCCTTTAATGCGACAATATGGTTTGAATGTGTCTAAAAACATCAAACATTTTGGTTTGGAGGTATTTATAATTTTCATTTGATACTAAATAGCCTTAATTGATGTAATCAATGACACACCCCAACCCAGTTACTTATAATTAAGTTTGAAAGTCAAAGTGAGTCAAACCATGATTAATTTAACCAAACCATACACAAGAGTTTTAATTTCAGAGTCATCATGGTAAATCCATATAACTAAAAACCTTTTTACAACATCAGAGTAGTCACACTTATACAAACTTGTTTGAAGGAAAATTTAACTTAATTACATCATTTACATCTTTGTTTCTCCCATTCCAGGCTAACCCAACCCGACTTCCTAGATTTGGCAGTGACATCGCGTTTCCTGAAAAATGTGAACATAGGAACCATGAGCAAAATAGCCCAGTGAATGCATCACTACTATACTACTCCATAAATTTAAATGCAATAAATCATGTCCATATAATTATGTATTAACTTATCCGGCTCATTCATAATGAATGACCAACTTTTCTGAATCCTGATTCACATATCCTGTCTAAATAGCCAATTCTCCCCCATTCCTGGTCGAGGAGTAACCCCTTGTCATTAATAAACAAATCTCCCCCATTCCGGCTCAGGGAGTAGCCTCCCATTTTGGTAAACTGAAATGACGAGTTTCACATTCATAGCATTATGATCATATTCGTAACAATATACAAATGCATCATTCCAGTGAGTACACTCACCTTGGTTGACAACTATGTATTCACGTTTCCTTCTGGTGGAGCTGAACTGGGTTGATTAGACCTTACATTTATCAATACAACTAAATCAGTACTGAACCTCAATCATAAATATTATCCTAACACAATTATGTAACTTTCCATGACTATACATCAACAATATAATTCCAATTAAGTCACATTCCATAAAACATAGGTAAAGGCAAAACAATCATATACATGTTGATAAAGTTGTGGACATTCAACCGTAGGAAATACCTTATAAGTAATTTATAACCAAAGTCAAGTAAACATGAAATTATACTTCTCAATGTATATACACATGAATATGTACTCAAGGTACCCTTTGTAAGGACGAAATACAAACATTCATTCAAGGGGTATCCAGTATAGCCTGAAATTATTTTCCTACATACTTAACCATCCTATATTCCTAAATTGTACAAATACAGGGTCCAACCTTATCAATATGAAAACATATATGAATATACTTCCCAGTAAAAGTGACGGTGTAATTTTTAAAGCTTCCTAGAGCAAGTTATGACCATTTCTTTACAACACAAGAAATCTGCCCTATAAGCTCCTCTATTGATCCTTCAACTTCCAAGAATTTTCATAATTTTTCTCCAGCACAACTTTGCATGATTTTCAACCCATTTTCATTAACCATACTGAATAGTACAAAATCAAAGTTTCATAATTGTTTGACTTCATTTTCTATCTCAAAATCTTAACTAAACTTAGGGCATACAGAAATGAAGTATACAAACAAAAACTGTGTACTAATTTGAAATCATCATTACGGCCTAACCACAAGGAGATAAATTGTAATTTTCGGATATGATATGAATATATGAGTCTAATTTCATGTCCAACTAGAATTTCTCAATTCTAGCAATCACACAAAGAGATATAAAGATTTTAATACAAGGGGTTTTAATACAAAGCAATATGACATATAAACACCACTTATCTCACATACGAACCAATACATGTTATCACAAAGGATGATGAGGTTTTAATCAATAATTCACAATTTTTATACTTTGATATAAGTATAATAAAATATTACAACAATATTAACACATAATTTTAACTTGGAAATACCTTAAGGACTTTGTTGGAAATTTTTCCTAGCTTTTCCTTGTAATCTTTCTTCCTTAATTTCTACTTTCTCTTTCCTTAAGCTTAAATCTCTCAAAACTGAACCTAGGGTTATATTTGCTGAACAAATAAGCTAAAGGGGGAGTTTTAAGTCGTCCAAGGCTTCCTCCCAAGCCATCCAATCAAATTAAAACATTTGGTTTAATAAAAGACAATTTACCACTTAAAGAAAATGGACAGCTTTGCCCTTTGTTCATAAATTCGGTATAACTCTTTACTCGGGCATCCATTTGATGAGCCGGTTATTTTGTTACAACCCTAACTCACATGTCTACAACTATCTAGTTTTCACATAAAGTCATTTATAATGTTATAAAGGTCAAAACTTGTCTCTAACATGAACATTTCTACCGAAGACAACAAAATTTGTGTTTGTAAATAATTCGACCTTTCATGATTTATGAAAGTAGGATTATAATAAACATAATAACTTAAAATTAGATATACTAATAACACACTATTCATATCACATAAGATAAGCATGGTTTAAATATAATTTATCATAATTATATTCGGATTGTCACAACTTCCCCCCTTTAGAAAATTGTGTCCCCGAAATTTAATATAAGGGTCACTTACCAAACAAATGGGGATACTGTTTCCTCATGATATCCTCCGTTTACCAAGTTGCTTCTTTAACTTCATGGCTCATCCACATAACCTTAATTAAGGCAATAACTTTATTTCTCAATATTTGGTCCTTACGATCAATAATTTCCATTGGTTCCTCAATGTACGACAAGTCTTCCTTCAGTTCAATTGGTTGAGTTTTCAACTGATGAGATGGATCCGCCAAATACTTACGAAGCATAGATACGTGAAAAACATCATGTAAACGGGATAAATCTGAAGGTAATGCTAATCTATAAGCCAGGGGCCCAATTCTTTCCAACACCTCATATGGTCCAATGTATCTTGGACTTAGTTTCCCCTTTTTCCCAAATCTCATAACGCCTTTCCACGGTGAAATACGCAGGAATACAAAATCTCCCTTCTGAAATTCCAATGGATACTTCCTCTTATCTGCATAAAATTTCTGCCTACTTTGTGCTATCTTTATCCGTTCCCAAATAATTTTGATCTTTTCAGTCGTCACATCTATTAATTCATGACCCAATATTTTCCTTTCACCCACTTCATCCCAACACAAAGGCGTTATACATCTCCTCCCATATAAAGATTCATAAGGATCCATACAAATAGTCGAATGATAACTATTATTATACGAAAATTCCATCAATGGAAAATGATCATCCCAACTACCTTTGAAGTTAAATACACAGGCTTGTAATATGTCTTCTAATATTTGAATCTTCCTTTTTGATTGCCCATCAGTTTGTGGATGAAACGCAGTGCTGAACTTCAAACGTGTGCCCATGGCATTATGGAGATGAGTCCAAAACTTAGAAGTGAACGTTGGATCTCTATCTGATACAATTGATACTGGTTCCCCATGTAAACGAATAATCTCATCAACGTACATACGTGCATACTTGTCAACAGTGTAGGTGGTCTTAACTGGAAAAAAATGAGCTGACTTCGTCAATCGGTTTACAATCACCCAAATAGAATCATGCCCCTTTGGTGATTAGGGTAATCCTGCAACAAAGTCCATCGTTATATGCTCCTGCTTCCATTCCGGAATAGGCAAAGACTGCAATAATCCTGCCGTCTTCTGATGCTCTGCTTTCACTTGCTGGCATACAAAACATTTAGCTACGAACTCTGTAATCTCACGTTTCATATTGTTCCACCAGTAATATTCTTTCAAATCTCTGTACATTTTGCTACCTCCCGGATGCATAGAGTAGATAGAACTATGTGCCTCTTCTAATATATCTTTCTTTTAGGGTGGATCATTCGGTACACAAATCCTATTTTTATAACACAGCGATTCATCATTCTTAATTTCAAAGTCACTCTCTTTAACATCCAGGACATCTTGTTTCTTCTTTTCAAGGAATGGATCACTGGTCTGCAAATTTCGTATGCGTTCGGCCAATAAAGGTCTCACTGTGACATGTGCTAATAATCCTCCGCTTTTTAAAAACATTAATTCAATCCCCATCGATGCCAAGTCAATAATATTTCCAACACGGGCACACTGTATGCAACCAAGAATCCCTGATGATTTTCGACTCAAAGCATCTGCTACTACATTAGCCTTCACAGGATGATGATGAATGGTACAGTCATAGTCTTTAATCGTCTCTATCCAATGCCTCTGTCTCAAATTCAATTCTTTTTGTGTAAACAAGTATTTCAAACTTCGATGATCCGTAAATATCTCATAAGTTTCTCCATACAAGTAATGTCGCCACAACTTTAAAGCAAAAACAATGTCCACTAGCTCCAAATCGTGTGTAGGGTAGTTTTGTTCATGCGTTTTTAATTGTCTGGAAGCATATGCTATTACCTTCCCATTCTGCATAAGAACACATCCTAAACCCTGAAATGAAGTGTTTGTATAGATCACAAAAGACTCATTCCCACATGGAATAGTAAGTATAGGGGAAAAAACCAACCGATTATTTAATTCTTTAAAACTCCTCTCACATTCTTCATCCCATACAAACTTCACTTCTTTACGAGTCAATTTTGTCAGTGGTAATGCTATTGCTGAAAATCCCTTAATGAATTTGCGATAGTAACCGGCCAATCCTAGGAAAATCCTAATTTCTGTCACATTATTAGGACTTTCCCATTCAACGATTGCTTCCACCTTCTTTGGATCAACATATATCCCATTTCTCGAGACAACGTGCCCTAAAAACATAATTTCATTCAACCAAAACTCACAGTTGCTAAGTTTAGCAAATAATTTCTTCTCTCTCAAAATCTAAAATGCAAGTCTCAAATGTTGCTCATGTTCCTCCATGCTACGCGAATAAATCAACACATCGTCTATGAATATAATCATGAATGAATCAATGAAAGGGTGGAATACCCGGTTCATCAAATCCATAAAAACTGCTGGAGCATTAGTTAATCCAAATGGCATCACCAAAAACTCATAGTGCCCATATCGAGTTCGAAAAGCTGTTTTGGAAATATCACCATCCTTCACTTTCAGTTGGTGGTAACCCGATCTCAAATCAATCTTCGAAAATACAGTGTCCCCTGTAATTGGTCAAACAAATCATCGATACGAGATAAAGGGTACTTATTTCTAATGGTCAGCTTATTCAACTACCGATAATCAATACATAATCGCATTGTCCCATCTTTCTTTTTCACAAATAACACTGGTGCTCCCCATGGCGAAACACTGGGCCGAATGAAACCTCTGATTATCAGATCTTGTAATTGAATTTTTAATTCTTTCAACTCCTCTGGTGCCATTCTATATAGAGCAAGAGAAATTGGACCAGTACCTAAAATTAATTCAATAGAAAACTTTACTTCCCTATCGGGTGGCAATCCTGGAAATTCCTCTGAGAAGAAATCAGAAAACTCTCTAACCACGGGTATATCTTGAATTTTAACTGTCTCTTTATTAGTATCAACAACATAAGCTAAACACCCTATACAACCTTTACTCAATAACTTTCTGCTCTTAATTGCTGAGATAAGACAATTAGGGAAAACATTCCTTTCTCCTATAATTTGGAACTCGGGTTCACCAGGCAAATAAAATGTAACTTCTTTGGGAAAGAAATCAATGGAAGCATGATATGATGATAACCAATCCATCCCCAATATGATATCAAAATCTCGAATGGCCAACGGTATCAAATCAATATAGAAATCTCATTCCCCCATTCGTAAGATACAATCTTTATAAACATGCTCAACCAGAATCACACTTTCCATTGGGGTAGAAATATATAAGGCACAAATGGGAAATGAATATGGTCTACCCAAATATGAAACAATATCTAATGCCACAAATGAATGCGTAGATCCAGGATCAATGAGTGCATATAAATCCTTGTTTGCAATAGAAAGTTTACCTGTAACCACTTCAGGTGTAGCATGGGCATCTTGCAGCGTCATCGCAAACACTCTTCCTCCTGCCTTCGATCCAGTTGTTTGTTATGTACCTCTCCCCTGGTGGCACTACCTGGAGAGGATCCTTTATGAGGCCCCACACTACTGACTAAAACCGCTCTTGATAACATCGAACAATTCTTTCTCAAATGGCCCTTCTGATGATAGTTGAAACATTCTATATTCAGTAGCTTTGGGAAATTTCTCTTTACATGACCCGATGTCCCACAAAAGAAACAAACATTCGGATATCCTTACGATGAAACTCTTGAACCTCTTCCACCACTTTCTTCACCCCTTTGAAAACTACTTCCCATGCCTCTACCATACTTGAATTTCTGCCCTCCAAGTCTCAAATATTCTATATCACTACCCTTTTGATAACTTGGATCGAATCTGCTTCTCTTTACACCTCGTTCTTGATTACCTCTAGCTTCATTCACGTCCCTTTCTACTAGCATGGCTTTGTTCACCAAGGCTGAATAGTTAAAAGTATCTAAAGCCGACAACCTAGATTTAATAACTAACTCAAGCCCATCGAGAAATCGGATACACATATCTTCCTCATTCCGTATAAACCTCGAAGCAAATCGAGATAATACTGTAAGTTTAGCTTCGTATTCTCTAACTGTCATACTCCCCTGATTCAGCATGAAATATTCATTCTCCTTTTATTTTCGATACATTAGGGAAAAATACTTATCATACAAAGCTTTGACAAAATCATCCCATGAGATCACATTCCCACCTTCTGGACTAATCAACAAATGTTTTGTGGCATCCCACCAATACTTAGCTTCTCCTTTCAGCATATACGTCGCCAAGGTCACTCGTTGATTTTTAGGCATCCTCATCACCCCAAAGATAAGTTCAATCTCTTTAACCAAGACTTCTGCCTCCGCGGGATTAACTGCTCCTTCGAACGATGGTGGGTTCATCTTAATAAATTTCTCATGTGAAGTACTTCTTTCTTCTTGGTGTATCACCTCCTCAGCCCTAGCTAAGGCTTGTGCCTCCAGTTGCTTGGTCTGTTGTTCTTCCATCTGAGCCATAAATCTAGCTTGCTTCTCTGCCATTAGCGTCATAGTACGTGCCATTTTTTTACATATATGTCAGTTGTTCTGGCTCGGGTTCCACATTTATCTGAACAGGTTGCTCAACCTCCGCTTCTGGTGGAATATTTGAAGCCTCATCTTCTATTCTCACATTTACATTCCCTCATTCCATTCTCTTATATCTGAAATGAATCAAAGATATAATAACGTGCAGATATACATATCTTTCCTAACATAATCGTTAGTATCAAATAAAATATATTTCTAACATTCACTACCAAATCTAGACTCTTCTCACTCCAGAACCTCTAAAAACCTAGGCTCTAATACCAAAAGTTGTTATACCCCAATCCAGTTACTTATAATTAAGTTTGAAAGTCAAAGTGAGTCAAACCATGATTAATTTAACCAAACCATACACAAGAGTTATAATTTCAGAGTCATCATTGTAAATCCATATAACTGAAAACCTTTTTACAACATCAGAGTAGTCACACTTATACAAACTTACTTGAAGGAAAATTTAACTTAATTACATCATTTACATTTAAACAAAATCTTTGTTTCTCTCATTCCTGGCTAACCCAACCCGACTTCCTAGATTTGGCAGCGACATCGCGTTTCCTGAAAAATGTGAACATAGGAACCATGAGCAAAATAGCCCAGTGAATGCATCACTACTATACTACTGCATAAATTTAAATGCAATAAATCATGTTCATATAATTATCTATTAACTTATCCGGCTCATTCATAACGAATGACCAACTTTTCTGAATCATGATTCACATATCCTGTCTAAATAAATAATTCTCCCCCATTCCTGGTCGAGGAGTAACCCCTTGTCATTAATAGACAAATCTCCCCCATTCCGGTTCAGGGAGTAACCTACCATTTAAGTAAACTGAAATGAACAGTTTCACATTCATAACATTATGATCATATTCGTAACAGTATACAAATACATCATTCCAGTGAGTACACTCACCTTGGTTGACAACTATGTATTCACGTTTCCTTCTGGTGGAGCTGAACTGGGTTGATTAGACCTTACACCTGCCAATCCAACTAAATCAGTACTGAACCTCAATCATAAATATTGTCCTAAAATAATTATGTAACTTTCCATGACTATACATCAACAATATAATTCCAATTAAGTCACATTCCATAAAACATAGGTAAAGGCAAAACGATGATATACATGTTGATAAAGTTGCGGACATTCAACGGTAGGAAATACCTTATAAGTAATTTATAATCAAAGTCAAGTAAACATGAAATTATACTTCTCAATGTATATACACATGAAACATGTACTCAGATGAAATACAAACATTCATTCAAGGGGTATCCAGTATGGCTTGAAATTATTGTCCTACATACTTAACCATCCTATATTCCTAAATTGTACAAATACAGGGGTCCAACCTTATCAATATGAAAACATATATGAATATACTTTCCAGTACAAGTGACGGTGTAATTTTTAAAGCTTCCTAGAGCAATTTATGACCATTTCTTTATAACACAAGAAATCTGCCCTACAAGCTCCTCTATTGTTCCTTAAACTTCCAAGAATTTTCATAATTTTTCTCCAGCATAACTTTCCATGATTTTCAACCCATTTCAGTACACATATTGAATAGTACAGAATCAAAGTTTCATAATTGTTTGACTTTATTTGCTATCTCAAAATCTTGACTAAACTCAAGGCATACCGAAATGAAGTATATAAACAGAAACTATGTAATAACTTGAAATGATTATTATGGCCTAACCACAAAGAGATAAATTCTAATTTTCGGATATGATATGAATATATGAGTCTAATTTCATTTCCAATTAGAATTTCTCAATTCCAGTAATCACACAAAGAGATATGCAGATTTGAATACAAGGGGTTTCAATATAAAGCAATATGACATATAAACACCACTTATCTCACATACGAACCAATACATGTTATCACAAAGGATGATGAGGTTTTTATCAATAATTCACGATTTATATACTTTGAAATAAGTATAATATAATATTACAACAATATTAACACAGAATTTTACCTTGGAAATACCTTAAGGACTTTGTTGGAAATTTTTCCTAGCTTTTTCTTGTAATCTTTCTTCCTTAACTTCTACTTTCTCTTTCCTTAAGCTTAAATCTCTCGAAAATGAACCTAGGGTTATATTTGCTGAACAAATAAGCTAAAGGGGGAGTTTTAAGTAGGCCAAGGCTGCCTCCCAAGCCATCCAATCAAATTAAAACATTTGGCTTAATAAAAGGCAATTTACCACTTAACGGGAATGGACAGCTTTGCCTTTTGTTCGTAAATTCGGTTTAACTCTTCACTCGGGCATCCATTTGATGATAGGTTTGTTGTTTTACAACCCTAACTCACATGTATACAACTATCTAGTTTTCACATCAAGTCATTTATAATGTTATAAATTTCAAAACTAGTCTCTAACAGGAACATTTCTACCGAAAATAACAAAATTTGTGTTTGTAAATAATTCGACCTTTCATGATTTATGAAAGTAGGATTATAATAAACATAATCACTTAACATTAGATATACTAATAGTACATTATTCATATCACATAAGATAAGCATGATTTAAATATAATTTATCATAATTATATTCGGGTTGTCACAATCAATGTCTTACTAATATATGTTTTCACGTGTAGGTAAAGATGGCTCAATTTTCATATTATTTGTTCATTATTATGTAATGTTTAAGTTTTAATCGTCAGTTCAAAGATACTTTGATGAAAATAATTCAATGTTCAGGGATGTATGATTTGAAAAAGGAAAGAGTTTTTATAAAACAAAAGAAAGAAAATTTTGGTGCAAATATAGTAGTTGATTTTCGCCAAAAGAATTGAGTAAAACAATCCAAAGGAATAAATTTTTTTTTATAAAAAATGCATTTTTTGAGGCGGCGAACTCATTTGAACAAAAATAGTAATTTGTTCGAATGAAAATCAAGTTTCATTTTAACGAGGTGAAGTCTCATTCGAATGAACTATTTAATTCATTCCAACGAGCTTCGAATCATATATCGGTGAAAATGTGTCTGCTGAACATAACCTTTTCATTTTAAGTTCGTTTGAAGTCTGTTCTAACGAATTTAGCCCGTCGTTTCAACTAAGTTCAACCTTGTTCCAACGAGAACGGGATCTCATTCTAATGATATTTCAATCTTGTTCCTACAAATAAAAAATCAATTTTCAAAATCCTTTAATGGAACAAATGCCTAGAGTATAAAAATCATCATAAAAACCACAAAGTCCATATATCTCCACAAAGTGTTTGTGATGATTCCAGTGGCATGAAATTCAAAAATGATGCTCAGTCATCAATAAGTCTTTGAACGATCATGGAGGCAATGCAGATAAAGGGTTTGGTTTGTAACGGGATACGCCAAAATAATGAAGCTATGAGCAAGTATAAATTATTTTTCTTACAAATCTCACCCTTTGGTTATTCCAGAATAAAACAAAAATCAAAACCCAAATTAAAATAAAATCCCTAAGAAAATGTATCCTAATGTCCTCTCACGCCCAAAATGAAATTCTTCATCTTATATAGTTCAAGAGATCTTCATCATCGCAGAAGATACCTACACACATGAAACAAAAGAATATCGTGACATGTACGAGTTTTAAAGAAAAATAAATCCCCCCCTAAATTTGTTTCCCCCCTGTTTATCCGTAATAGACAAAAGGGTAAGAAACTAAGCATGAACAATAAGCATCGCCTGAATCCAAAAGAAATAATATCACAAAGATAATCAATTGAGCACATGCAATGATATTTCTTAAAGGCTTTCAAAACAACTATTTTTTTTAAAAATTTCAATTTCTTCAAGTAAAAAGATATATTAAAGAACGTATATATGTATAAAAATATATAACATCATGGAATAGTACTAAAATATTCGAATCATGAAGAGGAATATAATTGTGTGAATATTTTCCATTGGCAAATAAATATAGTCACTCATAGCATAGGCATATAAAGTTAATCAGATACTTCTAAATAAAGAATACAATTTCAACCTTAGGTCTAAAAATGTTGAACTTAAATGAAATTGACTCCACTTAGGCAACATGCCATGAATTTAAATGCTTCTCAAATAAATAATCCCAAACTATTTCATGCTTTTTAAGAGAGTTCGTTGTGCAAAACCATTTATCTGTTACTTTATAATACCCTCAAAATCTCACATTTATAGGAATTCACTCTCAATATTTTGAAAATATAATAATACTCAAATGTAACGAAGCATCATTGAAATGAAATGGCATTGGTACTTCTTTTTTATGTGCGTTAATATTTTAGGCTCTTTTTTGCAAATGGTAGATTTTAAATCAAAAAGAATTTTTCTTTTTCGTAGCACCTTTCCATTACTTAATACATAACAATTTTTTTTAGAAACAAAATCTGGACAATGATTCTTACAAGCGCAACTTATATCCAGTAAATTCAGTTCAATATTAAGCACAAGTGAGATGAGAACACCGTATTCGACATATGATAAGCAAGTACAATAATAAAAAAGTTCTTGTATGTGTGAAATAAAGGTGATAAAGAGTCTAACATGAAGATATTAGTCATCAATGAACGAAATGTTATCCACGCATTATTAAGCACACTAATGAAATGAAGACATATATCAAAATGCCATAAAAAAGTCACATAAATGGATGGAATGTAGGGATGATCCGAATATCTTAAATGTACATCCATATATGGTTAAAAAAATATACAAAAATATTTGTGTCTTTTTTTAAAATTTTATCAAAAATAAAATCTCTTTGGAATTTTTAAGCCTTTTTCTTAAAAATCGAAAATCTTGTTGGATTTTTCCAAGATAAAAGCATTGAATACATAGAATTACAATATAATAATATGAATAAAAGGTATGAACATGACAATCACATATACTAGATAAAGTTCCCAAACTTAAACATTGGTCCGGGAGGTGTTCTCAACGGGAATAGGCATCCTTTGAAACTCCTCCATCAAGCTTTTTGAAGTTTTCACCAAAAACTCTACTTACTCTCTAAGACTCTCAAAATCTCTATAATTGCATGAGAGAATGAATAGGAATATGTGTGGGGGATCATACAGGAACATGCGTGTGAACTCGTGTGGGAGCATATCGAGGAACAAGTGTGTGAGAAACTCTCCCAAGCATAAAATAAAACTCCCTAAGGTGACCTCTTTATTTTCATTGGGAACAAACATAAACCGACTTCGGTCTACCTTGTCCAAAATGCCTAGGAAGTTCCCTCCTTAGTGGGTTTAGTCTCATAGGTGGGTTAGGATGAGGGACATGGGGATCTGACTCGAGTGCAGCATTGGAAGTGGATGCACCGTCACAACCTAATACTTGTCTCTCTTTAAAACCTAGCTCGGGACCGAGGAACATCTTCTGAACCTTTTTAGGCATGTCCTCTTAAGTGACATTGACCTCCTGGACACGTTCGAGATTTTTTTGAGCTGGGATACACGAGTTTCAAGTTTCTCACGAGTCTCCAATGAAGCTTCAAGATCTCTCGTAATACTAGCCACAATGTTGGTCAAATCAATCTTCTCTTTACTAACCACGATCAATTGCTTACATAAAGAAATATTCAACTTCTAGAGTTGACTTACTGATGCATCGCACTCTCTCAAAGATATTTTCACTTCTTCTAAATCAAACACCACTTTATCCTTCAAATAAAATATCCTCATCACTCTCACTCTCTCCATAATGGTTTAATAAAGTGTCGAGGCTATCATGATTAGAAATGTCCTCACTGGAATGGGACGAACAATAATTACTAACGTGCCTAGCCAAAGTTAGTTTCAAGCGGTGATTCATCCCTAAAATTTATCGACTCGACATCACTATTATCAAGAGTGGTTTGTATGCAACTTTGTCTTTGCCCTATCTTTTTAGCCTAGTGGCACATTCTTGGGTTTTATTTCCCCTCACACTCATAACATCTCACATCATCTTTTTCACAAATGTTCTTGTCCTCATTGCCATTTTTATTTTCCTCAAAACTTTTGTTTTCTTTGTCAAATTTTAGAAATTTATTGATTTTTTTTTCAAATAAGTCAAGATCACCGAGTTCAAAATCAAACTCCGACTCAAAATCCCAAACTTTCTCCTTTTTATTTTAGACTATGCCTTCAAAAAAATCCCTATTTCCTTAGGCTTAACAATTTTGGGAAACATATCGATTTCATAAGTTTGAAGGTATCCTATGAGTTCTTCTAACCTAAGAGTATCTAAAATTTCCAAAGAATTTAGGACAATGACTTTAGAGATAAAACGGGACGATAGGAATCTCAAAATATTTTTCACGACTCTCATCTTAGGAATTCTCTAACCCAAATTAAAACTAAAGTTAACTATATTAGATAAACATACATAAAACTCATCAAAGGTCTCAGTCTCTAGCGTAGTAATAGTCTCAAACTATGTGGTGAGATTTTAAAGCTTAGAAGTTTTCACAACATTGGTACCCCCGTGAATGAGTAGAAGAGTATCCCATGCTTCGTAAGACATGGTTCACTTCATGATGCGACATAACTCATCAGGGGTGATGGCACCAGAAATTGCATTTAAACTGCATGAATTAAAATTTCTCCATTTATATTCATCAATTGTCCAAGTCATGACGGGTTAAGGACTTATGAAATCTCCATCGGTCATAGTGGGTGGTGTCCATCCACTTTTACACACAAGCCAAGCCCTTTTGCCAATAGATTTCAAAGCAAAATCATTCTAAATTTATTATATTCATAATTTATCCCATCGAAAATAGGAACCCTATTATACAAATTATCCAAATAAACCCAATTTAAATATCACATAATAAATTAGTGTAACCTTCTCTGATACAAATTTGAAAATGAAGGGGCTATATAGAATTATTTGTATCCTAGGATACACACATGAAGATACAATTTTAACCAAATTTTATCTTGATTAATAATTAGGTGTGCATGAAAAATAAAGTCCAAATTAAATTATATCCAAATGCACAATCATAGCAAACACACAGAAGAATAATATGAGAAGGAATCCCTTTTTTAACAAAACCACGATTTTAGCACTGTTAAAGAGTTTCACAGACGAAATTACTTAAAGACTACGTAGAGCTCCACTAAGTATAATGAACATGTCTTCAAATCTTCAGCAGATATGGCACAGTCCTGCAATATCTATAGGAAGCAACTCTTCCCTCGGTATCCACTGATCAGCCTCCGGATTATGGAGTCCTTTCTTCTTTACAAGTAAAGTCACAACTCCACAATCAGCCATAAAAATTGATGTTGTGTATGGAAATAGGATTTGATAAAACTCAACAAATCATATTAAGGGATGTATGATCTGAAAAGGAAAAATATTTTTATGAAACAAAAGAAAGAAAACTTTTAGTGCAAATATAGCAGTTGATTTTCGCTGAACGATCCAAAATAATCCCTTCTATAAGGAAACACGTTTATCAAGGTAGCAAACTCGTTTAAACAAAAATATGACTTCGTTCGAACGAAAACCCATTCCAATGAGAGTGTGTTTGCTGAATATAAACCTTTCATTTGAAATACATTCTAACGAATCAGACAGTCGTTCCAATGAAGTTCAACCTCATTTGAATGAGAACATGATCTCTATCTAACAAGATTTCAGTCTCGTACCAACGAACAAAAAAATATTAGTTTTCAAAATCTCTTTATGAAAAAAATTCATCAAGCATAAAAATCATCCCATAATATAACTGAACGAGAAATATTAAAATCGCAAAATCCATATACCTCGGAGGCAAATGATCGTGGAGGCAAATGTGGATGTAATGTTCAGTTTGTAACTTCAATTTGTAACGGGATTCACCAAAATAATTAAGCTATGAGCAATTAATAATTCTTCCTCTTACACACTTAGTACAAGTAAATTCTTTAAATTTTTAAGCATGTTAAATAAATAATTTTGTCAAAATTTTTCATTAATACTTAAATATCTTTTTACACAAATGGATAAATAAAAGGGAAGGAAAGACGGTGAAACCATGTGATTGAGTTAGTTATTGTGTTTTTTAGGTATCTTATAAACTGTTTTTAGATGGAATTGATATCATTTTTTTATGTATTTGGTTATTTGTTATTAACTTGATTGGATTATTCATTGGGTAAATTATGCTAACTTATTGCGAACTATACTTATTTTTAGGGCTAATTCTAGGTGTTAATTACGGTCGTTAAACTAGAAGTGGTAATTAGGTGGTTTATTATGGGTGGTAATCAGGGATGTCTAGGTGTTTAATTATTATTTTTCATTTCTTTGTTGTTGTAACTTGTAAGTTCCTATTTTTGTGGATGGAATTATGTAGTCATATGAGCATTTTGTAACTTATATCAAGATACTCAAGGTTTAGGATAATTGCATTTTCAATAACATAAGCAGCGTGACGATCAAAAAATGGAAAATTTCACTTTTAAAGTGTTAGATTTCATTTTTAGGCACATAAACAACAGGACTAGTGCATTTACAGTTTATGTATCTTGTTAACACTTCCTTCAGATAGAAATAGAAACAATGTGGCTTGTATAACTTCTAAAAAATCATATCTTCTACTTCAACTTTCTCTAGTTTTGAAACTCCAACTCTGCGTGATTGACCCTCCCGATTGGTCCAAGAATAATTTTTCTTGCTTTTAGATAGATTAGTAGTCAACCCACTAGAAAAAAAAATGCAAACACCGTGATTTTGAAATTTATATATTACTGGTTTGGGCTTAAGGTAAAGAACAAAACTTTTATTTTAATTTTGAATCTTAACCCCAGTTAGGGGCATTCATAATAACTCTTCCCTCGATTTGAATATGTCCATGATTATAAGGAAAAAATTTCAATTGAGTCAATTTATATGTATATTCATTAGGACAAAATTTGTTTGATTGGTTAGGATTTGAATAAGTTTGTCCTTCAAGTCTATAATATTTGATTTGAAGATCGTAGCGGCCAAGTAAAGTGATGATCACAACATTACAAGTTTTATGTCGAGTTTCATTTTCAATGTTCATGTGATCTCAAGTGGTATGAATGCATATTATGTTTGATCCCTAGATACACGATTTGGGTGTTGTGTTTTCAAAATGTTTTTTGAGGCATTTTTCATAAAGATATTTTTAAAGAAATCTTTTTTGTTTAAAGTTGTTCAAGCGAGTGTTTCCGATCATTCAAACGAGTTTGCATTATTTGTTCGAACAAGTTCCATTTTATTTCAAATGAGAAGTTAATTTTTGTTCAAACGAGAAGTTCCTATTGAGCAGATAATTGTCAATCAAATCTCATTCGCAGTTTGTTCAAATAAGTTTAACAGGTTCGTTCAAATGACATTAATTATGGTTAAACGAGAATGCTTAGTTTATTCGAATGACCCTAGTGAATGTTCGAACAAGTTTTCTCGACTTTTGTGCAGCCTTCTTTGTCGTGTTTCCTATAAATACTAGGGTGGTCAAAGAGTTATAGGAGAGAGGTTTTGTGAAAATGAATTTTAGAAATAAATCTAAAGCCTCCAAAACCCTAGTTTACATCCAAAGCTTGAAATCCAAGATTCTATATATATATATATATATATATATATATATATATATATATATAAATATGTTTATTTGATATCTCATGTGTCTTAAACTAAGATTGTTTACTCTATCTTGAGTATTGTTTCGAGCAGTGAATTTTGTGTTTACGATATGACACGATGGATTCCATGTTGTATGGAGGCGACTATAACTATCTATTGAAATGGTAAGATCAGTGGATACCAAGATGTGAGAAGCGCTTGCATTGTGATTACTATTGGAAGGCGAACAACAAATACTATGCATAATATTCAAGGACAAAAAAGAGCATCAAGATTTGAAAGAGTCGAGTCGATTGAGTAAGTCTGATTTGTCCTTGTAGCAATTAAGTCTGATTTGTCCTTGTAGAAATACATATATCATAGTGATTTTCATGGATGGTTAGTCCAATGTTTTTCCTGTTATGGGTTTTGTTCATACATCGTCATGTTATGGTTTGCTTTATTTTATTCTTAATATATCACCTAGATGTACGCTTAGGTCAAGATAAAATTGGTCAATTGTTTACCCAACATATTTACTTTAATTGGTGCAAAGTTTAAAACTGGTTTAATTATTTTGAAAAATTAAAAATTCGTGTTTATTTTTCTATCTATTAGTAAACCGAATGGACCCTTACTTTCTTAAACTGTTATCAGAGCAGGTTTAACTAAGTTATTGTGTTGATCTTTGTTTAGTATTATTCTAGTATCATTTATTTGTTTCTCGCAATGGGTCATCATAGTGATAAGTAATCCAATGTTTTTAGTGATGATGATGATTTCGATATTTGAGAGGATTTTAATGAGCTTCATTACCGGGAAAAAAATTTAAATCGCTTACATTTGAAGTTTAAAAATGATTTAAATTCCTTAAAAAATAAAATTTGTTCTTAAAAGATGAAACTATTTTTTGCGAACAATTTAAAGTCAAATATATGTTCTTTGTGAGAAGATCGAGGAAATGAAATATGATTTTCAAATCGTTGAAATATCTAAGAAAGTGAGTGGGGTTAGAGTCCGTGTTTTAGAGAGTGAGTTAGAGGACACTAAGAATTTTGAGGCTAGGGTGAAATAACGAGCGGGAGTTTATAACGATAAATTGGTGGATGACTTAAGGGCAGATGAGAATATCTTAGGGAAAAGTTCACTTGTATTGAGGGGAAGCTTGATAACCTTCTAGGAATTGTTGAAAATATGAAGAAGGAGTCCCTAAAAGATTAACAATCTAAGTTTTTTCTTGAATAAAAGATTTTAAAATTGGAAAATGAATTATGAAACTCATGTCGCATTGGTATTGGCTTCGATAATTCAAATGACTATGCTCTTAAACCTAAGACTATGTATTTGAGAGTATCCACCAATGCCAAGAACATTAGAAAATGTCAACCCAGGGGTAAAATTCCCCGTGTTTACACATGTTCGCATTGTGGTAGAGATGTCACTTTAGTGAGTTTTGTTATGATCTTTGAAAAGGTCCTAGAAAATCTAGATCTAGTGTTACCATGGTTCCTAAAACTCGAGGAGTGGAGTATTCATCTAATTGGGTTAGGAAATCAGTTTGGAGGCGCTAAATATTAGACTGGTTGATTCTCTCATGCTTGTACACTATTATTCTCATACTATATCTTATAGTTGATTGTGTTTGCATGATTTTCATACACTAATTTTTCTTCTTCATGATATATGCTTTGACTAGTCGTATGATATTTGTGTCTTTTGAATTTTGATTTTTCATTTGTTGAGTCTTTATGAGAAAATATAAAAAGATTGTGTTTATATTTTGAGTCATTTTTTGAAAATTATTTAAAAAATAAACAATATTTTTGTTTCATTTTATGTAGTTTGATTTTACACATTTTTTTTAGCATGTCGGTATGTTTGAATCCCATTCGTTCCATGATTTCCATGTGGCTAGGTCATTAGAGTATGGTTTACAATGCTTAGGATTATTTCTCAATAATGCTTACTTGGAGTTGTTTGAATTTGATTTGCTTAATGGATTTATTTTATATTTGCCTCTAAACACACTTGTACGATCTTTTTTAGATTATAACTCCATGTGTTGTATGAGCTAAGTGAGATCTTCTCCTATCAATTTTGTCATATTCATATCTACATGATTGGGATATTTGTGCATGTAATAACCATTGCCTGTGAGTTTGTCTTTGTATGAAAAAAGGAGGGTGCAATGGAAAAGGGCTACAAAAGGGAGTAAATAACCTTTATGTGAAATACCACCATTAGTAAGATCCTAAAAGAATAGAGAGGCAAAAGAAAAGAAAATATTTCCAAGGCCATGTTTAGAAATTGATTCTTCAAAGTGAGATATCTTTAAAAAGTAAAAGAGTCAGAAAAATGATATACGTTTATTTTGAAGGTGCTATAAGTTAAAGGTCAATGGATTTGCACAATGAGTCCTAGTTAATTTTGATATTTTACGTTATTAATTTGAGAGTAATCGATATTTTCTAGCCTAGTGTGAATTGTGTATGTTTGTCCATTATGAGTTCACATTATTTGTCACTTAAGGCTAAATCAAAGTTTGATAAATTAACACACTCAAATAGAACTACATGGACTATCTTGAGTGGTGGAAAAATATTTCTTTTATTTTTTACTTCACTTCCCTTCACTATATACCACAGTTTGTTTAGATGACATATGAATGTGGAATGTTTATGTTTTTGTGTCTTTTGTGGTGTTTATACCTAACTATAATTGTGCATTATTAGTATCTTTACGCGCGCGCGTGCGCACGTACACACTTGTGTGTGTGTGTGTGTGTGTGTGTGTGTGTGTGTGTGTGTGTGTGTGTGTGTATATAATGATTATATTGAGATATTTTGTTACCTGTTTACATTGGTATAAAACATTTTCATTATTTACATTATGTGTTCTTGTATTGCCGAGTTTGTTTGTCATTGTGTTTCACTTGATATTGATTATTTTTCTTATGTTCACATGTGTTACATTTAGGGGATAAGTTGTTTATATTATGCCCTTAACCTTTGTCTATTCCTAAACGAAAAGGGGGGGAAATATTACTTAAGTTTGGGAAGACTAACTTAAGGGGATGCATACTCTAAGGGAGATATGTGTAACAAAAGGGGAGGATTTTTTTCCTTTGCCGGATGAATTCATTCCTATGCAGTTTACAAATTGTTACATTTTCTTTGGATTTGATAGTTGTGTTAAGTGCACAGATTTAGCAATGATGTGAAAAAGTTTCACAAGAGCAAAAGCTACTAGAGAGTTTTTGAACGTTTTTCTATTTAGGGCTAGGTTTGAGTCTTAAAGAGATGGATGGACCATTAGGTTTTTTTTTTCTTTTATCTCATAAGAGACAAAGTGGGATATTTGTAAGGAAAAAATTTCAATCAAGTCAATTTGTATGTGTATTAGTTTTATTCTGTTTGGATAAAAATTGTTTGAATCATAGGTTAGGACTTGCATCAGTTTGTCCTTCAAGCCTATGATGCTTGATAAAAGACCATAATGATCAAGTAAATCGACTATCACACCATTCCGACATTTGTCTTCAACATCCTCTCACAAGATACGAATGCATATTATGTTTGATCCCTTAATACATGTTTTAGTTGTTATGTTTCAAAAATGTTTTTCTTAGGTATTTTTTGTAAAAATTATATTTTTAAAGTCATTTGAACGAGTATTTCAGGTTATTTGAATAAGTTCCAGTATGTTTCAAATGAGACTTGGGTTCTCATTTAAACGGACATCAATTGAGAAATTCCTATTAGGTAGAGAATTTTCGTTAAAAGCTCATTCGAAGTTTGTTTAAATGACTTTAGCACATTTGTTTGAATGAGATTAATTTTTTCAAACAAGAATGCTCAGTTACTTTGAATGACCCTTGTGATTTCATTCAAAAAGTTTTCTCGAATTTTATGTCGCCTCATTTTTTGTGTTTTCTATAAATACTAGGGTTGGTAAATAGTTTTAGGAGAGAGGTTATAAGAAAATGAATTTGATAAACAAATCTAAAGTTTTCCAAATCTTAGCTTACCCCAAATTTTAAGATCCAATATTTTACATACATATTTCTATTTGAGATCTCATGTGTTTTGTACCAAGGCTATTTACTCTATCTTGAGTATTGCTTCAAGCGGTGGATTCCATTTTTGTTGTATAACGTGGTGGATTCCGTGTTATTTAAAGATGGATGGAACAAGTTACCCCAATGGTAAGATCGGTGGACATCGAAACATAAGAAGTACTTGCGTTGTTATTAGTGTTAGAAGGCATTCAACAAAGACTATAAAGAAGTTTCAATGATCAAATAAAGCCTCCGAGCTTGAAAAGGTCTAATTGAGTAAGTCTAATTTGTCTTTGTAGAGATACCTATATCATAATGATTTATGTGGTAGGTCGTCTGAGGTTTTTCTCATTGTGGATTTTCCTTCTACATCATTATGTTGTGATTTGATTTATTTTATTCTTGCTACATCGCCTAAATACATGCTTAGGTCAACATAAAATTTTCAAACTATTTACAAAACACATTTGTTTTAATGGGTGCAAAGTTTAAGATTGGTTTAATTAATTTAAAATTAAAAATTGGTGTTCTTTTGGCTATCCAATAATAAACCATACGGGCACTTAATTTATCAATGATGTTTGAATGATGCAAAATTTCTCCAATGGCAACTTACCTCTTTTATTTTCTCATTTTTCTTCTTTGCATTTGTGTTTTGTTGTGTTGAATTCACTTAGGGCTTGAAAATGGAGTTTCTGGTTGTACTTATAATGTTTACAACATCAGTTTGTGTTATGGAGGTAAAGAATGACCTAGATTGGTGATAAATCTTTGTAGGATGGTCATACAACCATTTTGCCGATATAGTTACTAACTAGGAACTTTTGTCAAGTTTATTGATGGGGCTTGACGGTTGGGGTCAATTACACAAACTAAAGAACTTCATGGTTAACATGGCAAAAATTAAAGAAACTGGTCTTACATGGAAAACCCCACTAAACCTCATAATGAAATTCGTAATTATTATAATTTGTCAAAATTATCTATTTTGGAAAAAATATTAATAATTTGGTTCAAAATCTGTGAACTTGTAAGAGTATGTGTTAATTGAATCAAAGTATATGTAAATTAGTAAAAATATTTATTAATTTATATGTATATTGGTCGAAAATAACCTAAGGGTTATATTAAAAGAATAAATGGGGACTTCCTCGTTAGATATAATTCTTGAGTGGCCTCGTTATCTAAAGCCCATTCATTATCCACCAACATCACTTGAAAGGCAAAATATCTTTTTAAGACCATCTTTAAAGCATTGTAAAAAATAGCATAATGCTTTTTCTAGGATGATTTGGTAGAAATGACATTCTAAACATATAGAGATATAACATTTCATAATAAAGTGGCAAATATGATGTTATTTTACTCATAGATTTGCTACTACATGTGTGGAAAACTCGAGACACACACAATAAACTGTCATGAAAACCAAATGCGCAGGAGTTGAAGGGGCACGAGAAATGACATTTTCAACCTTATTATTCTCAACACCTATCACTCTTATCACCACAAATAAAATATTAAACTATTTATTTGGCACATTATGTAATGGGTGATTTCAAATTTACATTATTATAAAAGGGCATTCTCCCCAGATATTACAACAATGTTCATGAAGACTTTTGGCAAATGAATGGGTAATTAATTAGAGAATCCAAAAATTCCATATTTATAAAGAAATGTGCTCAGAATACGTGAGATGTGCCAATTTATGGAGTCATATCATAGTTCAATTGAATACGACTTCAAATTTCTATTTAAATGAGGAGGATAATACCACTCTACCCTCAGCGCTGGCATTAGATCCAAATTCAACTCGCCCGCTAAATCTAGTTAAACGTAGCTACTTGTTTGGAAAAAAAAGTGGACCATTTAGGTTATATGTAACCAACGAGGTAGAAATTTATTTCGTATAAATGTCTAATGATGGTGTAATTTCATCGAAGGATTTTGCCATGTATAATGTCCTAAAAAAATGTTTGACGGCCTGTGAACATTTAAATTATTATTAGACCCTGACATACTAAAAATACATGCCAAAACCATAGATCATGGTCAATAATAACCTCCTGTATTATCGTAGCCATTTGTGGTGACCTCATGTTGTTTTCTACCCTGACACCAGACAATTTTTCCACTCACAATGCATACAATCGTGGCTCATGTCTAAAATAAATAAAATAGGAGTCTAAATATTTAGGTATCATTCTAAGCATGACTGGACATAAAACGAATGTATAATTTAAATAATTGAAGATAAAAGAGTGAATCACAATAACCACAATACTCTGATACTAAATCCATCATAAAGTAAAAAAACTTCGCATACTATAATTATTATAATACGTTCCAATATTCAATAAATAGTATCTGACTAAATATAAAATTCGATATAAGTAATAAAAAAGAATATAGAGCATGATCACGTAGTCTCGACAACTACATCCTATAAGATCAGAAGTGAAGAGGAGATGAAGATTGGATGAGGTGTGTGGCGGCACTGGTGGCCTATGTCGTGAAAAATGTTAATAAAAGAAGTTTAACAGAAAGTCTAAGTGGTATAACAATATAATTGATTTTGAGTTACAATATAACTATACACCTTCTTTCAGTATTTTCGTTTCTTTTAAGTTAACCCAAACCAAACGAACCCTAAATATCACATTCGCCAACTCCCAAGCCCATATATTCCCTATTATTTAAATCTTAATCATCGCTATAGACTTTTATGTACTAGTTATATTGTTATTCATTTATACATCATTATTACATAATGCCACAGGGGAAAGTAGTCTCTACATCTATGCCCACACAATACAAGTACGATCCAATATAGGTACGTCGTAAAAGATCCCAGTCACAAGCCCTCACATAACGAAGGCTTATCCTACCGCTTTCGAGGATCGCTCATGCACACTAGGAGTCATAGGCTATCACATACTTATGACCGCATAATCATCAACTAGGTATAATTACTATGCCTTCACACCAGTCGTATAACCCCATACCTAAAGTTATATGAAAGGATTAGACTGCGAAGATTACGCAGATACATCAGGAATATCATTACATAGTGTCCGGGGTAATTATAACTAAGTCAAGCCCGGCATTAAGGTACTGGTCTCTATCGCTCGCACCCCATAAGGATATCCCCTCTAATACGTATCTCATGAGTACACAAGCCTGTATATTGCAAATAATATGCAAATAAGTAATCCTAATCAATCAAGGGTTACTAGTCTTAATTCTCGCTTTAACTCCTAGATTAACATCTTTAAATTAAGAATTATTACTACAAATTAAATGCGTTCGATCTCCTCATTCGAACGAGAATTCATAGGTCATTCAAATGAGTTCCCAATGTCTTCTAATGAGAACCTAATTGTTGTTCAAATAAACTCTCCTTTTCATTCGAACGAAAGCCCCTTTATTTGATTAAGGCTACAATCTCATTCAAATGAGATTAGGCCAGAATCGTCATCTTTCCAGCAAAAATTATCCATTATTGACCCTAAAACTCCATTCTAAACCTGGAAACGTCCCCAAACTTCAAATTCTAGATGCATAATTGTTCCAACAACAACCTTAACCAATTTCCAATGGATTTAGATTAATCTTACACTAATTTTAGATACGAATCCCAATTCTCATCCTAAGAACCCTAACATAGAATTATATCCCAATTTCACCAAAATACGAATTATCCCGCGAAATTAACAAGGGGTTTTTAATACTCTAACATGTATTTGTATATACGAATTTTACTCTAATTTATGATAAACCAAGTCAATTTCATATTACTCTAAGAGCATATATTGCAACCTATTACCGAGTTAACATAATTTTAGCAATTATTAATTAAATTGTCCAATTCAAATTATACTAGTTTTAAGTTAAGAATCCAATGAGAAACCATACTATAATACAACCTCAATTATAAGATTATACTGAATAAACTTACCTCTAATTCAAGTAGGTGAATTCCCAAGTCAAAAGCCTAAAATCCTCTTCTCCTTCCCTCAGCTTTTTCTCCTTAGCTCTAAGGCCTTTCTCCAAAGTGTAGAAAGTGATTTAGTTCAACCTTAATACCTATTTTATATTGTTAATCACGAAATTAGGGTTAGACCCCACATGGTCCATGACCCATTAAGCCCAAAACCATCTCCAAATATCATAAAGTCTAGCCTAAG
This sequence comes from Sambucus nigra, assembly GCA_949130495.1. Classification (NCBI taxonomy): domain Eukaryota; kingdom Viridiplantae; phylum Streptophyta; class Magnoliopsida; order Dipsacales; family Adoxaceae; genus Sambucus; species Sambucus nigra. Next base: position 713,692,810 of record OX422210.1, read on the forward strand.
TCATGTACTAACTTATGGGTCATAAAATCCAACCTTTTTCAGGTGTGATCTGACATTCTACATGTCCCTAAAGTCACTTGAATTAACTAACCAGCATAATTATTTTCATTCATTCAATAATATTATTCTATTACCTCATTTTAAATTCAATTCAATTTTAATTAATAATATAATTTTAGTGATATCATCAGTGTAGATAAATACACACAAATATACACAAAATAGGTTTTTTTCATTTACTCTAAATTAACGGGGTATTAAAACAATATATATTACCTAACATGCCCAATACACCCCGCTACTCTTATTTTGTAAGCAACCATTGGGTATCCCAAGCCATAAACATCCTTAAGTGCTTAGTGTAAGGGTCTAGTATACTCGTTTCTCCGTTGTTTATTAGATTGTCTTATTTCAGTTACAAAAAAAAACTTATGTCATGTCTAAGAGGTTTTTATCTCTAGAAAGCTTCATAAACGTCCAAGACTTTAAAGTCGTCTCACTCATTCTCATTATCACAATAATCGCATGTTTTAGGATAAAGGTAAAGGGAGCTGGAAAATATAGCTTTTGTTGTCTATAAAATGAAATGAAATATCCTTTTTAAAACCTTAAAAGTATGTTTGTATTTGTCATCACCAAATGCCATTGTTGATACCAAATTTAATCTGCTGACATGGACCAATCATATGAAGACACGTGGCTATCTACATGGCAACAACAAACACTTTCGAGGAACAAGACTACAACGAGGAAGATTAGTTCCCCAAGGAACACTGCTTACCCGAGGAACTCACACGCTCTGAGGAATGATGCCTCTCCGAGGAACTCTTGAGTACCGAGAAGCTTAGGCGGTCCGAGCAACTCAGGCAGTCCGAGCTGCATCTCGAACAAAGCATTAATAGCTGGATAACCAACAGTTCAACTGATTCATTAAATGCTTATCATTCAGACGCACACTCAAAAAGGGCATTAAATGTATTACCCTTTCATATGTATATCATTTAATGTATTACCCTTTCACATTACAGCCTCAGGGCTATAAATATATTGTACAATCCTCATTGTAGGGGGACCGAATCTAGAACAGAATTTCTTGTAATCGAGAATTCCCAAACACTCAGCAATAAAATAACAGTGGATGTAGGCCATTCTTATAAGGCTGAACCACTTTAAAATCTTTTGTCTCATTTATTTATCTGTGATTGAATTGTTAGAGTGATCTAATTTTTTACATCAACAGCCATAATATTTTTTACTATAAAAATCTATTTTGAAATAAACATTTGTGTGAAAATCGCCAAGTACTTGTTGCAATGAGGCACTCCTTTCTTGGTTGTAACTAAGTTAGAGATTATGTTGGTAAAACTCTACCTCTTGCATTGTCCTATGTTAGATGATGGTTCATGAAAGTGAAGTATTAATTTTTGTCCAAGAATGTGGATTTTTTTGTTGCACCCAATGACATTATCTCGAAGAAAATCCTTAACCATTGCTACGATTCAACGAAATGCCTAGATTCTCAAAAATTTTGGGCGTTTGATGAGATCTTCTTAGAGATTTTGTACAAAAGGTCACTTTAGGATAATTGGAATTTGTTTCTCACTTACTATCTTACATAAGGGGTGTTTTAATCCTCTCTTGGTTTAGTGATAAACCATTTAATTTATTTCCATCTAGAAAAATAATTATTTCTTATTATTTTCATTAACTTCAACTCTTCATCATTTCAAGAGAAATACTTTCTAGAGAGGGAGAAACTTGTGTTCTTAAGTGTGTTCATCTTTTCCAAACCCAAAGATAATCTTAAGACATTTTAGAAAAAGAGAGACAAAAAATATAAACCTTTTCATCTATTTCCTCTTCTCACTTTTCCATTTGATCACCTCCTTGTTTAGGTTGATAAATAAAAAATAGTAAGAATATTTATATGAGACTACAGACATTTTTATCACCTAAATCTTTAGACCATTTAGGATTTGTATTCCTATGTGTGATTTGTGGTCGTGTGATTCATATTTCAAATTCCATTAGGCTTGGAGTCAAAAGATCCTCCATCTATAAAGAATAAACTTTTGAGTTCATTCAAAAGCAACAATGTTGATCGTTCAATCAAGACATTAAATATGTTGAGACCCCTTTTATATGTTTTTACCATTTTTTAGATAATTGCTTTGTACCAAGGTTTTACCATTAGTGGATTTTTTTATCGTAAATCTCGTATTATGTGGTGATTTACTTTTCTACATAATTTATTACTCATATACTTAAAAGATTCAAATATGAAGTTCATAATAAATCATTGGTAAACCTTGTTATACGTGGTAAAATTCTACTGGTTATGATTCAATACAAATTAATCGAAAAAGATGTACGTGGTTCTGCAGTGTGCATATATCCATGGGAGGTTTTTCCTTTTTATTAGTAGAGACTCGATGCTCGTGGTTACATTCCCCTTTTCCCTGGGGGCCAGGTTTACATTTATCAAAAAAGATAATTGAGTTTTATGGAAATCAATCACTACCGTAGTTATCCCCAGCTTGATCGTCCATATCTTCTCCCTTAATTCTCTTAGGTTGATTAGCTCTAACAGACCTTATTTTCATAGATGAAAAATGTTGATAAAATCAATTATCAACTTGCCATCCTCTAACGTGTAGTTGGATTATTTCCCTCACACTTGTCACATACACCATTAGGATTTTCTCTTTATTTTAGAATGGTTAAAATTTTAAAATAATTCTAATTGGTGGTTTTCCATTTTGGTACCCAAAATGCACTCTCACGTAGTCGAATACACGATGAACACCGCATCACAAAACCATTTTAGCGTCTCAATGATAGAACTCACTGAAATTCAGAAGTGCTCATAAATTAAATCAATTGAGCATCTGTATACGATCATTTAGAAAGTCTATGTCATTTTCTTCTCACCAAAAAAACTTTAATTACCCTGTGAGCCGCCTTTTTTTATGAAATAGTCATCATAAATTGCAATCTCATCAAGGATATGAGTGAATAATGAGCGCCTTAAGCAGAATTGACGATTAATAAATTTATCATCGTAAGTTGGTTGTGAATCAAAATGATCTTTCATTAAAAAAATGTTCCATCACTCCTAATCTATGCTGATAACCGTCTGGACGAGTATAGAGCATCGGTGATGTGACTGATAATGTTCCTCTTCAACCTTTAAAAGAAGGGGAGATACATATGCCATTAAACAAAGCATGTCTCTGTGGCAATCTCCGTCTAATGTTAACTCGATAAGATCTTTATTAATTGAGTCATCAGATGAAAAATAAGACATTCTTAGTAAGAATTTTAAAAGAATAATAGGTTGAATTCAAAATTGAGATTGGTGGTGAGATTTTTTTAAATTGGGGGTTATATGTAGTTATTTTGTAAATATTGTCATTAGTTAAAATAAAATAGCCATTGGTGATGTTTGTTGATCTAGTGGAAGTTAGGTTGTCGCTGAAATGAGATGTGTGCAACAATTGACCTTTCGTGAAAAGCTCAACATTTCATAAACTATGGAGTTACAATTATTTTTTATTACCAAAAATAGCATTAGAGAAAAATTCTTTCGATATGGCCTAAATAGACAGTAGGGGAGTGCATGGGTTAGGTTGGTTTGGTTCACTAAACTATAATCAGAACTAATGTAGATCAATTCCATGATATTGAAATCGGGATCATAACTAAACTTATGTGGAGCCGAACCAACCTAACCCATCGGTTCTCAACTTGATTCGGTTTGGTTCTCAGTTCCACTTAACTTATGAACACTCACATTTAATTTAAATAATTATCATAAAAGAGTATTATGTAATTTAAAATTAAGAGTGACAAAAAGAGGAATAATGATCATTTTCAAAGTTCAAAGAAGAAACTTATAATAGATTAGTAACATACAAACTTTAAAATATAGAAATTAACTATAAGAAAATAAAAATAGTAGGAAAGTTTTATGATGGAAACTTATAAATACTTAAAACACAACGTTAACATGTCAAAACAAAACGTGAAATGAGATCAAAATGCGCAATATAAGTGTATGAGTGTGTGTATATCTTTATACACATGTATGAGTGTGTGTGTGTGTGTGTGTGTGTGTGTGTGTGTGTGTGTGTGTGTGTGCGTGTGTGCGTGTGTGTTTATGTGTGTGTGTGTGAGTATATGTATATATGTGTGATTGTGTATGTGTGTTTAAGTGTGTATATGTGTGTGATTGTGAGTTTTAATAGAAGGGAGAGAAGCAATCAGAGAGTTTTACTGATGTTTTTTGCTATAAGTGTTTTTTTCGTTCTGTAAATGATATGAACCATAAGTAAATATTTACTTAGAATGAAAATATTTCCTTTTGAACTTAAAATGTAAATCCAAGTTGATATTTATAAATAAGTTAAGAACATAAAGAATAAAGTGGAGAATATGAACAATTCCAAGAATGTAGTTTGTGTTACTTTGTTGTGATAATAGAAACACACATTAAGAGTAAATATTTACTTTCCCTCTATTTTCTTAATTTAGTAAACATATATACTCATTGTAAATATTTAGTTTGTGTGTTCGGTGTGTGTATATATATATATATATATGTGTGTGTGTGTGTGTGTGTGTGTGTGTGTGTTATGGTGAAAGAGAGACATATTAGTGGATGTGTGTGTTCCGTTGGGTTTGGTATTGTGTTATTTATATAAAAGTATTCTGAATAAATATTTACTTCAAAGTGTATATATATTTACTCCACTCTTAAGAGATTGATTATATACACTCTAAAGTAGATATTTAGTTAGAAAGAGAGAAACGTGGAGAAAAGAAGAACAGCAAGGAGAAAAATGTCCAGATTTATACTTGGAGTAAATATTTAGAGTTCTTCTTCTTCTTCTTCTTCTTCTTCTTCTTCTTCTTCTTCTCCTTATTATTATTATTATTATTATTATTATTATTATTATTATTATTATTATTATTATTATTATTATTATTATTATTATTATTATTATTATTATAAACTTTTAGTAAATATAACTATGGTGGAGGTAGTAGGAGCGGTGGTCGAAAGTTATGGTATTTGTGAGAACAACGATGGTTGTTGTACCTCCATGGTAGATCTTGTTGTTAATTTGGTGGTGGATATGGTGGTGGTGGTGGTGATGGTGGCAGTGGTAGACATGGTGGTGGTGATGGCATCATATCATGTAGTGGTGGTGGTGATGGCATGGGCAGATGGTGGCTACAGTGATGGTAGAAGGTGGTGGTGCTGATGATGGTGGCGGTGTTAATGTTGATTGATAATTTGGGTTTTGGTGCTTTTAAAAATATTAGGGGCATTTTAATCATGTGCTTTTTTTAAATTAGACTAATAGGAATTATTTAATAGTTTTTATATTAACAGGACTGATACGATGAAAAATCTTTTAAATGGGACTAATATATAATAACCCCTTAAATAAACTTAATGTTTTTATCTTTTACACAATTATAATTAAACTTGAAAAAGAAGAATTTTTTTTTTCTGAAGTAGGATTTTTTCATTGGAAAAACTTTCCTTTTTGAGTTATATATATATAAAATACCCAACAAAACATATCTAGCAACATACCTCATTAAAAGACCCAGGTTATAAGCTTAATGGATCGGGTAAGGTTGTTAAAATGGGTCCAGATATAAACCAAAAATAAAACCCATTTACACCCAAACAAAAACTCCGATTGTGTCTCTCCTTTATTTCCAAGCCATCCCTTAACCAACTCTGACCAGCGATTTTGAAATTGAACGATGGGTTTTTCTCCGTTTTCAACTTTAAACACTCTTGTAACATTCATCCATTATACCACTTCATCTCATTACGCTTGTACCTTTCAAGGTTATACAAATCCTTTTATGTAATCCCAATATTTTCAAACCCACCCACTTGCACCCCCAAAAAGTTGTATGGTTGATGCGGGGGAACATTTACTATGCTAAGTTGGTGAGTCAGACACTTTTGTGCGGCGGAAACTTGGTGATGAGACCTCAAAAATTATGTTTTTCGTGGCATTGCCAACGGGTGACTATGGCCCTCAACAAAAATGGTAACCACATATAACCCGAAGTATGACTTCACAACTACAAGTCTAGCCTTGTACCCCTCTTTTACAGATCCTCGACGTCTTTTCATGTCAACATCGGCCATACATTGATCAATCATTTGTTTAAAGAAAACATACTCCTTTCTTACAATCTCGTCATAATCTTTTTTCCGCTTTTCATTCTAATTACGTACATTAAAACACGCTTCCTTTGCATATGCATTGTAAAAATCTTGAACATCTTCAAGACATTAGAATTCTTTACCCTTAATTGGTTTCTTCTTCGATGCTACTTGTGGTGTATATACAATACTAGATTCTATAACGTTTACTTTAACATCCCTACTTTCATTTCCAACCAATTTCATATTGTCACAATTCACGACTTTTAATTTGAAGTTATCCCAAGCCTAACCACTTGTCGTTCCAACACGATTACAGTTGGCTAATCTATTTCATCACTAATCTCACCCATCCTAAAAAATCAAAATATATTATCAGTCATATTAAATTTATAACAGTAGGTTTGAACAACCTAAGAAATTCATAGTTATGTCACTTGTTTTCCCACAAAGAAAATGATTTACAGTATGCAAAATACATGAACTTTTGTTCATTGGAGCTTCAAAGATTATTTACTTATATTCAATTTTACATTATGATGGTTGCATATATTTAGTATTTGTGGGACTGTTTGAATGAGCAGGCATTTCTATGAATTTGATAAAAAAAAATTGAACGGTTCAAAATGTAAATATACACTCACTTTTTATTTCACCCACTTTCAGGTTTAATTTTTTTATGTTTTTTTTATAGATGATCTCCTCACAATGTAAATCATGTATACTAAATTTAGTTGAAAAATACATTATTTACTAATTTTTTAAAATGGGTATGTTGTTAAGGGGTATGTTGAAGAGTTCATATATATATATATATATATATATATATATATATATATATATATATATATATATATATATATGCGGTAATAAAGTATACAAGATAGGTTTTGGTACACTTAAGTTGAAAGTTAGACGACATGAAAGTGTCATAAAATATAAGTATAAAATAAAATTTTACTACATTACGTATTATTTTGGAGTGTTAGAATACTCACTAATTTAGTCATACCTTACATTTAATGAGATTATTCATCATTCAAGGGAATTATTTATTTACTAATTACAAAAACTAGAAAAGTCTTATGTATAACCAAACATGACAAATGAATTCAAATTGTCACCCAAAACTTATTCACAAATTTACTTTCAATAATCACAATTTATCTCAAATATTATCGTGAATCAAACCGGGTCAAATGTAGAATGGGGTGATGCAATCATAATTATTCTTTTATTTTGCTCAAATAATTTTATAGGTTTATTTTATATCCTGTAATTTGGTAAGAGTGATATGGCTCTCAAATGAAACTCCTTTGACATTTAATTTATAAAGAAATCTTCCGTAAATGTAGTAATTACTTTGAGAGGCACATGGTTTTTTGAAGAATAATTTGAGTGAAAGTCAAAAGCTTGGGCAATTAACAATTTTTCTGATTTGAGGTATCTTACTAGGATACCGTAACTTCAAGAAAAATCTGCCAGTAATCTAGTTTAAGAAAATACATTAATTAGCTCCTAACCTATTTATAATTGGATTTGCTGCCTACCGTTTAGGTATAAATCTGAATTTTTTATTAATAAAATCCACATCGTTGCACCCCACACTTAGATTTTTTTATTAAAATAAATTAAGTGTTATTTTGTTTTTGTCTCCACTTTTATAGTTAGTTCTTTCTAGTTCACTCCCAATTAAACGTAACATGGTGAAATGTTAAAAATAGTGGTCGACTAACTGTACTTAGGGAGTGAGATTGTAAGACAATTTTTTTTAGAAAAAGTAATAATACAAAATCATATCTTGAAGAAAAAAAAATTAAAAATATAGAAAATGCATATCTTGAAGAAAAAAAAATTAACTCGTTTTCGATCAATCACAACCAATCAAAATTTGTTGAGTTTGTATTAACCAAATGTTAAGTTAAAATCACATAGAGAAAGATAGAGTAAAAATATTAATTATACAATTACCTCTAATTTTTATGAAAAAAATGGTGAAAACATTCCCCCCCCCCCCCTTAAAATTGTTACCTTTCATCATTTACTTTTAAATTTTTGAAAAAAGTCGTCGTCAATGATTATAAACCACTAAAATATTTTATTAGTTTATCTCAATTTGAATTATTTATAATCTATATAAATTTTGTAAAAACATCTATACATCAATTTAAACCATGTTAAGTTTTAACTACTTAACTTTAGGGGACAATTGAGATAAACTTACAAGGTAGAAAGCACAATATTATTTTTGGTTATGTGATAAGAAGTATCTCTGGGCCAGTTTTTACGCACCGCGATTAAGTCTCATCTCCAATTCGATTAAAGGCAAGCCATCCACGTCGGGATTAGGGGATTCATGGGGCACACTTCATCTATGACATCGTCCCAAAGAGTTGCCTAGTTTGAACCCAAGATGTGGGTACCGATAAATTGAATTAAAAATTAAAATTTAATATCATTTGACCTTTAGTTCCCTTTTGATAGTCATTTGATATTGTTAGATCCTATACTCATAACTAGCCAACGATATTGTATCAAACTTAACCACTCCACATTGGATCAAACTCAATGGTCTTCAACCGTCCAACATAATCGTACAATCGTAATCATCTAATTTTAAACGGCGACATACTACACTGCGAGTCATCTTGAATCTGCTAGTTGGCACATCATTCTTACTCCACATTGGAATGAGTACTTGGCGCACCCGACACAAGGCCCGGATGTTCTACGTTGATGGTCATAGTCTAACCATCAACTTTGATACCACTGTTAGGTTCCAGACCCATAACTAACCACCAATATTGTCCACATCTTAACCATTTGGATCTAGCCTGTAATGGGGTTTTAACCCAAAAGGCTTCTGTACTAGTTAAAGAGTCGCACCCACTTTATTATTATATGTTGAACTCTACATCTTTCGAAATGGGGCAATTATTTAATACATACAAGAAGTTTAACATATATGCTTGGTGTTAAGTTATAACAAAATAAATTTTACCACTAATTTACTTGGAGAATTGTGAAATAGTACAAAATTGAAATTAAGTTAGGATTATAAAATCAAATTGCAAATGACCCTAGAAACTGTTTATGAACTCGTTATCTTCTCTTCACCCATGGTACCTATGGCCCGTTTGGTACACGGTCATATTTTAGATGAATTGTGATTACCGGAAAAGTGATTGTGAGGAAACCTTTTACAGGAACTCTAAATCCTTTTGTCATATTTAGTTTACCAAGTGGAATCAAAATTTACTGTTTAGTTCATGCATAGAAAGTGACATGAGAATGTAGAATACATCCAATAATACCCTTTAGCAATTATATATATATATTAATTTGATCTATCTATTTTGGAATTGTTATAAAATACAATTATACAATTCAGTATTTATAAATGTACGAGGTCAAATATATTTTTTCAAATATATTTCAATATTTAAAAAATAAAGTAATTCATTGTATATATTTGTGTATTGTAGAGTAACTTAATCAAATTGTTGCATATAGGTACAAAAAATGCCCAAACTTTAAATCTAAAACAAACCAAGATAACCAAATTGTGTTCACAAAATAAATATTTATATTTTAAGGTTATTTTTTATGATATAATATTTCTATGGTCGTTTTAGTCTTCACAAAAAATTATTTATTAGAATTTTCTTGGAAAAGTAAGAATTTCACATATATTTGATGAATTTCGATTACACCCACTTTTTCCACAGAGGTGGTAATCCGATTCCATGGAGAACCACACTCTTTTGCAACTTAGATCGCACCAAACGCAGTATTCTAGCACTTTTCTAGAACTGTTCGAAAAAAATCAAATTTCATCCATTTTTATCGCCAACGATACCCTAGCTCTTTCCATATTCAATCCACCTAAGTTTTTTCTTTTCTTTTCTTCATATTATCCTATTTAATAACACATATACTAATTCTCCTTAGATTTTATTTATCAATGAATTTAAATAATTGTATATTGGGATAATCTTACCAATTCTATCACTACAATGTTTAAGATCAACTCTACAAGTTGGGATAAGTTTAATAATAATTTGAGATAAGTCCCAATCAACCAAAGATTCATGTCGACTACTAAATCTTCCAAACGTAAAAGGTAAAATGCAAGCACTTTTTGTTATCAAAATTCCTATAATCTACAAAATACTAGTTAATGACACTTATTCTCCAAAAGATAACTGGGAAAGCAAATCTCAAATCAAGATGCATTTATTCGAAATATGTCAAAATATGGCATTTGCTTTATTTTTCCAAAAGGTGCATGGATGAGATGTGATTTTAAAACAACAAAGCATTAATAAAAGAAAACTATTAAATGATTTTTTTTTCTTTACATACCATATTGATAAAACATTTATTATCCCGAATTTTGAACCAATAAACTAAATTAAAAATTAATATTTATTTACCTGCCTGTCATTATGAGTAAGAATATAAACTAAAAAAATATACCTGTTTATACCATTCCTAATAATTTATCAATTTATCCCATCTTTGGCCAAATTATATGTTTTGGCCTCAAGCTTATCTCACTACTGTTATGATATAATAAATAGCAACATTAAGTGCAAATATTTTCTTTACATATCAGATCTGATATGTATTTATTATTGCCCTTTGATACAAATAAACTGAATTGAAAATTCAAAATCTATTTAGCTGAGAGTCGGATCCAAGAATTTTATCCACGAAGGGAGAGAATACATTTATTTTATTACGAAAAAATTTAAATAATGAAAATATTATATTTATTTTTGTCATAGTTTATATGCATGTTATTTTTGTCAGTTTATATGTGCGACAAAATATCATTGTCGAAATCAAAACAAAATTCTTGAGCAATAGAACTAAAGTTTTTTTTTTGTAATCAAATATGTAAAAAATTTGTCACAAATTAAATTGTAAGAAATATATTGACAAAAACTATCACGGATAGAAACCGTGCCAAAATATGTGACCGATAGTTGTTTGAACTTATTTTATCACGGTTTTAAGCTATGATAATTTAGGCAGAACATAGGCCATTAGAATATATCACGTATAAAAAATCCCTAAAACTCGTGAGCCTCTCGGCCCTGCATGGGTCCGCCGTTGTATTTACCCACAGTCATACAAAGTAAAAAAAATAAAAAAATAAAACTGCATATGCCACTCAGAATACCAATTTATAAGGTTTGGCCAAAACAAACTTAACTCACTATTGAGATAATAAATAGCACAATATTAAATGCAAAGATTTTTTATACATACACCAGATCTGATATACATTTATTCTCCCAGATATGGTATCAATAAACTGAATTAAATAAACATTATGTACCAGTAACCTGAATTTAAAAATAGAATTTTTTTATCTACAAGTCAAACTCTTTTCAACGAACCTAACCTTTTTCTTTCTAGATATTTTTTTACTTTAGTCCTAATTCCAAACTTTTGTTCTCTCATATCCCGTTATTTTTTAAATTGTAATTTTCTAACCATTCAAAATCGCTCGTAATCAGTAAGGCCATCTCCAATGGGAGAGGGTTAGAAGATATACATTTACATTTTATGGATTAGCTTTTTTGGACATCTATATGTCCTCCATCCAGCCTTGGTATATTTTTAAAGCTTTGGCAAAAGCTGAGGTGGCAAGTTATGTATATATATATTTTTTTAATAGAGGCTTGAACAGATGAGAGGTATCCGTTTGACAACCCTGGACGGAGGACACTCTCCCGTCCAACCATGGGAGCCACTTACACATCGTCTATAGTTAATGTAAATTTACACACCCGTTATATTTTCTCTCACTAGAAAATGCATTATTTTATACTCACTGTGAACCAAAACAATGCAAACTTAGACTTTAACATCGCCCACTGGAGATAGCCTAACCGTTCATGTTCATTTTCATTTCGGTAGAGAATGACAATTGTTACATAGTTATTAGAACATGACCAACTAAAAAATAAAATATAAGAGTTGCTACAAATGAAACTTTAATTTTTATTTCATAATCAAAATTTAAACAATTTTATATTAAAATTTAATTAGTAGTTCTATCAATATAAACATGTATTGAAATTTGATGTCTTTGAGACATCAAACTATTTGATATCTTGAATTCTGATTGATTAATGTCGCTAGCACGGACCCATTTCCATAAATGATGTGAGTTCCCACGAATACTATTGACCAATCAGAATTCACGACTTTAAATAGTTTGATTTCTCAAGATATCAAACTTTTTTCCTATAAATATATTTAGAATAAGCCAGGTTGATAATTTTTATAGAAAAACTTTATCTGACATTTATTAACACAATTTGACTGGTCAAACGATTTCAAAAACACAAATCTGTTGCTAGAATTACTCAAATATTTAAGACCAACTCTACAAAAATGCAAGTTGGGATAATTCAACAATCATCTTAGACAATTCCAAAAATCACCCAAAGATATTGTAGACTTCAATGTTAAAATCTAATAATAATTATTTTAACTATTCATTTGTCAAAATATTACACTCTTACTATCAGTCTAAATAGCACTTGGCAGATGCTTACAAAAAAACACATCTGTAAAATGCAATTTTAAGTCAAAAATAGCAAGTCTCACATACCATTTTTAACTGCAATATTTCATCACATATAATACAATTTCAGGCCAAAAAACTCAAATCAAAGCAATAATAATAAAAGAAAATTCCAACATAAATGAAAAGTTCCATTAATCTCAAAAACTGTATTGTTTATCATCATCATCACCCCCACCTACAATTTTAGGAACAAATTTATGTTCCCAAAACCCTAACAACCTAAAAAGAAAAGAAAAGCAGCAAACCAACATCATCTCATTGAAACCAAATCCATCCATTAATAAAGATCCGGCCCAAGGATGGTTGAAAACTAAAAAAACACACTACCCTAAAACTAGTGAAAAAAAAGTTATTTTCACTCCAACCCCACTTTCATAGCACATCTTGAGTTACACCCCCAAACTTTCTAACAATTTCAATAAAAACCCATCTCAAGATCAGCCACAAAAATGAGAATTAAACTCAAAATAACCCCCAAAAAAGTTTTTCTCACTTTACCCCTATAATAATTGAATAATTAAACTTAACCACAAAATTCAAAAATTAAACTTTACCCCTTTAACTCATGCATGTAGAGGTAAATCTAATTTTTAAACTTATAGAATCCAAGTCTAATTATATAATTACATTAAGGATATGTTTGGAAATTCAAATTTCATGATTGAGCATCGGAATTTGAAAATTTTTAGTTCAAAATTTTTAATATTCGAACAAAAAAATTTCGAATTTCAATTTCAATGCATGAAATTAGAATTCTCAAATTCAAATGCAACTGAAAAGTAATTCTAAACCGACTCAGAATTCAGAATTCGAAATTGTCACTCATTACTTGTGACTCGCTGACGTGTCAAAACTGTATCGATTGATGCAGTTTGACACGTGAGTCGCATAAAATGAATCGGAATCCGAAATCTAACGCAAATTACTTAAGAGGTAAAGTGAAAAAAATTAAAAAAAAAAATTGGATCCCAAATTGAACCCATCTAACATATACAAAAAAGACACTAACTTTAGCCCTCTAACCCTAAATATTATTATTATTATGATTATTATTATTATCAAACCCTAGTCCTCTCCAAAAGTGGTGTAAAAACATGACACCCATTGCCCATTTCTTTACAATTCTCAACTCCAAATTGGGAAAACATATTGAGAAGCTCATCTAAGGCTACCCCACCATACCTCTCTTCATTTTTCTCTAGTAGTTTTAGCAAGCCTTGGAAGAGGTTGACTTCTATGGGGAACACTAGCCCCCCGGCGCAGTGTAGCCCGAACTCCTCGGCGTACATATGGAGGAGAGAGAGGAATACTGGGAGGTTGAGGTATCTAGCGGGGATCACGAAACGGCGCCGTTCTAACCCCACGTACACGCCCACGTGCCCCGGGATCACGCGCGGGCGCGTGAGGCTCAGGAGCTTCCATTTTTGCATCATTTGTTTCAGCCTAACGATTTGGGTGATCTTGTTCACTTTCTTGAGTGTTGAAGCCATTGTAGTTTTAGAGAGAGAAAGAAAGGGTTTTAGAGAGAGAAAGTTGAGAGAGAGGGGGATAGAGAGAGAGGGGAGAGGGGTATATAATAGTGTTGGATTGAGGTGGAATCTTAAAGCGACCAAATTGACATCAACTTCAAGTACAACTTGAAAAGCCAACCTCAATTTTCGAAGGGGTAGATGAGGATGACTATTTTGCCCCTTGATTTTCTAGGTTATTTCTCCCACTCTTTCCTTTTCTTTTCTTTTTTTTTTCATTTAAAACAAATTTATAATTAGAGCGTCACAATTTTCACGACACGACAACACAATAAGATATATTCGAATTTAATAAGTTTGGATCGAGTTTCAATGAATTCGAGGGTTAGGTGGAGGTTATTTTAGCAAGAATACGTTAAGATTTGCCACGAAACCAATACGACGTGATGTGTTGTCACTCTTACATATTGAGTTTATTCACAAAAATTATTTTACTTAAACCTAATTATTTTAACGTTTTACAAGTCTTTTTGAATTTAGGACACAATTGAAAAAAATCAGTTTTATCTTCGTGTGCGTAGGTGAAATTTTGTATATGTATACATGATTTTTTTATATACTTAATTCCATGTAAATTTTCTTTACATTGTGGTGCATACCTAATTTTATGAATATGAATACATTAAAAAAATTGTGTACCTAGATATTTTGTAATTTATATATTCTATTTTTTGTAGTTTATACGTGTAATTTCATAATGTATATATTGATTATTGTGATGTGTATGTGTTAGGTTTGTATATAGCCTAACATATAAGACATACATTAAGGGGCGAGGAATCTTAATACCAAAAAATATGTTGGTGAGTTACATCGAAAAAATCTTATTCGTTAGGATTAAATTGGAAAGCTTTATTCGTTAAAAATAATAAATAGTTCAAGCCCTATCATATTCGACTCATGTCGTGTTCAAACTTTCTATTCACGATATATATCCGGATCATGTTGTGTATTATTGAGTTTTCACAAAGCGTAGATGCAGTACCCATTTTTCAATGTTGCTTGTTAGCTTAGTAACTATGAGACCTATTAAGTTACCCGTTTCCCATTTGATCCTGCAAGTCTATACTTCCTTACTTTCATGACAATTTGTTCACTTAACTTAGCTTGACTACGGTATATAATGGGTCATACATTATGATCTAAAGTCCATTAAGATCGATCCCTAACTAATAATTTTATGTCACTTTGTGTCGTATATACTTTTTGACAAATTTAAATATAATATTTATAAATGTTATGGCTCATTTCTAAACTTTTTCACTTATTGAAAATTAATTTCATATGAATAATTAATTGTGTTAATTCTCTTTAAGTATAATTGAATGGAGCATCAATAACTAATATATATTCTCTATTATACAAATCAATATTATAATCAATAGGTTTCGATTTGGAACTCAAAATTAAGTCAATAATATTTTCACCACACATATATGATGATCTTCTCAACACATTTGTATAGCGGGTCAACAAATTTCAACTATGTTAAGTCATTAAGACTTTAGAAAACGTATAATATTGGCATATTAATTCACTTCAATAGTTTGTCAACAATTTTAAACTTTAAAAATTTACTAACGCTCCATCAATTTTTATACAATTTAGTTATAAGGTTTAATTATTATTGAGATTACAAATGTTGTCCGAAAAGTGTCACATTTTTTTTAAAGTATTAGATCAACCCAAATAAGTAATTGATAATTGAAGTTAATACGTTAAAATAACATACTAGAATCATTAAATCCGTGTAATGTGTATAAGACTTATTTGGCCTACAAAGATACCAAATTGTGTCGTTTTGAACCTCTCTCTCTCTCTCTCTCTCTCTCTCTCTCTCTCACACACACACACACACACAGAGACGTTTCATGCGATGCTTTACTTCTCTCATCCCCGATTGGCAGATAATGTGCCACCATCACGCGATGCTTTGCTTCTCTCCTCCCCGATCGACATATAATGTGTAACTTAAAACAATACCCCATTTTTTTATAATTAATAATCCTTAGCCTGAATTTAATTCACTACAACCAACATTGTCTTTTACCAACCTCATTAATTTCCACCGATAGAAAAGAGTTTAACAAATACGGTTTCTTCATCCACTCTGTCTAAATTCTTTCAACATTAAGAAATATATCTGTATTTTTCTACACATATCATGTAACACCATGCACATTTTAATATTGACTGACCAAGTTCCAATATTAAAATATACAAACTGCTATAATTTAAAATATCATTCCTATCATGAGATAGTAATATTAGTTATTTAAAATTATTTTTAACAATATAAGATGCGAGATATTACAATATGAATGACCATCAAATATAAACTCCAACAATAATTGTTGATGTAAAAAATTAGATCACTCTAATAATTCAATCACAGATAAATAAATGAGACAAAAGATTTTTAAAGTCGTTCAGCCTTATATGAATGGCCTACGTCCACTGTTGTTTTATTGCTGAGTGTTTGAGAATTCTCGATTACAAGAAATTGCGTTCTGGATCCCAAAGTTTGGGTTCAGAATCCGGTCCCCTTACAATGAGGATTGTACAACGTATTTATAGCCTTGAGGCTGTCATATGAAAGGGTGATACATTAAATGATATACATATGAAAGGATAATACATTTAATGCCCTTTAAGCGTGTGCGTCTAAATAATAAGCATTTAATGAACTAGTTGAACTGTTGGTTATTCGTCAATTAATGCTCTGTTCGAGAAGCAGCTCGGACCGCCTGAGTAGCTCGAACCGCTTAAGCTTTCTGGTATTCAAGAGTTCCTCGGAGAGGTCTGTTCCTCGGAGCATATGAGATCCTCGGTGAGGTTGGTTCCTCGGAGCGTATGAGTTCCTCGGAGTAACATGGTTCCTCGGAGCGTATGAGTTCCTCGGAGTAACACGGTTCCTCGGAGCGTGTGATTATCTCGGAAGTGCTTGTTGTTACCATGTAGATAGCCACGTGTCTTTGTTTGATTGATCCAAGTCAGCAGATTAAATTTGGTATCAACAGAAGCCCCCAATGTTTCATATTTCGAATTTTGAGGAGTATGGAACATTCTTTCTCGGAATACGGTAGCTTTAAATAGTTCTTCCTGATTTTTAGGATCATCTCCATTGTATTTATTTCTCCATCCCAATTCGTAGAATCATGTTTTTTTGGACTTTTCTGCTCGCTTCGGTTCCCGCGTCACTTTTCACCTTTTTAGCCGCTGTTGTTCGCTTTGATTCCCGCGTCAATATTTAATGCTTTTTAGCCGCCGGTAACGTAATCATCTTTTTTGTAATCATTATTTCTCTAGTTCCCAAGGCAAGGTATTTAAACTTCACAGAGACTCCCACCGTCTTCTATGTTTTCAAATTTTTATCTTCGAGTTTTTCATTGTCTTCTACTCTCTTGTGCGTTCATTTTTTTCGTCGTTCATTGTCAACAGCTTCAGTCTTTTTCCTGTAAGATCCTCTTTCTTTTTCTTCATTTCTTTTAATTCATCATCATGGTTTACCCAGTTGAGTCTCTTGACAAATTTCGATCTGAATTTTCCATTCCCTCTTGGGTTGTCTTGGAAGAGCTTTCTGAGCCTTCTAATTATTTCAATTTGGATGAGGGACATTGGTTCCCCAGTCTTTTTTTTGCTGAGTGTGGATTTTCTTTTCCACCAAATCCTCTGTGTCTGGAATTTTGTCAGTACTTTGATGTTGTTCCTGCACGAATAGCCCACAACACATGGAGAATAGTTAATGGGGTGTATAAATTAAATCAAGTGCATGGAACTCGTATAGGAATTCCAGAAATCATGTATTGCTATAGATAGGCAGTTAATGATAATATTTATTATTTAAAAACTAGGTTTATATATAGAGCTTTAGTAGTCAATCTCCCTGATGCCAACAGGGATTATTTTGAACATGGGGTTGTTGTAAAAAATTGGCAACACCCTCCTTTAACCGGAGATGAGATTTATCAGGGTGCCAGATGCCCTCCTTATGGCAATGGGATAGGTTATTTTTATTTGATTTTCTTTTATTTATCTTGAAATCATGTTTGTTTTATGTTTGATAAAATGTGTTACTGATAACAATGTATGTTTATTTGCAGTTGATAGCAAGAGAAAGTGCCCAAAAGAAACAGATGTCAACCTAAGGCATTTGGGACTTCTCTGGGGTCTACATCAAAGGGTTGCTGACGATCACATTCGATCAGCCTCATATCTGCTCCAATACAAGAGCTATACAACTTCTTTCACTGCTCGTCCAGTGATCAGTGAAGCAGAGCCAGTACCACCCTCTGCAAGTTCTTCGCCAGAATCTCACGTTCCGTTGAGCGAAAGGATGAAGAAGAGAAGGACTCCTGCTCTGTTTGAGAAAACTACCTCCGGCTCTGGGGAGGTAAAAAGGGTTAAGATTGATGTCCCAAAGGAGGGGACAAAGAAGACTGGTGCAGATCCTCCAGCTGCTCCTGCTAAAGTCTCCGAGAAGGTTGCTGATAAGCCTACTGTGGCTCCAAGCAGCTCTACTGCTCCTGGAAAGGTGATTGTGATATCACCGACCAAGGATTCTTCCTTGGTTGTACCTGTTCCCCCGAGGAGGCTGAAGAAGAGCTCCTCGGTCAATTTGGCTGACACCACCATTCAGCCCCCTGTCGCTGGGACTAAGGTTCCCACTTCTGTTCCCCCGAGCTCTGACATGAGCTTGGCAAAGTCCTTGACCATTCCCGAGGTGCAAGGTAATGAAGATAACCTTACTCGGGATATGGTTACTTCTTTGGTTGCTCGTCATCTTGCTTCAGTAAGTACCTTTACTTTGAACTTTTCATATTTTACTTTATTATTTCTCATTTTTGTTTCTGACTTTGCTTTCTCTTTCTGTTTACAGTTGACGAGCTGCCTCAACATAATCCTTAAGAAGGATGAAGCCATCAAAGCTTCTTGCTCCTCGTCCAATGTGGAGGGAGCTCTGGAAGAAGCTACCAAGTCCTTGGAGGAATCTCGCCAGAGGTATGATACTGATAAGGTAGTCTGGGAGAAGAAATTTGCTTCCTCCGAGAAGGAGAAAACTCGGGTTGCTGAGGCCTCCAGGGATTTGGAGAAGAAAGTGAATGCCTTGGAGAAGGCTAACAAAGAGCTCGATGTGAAGCTCAAGATTGCTGAGGAGTTTGAAAATAAACTCAAGGCTGATGAGGAGAGGTTGGTCCAACTCCAGGAAATAACTCGGCAGAAGGAGGAAGCTGAACAAAAACTGAGGGCTGCTGATGTTTTGCTGTCCGAGAAGCTTGCCTTGGAGAAGGCCAAAAGGAAAGCTTCCGTGAAGAAGTCCTTCAGCTCTGGCTGGGACAAAGGTTGGGATAAGGGATGTGTTTCCATGGTCTCTTAAGTGTATTATGGTAGTGTAAAGTATTTCAGGGACGGATGGTTTGCTTCCCTTCAGGAATTGAAGGTCGACGAGTCATCTGAGCTCTTCCAAAGACACATCCCTGGTCCCCCTCCTACTCCAGAAGAATTAGAAGATGACGAAGCTACCTCTGAGGAGTCTTCAATGGTAGTGGGAGAAAATTCCCTAACCAGTCAGCATGCTACCGAGCAAGGAGTTTCTTCTTCCAAGCAACAGCTGGTGCTCTCCGAACAAGTCACGGTTCCCTTCGAGCAACCTGCCTCCTCTTCCCAACCTCCCGAGAAGGTTTTGGGAGATAAAGAAAAGGTGTAGTGTTGTTCGGTTTTCTCTTTCTATTTTTTTTTTGTCAAATGTAACCAAGATCTTTGTAACTCTGCACTGTGATCTAATAAAACTTGAGTTTTCTTCCATACACTTGTCTCTTTTCTATTTGTACTCTGTCCTGATCCTCTTTTTGATGATTACTTTTTCTTTCTCTGCTAGTTTCTGGCCAGGATGGATCTCCTATCTGCCAATGATACAAAGCTGATGCAGCAATGTAATGAATATTATAGGGCTGGTCACACAGAGCTGAGTGCATCAGAAGTTGCCGACATCCTTGGTCATGATGCTTCAGAGCAGGCAGTCGAAGCTTATCAGTACCTGAAGTGTTTACTTGACCGAGCTGTGGCCAATAATGCGGCTTACTATGAAATAATCGAGGATCTTCAATGTACCCTTGAAGACCTTCAGAATCAGTACAAGGAATCAAGTGCCCTATTGCATGAGGGGTATGAGAAGAGGTATCAGCAACTTTCTGCCGAGAAAGGCTACGAGAAGCTCCTTGCTAGGTACGATGTCAGGGAGAGAATCCTAAGGGGTGAAGTTGAAGCATGTAGACAGATTGCCGAGCTGTTGGAGCAAGAGAATAACAATTTGCAGAAACAGCTGGCACAGTTGAAGTCTGCAGCCTCTTCTTCAACAGCTATAATCCCAGTGACTGATGAGGGATTTTCATTTTTAGAGGTTGAGAATGCCAAATTGAGGTAAGAGTTGGACACCTTGAGAAGGTCGGGCCCTTCCACATCTCCTCGGGGACGAGCAAGAGCTCCTCGGGGACGAGGAAGAGCAGCTCGGGTGCTGGTCGAGGAACAGAGGACAACATCTGCCTTATAGAACCAAGCCTTCCAATTAATGGCTAAGAACCAATATTTGTCTGACATGTCAAAGAAAATTAGAGACCTGGAAAAATAACTCTCTGCAAAGAAATCAGTGTTGGAGACTAATGAGCTTTTCATCAAGAGTCTTCACGAGAAGCTAGATAGGCTAACATATCAATTCCACAAATAGCCCAGGGAGTTTTGGATGGCTGGATACAACGAAGCATTATTCCACTTGGACGATCGTATTTAGAATGCCAACAATGAGGGCTACAAGCAAGGCTGGCTGAATGCCTTAGGTGTGCTGAAGCTCGAACAAGGACACTATCTGTGGGACTACCATGACCCCGGGTTGCTCGACTTGCCTGTGCCTCCATACAATTTGGAGATGGAATTCCTCGGAGCTTAATTTCGAAATACCTCGGTGACTACAATCTTCACTCTCAAATTGAGGTAGCTCGTCCCGAGCATCTTTTAGATCGACCATCCGTGATGAATGTCAGGATGCTGAAGGATCTTAACTTTATCAATTCTCCTCAGTCTTTCAATGATCCGCCCGCTGGCAAGGAACCTGTGTCAAAAGCTGAGGGGAAAAGACCAGTAGAATAGAAATTTTTGATGTAACAGTTAATATACATATCCATGTAATTTTTATTTTATTATCAATGTAAGTTGTAATTTATTTTGAATTTAATGAAAGACTTTCATTCTTGCTTGCAAATCTCAATTGCTATTATCTTGTAGTTATCAAATACTTTACATCTGTGCATATGTATAAGTTAAACAGATAACAATATTGTGTTGTTCATCGACCAACTTAGTAATAAAAAAGTTACAAGTATCAGTAATGTTGCTCGATCACTTAATAATAAAGTAATGAGTATAAAAATGTTAAAAAAAATTCCAACCAACTAAGGTTGTTAAATTGTGCTCGTCGACCAATTATAGTTAGTGAGAGTTGATCCCCGACTAACCATACTTGGTAAATTTTGGAATATTTTCTCCTCGTCGACCAACTATGTTGGTACAGTTTGGAATATTTCGTTTCCTAGCCAAACAGGTTGGCATTTTTAGGAATATTTCTCCTCGTCGACCAACTACGTTGGTACAGTTTGGAATATTTTCTCCTCGTCGACCAACTATGTTGGTACAGTTTGGAATATTTTCTCCTCATCGACCAACTATGTTGGTACAATTTGGAATTTTTCGTTTCCTAGCCAAACAGGTTGGTATTTTTAGGAATATTTCTCCTCATCGACCAACTATGTTGGTACAGTTTGGAATATTTTCTCCTCGTCGACCAATTATGTTGGTACAGTTTGGAATATTTTCTCCTCGTCGACCAACTATGTTGGTACAGTTTGGAATTTTTCGTTTCCTAGCCAAACAGGTTGGCATTTTTAGGAATATTTCTCCTCGTCGACCAGCTACGTTGGTACAGTTTGGAATATTTTGTTGAGTAGTCTGCCGAGCTTTACCGAGTAGTGCATAGCACTAGTATTCCCCGAAAAAATTTCAATAAACAGAGAGACTTGCAGAATATTTTATTTTATTCATACCGATGGAAACTGTGTTACATATACATCACTGATAATACTTGCGCAGATGCTCTGCGTTCCATGCATTCTTAAACTCTTCGCCTTCTAAAGTTGCTATTCGATAAGTCCCTGGTCGAACAACTTCTGTAACTCGGTATGATCCGTGCCAGTTTGCCTCCAGTTTGTTATGCTTTTGAATTACTTTCTTCAGCACATAGTCTCCTTCTTTCAGGTCGCACTTCTTCACCCTCTTGTTGTAGAACAAAGTTGTTCGCTGCTGGTAAGCAGCATTTCTAATGGCTGTTTCTTCTCTAACTTCCTCGAGCATGTTTAAATCCAGTCTTCTCATCAAATCGCTGACAGGGGAATTAAAATTCAGTACCCTGTGTGTTGGGAAACCCAACTCGACAGGTATTACAGCTTCACTTCCAAACGCCAGGATGTATGGTGATTCTCCAGTTGCTACTCGGGGAGTAGTTCGGTAAGCCCAGAGTACTGATTGTAACTCATTGATCCAATTCGCTTTCGCATCATCCAATCTTTTCTTCAAACCGTTCAGCAGCGTTCTGTTTGTCACTTCAGTTTGTTCATTGCTTTGAGGATGGCCTGGTGCTGAATGAACCTTCAAAATGTTTGATTGATGACAATAGGCAGCGAACTCCTCGTTATCAAATTGTGTTCCATGGTCTGTGATGAAAGCATGAGGAAGACCATATCGGCAAATGATGTTCTTCCAAACAAATTGGTACACCTTCTCGTACGTCATATCAATGAGTGGCTCAGCTTCTACCCACTTAGTAAAATAATCCACTACGACAACGAGGTACTTGAACCTTCCTCGGGTCGTTGGCAGTGGTCCAACCAAATCAATTCCCCACATGGCAAATGGCCAAGGGGAAGTTATGGGTGTCAATAATGCTTGTGGAGTTCTTCGGATGGAGGAAAAGCGTTGGCACTTGTCACATTTCTTGGCATAGGCTATACAATCTGCCCTCATCGTCGGCCAGTAGTATCCCTGCATCATCACCCTTTGTAAAAGTGTCCGACCTGCTACATGTGCTCCACAAGACTCTTCATGGATCTCTTCAATCAAATCTTTCACCTCGGTGGGATGTACACATCTTTGCAAACCTGCCATAATTCCTCGTCTATATAAAACACCATTAGTTAGTACATACCGAGCAGCTTTAAACTTCAATTTCTTGGCTGTAAGCTTGTCAGTTGGCAACTCTCCTTCCTCGATATATACCCTGATGGGATCCATCCAAGATGGTCCTAAATCAAGGGTGATAAAATTCATCCTCAGATCTTCATCTATACTCCGACCAGCTAACACTTCAATTGGTATTGTTCGTCGCAGCTCAGTGCGAGTAGTTGATGCTAGTCGAGCTAGGGCGTCTGCTCTCGCATTCTCCATTCTTGGTATTCTAACCATCTGAATAGCAGCAAATTCTGATAACAGTTTCTTTGCCTTTGCATGATATCTGATCATTAATTCTCCTCTAACTGCATATACTCCCATTATTTGGTTTACAATCAATTGAGAGTCACTGAAAATCACAACCTGCTGTGCCTCCATAATTTTTGCCAAATTAAGCCCTGCAATCATGGCCTCATATTCAACCTCATTGTTGGAAGCTTTGAATTGGAAACGCAAGGCGTATTCTATATCGACCTCGTCTGGAGTGCTTAGAACTATCCCCGCGCCACATCCTGCAGTGCAAGATGAGCCATCTACATATAGCCTCCATATAGGTAACTCGTCTTCAAATTTTTGATCAGTCAGAGTTCCTCGGTGAAATATTTGCTGCTTCTTTTCATCCTCCCCGGATTTTTCTCGCTCCTCATCGATCATATTTTCTTGCCCTTTTACCAACCGAGGTTGGTCTGAGCTCGAATTTAATGATCCTGTAACATCCACTTGCCCTCTTACCAACCGGAGTTGGTCTGAGCTAGTGTTGGTCGATCCTGTAACATCCACAGGTTGATCAACGAGCAACTCTTGATCCTCGTCTGGAGTCCTCCCAACTGTCTCTGCATCACATCCTGTAACATCCACACACCCTTTTACCAATCGAAATTGGTCTAGGCCCGTGTTTGTTAATCCTGAAACATCCACAGGTTGATCAGCGAGCAACTTTTGCTCCTCGGGGGTATCAGGATAGGTGAACTCCGCTATGAAATCTGCTACAGCCTGCCCTTTTAGTGATTGTTGATACCAAAATTAATATGCTGATGTGGACGAATAGTATGAAGACACGTGTCAATCTACGTGGCACAATAACAGCGAGGAAGATCATTTACTGAACAACCATGGTTGGTACCGAGCAACGAGAATACACCGAGGAGCTCTATCATGCCGAGGAACTCCATCCGAGGAACTCCATCATCCCGAGATACTCTAAGCACTCCGAGGAACTCTTGATCAACGAGCAACTAAGGCGGTCCGAACTGCACCTCGGTCGTGTCATCAATTATCAGACGGACAACTGTTCAACTATTCATTAGATTCTTGACGCACACGCTGCATTAAATGTATTACCCATTCATATGTATATCATTTAATGTATTGGACCTTTCATGTACAGCCTTGAGGCTATAAATACCTTGTATCAATCCCATTCAAAGGGACCGGAATTTCTTGAGAGAACTTGTAATCAAGAATTCCACAAACACTCAGCAATAACATAACAGTGGACGTAGGCTTTATTCCTAGCCGAACCACTTTAAAAATCTTTGTCTTATTTATTTATCTGTGATTGAAGAATTAGAGTGATCTAATTTTTTACATCAACAGATTGGCGCCGTCTGTGTGAAGCGACTGTTGTTATCGTTTTTCATAAAAATCATTTATCACCAATGGCAGATAATCCGGAATCCAGTAATCGAAATGCTGGAAATACTGGAAATCTTCCAAATCCATCTCCAGATCTGGCCGGAATTATGATGAATCTGGCTCAGGGACAAACCGCCATGCAAGAATCTATGAGGCAACTCCTTCAAACTCTTCAAGGCGGTGTACCTACTCATTCAGGGCAAAGGACTGATCATGGGCAATCACGATCCAGACGTATTGGGTCATATCGCAATGGGGAATCCAATGATTCTTCTTATCAACCTGGGCGAACTTCATCAATACGGGCTACGGATACAGATCAACATATCTCTCTTTCTCCGGAGAGAACTAGCGCTTTAGAAAGATTAAGCAGGGTGTCTCCTTTCAGTCGGTTAGGACCAAGGAGGAACATGAGTCCACCTAGGGCTCCATCAGGAAGTTTTCGACCACCACCAGGTTTGAGAGAAGGATCTGCACAATCACGACCAATTACTCGTCGAGATAAATCTCAAGAAGCTACGTCAGAGCAATCAGTTGCTCGGACTAAGCGGCCCGAGGAAGGGAATGAAGCATGGAAAGGTTCCATTCAACGATTGGAGGATAGACTGGGAGAAA
This sequence comes from Sambucus nigra, assembly GCA_949130495.1. Taxonomy (NCBI): domain Eukaryota; kingdom Viridiplantae; phylum Streptophyta; class Magnoliopsida; order Dipsacales; family Adoxaceae; genus Sambucus; species Sambucus nigra. Next base: position 713,718,665 of record OX422210.1, read on the forward strand.
TGGCTAAGGCGAGGAACCCCTTACAGAGAACTTTTGTTCAAGGGACACCTTTTGTGCAAGCCATTGTGGATTTCCCTACACCGTCGAAATTCAAAGCACCTGTAGTGACCCCCAAGTACGATGGAAAGACAGATCCCGTACTTCATATAGAACAGTACCAAGCTGCTGCAGATATCTATGCTGTCCCCGACGAGATGAGGTGTAGAGCATTCTCGGGAACTCTTACCGGATCTGCACAGATATGGTACAATAATCTTCCTCGGGGTAAGATTTCAACTTTTGTTCAGTTAGCCGAGCTGTTTATTGGTAATTTTTGTTTTGGAGCAAAACCAGTAAAGCGAGTAGCGCACTTACTAAGTGTTAGACAAAAATCAGGAGAAAGTACTAGAGATTACATAACTCGTTTCAATAACGAGAAGTTGGAAGTCATAGATTATGAAGAAAAGACAGCAATCACTGCTTTGATGAGTGGTTTGCTGCCCAACAAGCTATACTATACTCTGGCCAAAGATCCGCCTAAAAATATGTCGGAATTGATGGCAAAGGCGGCCAAAATCATGAATGCCGAGGAGGCTATGACTGCGAAGAAGAATATGGATAAAGAAGTTAAAGTGGAGGTCGACAACTCTAAGAAGAAAGATCAGAAAGGTAATGGTGGTGACAAACATTCCAGGAATAACAGGATAAAGTTGGAAGCCCTAAAGAAGTATGATAATTATACTCCATTGAAAATGGGTATTAATCATGTTTTAGAAGAGATCAGGAATAACGAGGAAATCAAATGGCCAGAGAAACTGAAGACAGATCCAGACATGAGGAATAAAACCAAATATTGCGACTTTCACAAAGATCATGGCCATATGACCAAAAATTGTATAGCCCTTCAGAACGAGATTGAAACACTCATTCGAAGAGGAAAATTATCAAAGTATGTAGATCGCAGAGGTGAGAGGACAAATGAGGACAGAATTAGAAAGAGATCTAGATCTCCTCGTCGTGCAGAGGAGAAAAAGAGGAGGGACCATGAAGAGGATCCAGATGATGACCCCGATCTTCCCAAGAAGCCAAGAAAACCTGAACGAGAGGTATTTTCCATACGTTTTGGATCATTTCATTGTAACGTTATTACAGGGGGAGATGCAGGAGGAGGAGACCTTACTGCAGAAAGAAAAGCTTATCTCGGAGAGGCTCAAGCTTGCTCATATATTCAGCGAATAAACCTGGCCGAAGATGATCGTCCGAGGAAGGTAAACAAAGAGAAGCTAGTAATTGGTTTTTCAAAAAACGACCTGGCAGGTGTTCTTTACCCTCATGATGATCCTTTGGTGATCAAAATGAGAATGAAGGACGTGATCATTTCAAGGGTGTTGGTAGACAATGGTAGTTCGGCAGACATCATGTACTATTCATGCTTTGATAGCCTGAATTTGAAATTATCTCAATTGGAACCTTATCACAGACCCCTTCTGGGTTTTGCTGGCGAGAAAGTTTTTCCACTTGGGACGATCAAGTTGGATATATTCATTGGAACCTGGCCTGTTTGTCGAACAGAAAGAATACGATTTTTTGTGATGGATAAGAATGTGCAATCGGCCTACAACATCATCATGGGAAGAGTTGGATTGAAGAAGTTCGAAGCCGTTCCTTCTACAGTACATCAATGTTTGAAATTCCCAACAAATTTTGGAGTTGGAGTGGTGAAAGGTGATCAAAAAGTAGCTCGGGAATGCTATTATTCGTCGGCCGAGCAAGAAGAACTAGAAGGATCGATGAAAAAGACTACTACTTATCAGGTGGATGAATGTACAGAAATTGAAACTCTTGATCCTAGAGATGAGTCCCAACTTGTGAAAGGGCAAGTGGTAGAATCTACAGAAAATGTTATTCTGGACGACGAACATCCTGAACGAATAACCCAGATAGGTTCATCGTTGGATATGTCAATAAAAGAGGAGTTGATAAATTTCTTGAAGAATAGGAAAAATACTTTTGCTTGGAGTCATGAAGACATGCCAGGAATAGATCCAAACTTCTTATGTCATGAACTCAATGTGAATAAGGAGATTAAACCTGTAAAGCAGAGAAGAAGGGTATTTAGTCCCGAGAAGAACCAGGCCATACAGGAGGAAGTCGAGAAACTCCAGAAAGCCCAATTCATTAAAGATGTAAAATATCCAGATTGGTTGGCAAATGTGGTGATGGTAAAGAAGAAAAACAACAAATGGAGAATGTGTGTCGATTTCACCGATCTCAATAAGGCATGCCCCAAGGATCATTTTCCATTGCCCAGAATTGATCAACTGGTGGATGCTACCTCGGGACACGAGCTACTCAGCTTCATGGATGCTTACTCTGGCTACAACCAGATCAAAATGAAACCTGAAGACAGGGAAAGTACTTCTTTTATTACCCCTAGGGGAACTTATTGTTATAATGTTATGCCTTTTGGTTTAAAAAATGCAGGTGCAACATATCAGCGGTTGATGAACAAGGTTTTTACCGAACAAATCAGCCGCAACATGGAGGTCTATGTCGATGACATGCTCACTAAAAGCAAGAAAGCGGCTGATCATTTGGTTGACTTGAGTCAAACTTTTGATCAATTGGATAAATACCAAATGAAGCTTAACCCGACGAAGTGCACCTTTGGAGTACGAGAAGGAATGTTCCTCGGATACATCGTCAATCAGCGAGGTATTGAGGCAAATCCAGATAAGATCAAAGCTCTTCTAGGGCTGCGATCTCCGACGACGAAGAAAGAAGTGCAGAGTCTTACCGGACGAGTTGCAGCGCTCAACAGATTTGTATCTCGAGCAACTGATAAATGCATACCATTCTTCAAAACACTTCGAAAAACCTTTGAATGGAATGAGGAATGTGAAAAAGCTTTTCAAGACTTGAAGAAATATTTGGGAGCACCCCCACTGTTGTCCAGACCAATAACAGGAGAAAAGTTGTATTTGTATTTGGCAGTATCAGAGAACGCAGTCAGTTCAGCGTTGATCAGATTGGAGAATGGAGTCCAGAAGCCAATTTATTACACAAGTAAGGCTTTCCGAGGTGCAGAAATCAGGTACCCAAAGCTAGAAAAATTGGCATTGGCACTAATTGAAGCAAGTAGAAGAATGAGGCCATATTTCCAAGCCCATACCATCATCGTTTATACTGATATGCCATTGAGACAAGCCCTCCATAAGCCAGAAAAATCAGGGAGACTGATGTACTGGGCAGTAGAACTTGGTGAATATGATATTGTGTATGAGCCCAGATCATCATTCAAGGGGCAAGCTGTAGCAGATTTTATAGCAGAGTTCACGTACCCTGATACCCCCGAGGAGCAAAAGGTGCCTGCTGATCTACCTGTGGACGATACAGGATCAACAGAAACATTTGCTGACCTACCTGTGGACGATACAGGATCAGCAGAAATAGGTCCAAACCAGCCAAGGTTGGTAAAAGGACTTGTGGATGTAGAGAAATCATTATATTCAAACTCAGACCAACCACGGTTGGTAAAAGGGTACGAGCAGATGACTGACGAGGAGCGAAAGATACCGGGGGATGATGGAAGAAAATAGCAGATATTTTATCGAGGAACTCTGACAGATAAGAAATTTGAAGACGAAATACCTACATGGAGATTATATGTAGACGGATCATCCTGCACAGCTGGTTGTGGAGCAGGAATTGTTTTGATCACTCCAGACGAGATTGACATGGAATATGCTTTGCGATTCCAATTCAAAGCCTCTAACAATGAAGCGGAGTATGAGGCCATGATAGCAGGTCTTAATCTAGCAAAGACTATGGAAGCACAACAATTGATGGTATTCAGTGATTCTCAATTAATTGTGTATCAGATGATGGGAATGTATGCGGTTAAAGGAGATTTAATGATCAAATATCATGCAAAGGTGATGAAATTGTTGACAGAATTTAAGGCCATTCAATTGGTGAGAATACCGAGGATGGAGAATGTACAAGCAGACGCACTGGCCCGACTAGCATCAGCTACTCGTACCGAGATGCGAAGAACCATACCGATTGAAGTATTAGAAGGTCGGAGCATAGATGAAGATCTGACAACGAATGTGATTACCCTTGATTTAGGACCATCTTGGATGGATCCAATCAGGAAATATGTTGAAGAGGGTGAATTGCCGGAGGACAAACTCGCTGCCAAGAAACTGAAGTATAAAGCTGCTCGGTATGTATTAACTAATGGTATTTTGTATAGACGAGGAATTATGGCAGGTTTGCAGAGATGTGTACATCCCACCGAGGTGAAAGAATTGATTGAAGAAATCCATGAAGGATCTTGTGGAGCTCATGTAGCAGGTCGAACACTTTTACAAAGAGTGATGACACAGGGATATTACTGGCCGACAATGAGGGCTGATTGTATAGCCTATGCCAAGAAATGTGACAAGTGCCAACGTTTTTCCTCCATTCGACGAACTCCACAAGCATTGCTAACACCAATAACTTCCCCTTGGCCATTTGCCATGTGGGGAATTGATTTGGTTGGACCACTGCCGACCACCCGAGGAAGATTCAAGTATCTCGTAGTTGCAGTGGACTATTTTACTAAGTGGGTGGAAGCTGAGCCTCTTATCAATATGACGTACGAGAAGGTATACCAGTTCGTATGGAAGAATATCATTTGTCGATATGGTCTCCCTCATGCTTTCATCACAGATCATGGAACACAATTTGATAATGAAGAATTTGCTGCCTATTGTCATCAGTCGAACGTTTTGAAATTTCATTCAGCACCAGGCCATCCCCAAAGCAATGGACAGACTGAAGTGACGAACAGAACATTACTGAATGGGTTGAAAAAGAGGCTAAGTGAAGCTAAAGCAAATTGGATTAATGAGCTCCAATCAGTATTATGGGCCTACCGAACAACTCCCTGAGCAGCAACTGGAGAATCACCATATATGCTAGCATTTGGAAGTGAGGCTGTGATACCGGCCGAGTTGGGTCTCCCAACGCATAGAGTGCTGAATTTCAACTCTCCGATCAGTGACTTGATGAGAAGAATGGATTTAGATATGCTCGAAGAAGTAAGAGAAGAGGCAGCCATTAGGAATGCTGCTTATCAACAATGAACAGCTCTGTTCTACAACAAAAGGGTGAAGAAATGCGATTTGAAGGAGGGTGATTATGTGCTGAAGAAAGTCATTCAAAAACAGAATAAACTGGAAGCAAACTGGCATGGACCTTACCGAGTTACAGAGGTTGTTCGACCTGGAACCTACAGAATAGCAACTCTAGAAGGAGAAGAATTTCAGAATGCATGGAATGCTGAACACCTGCGAAAGTATTATCAGTAATGTAAAATGTAAAGCATTTCCTTCATTATGAATAAAACGAGGATAGTTCACCATTTTCTTTCTGTTGAAAGTTTTTCGGGGAATACTAGTGTTGAACACTACACTGCTTGATAACAAGAAGAAGACTGCTCTACGGAGCCATGCTCTACGGAGTCAAGCTCTACGGAGCGCTCTACGGAGCAAAAGTGCTATAAGTAGCCAACCTCCTTTGGTTAGGAGGATAAGCTCTACGGAGCGCTCTACGGAGCAAAAGTGCTATAAGTAGCCAACCTCATTTGGTTAGGAGGATAAGCTCTACGGAGCGCTCTACGGAGCAAAAGTGCTATAAGTAGCCAACCTCCTTTGGTTAGGAGGATAAGCTCTACGGAGCGCTCTACGGAGCAAAAGTGCTATAAGTAGCCAACCTCCTTTGGTTAGGAGGACATGCTCCAAGGAGCCAAAAAGTTCGAAAGAACCCTACTACTCCTTTGATTAGGAGGTGTAGACCAGCATGATCAACTACGGTTGGTAAGACTTTATATACTCTCGCATTACAGCTTATGTTGGTCGGGAGGTAACATTATTACAAAAAGTTCTTTAAAGAACAAAATATTCCAAACTGTACCAAGTATGGTTGGTCGGGGATAAAAACCCACTAACTGTAGTTGGTCGACGAGGATAAAAGTATTGACCTTAGTTGGTCGGACACATGTTTATATTTGAAAATTGAACCAAGTATGGTTGGTCGGGGATAGAAACCCATCAACTGTGGTTGGTCGACAAACATTATTTATCCACCTTGGTTGGTTGGAAACAATTTTGAACAATTTATGCTTATTATAAATTCTAATTTGGTTGATGAACCATATAATTTGCAAACAGAAAAATAGCTATTGGCAAAACAGAAAATGAAATTCTTTCATTAAGATAAAAATGTATTACATGTTACATGTATGTGCTAACTATTACATTAAAGATTCCTACTCTATTGGTTTCTTTCCTTTATCCTTTGAGACAGGTTCCTCGCCGGCAGGAGGATCCTCTAGACAAAGAGGAGAATTAATAAAGTTCATGTCCTTCAGCATTCTGACATTCATTATTGTAGGAGTATCCAACAGGTGCTCAGGACGAGATACTTCAACTTGAGAATGAAGGTTATAATCACCAAGATATTTAGAGATCAAACTCCGAGGAATGGAACGAGCAGGAATCCATGCCATATCCAATTTATAGGGAGGAACAGGCAAGTCTAGCAATCCAGGAGCATGATAATCCCATAAATAATGACCTCGTTCCAATTTTAATACACCCAGGGCGTTCAACCATCCCTGCTTATAACCTTCGTTGTTAGCATTTTCAATGCGAGCATCCAAATGATAAAGAGCTTCATTATAGCCTGCATTCCAGAACTCCCGAGGTTGTTTATGGAATTGGAAAGTTAATCTATCTACTTGCTCGAGAAAGTTCTTGATAAGAGCATCTTTATTATTCAGATCAGACTTCATCGCAGCCAATTGATCCTCTAAAGATAAATTTTTCTTAGACAAATCAGACAGAGCACGATCCTTAACATTCAGTTGGAATGCTTGAGTTTCCAGAGTAGATTGGGTGCGAGATTCTTCAACACTACGGCTAAGAACTCTTGATCGGCTCCGAGAAGCAACTGGAGAACTTTGCTCCTCGACGATTCTTCCTCGTCCCCGAGAACTCCTTCCTCGTCCCCGAGCAGTCACAGGAATAATAGACTTTTTCAAGTCATCCAACTCTTGCCTTAGTTTGGCGTTTTCAACCTCTAGAAACGAAAAACCTTCATCAATAACTGGTACTAATGCAGTGGAAGAGGAGGCAACGGATTCATATTGAGCCAATCTTTTCTGCAGACTATTATTTTCTTGTTCCAGGATCTCGGCAATTTGTCGGCAGGCTTCAACTTCACCTTTTAGGGTCCTTTCCCTAATGTCATATGCAGCAATGATCTTTTTATGACCTGTATCAGAGGAAAGTTGTTGATATCTATTTTCATATTCCTCGTGTAATGAAGCCATCGATTCATTGTGCTGGCCTTGGAGATCCTCTAAGGAACAATGGAGCTCTTCAATCAAGTCATAATAAGCGACATTGTTAGCTACAGCTCGGTCGAGTAAATTTTTCAAGTACCGATAAGCCTCAGTCGCCTGTTCTGAAGCATCATGACCAAGAATGTCAGCAATTTCAGAAGAACTAAGGTCTGTATGACCAGCCCTATAGTATTGGTGACATTGCTGCATCAGCTCGGTATCATGAGAAGAGATTAGTTCCATTCTAGCAACAAACTAAAGACAAGAAAAAGACAACAATCAACAAAGAATCATCAATAACGGCGATGAGTAAAGAAGTATTTTATTAGATCATAAAAGGATTACAGTGTTCGATTACAAATGATAAAAGATAAGAATGATACCGAACAACTTCACACCTTTTCCTTGTCTCCCAAGACTTTCTCGGGAGGCTGGGACGAGGAGCTCGGTTGATCGGTGATAACAACAGCTTGATCGGCAGAAATCTTCTCGGCAGGAAGAGGCATAGAAGAAATATCCTCAATGACAGAGGGTTGAGAAGCAGAAATTGGGACATCCACAGCCATGGAAGATTCATCTGATGCAGGTTCATCTTCTTCTTCTTCCACAATTGGTGGAGGAGGACCAGGGAGATGCCGTTGGAATAACTCAGAATTGTCTTGGATTTTTAGCTCTTGTAGAGCAGCTACCCAACCGTCATGGAAGTATTTCAACTCCCCATATTTGACTTGAGATGTCATAGCTGCAATCCCTTTATCCCATCCTTTTTCCCAACCAGCACTGAAATGTTTCTTAACTGCAACTTTTCTTTTCAACTGCTCCGAGGAGAGTTTGACATCCAATTGTTCTTTCTGGATTTTGATGTCTCGCAGGATAGACAGTTCTTCTTCTGCCTTCTTCAGTTGGTCATCGCACCTTTGCTGATTGACCTCTAAGCTTTTCACCTTCTCCTCCAAATTCTTGGAGGTTTCAGCCATCTTCATCTTATCAGCCTCAGCTGCAGCCAATTTTTTCTCCCAGGCAGCTTTCTCCTCGACGTACTACTGGCGAGATTCTTTCACAGATTGGGCTAAACCCAAGAGGGCATCGTCAACATCGGACGAGGAACTAGAAGCTTTAATAGCTTGATCTTTCTTCACGATGGTATTGAAACAGTTCACCAGCTGAAAGATAAGAAAAACAATAGAGTCAACACAAATATAAGAGTTCAGGAAAAAGAAAAGAAAGACCAAAGGTATGAGAAATTTACTGAAGAAAGATGGCGAGCAGCTAGGGATGTCAGTGTATCCCTAGGAATCTTTTCATCAACCCCGAGAACCTCAGGTATAACTGAGCTCGTTGAAGAACTCGGAAGAAGGATTTTTGAAACACTACTACCACTAGCGGGTAGAGAAGATGCAGTTCCAGCAAGATTAACCGAAGATGATTTCCTCAATCTCTTCAAAGGAGGGTCAGCAGCATCAACCAAGGAAGAAGTCTTGGTCGGAGATATTGTAATTACATCAGCTTTCTTGCTCGGGGCCACTGGGGGCTTCTCGGCAACTTTGGAGGAACTAACATCTACTTTTTTAGTCCCCTCTGGGACATCAATTTTGCCTTTCTTTGCTCCAACAGCAGAAGAAATTTCACCAAATAAAGCAGGAGGAGCTCTTTTCTTGCCCATTCTCTGAGATAGGGGAATATGAGAATCTGAAGATGAACTTTCTGGTGTTGAGGCTGGTTCAACAGGGCGAGCAGTATAAGAGGTTGTGTAGCTCTTATACTGCAGCAAATATGATGCAGATCTAATATGCTCGTCTGCAATCGTCTTATGCAAATTCCAGATAAGTTTTAAATGCTTGATATTCACTTCCGACTCTTTTGGAGTTTTTCTTTTACTATCAACTGCAAATAAATACATAAATCTCAGTCATACATTTTGTCAAACATGATGAAAACGCAATTTCATAAGTAAAATAAAATGAAAAATAAACCTATCCCATTGCCGTATGGGGGGCATCTGGGACCGTTGTATACTTCATTCCCAGATAAAGGCGCGTGTTGCCAATTTTTTATGACCAACCCATGCTCAAAATAATCTCTATTTGAATCAGGGAGGTTAACTACAAGGGCTCTATTTAAAAACCTAGTTTTTAAATAATAAACATTATCTAAAGTGGCCCATTTATAGCAGTACATGATTTCTGGGATCCCTATACGAGTCCCATGAGTTAGATTTAACTTGTGCACCCCGTTAATTATTCTCCATGTATTGGGGGCTATTTTTGCAGGAACAAGATCAAAATATTGACAAAACTCAAGACATAATGGGTTTGGGGGAAAAGAAAAACCACATTCAGCAATGAAAAGACTGGGGAACCAATGTCCCTCAGCCAATCGAAAGTAATCTAAAGGCTCAGAAAGAACCTCTAGAATTACCCAAAAAGGAATGGAAAAGTCAGAACGAAATTTCTCAGCAGATTCAACAATATAAACCATATTGAATAAAAGAGATGCAGAAGAAAGGAAGAAGATCTTACAGAAAGAAAGGAGATATGTTGACAACGAACGGAAACAATGATGAACACACAAGAGAGAGGAAGAGAATAGAAAACTTGAATGCAGAAAAATGGAAAGTGTAGACGACGGTATGGTTACCAAAGGAGTTTAAATACTTTGCATTGGGAAGCGGCGAAAGAAATGATTACTAAAAAGAAACTACTGAACTTCCGGCGGCTAAAAAGACAAAAGTTGCACGAAGATCGAAGCGCTTGTAAAAAAGGCGGAAACTGCGAAATGAGAAGGAAATTTGAATACAATGCTCCTAAAACCCAGGAAGGTCATTTAATACTACCATATACCGAGAAAGAATGTCCCATACTCCTCAAAGTTCGAAATATGAAACATTGGGGGCTTCTGTTGATACCAAAATTAATATGCTGATGTGGACGAATAGTATGAAGACACGTGTCAATCTACGTGGCACAATAACAGCGAGGAAGATCATTTACTGAACAACCATGGTTGGTACCGAGCAACGAGAATACACCGAGGAGCTCTATCATGCCGAGGAACTCCATCCGAGGAACTCCATCATCCCGAGATACTCTAAGCACTCCGAGGAACTCTTGATCAACGAGCAACTAAGGCGGTCCGAACTGCACCTCGGCCGTGTCATCAATTATCAGACGGACAACTGTTCAACTATTCATTAGATTCTTGACGCACACGCTGCATTAAATGTATTACCCATTCATATGTATATCATTTAATGTATTGGACCTTTCATGTACAGCCTTGAGGCTATAAATACCTTGTATCAATCCCATTCAAAGGGACCGGAATTTCTTGAGAGAACTTGTAATCAAGAATTCCACAAACACTCAGCAATAACATAACAGTGGACGTAGGCTTTATTCCTAGCCGAACCACTTTAAAAATCTTTGTCTTATTTATTTATCTGTGATTGAAGAATTAGAGTGATCTAATTTTTTACATCAACAGTGATGATCTGGGTTCATAAATTATATCATATTCTCCGAGCTTTATTGCCCAGTACATCAATCTCCCTGATTTCTCTGGCTTAAGAAGGGCTTGTCTCAATGGCACATCGGTGTATACTACTATAGTATGAGCCTGGAAGTACGGCCTCATTCTCCTACTCGCCTCAATCAGCGCCAGTGCCAATTTCTCCAGTCTCGGATATCTGATCTCTGCTCCTAGGAAGGCCTTACCGGTGTAGTAAATTGGCTTTTGTACTCCATTCTCCATTCTGATCAACGCCGAGCTAACTACATTCTCGGATACGGCAAGGTACAAATACAATTTTTCTCCCATCACCGGCCTGGACAACAGTGGAGGTGCTCCCAAGTATTTCTTCAAGTCTTGAAAAGCCTTCTCACATTCATCATTCCACTCAAAAGTTTTTCTGAGCGTCTTGAAGAATGGGAGACATCTATCAGTTGCTCGTGACACAAATCTGTTGAGTGCTGCTACTCGTCCTGTGAGACTCTGTACTTCTTTCTTCGTTATTGGAGATCGCAGCCCTAATAGAGCTTTGATCTTTTCAGGATTTGCTTCAATGCCTCGTTGATTGACAATGTACCCGAGGAACATGCCTTCTCGTACTCCAAATATGCACTTCGTCGGGTTCAGCTTCATTTGATATTTATCTAGTTGATCAAAAGTTTGACTTAAGTCAACTAGATGATCTGTAGCTTTCTTGCTTTTTGTCAGCATGTCGTCAACATAGACTTCCATATTGTCACTGATTTGTTCAGCAAAGACCTTGTTCATCAGCCTTTGATATGTCGCATCTGCATTTTATAAACCAAAAGGCATAACATTATAACAATAAGTTCCCCTAGGGGTAATGAAAGAAGTACTCTCCCTGTCTTCAGGTTTTATTTTGATCTGATTATAACCAGAATAAGCATCCATGAAGCTCAGTAACTCGTGTCCCGAGGTAGCATCCAGCAGTTGATCAATTCGGGGCAGTGGAAAGTGATCTTTTGGGCATGCTTTGTTGAGGTCGGTGAAGTCTACACAAATCCTCCACTTGTTGTTTTTCTTCTTTACCATCACCACATTGGCTAACCAATCTGGATATTTTACATCTTCAATGAAACAAGCTTTCTGGAGCTTCTCGACTTCCTCCTGTATAGCTTGATTCTTCTTGGCACTGAATAATCTTCTTCTATACTTCACAGGCTTGATCTCCTTATTCACATTGAGCTCGTGACATAAGAAGTTTGGGTCAATCCCAGGCATATCTTCATGACTCCAGGCAAAAATTTATTTTCTGCTTCTAAGGAAAGTTATCAATTCTTATTTTAGTGAGGCTTCCAATGATGAACCTATTTGAGTAGTTCGTTCAGGGTATTCATCGTCCAGAATGATATTTTCAGTAGCTTCCACCACTTGACCCTTCACGAGTTGTGACTCATCCCGAGGATCCAAGGTTTTAATTTTTGCACCTTCATCCACTTGATAAGTAGTAGTCTTTTTCTTTGATTCTTCCAATTCATCTTGCTCGGCGGATGAATAATATCACTCCCGAGCTACTTTCTGATCACCTTTCATAACTCCTACTCAAAAGTTTGTTGGAAATTTTAGGCATTGATGCAGTGTAGATGGTACAGCCTCGAACTTCTTCAATCCTACTCTTCCCATGATGATATTGTACGATGACTGGACATTCTTATCCATCACAAAAAAGCGTATTCTTTCTGTCCGACAAGCAGGCTACGTACCAATGAATATATCCAACTTGATCGTCCCAAGTGGAAACACTTTCTCGCCAGCAAAACCGATGAGGGGTCTGTGGTAAGGCTCCAGTTGAGATAGCTTTAAATTTAAACTATCGAAACACGAGTAGAACATGATGTCTGCCGGGCTACCATTATCGACCAGTACTCTTGAAATCATTACCTCCTTCATTCTCATTTTGATCACTAGTGGGTCATCATGAGGATATAAACTCCTGCAAGATCATTCTTCGAAAACCCAATGACCAATTTTTCTTTGTTCACCTTTCTCGGGCGATCTTCCTCAGCTAAATTTATTCGCTGAATGTACGAGAAAGCTTGAGCCTCTCCAAGGTAAGATTTTTTTTCTGCAGTAAGGTCTCCTCCTCCTGCATCTCCTCCTGTAATGACATTACAATCAAATGACCCAAAGCGTATTGAAAATACCTCTCGTTCTGGCTGCCTTGGTTTCTTGGGAAGATCGGGGTCATCATCTGGATCATCTTCATGGTTTCTCTTCTTTTTCTCCTCTGCCCGACGAGGAGATCTAGACCTCTCTCTAGTTCGGTCATTATTTCTTCTTTCGCCTCCCCGATCAACATACTCTACTAGCTTTCCTCGTCGGATGAGTGTTTCAATCTCGTTCTGAAGAGCTATGCAATTTTTGGTCATATGGCCATGATCCTTATGGAACTCGCAATATTTCTCCCTATTCCTCGTGTCAGGGTCTGACTTCATTTTCTTTGGCCAGTTTAACTCCTCGCTGTTCTTAATTTCTTCCAAGACGTGGTTGATATTTGCCTTCAAAGGCGTGTAATTATCAAATTTCTTCAAGACCTCCCATGACGACCTTATTTTAGAATGTTTGTCACCACCATTGTTCTTATGCTTTTTCTTCTTAGCTTTATCACCTTCCTCCTTGGTTTCTTTGGAGTCCATATTCTTCTTCGCAGACATAGCCTCCTCGGCATTCATAATCTTGGACGCTTTTCCCATCAGGTCCGACATGGTTCGAGGTGGGTCTTTGGCCAAAGTGTAGTAAAACTTGTTTGGTAGCAGTCCACTCATCAAAGCAGTAATCGCTGTCTTCTCCTCATAATCAATGACTTCGAGTTTCTCGTTATTAAAACGAGTTATGTAATCTCTGATACTCTCACCAGCTTTTTGTCTAACACTTAACAAATGTGCTACTCGTTTAACTGGCTTTGCTCCAAAGCAGAAATTCCCAATGAATAACTCGGCCAGTTGAAGAAAAGTTGAAATCTTACCCCGAGGAAGATTATTATACCATATCTGAGCAGATCCGGTAAGAGTTCCCGAGAATGCCCTGCATCTCATCTCGTCTGGGACAGCATAGATGTCGGCAGCAGCTTGATATTATTCTATATGAAGGACAGGGTCAGTCTTCCCATCATATTTGGGAGTCACAACAGGTGCTTTAAACTTTGATGGTGTTGGAAAATCAACAATATCCTGGACAAAAAGTGTTCCTCGAACAAAGGTTCGTTGTAGAGGGTTCTTAGCCTTAGCCATTTCCCCTAATCTATCCTCCAGACTTTGAATAGATCCTTTCCATGCATCATTCCCTTCCTCGGGCCTATTGGTTCGAGCAACTGATCGCATTGAAGTGGCTTCCTGGGATTTATCTTGATGAGAAATTGGTCGGTCAGTGGATCCATCTTGACGAGCAACTGGTCGCGACTGGGCAGATCCTTCCCTTAAATTTGATGGTCGTCGAAAGCTCCTCGAGGCTGCATTAAGAGGACTTTTGTTCCTCCTAGGGCCTAATCGATCAAAAGGAGAGGCCCTACTTAATCTTTCCAATGCACTGGACCTTTCTAGGGAGAGGGTGACACGTTGTTCTGTATCTGTGGCTCGCACTGACGAAGTTCGTCCAGGTTGATAAGAAAAATCTTCGGATTCCTCATTGCGATATGAATTATTACGCCTAGTACGCACAGAAGGCGCATGGATATTTCTTTGAATGCTTCGTGATCCGGAATGGGCTGGCGCACCGCCATGGAGGGTTTGGATGAGTTGTCGCATCGTTTCTTGCGTGACGGTCTGGCCCTGAGCCAGATTCGCCATCATTCCAGTCAGATCTGGAATAATTGGTGGAGCAGATGGATTTGGAGGGGTTCCAGTGTTTCGATTACTGGATTCAGGTATATCAGCCATTGGTATTGGATTATTATTGGTGAGAAAACGATATTACCAGTCGTTTCCCACAGACGACGCCAATCAGTTGATGTAAAAAATTAGATCACTCTAATAATTCAATCACAGATAAATAAATGAGACAAAAGATTTTTAAAGTGGTTCAGCCTTATATGAATGGCCTACGTCCACTGTTGTTTTATTGCTGAGTGTTTGAGAATTCTCGATTACAAGAAATTGCATTCTGGATCCCAAAGTTTGGGTTCAGAATTCGGTCCCCTTACAATGAGGACTGTACAACGTATTTATAGCCTTGAGGTTGTCATATGAAAGGGTGATACATTAAATGATATACATATGAAAGGGTAATGCATTTAATGCCCTTTAAGCGTGTGCGTCTAAATGATAAGCATTTAATGAACCAGTTGAACTGTTGGTTATTCGTCAATTAATGCTCTGTTCGAGAAGCAGCTCGGACCGCCTAAGCTTTCTGGTATTCAAGAGTTCCTCGGAGAGGTCTGTTCCTCGGAGCGTATGAGATCCTCGACGAGGTTGGTTCCTCAGAGCGTATGAGTTCCTCATAGTAACATGGTTCCTCGGAGCGTATGAGTTCCTCGGAGTAACACGGTTCCTCGGAGCGTGTGATTATCTCGGAAGTGCTTGTTGTTACCATGTAGATAGCCACGTGTCTTTGTTTGATTGATCCAAGTCAGCAGATTAAATTTGGTATCAACAATAATGTCCTCCCATATTCCAACATAATACAAAGTCTCAATTTATAATTCTCAAATACATAGGTGGAGTAATGTAACACTCCGTAATTTTTAATAATTTTTATATGGGGATTAATTAAATTAAAATGAGAAATTAATCCGAACTAAATAAATATTAATTAGCGTGATAAGGGTTGATATTTATTTGTATGAAAAATATTGAGTATTACTTAGTGAATGAGTAATAAATTAGTAATAATGCATTATGATTGTTGTGAGGGAAAAGTATGGCAATTACGGTAATTTAGTCGGGGCGCGCGTGTGAGTCGTGTCGGGACTCAAATTTATAAGATATCATATTATTTAATTGTGGGTTATCCAAATGGTCATTTCGAGTATGCCAATGTATTCAAAAGGGTCGAGACAATCAGAAAAGTGTACTCAGTGATTGGATTGGGTCTCAGGATATTTTTAGGCTAAACCGACACCCCGGGAGGGTATTTTGGTCTTTTAGCTTTTTTGAGTAAAAGGACCTACGAAATTTCTAAGGTTATATCATCTGGTAGGTTGAGGTTGCTAGGGTTAGAAATTATAAAATCATAGGGGGGCCACTAAAGGAGGAAGGAGAGGAGTTCCAAGGCTTCCCACACCATTTTTTGCACCACCACCACCGGAGTGTAGATCGGGAGAAGAAGAAGGAACCTCCACCACTTGTCTGCAGAAAATTAGACCTACAACTCAAGGAAAGTGTTTATCTTTCTTGTTTTTAAAAGGTTATAATGCCCATGTAGTGTAGGGTTTTACACTACACCAAATCCTGCGAATGGTCACACCAAGTGGGTCACGGCCTAAGTCCGCGACCAGCTGGTTGTGGACTTAGGCCGTGACCCACTCAATATATGGCGTGACCAATTTTATTACCACATTAAATTATCCATGCTCTAGAAATGGTCACGGACTAAATCCCTGACCATAGAGGGTCACGGCCCGAGTCCCTGACCAGGTCGTGACCAGTTTGGCGCCAAAATTCCCTCCAAACTGGTCGTGGGTCGGTCACGACCCAAATCCGTGACCAGGTCGTGACCAGTTTGGGGCCAAAATTCCCTCTAAACTGGTCGCGGATGGGTCTAGGACTTGGGCCTTGACTAATGGCGCGACGAAGCAGAAAACACACACATTAAGGGTCACGGCTATGGGCGGTGACCATTTGTGGGACTGGGTCACGGCTATGGGCCGTGACCATACATCATTCAAACACCAAGGCTGTTGGAAAAGGGTCACGCATTATGGGTCACGGCCGATAGCCGTGACCAGATCGAAATCCCCATTGTTCTGCAAGAAAGTGATGGGTCGCGCGCATAGGTCATGGCTCTTGGCCGTGACCAGTTTGGAACCGCCATTGTCAAAGTCATTAATGGGTCACGGCTCTTGGCCATGACCAGGTCGAAATCGCCAGAATTCATGCTCATTAATGGGTCGCGCACATCGGGTCAGGGCTCTAGGCCGTGACCATAGTCTGGTCTTAAAAAGAAATATTCCCAGCTCTCATTTATTACGTCCGACTTCGTTGCTGTTAGGGTTTTTGCGATTTCGAGCTCCTGCGATTTCGGTTGGATTTCTATTGGATTTGCATTTGGATTTTAGTTGGATTTGCATTTGGCTAATCGATTTCAGTTGGTATGTATTGATTCATTTGGATTTCGTGATTTCTAACTAAAGCCCTAATTTTTGTGTATGTATATGTAGATTTATGTTTGTATGTGTGTATGTGTGTGTATGTATAGATTGTATGTATGTGTATGTATAGATTTATGTCAAAAAAAATATTAGGGTTTAGTAAACCTTAAATAGTATGTGTGTGTATGTATAGATTATGTCAATAAACCCTAGCTTGTATGTGTGTGTATGTATAGATTATGTCAATAAACCCTAGATTGTATATGTGTGTATTTCTTTTAATCAAAATATGCTGTGTCTTTTTTTTTTTTAGAAAATATAATTAAATGATTTTTTTTGACATATGAGTCGCAAACACGTGTACACATTACTATAGTGAGATATTGTTGACTTGGTTGTTGGATACTATGTTGAATTTATTGAATTGATACTAGTGTCGATAAATGTATATGTTATTAAATTTGTTGGGTGTGCTCTTGATTTGCCTATGAAAAAGTATATCACATATGCTTGTCTTGTTTATGTGTATATGTATGTTTAAACTCTCATAACTTTCAAACCTAAACCTTAATAGTAGGACTCGTATTCATGCCCTCGTATACTTTTCTCATGAAAAATGAGGCACGGTGATAAATACTGTCAATAAGAGTGGGACAGGTTGCAATTAGACCTCACACATAACTCTTTTATTAGCGTGCGTTATATAGAGGGTACTCCTATTTATAGGTACGGAAATAAAAAGATCGAACAATTTAACTACCTTATAAAGCATGGATTTGATATCCAGCAAGATCACTTGTTCGATCGTATTCTATTTTCTCTACCAGAAAACTGGGATGACGTTATACAAAATATATTTCACACACATAATCCCGACATAGCCCTGACCTTGGTTACGTTGTTGGAGAAGGCAGAAAAAAAAATCCACCCGTTATGGGTACAACTGCGTATAGAGAGCATTGACATAGACTGTGATGTCTCGCGCCACATGCACGTAAAATTGAATCTTGCCAACAAGTTGAGAAATAGGGGATTCCAAGTTCATGTCACTGACATCTACACATCAATCATAGATACCCTTCCTTCTAGTTGGCCACGTGCAAAAATTCATAGGTTCTTAAAAACTAATACTGAATGGATGGAGATCAGACACATTGAACTTATTCTAAAGTCTTACTTTGAAAAGGTATCTATCTATATATATATATATAAAACTAATTAAGCTTGATTAATTAGTTATAATTTCATATTATTATAATTATTTAGTCACTTATATTTTTTAATTTTTGTAGATAATGTCGAGAGGAAACAACCCTAGGGTACCAAGTGCCGATGTGACACCACAACGAGGTTCACCATCTCGTGCAGAACCCGGATTCTCAACACCAATGGCTGAGCAATTCACAACTCCACCAATGGTTCACTCCTCACCAAGTCCAACCCCAAGTGCTCCTACGCCCCAATCCAGCACTCCCGTTGCTTTAACTCCCCAATCCAACACTCATGATGCCTCCCGCTCAAATGAAAAGAAGCCTATTGGCTTCTCCCTTCTCGGGAATAACCCGACGAGTGATAGGAATGACGTGCTGAACTTTAAAGTTCGGTGTTTATCGCTGGGAAAAATGAACGTAGGAGTCGGTGGACCAGACAATTGGAACCTTGTTGATCCAGCTGTCAAAGATGACATATATGACCAACTTTGCAAGCATTTCTCATTTCCTGACCGTTCCAAGAATAAGGTTCTATCTCGGGTTGCTAAGGATTGAGGACATACAGGAGAAACCTTCGGAAGAAACATTTCCCGAAAGAGGCAGCGAGCTCCGATATTTTGGCTTTGAAAGAGAAAGTGCCTCCCAATGTTGAAATGCCGGTGGACCAGTGGAATAAGTTTTTGGAGAATGAGGCGAAGGAAAACAAGTTGGTCCAGAGGGAGCAAAACAAAAAAAATAGGGCACAAAAAACTGATATCCATAGGCTGGGATCCAAATCATATGAGGATTTGAAGAATGAATAGGAGAGTAGGACAAAAGATGGTCCAGATGCCGGTAAAAACCCAAATCGGTCCAACTTATTCCTTCATGCTCGACGGGACAAAGATAATAAATTCCCGCTGCACTTGGATAAGACACTGGAATCAATAGAGGCCATCAGCAGTCAATCAGATTCGAGCCCTACTGATGACTTTGACCTTGAAAATGATGCCCTGACTAAGACCTTTGGAAAGGACAAAAGGGGGAGGACGAGAGGTGTTGGCTCACATATGCCAAAAACAAAACTTCAACACATTGCACCTCTTGTGGACGAGCTTTCTTCGGTCAAGAATTGTATCTCATCCCAAAAGGAGCACCAGTTGAAGACCGATGGGGATGTCCATGAGATTAAAAATTCCCTGGGATTATTGACAAATCAAATTGGTAAACTTGTGAATCTTATTGAAAGTTATAGGCCCCCAATGCCTCCTCAAGGTTTCAAACATCCTTCCCCTCCAACATTCCCCTCTCAAATGCCTCATCCTCCAACATTCCTCTCCCCTGCACCTCCGCCAATCACGGAGCTCGGATCATCGTCAACAACTCACGGTGACTATGGCGAACAGTACTATATCAAGGACATGAGCAATTCGAGGTTTGTTGGCGTGTGCATACTCATCTCCAGGGTTCTTGGAACTCTAGTACATCACCGACCTTTGGAGAAGGGTGAGGCTAAAATAATGGTCGATGAAATATACAACGGCTGCGGAGATGTAGCTGTGTACGTTAACAGCGGGGATGGGATGGAATTGAGGAATTATGCAAAATCTTTTATTACTTGGCCACTTTATTTGTTGGCCAAGATTTAATAATATTTTCTTTTGTTTCAGTTGTAATAATTTTTTTTGTTTTAGTAGTAAGAATATTGTTTTTGCTTTAGTTGGAATGATATTTTTTTTGTTTCAGTTGTAAGAATATTGGTTTTGTTTCGTTTGGAATGATATTTTTTTTGTTTCAGTCATAAGAATATTCTTTCTGTTTCAGTTGTAATAATATTTTTTAACCTATTACCACAGGACTGAAATTTGAAGATTATTACATGGATTTCCCACAATACAAAGAGTGGATGGGAGAGACTAACAGGATATCAATTAATCATGTAAAGGGCGTTTATGAATTTGTTAAATATGCTTCCAAAAATCTTAAAAGTGAGAAGATTCCGTGTCCGTGCACTCATTGTATTAACGGAAAATATAAGTCATTGGAAGTTGTTGAGTTGCATTTACTAAAGTGGGGAATCTGTCAAGACTATATAATATGGACATACCATGGTGAAAAAGTTGTACCTTATGTTCCAGAAGAATTATCGGGAGCCGACCGTGTAACGGAACCTCAAGGAGTAGAAGTGGTACATGATTCCCCAACACATCGTCCATTGACCGACTTAATTGATGATGCTTACGGACTCCACAACCAACAAAACCACCAACCTATGGATACAAATAATGCGCATTATGACCAAGTAAATGAACAAATTGATGTTGAACTACTAGGAGATAGAGAATACATACGGTTGAAAGCCGATGTGGCTAGACCGTTGTATAAAGATTGCGATGAAGATCACTCGGTATTATATGCAATGATTGGTTTGCATAATTTGAAGAGTCAATTTGGTTTGTCTGGAAACAGCGTAACCGGAATTCTTAAGTGGGTTAAAGAAATTCTCCCAAAAGAGAACATGTTACCAGACAATTATCCTACCATGAAGAAGAGTTTGAAGGGTTTAGGTTTGAAATACAAATCTATTCATGCTTGCAAGTATGATTGCATATTGTACCGAAATGAGCACGAAGAGAAGGATGAATGTCCTATATGCAGTGAGCCTAGATATATGGTTTGTGAGAATGGAAATGACAAACATGCAAAAAATCGCAAGTGCTCGCAAGTCCCACAAAAGGTTTTGAAGTATTTTCCACTTGGGCCACGGTTAAAACGTTTTTTTACTATACCGTGGATAGCGGAGGCCATGACATGGCATGCTCGATGCGAGGTGGGTGGGAATTTGATGCGTCATCCGGTTGATTCACTCATCTGGCAAATTTCAAATGCACAACACCATGAATTTACAAAGGTACCGCGCAACGTTCGTCTTGCAATCTCAACCGATGGGTTTAACCCTTTCGGTAATTTAAGTACTAGTCAGAGTTATTGGCCAGTTCTTATGGCGCCTTTAAGTCTTCCTCCGACGTTATGCATGAGAAAGGAGTTCACATTGTTATCTCTGTTGATACCCGGGCCGAAGGCTCCCAGTGATGATATTGATATATTCTTAGCACCATTAATTGAAGAACTTAAAGAGTTGTGGGATAAAGGCGTGACGGCGTTCGATTCTCATAAGGGTGAAGAGTTCACACTTAAAGCAATGGTGATGTGGGAGGTCCACGATCTTCATGCTTATGGGACCTTGTCCGGTTGTAATGTTCATGGTTATTATGGATGTCCCATATGTGGGGAGGAAACTGAAGCCTATTGGTTAAAACATAGTGGTAAGTTGAGTTACACGGGTCATCGTAGATTTCTGCCGACCAGTCACCCTTTTAGGAACGACAAGTATAACTTTTTGCCTGTCGGTCACGAGCAAAGAACGGCACCTATTCGACTTTCTGGTCAGCAAATTGAGGAGAAGGCGGTGGCTGCGACTGTGGGGAATAGGTATGTAGGCAAACACCCCCAGTTTGTAAACCTGAAGCGTAAAGCTAGGGAGGATCCGAACGACCCTAGTAAAGCGAAGCCATGGTCCAGGCGATCAATATTTTTTGATTTGCCGTATTGAAAAGATCATCGTGTAAGGCATATAATTGATGTGATGCACACAGAGAAGAATGTTGTAGAACATTTAATAGGAACATGTCTGGGTGGATCTCATTCCAAGGATGGCGAGCGTGCCCGCCGAGATCTACAGGATATGAAAATAAAGAAGAGACTGTGGTTAAAAAATGATCCAACGACAGGAAGAATTTCTATCCCCCCGACTGCTTTCACTTTGACTACTAGTGAGAAGAAGATCCTATTAGACACGTTATTCAACTTGAAGACTCCAACCGGTTATTCTGGTAATTTACGTAGGGTAGTAAACTACCAAGAAAATGACTTGAAACAGTGCAAGTCTCACGACTGGCACGTCATCATCCAATTAATCCCGTTGTTATTTCGGCATTGCTTCTCTGAACACAAAGATCTCCGTCGGGCAATTATGCAAATCAGTTTGTGTTTTACCCTACTTTGTGCAAAAGTGGTAAACAGAAGACACATTAAAGCTGCGAAATCAACTTTAGCCGAGGCTGTTTGTGTGTTAGAGAAATATTTTCCTCCGTCATTCTTCGATATCAGTATCCACCTGCTTGTGCATTTATGCGATGAAGCTTTATTATGTGGTCCCGTAAGGTATCATTGGATGTATCCTTTTGAGCGCTTGATGAAAACCTTCAAAGATTATGTAAAGAATACACTGTATATTGGAGGGTCAATTGCTGAAGAATACGTAACGGTGGAATCATCGTTATACGCTAGGGAACATATGCCAGAACAAGAGGTGAGGAGGTTTAATCCTCGTGGAGAACGAGTGATAGAGGAACCTGACGAGTTTGAGGACGAATTATCGTTTGGGAACCCTAAAGAGGTGAAACTCACAAACCTACAATACGAGCAAGCAACTCGTCATGTCTTCGAATCGCAAGATGAAGTCCAAGACTGGAGAGAGTGAGTATCTACTGAATTCTTCTTCTTTGATTATATGTATTTTTTATTTTATTATCTAAACTCTATAATTTTTCGATAGGAAGTACGAGAACTAAATTATCCAAAATCAAAGGAGAAATTGGACGACAACTGACTTTAGGGCATGGGTGTCAAAAGAGGTACTTTCACATCTTATGTGTGCGGTTATTTATTCATGTGTGGTAAAAATATGCCCTAATACAAATTCATTAATAAATGCAGCTTCTAAAAAGAGGTGACGTCTCTTCCAGACTTGCACGCCTAGCAAAAGGTCCTAATTTTCGTGCAAAAGAGTTTAAGAAATTCCGCACCAACGGTTTTGATTTCATTTCATATCCATATGAGGAAAAGCTTTTGACGCAAAACAGTGGAATATCAATTTCTGCCTTGACCACCTGTATCGCTAGCAAAAATGATAAAAATCCAAAGAATACGGTGCTAACCTATTATGGGATAATTCAACAAATCCTAGAACTTGATTACTTGGATTTCACGGAAACCGTATTCTATTGTGATTGGGTAAAGGTGGAGGATACAATGAATGCTTGCAAAGTTGATCCCGACTCCAAACTTATTATGGTAGATTTATCAAAGCTGAAGACTAAAGACCGCATAGTCGACGAGCCTTTTATTTGTGCCTTTCAGAATGTAAAGAAGGTATTCTACTCGAAGTGCATAAACGATGGCAATTGGTCTATTGTTGTGCATGCACCAAAGGGTATGACTACTGAAGTAGACGCATTAAAGGCTCCAAAAGAGTTCCAGTCAGCTCTTGATGACAACCCTAATTTGAAGGATCTTTTAGTTGATTTAGAGCAAGATTGAGTATCAAAATATTATTTTATCCTCATCAATCTTATTTGTATCCTATTATGATATTGACATTGTATTAGCACTTTACATTAATTTATGAATTTCATCTACTTTTAAGTGTAATGTCCCGCTATTTGAACATAACTGTTTGCAAAATATTTTTTGGTTCTACCATTTTTTTAATTGAACATAACTGTTTGCAAAAAATTCATTATTTTTTCACTGTCATAGGATACATTGATGTTGGGGTCGAACTACTATCAAACATAATCTGAAATTGCATCGCTGCTGGCATAGAGAAGGTTCTGATTGGCGTTGGGTGTAACAAAATATCCAGGTAATGGGTAGACCTATGATGAACATTATTTTAAGGTTAAATATGCATTGATTCAATTTTTTAATTATTTTGGGTTTGGATTACTTTTGAACAAAGAATAGTTAGGGTGAACACTAGAAAAATAAGTCATTATCCAACGGATTGCCACTTTCTATGTTTAAGGCGCTCCTGGTTTGATTGTACGACGTAAATTTGCAAAAAATTATACTTAAGCATAAAAACATGCCATCGAATGGTGAAAATGTAAAATAGCCACAAAACAGTCCCATAAGAGTCACGAACACCTCGCACGAGACCAATGTAAATCGCAGGAACTGACCGTGTAATCACGACGCTCCCGATTTGAGTGTATGACGTAAATTTGCAAAAAAATAAACTTAAGAATAAAAACATGCCATCGAAGGGTGAAAACGTAAAACAGGCTTAAAACGGTCCCGTAAGAGTCATGAACCCCTCGCATGGGACTAATGTGACTCGTAGGAACCGACCGCGTAGTCACGGGGCTCCCAGTTTGAGTGTATGACGTAAATTTGTAAAAAGTTAGACTTAAGCATAAAAACATGCCATCGAAGGGTGAAAACGTAAAATAGCCATAAAATGGTTCGGTAGGAGTCACGAACACTTCGTACGGGACTAATGTAACTCATAGAAACCGACCGTGTAGTCACGGGGCTCCCGGTTAGAGTGTACGATGTAAATTTGCAAAAAAATAGACTTGAGCATAAAAACATATCATCGAAGGGTGAAAACGTACAACAAGCACAAAATGGTCCCGTAAGAGTCACGAACACCTCGCACGGGACCAATGTGACTCGTAGGAACCAACCGCGTAGTAACGGGGCTTTCGGGTTGAGTGTACGAAGTAAATTAGCAAAAAGTTAGACTTGCATGCCTTCGAAAGGTGAAAACGTAAAATAACCTTAAAACGGTCCTGTAAGAGTCACGAACACCTCGCACGGGACCAATGTAACTCGTAGGAAACGACCGCGTAGTCACGGCGCTCCCGATTGGAGTGCACGACATTAATTTGCAAAAAAATAGACTAAAGCATAAAAGCATGCCTTAGAAGGGTGAAAACGTAAAAATGCCACAAAACGGTATCGTAAGAGTCACAAACACCTCGCACGGGACCAATGTTAATAGTAGGAACCAAACGCGTAGTCACAAGGATCCCGGTTTGAGTATACGGTGTAAATTTGCAAAAAGTTAGACTTGAGAATAAAAAAGATGCCATCGAAGGGTGAAAACGTAAAACACCCACAAAATGGTCCCGCAAGAGTCACGGCTGTCTCGCACGGGACCAATGTAAGTCGTAGGAACCGACCGTGTAGTCAAGGCGCTCCCGGCTTGTGTGTGTGCGTGTGTGCATGTTTGTGTGTGTGCACGTGTGAGTGGGAAAGGGGGGAGGGGATGGGCAGGGGGCGCGTGTGTGCATGTTTGTGTGTGTGCGCGTGTGCGAGTGGGGAAGGGGGGAGGGGACGGGCAGGGGGCGCGTGTGTGTGTGTGTGTGTGTGTGTGTGTGTGTGTGTGTGTGTGTGTGTGAGTGGGGAAGGGGGGAGGGGACGGGGCATGTATGCATATATGTAGTGAGAGTGTGTGCATATATGCATATATGTATATATGTAGTGAGAGTGTGTGTGTGTGCGTGCGTGTGTTTGTGTGCGCATGTGAGTGTGTGCATATTGGTGATAAAATCCAAAATAAAATAGAGAGTATACCTGATCTAGGGTGAATCCAAGAGTGGGATCTACAAAACAAACCTCCTGACACTCATATTCGGTCATCTGATCCATTACGGTTGCCTCTGGTTCCGGTATCACGTAGGACTTTAAATAATTGTCACCTGAAAGAGAAATAACATATCTGCATATATAATTATTAATATGAAACTAAATGAGAGATTTAGGAGTAAAACATACCACAGTGATAAATCATACTTGTTGAAACAAAAGATTCAACAAAAATATATTAAAACAAATTCGTGAGGTATACCTCGTTTTTGGCAGCAACGTGAAACCCCCAATCCAAAAACTTAACAGATTTGCCAGTGTATACATGTTTGTGTGCGCGTGTGTGCGTGTGTGAATGGGAAAGGGGGGAGGGGACGGTCCAGGGGGCGGGGCAGTGTTTCATATATATGCAGTTGCATCAACATATATATGCAACTGCTGCATATATATGCAGGTGTGAGTGTGAAAGGGGGGAGGGGACGGGGCAGGGGAGGGGCGAGGCAGTGTTGCATATATATGCAGGAATATATATGCAACTGCATATATATGCAACTGCTGCATATATATGCAACTGCTGCATATATATGCAACTACTGCATATAAATGCAGGCATATATATGAAGTGCATATATATGCAACTGCTGCATATATATGCAGTGCATATATATGCAAGTGCATATATATGCAACATATGCATATATATGCAGATGCCGCTTACAATCGACTTTTGATGAAGGCTTGCCTGCGTATAGAACGCAAGTTCGCGTGCCAGATCATCATTCACGTCCACCTCTTACTCTTGGTCAATGTTAACAGATAGGTTGTGTATCCAATCCACGTTTTCAGTAGACCATCCTTGTTGTATAGATCTAATAAATAATTATAATGTGCCTACCTCTATTCAAACTGTCCAAAATTTCACCCTTGTTGTGACAAACAAATCCACATTGACCGGAGGCTTTATCCTCCACATTTGCCTCCATGGGTATATAATATCCCTCCTACCAATAAGCATCGGGGGTACGCTTATTTAAAGTAAAGAAAAGTAATTATTTTTCAATGAATCGAAATACCTGGAAAATAAAACCAAACAATCATGTCAAGTTTGCAATGGGTTTGAAATCCTAAATGTTTTCGAGACTATCCAATATCCTAACCATCTACAATAATTAAGGCTCTAAATCAATCAACCGTCCATAAGCGCGGGTGAAAACTCGAAAACTCGAAACAACCCCAAACGGCCCCGTGGGTGGCACTAACACCTCCCACGGGACCAACGTAACTCGTAGGAACTGACCTCGCAGCCGCGGGTCTCCCGGTTTGAGAGTAATACGGTAATTTGAATATTTCAAGACTTAGGTTTAAAAACATGATGTTAGAGGGTGAAAACTCGAAACAGCCCCGAACGGCCCTGTGGGTGGCACCAACACCTCCCACGGGACCAACGTAATTCGTAGGAACTGACCCCGCAGCCGTGGGACTCCCGGTTTTAGAGTACGACGGTAATTTGCTTATTTCAAGATTTAAGCTTAAAAACATGACGTTAGAGGGTGAAAACTCGAAACAGCCCCCAAATGGCCCCGTGGGTGGCAACAACAGCTCCCACGGGACCAACGTAACTCGTAGGAACTGACCTCGCAGCCGCGGGTCTCCCGGTTTGAGAGTACGAGGGTAATTTGCGTATTTCTACACTTAAGCAAAACATGGCGTTAAAGGGTGAAAACTCGAAATAGCCCCCGAACGGCCCAGTGGGTGGCACCAACACCTCCCACGGGACCAACGTAACTATTAGGAACAGACCTCACCGCTGCGGGTCTCCCGGTTTGAGAGTAATACGGTAATTTGCATATTTCAAGACTTAGGCTTAAAAACATGACGTTAGAGGGTGAAAACGCGAAACAGCCCCCGAACGGCCCCGTGGGTGGCACCAACACCTCCCACGGGACCAACGTAACTCGTAGGAACTGACCTCGCAGCCGCGGGTCTCCCGGTTTGAGAATACGACCGTAATTTGCGTATTTCTACACTTAAGCAAAACATGGCGTTAAAGGGTGAAAACTCGAAACAGCCCCCGAACGGCCCCGTGGGTGGCATCAACACCTCCCACGGGACCAACGTAACTCGTAGGAACTAACCCCGCAGCCGCGGGTCTCCCGGTTTGAGAGTAAGAGGGTAATTTGCGTATTTCTACACTTAAGCAAAACATGGCGTTAGAGGGTGAAAACTCGAAACAGCCCCCGAACGGCCCCGTGGGTGGCACTAACACCTCCCACGGGACCAACGTAACTCGTAGGAACTGACCTCGCAGCCGCGGGTCTCCCGGTTTGAGAGTAATACGGTAATTTGCATATTTAAAGACTTAGGCTTAAAAACATGACGTTAGAGTGTGAAAACTCGAAACAGACCCCGAACGGCCCCGTGGGTGGCACCAACACCTCCCACGGGACCAACGCAACTCGTAGGAACTGACCCCGCGGCCGCGGGACTCCCGGTTTGAGAGTACGACGGTAATTTGCTTATTTCTAGACTTAGGCTTAAAAACATGATGTTAGAGGTTGAAAACTCAAAACAGCCTCCGAACGGCCCCGTGGGTGGCACCAACACCTCCCACGGGACCAACGTAACTCGTAGGAACTGACCTCGCAGCCGCGGGTCTCTCGGTTTGAGAATACGACCGTAATTTGCGTATTTCTAGACTTAGGCTTAAAAACATGATGTTAGAGGGTGAAATCTCGAAACAGCCTCCGAACGGCCCCGTGGGTGGCACCAACACCTCCCACGGGACCAACGTAACTCGTAGGAACTGACCCCGCAGCCGAGGGTCTCCCGGTTTGAGAGTACGACGGTAATTTGCTTATTTCTAGACTTAGGCTTAAAAATATGACGTTAGAGGGTGAAAACTAGAAACAGCCCCCGAACGGCCCCGTGGGTGGCACCAACACCTCCCTAGGGACCAACGTAACTCATAGGAACTGACCTCGCAGCCGCGGGTCTCCCGGTTTGAGAATACGACCGTAATTTGGGTATTTCTAAACTTAAGCAAAATATGGCGTTAGAGGGTGAAAACTGGAAACAGCCCCCAAACGGCCCCGTGGGTGGCACTAACACCTCCCACGGGACCAACGTAACTCGTAGGAACTGACCTCGCAGCCGCGGGTCTCCCGGTTTGAGAGTAATACGGTAATTTACTTATTTCTAGACTTAGGCTTAAAAACATGACGTTAGAGGGTGAAAACTCGAAACAGCCCCCGAACGGCCCCGTGGGTGGCACCAACACATCCCACGGGACCAACGTAACTCGTAGGAGCTGACCTCGCAGCCGCGGGTCTCCCGGTTTGAGAGTAATACGGTAATTTGCATATTTCAAGACTTAGGCTTAAAAACATGACGTTAGAGGGTGAAAACGCGAAACAGCCCCCGAACGGCCCCGTGGGTGGCACCAACACCTCCCACGGGACCAACGTAACTCGTAGGAACTGACCCCGCAGCCGCGGGACTCCCGGTTTGAGAGTACGACGGTAATTTATTTATTTCTACACTTAGGCTTAAAAACATGATGTTAGAGGGTGAAAACTCGAAACAGCCTCGAACGACCCTGTGGGTGGCACCAACACCTCCCACCAACACCTCTCAAAACGACGGTAATTTTCATATTTCTACTTGGTTACTGATAATTTTAACTCATATATGCAATTTTTCAGCTTGATTAATTTTTTTGTAAAAATACTTGGTTACTGATATTTTTGTTTTTTGTATCCTATCATTTGTAGGATTTTTGCACGTGGATCAAATGAAGGAGGCAATGGTTTACAACATGATGATTATTTATATGTTGTGGACATTCAGGATAATGTTTTTTTATGTGTTATAGCCGTGCAGGCTTTTATTGTTTAGTTTTATGGCCGTGCGGGATTTTATAATTTGATTGTTGAATTTTATAGCCGTGCGGGCTTTATAATAAACAGGTTTTGCATTTACAGGTTTTGGAATGTCAAGAAAATAGAGGAAACTCTGCCCAATTTTTTTTTGGTCTGTGAATTATTAAGACGTGTAATATTTTTAAGTTTGTATATATATTTGTTTATTAACAACATTCTCAATTCACAATTTGTGATTTTTTTATTGTTTTACCTATAATAAATATTTGTAACACCTCGTAGCAACCGACGGTGCACTCACAGGACCCCCAATTTTAGGATTGGAAAAAAAAATTCATTTTTTTTAAATTATAGATAAATATGGTCATGGACTTTGTCCATGACCATTTTTTTTTTTGTCGCGCTTAAAAATGGTCGCGGCCAAAGTCCGCGACCATTTTTTTTATTTTTTTGTCACGGTTATGGGTCGCGGACTAGGGCCGCAACCAATTTTTTTAATTCTTTTTTGTCACGCACGTGGGTCGCGGACTTTGGCCGCGACCAATTTGTCACGCACGTGGGTCGCGGACTTTGGCCGCGACCAATTTGTCACGGTTGTGAGTCACGGACAAGGTCCGCGACCAATTTTTTTTAATTTTTTTTGTCACGAGCATGAGTCGCGGACTTTGGCCGCGACCAATTTGTCACGATTGTGGGTCACGGATAAGGGCCGCGACCAATTTTTTTTAATTTTTTTTGTCACGGACGTGGGTCGCTGACTTTGGCCGCGACCAATTTGTCACGGTTGTGGGTCACGGATAAGCGCCGCGACCCATCACGGCATGGGTCACGGCCAAAGTCCGCGACCATTTGTCGTGGCCCCTCTTGGCCGTTACCATTTTTTGGTCACCGACTTGGGCTGCGACCCACGAAAATGGTCACGCCAGAAATGGTCACGACCGAAGTCCGCGACCCACAGTTTTGGTCAGGGATTTTGGCCGTGACCAATTGCTAGTTTTGGTGTAGTGTTATATTTGATGATTTTAAATGAAGTTCTTGAAAATTTGATGAGTTAAACACATGATCTTAGGTAGGATTGCATGTAGATTGATCCATGTATGTAAAGGATACAAAACTATATAATATGTGAGGATTTAGATGGGAAAAATCTGGTTTATATGTTGAGTATGAATGAAGAACACAAAACCTATAGAAGTTTTGATTTGTTATTAAATAAAATTACGTGTTGGTTTAATGTTATATTCACGTTAGAAATCATCCTAGCACATGTATATGATGTTGGATAATGTTAGTTGTAAGTTTGCTGAAGAAACGTGATGGCTGTGTTGAATGAAAATGGTGAAAAACTCAAGAACTGAACGAAGAAGATGAACTGTTACTTTTTGAATCGATTCGGCCCTTGAGCGAATCGATATGATTTATCCAGAATTGTGAGATTTTCCTTATTTGAACCCTAATCTTGTGTATACCTAATGGGGACAATTATGTGACATCCTTAAAACATAATGGGATATATTACGAGTGACGGTAGGCCTTAGTAGGATGGGAACTTAGAATTAAGGCTAAGGTTAATCGGGTATAATTTGTAATGCGTGAATTCGGGAGAATGAGAACGGATCACGGAGAGAAGAGTGAACCTATTACTTATTCTAGTAGAGTATGAGTGTATTAACTACTGAAATAACTTAAGGGGTAACTAGTACCCTTCGAGTTGAGAATAATAATGAGGAGAATACGTTATAAAGCTATAATCGTCGTTAAATAGTACGGTGAATATTCGAGAGATACATACTACGTGTAGGGGCTCATATTTATAGGTTATGTGTATACCTATACATATTATATATTTAGATTGAGTGTATACCTATACGAATTATATTTATGGATTGTCAGTATGCCTATGTGAGACATATGGATAGGTTATGTGAATGCCTAATATGTGCTTTCGTATGTGTGTGAGCATACCTACGTTCCCTACTATCACGGAGGTTTCTGCCCAGATGACAGTTTTATCCTGATGAGCCCATGAGGGGGGATTTTAGACTTGTACCTCAGAACATAGAACTTAGGGATTGAGCACTACTTGTGTGTATAATAATGTGACCGGTCATTTGGGTACGTTAGGTGTGTCCGTAGCCAAAGGCTTAGAACTATGTTCACCTCTAATATGTGTTGATTTGATTTATTATTCGAGAATGATGTCTGAACCGATAGTCCTTGATTTGGTACGTGCGGTACATAGACTTGATAGCAGAGTATGCAAATGTGCATCGCGGTGGCCAGTGCAAAAGATGTTGCATATATATATATATATATATATATATATATATATATATATATATATATATATATATATATATATATATATATATATATATATATATATATATAGTGTGTGTGTGTGTGTGTGTGTGTGTGTGTGTGTGACGTATATATATACTTGGGTGATTCGTCCTACTTGTGTGTAATGTAGGAAGGATAGACAACGTACATTCAGAAGTGATTTAATTATGAGATAAACTACTGAGTGTGCAATAGTAGTAAAGTTAGATAGTGTATATCAAAAGATGATTCAAGTAGAGAAACTTCATAAAACAGTCTAATGATAACATACGTGAAATGTTAATAATGGTTTAATGATAGCGTACGTGAAATGTTAATCCTGATTTAATAATAACACACGAGGAGTGTTAATTATTAATGCTATTATAACATACTGTATGGGTGATACGATGGAGAGTTAAAGAGATGTTTACAAAAGACATAATGAGTAAAGATTGGGATACTATAGCGTACTATATGGGCGGTACGGGGGAGCCAAACATGTTAGTGGTTAGATAGTTATTGATGACACCTAGTGCTGCTGGGTAGCACAGTTAGGTAGATGACATTAGGCGTGCATATTAGTTGAGAGGAGAGTAACTCAAGGGAGTGTGCGTTAAACTAGCATGTACAATCAATAGCTGCTTTTAAACTGAGATAAATACTTGCTAAATGTTTAATAAATACTTTGGGCTCTCACCCATTTGCAAAATATTTTCAAAATCTTTTAGGTATCCAGCCACAAGGACACAAAGCTTGATGATCTGTTCCAAGAATGCATAGCTGCAGGATATGTGGATTCTTGCAGAATTTGGATTAAACGCTTAAGTCACTTCATTCCTAGAGTAGGATGCAGTTCAGTTATTCCAATTGGACATGTCGCCCCTTCAGTTAGTTCATTTTATTTAGTTTATCAGACTTTGTATTTGTGGACTCAGTTTATTTCAGTAGATATTTAGTTGAACTTTTGTATTAAGAACCAATGGTTTATTGAGTGTTATTTTTATTTAGTTATTTATCTTGTGATTGGTTCAGATTTTTATTACTGCATGAATGGCTTGGTTATTGTATTTTTTTTTGCATGTTGTTATTGTTTAATAAAAAGATAAAATCTGGCACCGGCTTTTCGAATACTAAGTGGTTAGTAAACTTTTAAATTGTTTTCGACAATGATGTTAAAAATGAGCCAGATGAGATTCCTATTTTATTTTCATAAATGATTGATCACCCGGTATTTAAATAGGCGGGCTATCACAAGTCACAAGTGACTCATAATCCAAAAGTTATCTCATATGTAATACACAATGGAAAGGTAAGTAAACCATACAAAATGTAAATCTTCAAAGTCTGACCTGCTCTCCAAGATTCAAGTGTGACATCCCGCTTATTAAAGCAACGAGTGGTCAACCCTCTCCTAAAATAAAATTAGAATAGCATATGGCTCATTCTTAGCATCACTGTCGAAACTTCAATTAATTACTAACCACCTATTATTAAATTAAGTCGTGTGTCAATTTTTACCTTTATTAAAGTGACATAACACAATAAAGTAATAAACCATAACTCAATTAAATAAATAAACCGATCCATAATCATATAACTAGTCTGAATACTGAAATCTACTAGATGCCAAAATTTACCGAATAAACCATCTGTATAACATCCATATAGTAATCCTCGTAACTAAAATGAAATCAACTGGAATAAAACTATCTGACATGTGCTACATGCACGAATAGTAAAGAGACTAATCAAGTCTAGAATAACAAGAATGGAAAACGGTGACATCAACTCCCTACAACAATCCATAGCTGTTGCAGCTCTACTAATTCTAGAATATAGACTCATGCTTGGCATTCCTGTGGATTGACACTTAAAAGTTTTTGAAAATAATTTTTATACGGATCAGTGCCCAAAACCTTTTTAAAATATTTTGCAAGTAAATAAAATGCGTAATAATTATGAATATTTTCTTCTATATTTAAATTGGTGTCGCACTCACATCAGATAGTACCTCACCCATTAACTATAGTGCGCACCTTACTTATGCATTCTAACTCCTAGTTATTTTATCCCGCCTAACTAGTCTTCAATATCCTTACATCCATACGCTACCCCGTATCACGCCTATTTTATAATTAATTTACACATTCATTTAATAATTATAATTCTCAATTATAATCAATTAATTTATTCCCAATAACTTTCATTAGTTAATACATCATTATCCACAATTTATATCTTAAGCCTGTATATATTTTCTGCACATTTATATACGTATATTTTATAACATAAAAAACACACATATGTTGTGTTTAACCGTCATCCCTTGGA
Organism: Sambucus nigra; assembly: GCA_949130495.1. Classification (NCBI taxonomy): domain Eukaryota; kingdom Viridiplantae; phylum Streptophyta; class Magnoliopsida; order Dipsacales; family Adoxaceae; genus Sambucus; species Sambucus nigra. The sequence continues at coordinate 713,752,973 of OX422210.1, forward strand.
GTAATAGCTCACTGGATGCGGGTATCTAAAATGTTATCATGCACCAGGACATACAAACATCATCTAAGGCTATCGAGTCGGAATTTCACACTGAACTCAATAAATCACAAACATATTGCGGGCGATTATATTCTTGTCACAATTAGTTATAACCATACCATAATTACCTCACTTCGAACTTCAACCTCACAAGGGCACATGCATAACGCTATGACCTTTGGTCGATAATAAGCTCGTTGATATTCGTTAGGGAAGATCACTCACATCACGCAAGCTCTGATGATAACACTCAAGTGATATATTCAAATAATTATATCATACACACAGATATAATAACACATATATACTTTCTCTATACCGTATATATTTCAATAATTCCGAGTAATCGTGCTTATCCCTCGTAACACTAGCGTAACATTTTTCAGTCAAAACCTTGTTCACAATTATTTAATTATTTACTTACTTACTTACTTACTTAATAGATTGTTAATATATTATTTCTGGACACGTACTCTACTCAACCAGCCGTATCATCGTATTTCTGAATTTTTCATCAAAAATTTCATAATAACTTTTTTTGAGTATTATTTCCCAGTAACACTCCATTTATTACTTTCGTTATAACCTCAAATCAATACAAAATATTTTTTTCTTGGATTAATCATTTTTTTTTCAAAAATACTAAGTTATTCCCGAACATTAAGATCTTACTCGAAACCAGCTCACAAAATTTTTTCAACAAATAACACAAATTAGATGTAGCAGGGCAACCGAATAGGTTCAGCTTGAGGGTGAACCAGTTCGCCCCTCTGCCTAACTTCATTTCTCAGTTGGTTTTAACCCAATTTCATCAACCCCAAAATATGATTCTTCGGTGAACTTCAATTCTCATGAATTCTAAACATAAATTTGATCCATTTTAAATATAGAATCACTTTACATATGATCATTACACGGGGTTTAGAATTAAGCTAAATATGATGAAATTCTCACTTTATCATATACATTTGTAATTCCTCAGCCTTAAAAATCCATCATTTAGCAACCAACATGGGATTCAATTTCTATATTTCCATCCTAATTATCACACATATATTTTATGAAATCATTTGTCAAAACCCCAATAGTATAGAAAATCCCACCCAAAAATCAATACCCAATCATGATATGAATTGAAAATTACACATAACTGTTTATCAAGATAATTACTTGCCTTAAAATTTATAAGGTCTGATTTCTTGTAGAAAATCCTCTAAAGTGATGATAATGTTTCCCCAATTTCCTTTCTTTTAATCCTTTTTTGCCCCCTCTAGCAATTCTTTCTAGCTTTCTCCTCTTTTCTCTCCACGTTCTCTCTAGCCTTTGATATAAATCATTGAAAACCTTTGGTATTGTAAAATGACTAACCATATTACCCTAACTCTTCATTATATAAGTTTAATCCTGAATTTTTCTTTTCATATTCCTTTAAATTGACTAAAATGCCCCTATACGAGTCCCGACGTGTCTAAAAAGCTCTGAAGCCCAATCACTCCCCCTGGGTACTTAATTTTGCCTATTTTGACCTATTCCAGACTAACTGTGAACTCCAAATCATTATCCTAGTCACTAATCATAAGTCTCCCATCTCAATACACACGTGTCCAGGTTGAGATAACGTCAAATCCCGTCGTGTTTTACTCACCGACGACATAAATATCATTTGACATTAATTTATTTACTTTATCACATTAGTAAATATTAATTCACAAATAATAATTCATTTCACTCTAATTAATATTTATTTGAAATTCACATTATTTTCTAATTTATTTTAAATTACGTGCACCTGTGTAATTTAAATGCCAGATTATAAATATTTCAAATTACAGGGTGTTACATATGTGTAATTTAAATGTCAAATTATAAATATTCCAAATTATGAGGTGTTACATCAAGTGCGCTCCTAAAAGATCAAACTTATCCTAAGAGGTTAGTTAAAGCAACAAGTGAGATCCAGTGTATGAATACTAATTACGTATCCCCAAAAGGGTAACATGACCCGACCAATAGTACCAAATGAAATAAATACCACAATAGAGTTTTTATATAACATTAACAACTAAAATCAATATCTTTATCAATGTTTTTTCAGATAATGTAAGATATTCAAATATAATTACGACGACGACAACAACAACAACAACAACAACAACAACAGTAGTAGTAGTAGTAACAATAATAACAACAACAACAACAACAACAACAACAACAACAACAATAATAATAATAATAATAATAATAATAATAATAGGGTTTCTCAATATTTCATCATTACAAAAGATTAAAGGTTATCCCATTTCACAGGGTATATCAACGAAGCATATAATCTTGACTTCATTACAACTATCTATCCATTAATCAAGGCTAGTAACACATATTTATAAAGGAAGGTCTAAACAATCTATCGGTCTAAACAAGTCTTTTATCCACTTTCTAATTTCATATATCATAAATTTCTTCAATTTAATTTTGTTAAATCATATCGTTTTATTTTTATTTCTATTTCTATTCTAGCCCAACGAAATCACGAGTGTCTCCTTTAAAGAAACACTAACCACGTATTTCTCTCCTATTTCATTTATATCATCATTATCTCACTAACTTCTTTCTAATTATTCGGCCTCCCTCACGGTCCAAGTATCATAATACATTAAATTAACTAACTACTTTCATAAATTAATTCATATATCCTTTTATTATAACATAATCGACACGCGCCCCTCTCCTCGGCCAATTCAAGCAACATGCGGTATACCCATAAAGAATCAATACACAACCGTAGCCACCTGCTTTACTGTGCCAAAAAATCTGTTGCCACCCTACTACGCAGTGCCAAATTTCCATAGGACATACCAAAAGTCATATATAATTGTAGTCAATAAAGAATCACCACACAATCGTAGTGTAAGAGAAAATTTTTATGATTGCTCATCTTTTATTTATTTTAGCATATTTCGTTACAACCACATCATCATATACTTCTTAAGAACTTCAAAGTGAATACAAGTTAGTGGCCGAGAAATAATCAAAGATCGAATGAGTTGAGATCGTCTTTAAATTGTTCGAGGACGTATTTGGTTTTGATTTATGCTTAAACACTATATTCATGGATATTATTATAACTTGTTCAAGGCTTGCATGTTTTTTTAAGAGTTTTTCAAATTAAAAATGATTTTTTTTCTTTTGGTTCGTTTGAACGATAATAGACATTTATTCGAACGGGGTATGCTAGAAGCTTGTTCGAACAAGATCACATATTCATTCCAACGAATTTGGAGTCAGCTTTAATGAAATAAGTTTATCGCTCAAACGAGTTGCGTTGCCTTGAAATTCGTATTTTCAATAAAATGGGGTTTTGGGATGAGCATTTATTCTAACTTTTGGCGACATTTATTATTTTATCCTTATCCCAAAAGTCTCAAAACCCTAGTTTGTAAAAATCACTTTTCTTTTCCAAATTAAATCCCTTAGGTGATTTGTTGAGATGTTTCAAACCCTTGAGAACATTAGCCATATTCAAACCCTTGTAGCATAGACTCTCTATTGCTGACTGTGACACCCTACCTAATAAAATACCGGGTGATCAGTCCTATATCAAATTAAACAAAAATCTCATTTGATTCATTCTTAGCATCATTGTCGCAACATTTTTAATTATTAACCACCTAGTATTTAAATAAGCTAATGCCAAATTTTATCTTATGATATAAATCGAACCAACCCAAATAATAGAAATCCAAGGTAACCAACACAAGAGAAAATCTAATCATGCCACACAACTAATAAAAGCATTAGCCGAATAACATCGGCTATACGATCAATCCACCAAGTGCAAAGTATAAAAGAGTGTATTGATACATGCCAAACTGAATATAAGAGTACAAGCCCAAGAGTACAACTGAAATGTTCCAATCTAGAGAGAGAGGCATCTAAGCAAATATTCCGCAGCATCCACATATACTGCAGTTACACACACTGTAAGAAGATCAGGTTGGGCGCCCTTGTGTTAGGACACCTAAAAGGTTTTGAAAACATTTAACATTGACAATATTTAGCAAGTGAATTTAATTGCAGGAAATTAAAATGCATTAATGCTCTTCATATTTAAGTTAGTGTCGTACACTCTCTTGAGGACTCATCACCCCTCCTCTAATGTGCACGCCTAACGTACTATCCATGACCCATCTGACTAACTACCTCGTAACTAGTCTTATCACATATACCCCACGATTTCCCACTACTTTATCCCCAGGGCTTAGTGTACTTTATAAGTTATTAATCACTTTAACTTATTTGAGTTGTTTCTCATTTAATGCTATATAACATCCTCACGAGTTATATCACTTATACAATCACATCACGTATATGCGTTATAAGTTATTATTCACACTAAATTATTTAATTCAATTCCCATTCAATACCATATAACCGTTTCGCAAGTTATACCATTTATACATTTCACACCATGCACATATATATATTCGTATATAATTCTGCACTATATATACGTATCATATCTCAATATTCACGCGCATGTCGGATATAAATGCTATCACCCAACGCGTAGGAGGCGGTCATAGTCCCCCCCCCCCCCCCCCCCGAAAGTGCACGTTCCATACTATAATGTCCCACCCTTAATAACAGATATTATGACTTGGGAAATATACTCGCCCTGCATTCGCTAGTCAGGGGGCTCACCCACATCGTGCAACCTTCTAAGATAGCATTAATAGTAGTATGATTTACTATAAATATTATTCACACAAATATTTATAAATCATATTATATATATTACACATCACCGTATATATATATTGAATCCAGCCCACCGGTGTACTAGTTCCATACACAAGCCTAAAACATACAAGTCTATGGTCCGAATTAATTTTCAATTAATCATATATAAATGATTTCATTATCTTGGTGTCGCCCTATCAATTATACCCGGACTCTCTCTCTTGGCTCGAAATTCAAAATTCCCAATTCATTATTCGATTCCTTTCAATGAGCTTAGCATCCTCACTAATCTATCTTTACAAATCTCTCGCTTTAAGCATTTAACCAACCAGGGGTGGGAATTTACATTTGAAAAAGGGTTTGTGGACATAACGTTGTTCGAATTACCCGGGATTCTTTATCTTTCATTCATATCTACCGCCATTGATGAATTGAAGGAACAACGCCCTTCATCATATTTAGCGCCATTGATGAATTGAAGGAATGGAACCCAAAAATATTTTCACAATTTGTATAAAACTCAAGATTCCAACAAAACCCTAAATTTCCCATTTAAATCCCTACAATTCATCATCAAATTTCTATCAAATAAATTTACCCACTAAAATACAAGGTTCACATCTCACGAATTAAACCTTAGGTCTCTTTGGATTTATCCTCTATTAATCCATGATTAAATTTCACAATCTCAAACCCTAAATTAAAATTCTAAATTGAAATTTGCCCCACGAATCTGCCCAGATTTTTAAAATGCCATTTTGGGGCAAGCATCAGAGAACAAAATTTAGAAAATGCGAATTTCCACAGGGCAACGCGGACATAATCGCCGTTTTCATAATCTAAACGTCAAAAAATAGTTTTTAAAATGACAGTTTAATTTACCCAATTTCAAACACTTTTTCAAATTCAAGAAATCGTTCTACAATTCAATCATACCTATCAAAACCAAATTTAGATATAAACTAACCCCAAAACCATATCATCTTATCACACCCAGTATGATATGAATAGATAAATGCAATTAATTTAGATGCAAGTTAAATCACTTGCCTTAGATTTGTAGAGCCATGTCCATTGATGAAGATGATGGATTAGATCAATGATCTCCTCTTGTTCTTGAAGCAATCTTCCAAAATCCCCAAATTTTCTTCTAAGGATTCTCCTCTTAAGCTCTCCCCAATTTTAGTCTTCTAAAATGACTTTAAGTTGCCTTACCCTTTCACAATTAGGGTTAAAAACTCAAATTCGTTTTTGGGCATATGGGCCTCTTAAAAAGGGTCCAAACTCTTAATTTGGAGCTCAATTATGTCTAGAAAGGTCCCGGAACCCAATATATACCTATGGCTACTCATTTCCAACTATTTTGACCCATCCGGACTCAGCCGTGCACTCCGAATTGCCATCCGAATTAATTTATATCATTTTTCAAATTATTGACCTCAAAATGCGACACAAAATAATTCAGAATATTAAACCTCAATTCGCCAAATTAATAAATTTCTCAAACTTAAAAATTTCTCAAATCATGAATTTAATTCCTCTAAATAAAATAAATTCCTTTTATCCCAAAATATTATTTAATTAAAGGTCCTTAAATTTACGGGGGGTTACACTGACTTTGTGGAGTTAATTTGCTATGGTTTAAGAAGAAAGGAATATCGATTCTGAGGCTGATTGATGGATACTGAGGTAAGAGCTGCTTGTTGTGGGACGGTGCTGAAGCTGCATCATTTGTTGTGGAAGAGTTGAAGACTTTACTGCATAAGCTCAGTGGATCTTTAAGTTGGCTTGTAAGTCTATATTTTTCTATCTTATTCAAACAAAATGCTGAATATAGGATTTGCTCAAAAGGGATTTTTCCTCATCTTCATCTCTTTTGGTTTTGGTGTTGGATGAGTTTTGGCTTCAAATTAGATTAAAATTATCTTGCATGCTCACATGACTTAATTAAGATAAAATTTGATCTAATAAGATTTTTTTGTGCGTGTGACCTACTCTGCGAAGTATTCATATAACACGGACCTGCTTGCATTTTTAAATTATTACAAGAGCTTATTTCTACAAGTTGCATCGATGGATCCTGCTACTACTAGTTATATGGATAACTTGTACCATAGGGCACACGTTTTTTATAGGTCTAATTATGCCTATGAGAAATCTCGAATTAGGTTGGTATTGAAATGGATTGACGAGCGAGTATGGATTGTTTGTGAAAGAAGTGGGACACTATCCACAATGACTAATGATGATGTCATAAGTCTAAAATCAATCACTTCCTGGACTGAGAATGATTTAAAATGGAATAATTTTAATTCCCGGGACTTAAGTGTTATTTATAGTGCAGTCACACTAGACGAGTTTCGTCGCATTATGCCCTGTACCACGTCTAAAGAAGCATGGGATACCACAATTCCCAATGCAGAATATTCTAAAAAAATACGTTTGTTATTAATTTCACATTTATATTCATAAATCGAAAGAAACAACCTAGATTCAAATTATCACCCTAACCTTGTTCATCTTGCGAACTATGTGGACTTTAATGTCATTTTTAACTACGTAGGCGTCCCAAAGTCATTTTTGGATTCAAGTCCTTTCTTACATTGTTGAACATTTTTAAATATTTGCAGGTATAGTTGTGGAAGGAACCCTTTGAACATTTTGCATATTCTTCTGGGAAGAAACGCTTTAAAGTTGAGGAAGGAATACTTTGAACATTTTGTATACGCTTCAAGGAAGGAACACTTTGAAATTTTTTATATTTATTTATCTTGAATTCATGTAATTAATTTGATGATCAATAATCGTTGTATTATTGCTTTTTTATTGATGTATTAGTTACTTCTATAATGAGATTGTTTACAATTTTAAAAATGTGTACAAATTTTTTTTGAAAGCAAATAAATATTTTTTTAAAAAATAAATTCATTATTAGTCACAGTCTAACATCATGACCATATTAGTGACTAAATTCCAATAGGTTGAAAGGTGGTCACAGTCCGTAATCGCAACTATGGTACTTGTGGTCTCGATTGGGGGGTCACGGTTGAAAACTGTGACCAACCAATTAAAGTTCACGGTATGTTGTCACTGTAAAAAAGCGTAATCAATAAAAGTTTACAGTAGGTTGTCATGGCATATGGTCACGGTCTTAAACTGTAACCAGAGAAAAATAATATAATAGTTCAGGACATGGTCAGGGGTCGCAGTCCATAACTGTGACCATGCTCTGAACATTAGGGTTACGAAAGAGAATGTACCCCTATACTATGATCATGATTTTGGATCGTGACCCCTCAAATGGTCAAAATTGTTATGGTCTAGAATCATGACCCGGGCCATTGGTCACGGTCTAGAATCATGACCATTTTCAGTATTTGGCATAGTGCTTGGAGCGGGAAAAATGGTAGAGTGAGTTACTCAAATTCATTCCAAGGTCGAATCAAGTTTGTGAGCCGTTTTCCCTTACATGAAATTCTTTGCCTACTGGTATTAGTGATCTCCGAGGAGTTTTATCTCAAAAATTTCATCATTAAAACCATTGTGTTATGTTCCAATTTACTTTTTTCACATTGGATTCACTGATTTATGCCTAATGAACATAAATAATAAGTTGAATCATTTGTTAACTCATTTTCTCTTCTAGACGTTAAATTATTTGTCGCCCTAATTTCAATCGCTAATTATATTACCTTTTAATCTGTGATAATTTTAATCGGGTATTTACCATAGAGATGTTAAGCACTCTCAAGTTAATTATGCGTTGTTTCGAGTTAACTCCTATTTTTTATGACCAAATTTGCAATATCCCGATTTTTCGGAAATGGTGGTGCATGCAAACCCAATCATAAAAATAGGTGTAAACTAATTTAGTCAAATCTTGTTTATATGTTTTTTTTTTTTGCAAAACATATAAACATGATTTGACTAATTTAAACCGAGTTTCATTATAGGCTTAAGTTTTGAGTGAAACCAAGGGGTATCCATGCTGTTTACCCATTCCTTGCCCATTATATTCATCAAAGAGACAATTTGGTCCTTCCAAAAGCAACCTAAATATATGAATATTTGGTGCATTGTAAAATTGAGTTTGAATTGTTCAGTGAATGAGGTTCAAGTGAATAAAGTCAGTTACTAGTTAGTCAAAGGCAACGGAAAATGAGGCCAAAATTTGTGCTCATAGAATTAGCCGTCACATGGATCAAATAAAGTATCTAAAATATAAAATATGATTCAATGTTTAATTATCGGTTCAGTATATGATTTTGGAAGATTTTTGCATGTTTTTGCGTAATTTGAATTGTTTATATTGCCTATTGCCGTAAATATTGACCTTGGCAAGTGTAAGTAACCCGCTAATGTACTGTTGGCTCACATGTTGCATGGCCTAATTTAGCCACCATAATTTTTTATTTTATTATAATTCTTTTATAACGAGAAGCAACTATGATGGGAGTAATGCTAAGCATGTTTATATTGGAAAAATAAATATTATGAATTGAGATGATACTTATAAAAGAAGATAAGTTATCTTTAAACTATCACTCTTTCACACGTTGTACCCTAAGAAATGGATAATAAACATCTATTATCTATTGAATTCAAATAAAGAGGTCAAACTATAAGTAATTAATAAATTGATAAGATTTATTTTGTCAAAATTTATAGTTACAGCTCATCGTGATGCCTCTTGTTTACTGTACATATCTATACCAAGTACATGTAAGGACTGTTCTTTTTAACGTTATTTAATTATGAATTAGAGCTTAGGAGCCCTTTGGGGTGTTCCCAAAGCTCAATTTTTGAAAAGGGGGCATTCTAGATATTTAGAGGACAAAAGTGCAATTTTTAGAAGAATTGGGCATAATTATTTGAGCGACTATTTAGTTGTTCAAACGAGCTATATGTAAGGTTAGGTTGAGCTTGCTAGAAGACGGAGAGAAACTCGTTTTAATGAGACGTGTCACCAATTGATAGGTTATTATTTTTTTCCCTCCTTATGCTTAACTCGAACCTGTTTGAATTAAAATTTTCTTTTTTCTTGTTATCATTGGGTAATTAATGAAAAACTATTTGGAATGTTAAAACAAAATGAAATAATTAAAATAAAAGTCATGCGAACGACCCACATCTCGATTTTATCTTAAAAAATAGTCTTCTCTCTTAAAATATACGGCTCAATTTAATCGTTTTCCACATTTTCTCTAGAATTTCTCTCAATTTGCTAATTGAATGTGAGATCTCATCATCTTTAGTAGTGTTCCTCTTTATCTACTTTTTAATAACAATGTTCATATTGAGAGAGCTAAAAAAAATTCGTGTCACATTTGTGTCCTTCAACTCTAGACCGCAAATTTTGCTCATTTTATGGCCAATTGTTATTTTTTCCTCTTTTCACATGAATTAGGTTCACATCATTTGTCATCTTACTTGGCTTATGTTATCAGTTTATATATTAATCAATTACTTTATAGATTTAAGATATTTACTGATATAGTTGTTAGAATAAATTTCACTAGTTCGGGCACACACACACACACACACTATATATATATATATATATATATATTAAATACGAAAACTTGTTACGATTTAGAAAATTCGCGGCATGTTCAAAGATTTTGGAAGTTATAAGTTTGGATCTCCATCAGTTACTAAGTTTTTAAAATTTTGAAAACATGTTGATTTAAGAAACTTAAAGCAAATTTACACACACTACACTAGTATCATGTCTTAAACTTTGATTATTTCAAAAATATTCGTAGTTGGAAAAATATTTGGGATTGAAACTGAGAATTAGGCAAAAATTTGGGATTGTGATTATAAAACTTCCATTATAACGAATTCGTATATTTTTTGAACAAGGCCATTGTTGATGTAAAAAATTAGATCACTCTAATCATTTAATCACAGATAAATATAAATGAGACAAAGAATTTTTAAAGTGGTTCAGCCTTATAAGAATGGCCTACGTCCACTGTTTTGTTATTGCTGAGTGTTTGGGAATTCTCGATTACAAGTTCTCTCAAGAAATTCCTCTCTCGATTCCAGGGTTTGGATTCGGATCCCCTATAATGAGGATTGTACAATGTATTTATAGCCCTAAGGCTGCAATGTGAAAGGGTGATACATTAAATGATATACATATGAAAAGGTAATACATTTAATGCCCTTTTAGCGTGTGCGTCTGAATGATAAGCATTTAATGAGCAATTAATCTGTTGGTATCCTGCTTCGAGGTGCAGCTCGGACCGCTTGAGCTTCTCGATGCTAAAGAGTTCCTCGAAGACTTCTTGTTCCTCGGTGCATATGAGTTCCTCGGAGAGTTCTTGTTCCTCGGAGCGTTTCTTGTTCCTCAGAGTAACATGGTTCCTCGGAGCCACTACAACAAATCTGCCCATTTGTCAAGGTCATTGTCACGGTCTTGTCACGGTCAATGACCGTGACAAGTCGTTGTCACGGTCTTGTCAAGGTCAATGACCGTGACATAAAACGCGTGTTTTTTTGTCACGGTCAATGACCTTGACAAGGCTGGCCGGCTGAAAGGTGACAATTTGACCATTTTTGTGTAGCTAGCGTGTGATCATCTCGGAAGTGTTTGTTGTTGCCATGTAGATTGCCACGTGTCTTCATATAATTGGGCCATGTCAGCAGACTAATTTTGGTATCAACAAAAGCCCCCAATGTTTCATAGTTCGAAATTTGAGGAGTATGGAACATTCTTTCTCGGAGTATGGTAGCTTTAGATAGTCTTCCTGATTTTTAGGAGCGTTTCCCTTGTATTTATTTCTCCTTCCCAATTCGTAGAATCATGATTTTTTGGACTTTTCTGCGCGCTTCGATTCCCGCGTCACTTTTCGTCTTTTTATCCGCTGTTGCCCGCTTTGATTCCCGCGCCACTTTTTTATCTTTTTAGCCGCCGGTAACGTAATCATCCTTTTTTGTAATCATTACTTCACCATTTCCCAAGTCAAGGTATTTAAACTTCACAGACACTTCCATCGTCTTCTACTTTTCAAATTTGTATCTTCGAGTTTTTCATTGTCTTCTACTCTCTTGTGCGTTCATCTCTTCCATCATTCGTTGTCAACAACTCTACTCTTTTTCTGTAAGATCTTCTTCTTTCTTCTTCATTTCTTTTATTCATCATCATGGTTTACCCTGTTGAGTCTCTTGAAAAGTTTCGTTCTTATTTTTTCATTCCTTCCTGCGTTGTTTTGGAAGAGCTTTCTGAGCCTTTTAATTATTTCAATTTGGCTGAGGGACATTGGTTCCCCAGTCTCTTTTTTGCTGAGTGTGGATTTTCTTTTCCACCAAATCCCTTATGTCTGGAATTCTGTCAGTACTTTGACGTTGTTCCTGCACGAATAGCCCCCAACACCTGGAGAATAGTTAATGGGGTGTATAGGTTAAATCAAATCCATGGAACTCGAATAGGAATTCCAGAGATCATGTACTGCTATAGATGGGCAGTTAATGATAATATTTTTTATTTAAAAACTAGATTTTTAAACAAAGCCTTAGTAGTCAATCTCCATGATGCCAATAGGGATTATTTTGAACACGGGGTTGTCATAAAGAATTGGCAACACCCTCCATTAGCTGGAGATGAGGTTTACCAGGGTCCTAGATGCCCTCCTTATGGCAATGGGATAGGTTATTTTTATTTCATTTTATTTATTTTGAAATCATGTTTCTTTGGTGTTTGATAAAATGCGTCAATGATAACAATGTTTGTTTATTTGCAGTTGATAGCAAGAGAAAGTGCCCAAAAGAAACAGAGGTCAATATAAGGCATTTGAAACTTATATGGAGTCTGCATCAAAGTGTTGCCGATGAGCACATTAGATCAGCCTCATATTTGTTGCAGTATAAAAGCTACACAACCTCTTTCACTGCTCGTCCAGTGATCAGTGAAGCAGAGCCAGTACCAGCCTCGGCAAGTTCTTCGCCTGAATCCTATGTTCTTTTGAGCGAAAGGATGAAGAAAAGAAGACCTCCCACTTTGTTTGAGAAAACTGCCTCTGGTTCTGGAGAGGCAAAAGGAGTAAAATTGACGTCCCAAGGGAGGGGACAAAGAAGAATGATGCTGCTCCTCCAGCTGCTCCTGCAAAAGTTGCCGAGAAAACTGCAGTGGCTCCGAGCAGCTCTGCTGCTTCTGTAGAGGTGATTGTGATATCACCGACCAAGGGTCCTTCCTTGGTTGAATCTGTACCTGTTCCCCCGAGTAGGCTGAAGAAAATCCCCTCGGTCAATTTAGCTGAGACCATCACACAGCCCCCAGTTGCTGGTACTGGGGTTCCAACTTTTGTTCCCCCGAGTTCTGCAATGAGCTCGGTTAAGTCCTGGATCATTCCCGAGGTCCAGGGTACTGAAGAAAATCTTACTCGGGACATGGTTACTTCTTTAGCTGCTCGTCACCTCGCTTCTGTAAGTCTTTTTACTTTCAACTTTTCATATTTCCCTTATCGTTTCAGTTTCTAACTTGTTTTCTTTTTCTGTTCACAGTTGACGAGCTGCTTTAACATAATCCTGAAGAAGGATGAAATAATTAAAGCTTCTTGCTCCTCGTCCAGTGTAGAGGGAGCTTTGGCAGAAGCTATCAAGTCTTTAGACGATTCTCGCCAGACATATGCTGCTGACAAGGCTGTCTGGGAGAAAAAGCTTACCTCCACCGAGCAAGAAAAAGCTCAGGTGATTGAAGCCTCCAAGGAATTGGAGAAGAAAAAGAATGCCTTGGAAAAGGCAAATAAAGAGTTCGAAGAGAAGCTCAAGGATGTTGGAGAGCTTGAAGATAAGCTCAGGGTTGCTGAGGAAAGGTTGGGCCAGCTCCAAGAAGTAGGTCGGCAGAAGGAGGAAGGAGAAAATAAATTGAAGGCTGCTGAGAGCCTGCTGTCCGAGAAACTTTCTTCGGAGAAGCTGAAGAGGAAAGCTGTTGTGAAAAAGTCCTTCATCTCTGGCTGGGACAAGGGTTGGAACAAGGGGTTGGCTGCCATGGTGTCTCAAGTGGACTATGGCAGTCTCAAATACCATAGGGACGGATGGGTTATTGCCCTTCAGGAAATAAAGGTCGACGAGTCTTTCGAGCTCTTCCAGAGACATATCCCTGGTTCTCCTCCAACTCCAGAAGACTTAGAAGAGGACGAAGCTACCTCTGAAGAGTCTTCGATGGTGATGGGAGATCATGCCCTCCAGCCTGCTGCTGAGGAAAATCAGCAAGTCGTTTCTTCATCTGAGCAACTACCTACTCTCCCCGAGCAACTGTCTCTTCCCTCCGAGCAACCTGCCTCCTCTTCCCAACCTCCCGAGAAGGTTTTGGGAGACAAGGAAAAGGTGTAGTGTTGTTCGGGTTTATCTATTTTGTTTTCTCTTTATCCATGTAACCCTGAATATGTAATTCTGAATTATGATCTAATAAAATTTGAACTTTCTTTGCATACTGTTGTCCATCTTTTATTCGTACTTTGTCTGTTCTTCTTATTGATGATTGCCTTTTCTTTCTCTGCTAGTTTCTGGCCAGGATGGAACTGTTATCTGCCCATAACACTGTGCTACTGAGGCAATGCAATGATTACTTTAAGGCTGGTCACACAGACCTAAGTGCAGCACAGATTGTCGATATCCTCGACCAAGATGCTTCAGAACAGGCAGTGGAAGCGTATCAATACCTGAAGTGTCTACTTGACCGAGCGGTGGCCAATAATGTGGCTTACTACGAAATGATCGAGGATCTCCAAAGCACCCTCGAAGACCTTCAGCTTCAATATAAAGAATCCACTGCCCTGTTGCATGAGGGGTACGAGAGGAAGTACCAGCAAATCATTGCCGACAAGGGCTACGAGAAGCTTTTTGTTGGGTACGATATAAGGGAGAGAACCTTGAGAGGTGAGGTCGAAGAATGTAGACAGATTGCTGAGTTGCTAGAAAAGGAAAATAACAAACTGCAAAAGGAGTTGTCACAATTGAAGTCTGGAGCCTCCACTTCTAGTGCCTTGATCCAAGGACCGACGAGGGATTTTCATTTTTAGAGGTTGAGAACGCCAAGTTAAGGGAAGAGTTGGACACCTTGAAGAGGTCGGGCCCTTCCACGTCTTCTCGGGGACGAGCAAGAGCTCCTCGGGGACGAGCAAGAGCAGCTCGGGTTCTTGTCGAGGAACAGAGGACTCAGTCTTCCTTAGAGAACCAGGCCTTCCAACTAATGGCAAAGAACCAGGCGTTATCTGATATGTCAAAGAAGATTAGGGACCTGGAAAAATAGCTCTCCGCGTAGAAGTCAGTATTGGAGAATAAGGAGCTTTTCATCAAGAATCTCCACGAGCAGCTAGAAAGGCTAACATATCAATTCCACAAACAGCCCAGGGATTTTTGTATGGCTGGATACAACGAAGCATTATTCCACTTGGACGATCGTATCCAGAATGCCAACAATGAGGGCTACAAGCAAGGCTGGATGAATGCCTTAGGTGTGCTGAAGCTCGAGCAGGGTCATTATCTATGGGACTACTATGATCCCAGGCTAGTCGACCTACCTGTGCCACCATACAATTTGGACATGGCTTGGATCCCTGCTCGGGCCATTCCTCAGAGCTTAATTTCAAAGTATCTCGGTGACTACAATTTACATTCTCAAATTGAGGTATCTCGTCCCGAGCATCTCTTAGATCGACCATTCGTGATGAATGTCAGGATGTTGAAGGATCTCAACTTCATCAATTCTCCTCTGTCTTTGAATGATCCGCCTGCTGGCGAAGAACCTGTATCAAAAGCAGAGGGGAAAAGACCAGTAGAATAGGAATTTTTGATGTAATCAATGTAATTTTCATTTTATTATCAATGTAATTTATTTCGATTATAATGAAAGACTTTCATTTTTGTTTGCAAATCTTAATTGCTATTGTCTTGTAAACATCAAACACTTTTCATTTATGCACATCTGATAAAAAATAACAATATTGTGATGTTCGTCGACCAACTCAGTAATAGTTAAAAATTTCAAGTTTCAATAATATTGCTCGATCTCTTAATAATAAAGTCACGAGTGTAAAAAATGTTGAAATTTTTTCCAACCAACCAAGGTCGTTAAATTATGCTTGTCGACCAACTATAGTTAGTGGGTTTTTATCCCCGACCAGCCATACTTGGTAAATTTTTCTCTTTTGTGTTTCCGACCAACTAAGGTCGATAAATTTTCATTGTCGACCAACTACAATTGGTGGGTTTTTATCCCCGACCAGCCATAGTTAGCAACTTTTGCACTTTCTAGAATAATCTTACCTCCCGGCCAACCTAAGTTGGCATTTTCGAGAATATATGTACCTCCCGACCAACATAAGTTGGCATTTGCGAGAATATTTTGTTTCCTAGCCAAACAGGTTGGCATTTTTAGGAATATTTCGTTTCCTAGCCAAACAGGTTGGCATTTTTAGGAATATTTTGTTTCCTAACCAACCGAGGTTGGCATTTTTAGGAATATTTTGTTTCCTAACCAACCGAGGTTGGCATTTTTAGGAATATTTCTGCCGAGTAGTCTGAGCTTTGCCGAGTAGTGCGTAGCACTAGTATTCCCCGAAAAACTTTCAGTAAAAAGAGACTTGCAAAATGTCTTCATTTTATTCATACCGATGGAACTGCGTTACATGGGAATATACATCACTGATAATACTTGCGTAAGTGCTCTGTGTTCCATGCATTCTTAAACTCCTCCCCCTCTAGAGTTGCTATTCGATAAGTTCCTGGTCGAACAACTTCTGTAACTCGGTATGGTCCATGCCAGTTTATTGTGCTTTTGAATTACTTTCTTCAGCACATAGTCTCCTTCTTTCAGGTCGTATTTTTTCACCCTCTTATTATAGAATAAAGATGTTCGTTGCTGGTAAGCAGCATTTCTAATGGTTTCTTCTTCTCTAACTTCTTCGAGCATGTCTAAATCCAGCCTTCTCATTAAGTCGCTGACAGGGGAATTGAAATTCAGGACCCTGTGTGTTGGGAGGCCCAACTCGGTAGAAATAACAGCTTCACTTCCAAACGCCAGCATGTATGGTCATTCTCCTGTTGCTACTCGGGGAGTAGTTCGGTAAGCCCAGAGTACTGATTGTAATTCGTTGATCCAGTTTGCTTTCACATCATCCAGTCTTTTCTTCAATCCATTTAGCAGCGTTCTGTTTGTCACTTCAGTCTGTCCATTGCTCTAAGTATAGCCTGGTGCTGAGTGGACCTTCAAAATGTTTGATTGATGACAATAGGCGGGAAACTCCTCATTATCGAATTGTGTTCCATGGTCTGTGATGAAGGCATGAGGGAGACCATATCAGCAGATGATGTTCTTCCAAACAAATTGGTACACCTTCTCGTATTTCATGTCGAGGAGTGGCTCAGCTTCTACCCACTTGGTAAAATAATCTACTGCGACGACGAGGTATTTGAACCTTCCTCGAGTCGTTGGCAG
The DNA here is from genome assembly GCA_949130495.1 of Sambucus nigra. Classification (NCBI taxonomy): domain Eukaryota; kingdom Viridiplantae; phylum Streptophyta; class Magnoliopsida; order Dipsacales; family Adoxaceae; genus Sambucus; species Sambucus nigra. The sequence goes on from OX422210.1 coordinate 713,770,197, forward strand.
TGGTCCAACCAAATAAATTTGCCACATGGCAAATGGCCAAGGGGAAGTTATGGGTGTCAACAATGCTTGTGGAGTTCTTCGGATGGCGAAAAAGCGCTGGCACTTGTCACACTTCTGGGCATAGGCTATACAATCAGCCCTCATCGTCGGCCAGTAGTATCCCTACGTCATCACCCTTTGCAAAAGTGTCCGACCTACTACATGTGCTCCACAAGACCCTTCATGGATATCTTCAATTAATTCTTTCACCTCGAAGGGATGTACACACCTCTGCAAACCTGCCATAATACCTCGTCTATATAGAATACCATTAGTTAATACGTACCGAGCAGCTTTAAACTTTAATTTTTTGGTCGCGGGCTTGTCAATTGGTAACTCTCCTTCCTCAATATATGCCCTGATGGGATCCATCCAAGATGGTCCTAAATCAAGGGTAATAAAGTTCATCATCAGTTCTTCATCTATGCTCCGACCAGCCAACACTTCAATTGGGATTGTTCGTCGTAGCTTGGTACGAGTAGCTGATGCTAGTCGAGCTAAAGCGTCTACTCTCGCATTCTCCGTTCTTGGTATTCTGACCAGCTGAATTGCGGCAAATTCTAACACCAGCTCCTTTGCCTTTGCATGGTATCTTATCATCAATTCTCCTTTCACTGCATATACTCCCATCATTTGGTTGACGATCAATTGAGAATCATTGAAAATAATAACCTGCTGTGCCTCCATAATCTTTGCCAAATTAAGTCCTGCAATTATGGCCTCATACTCAGCCTCATTATTGGAAGCTTTGAATTGGAAACGTAGGGCATATTTTATGTCGACCTCGTCTGGAGTGCTCAAAACTATCCCCGCGCCACATCCTGCAGTGCAAGATGAGCCATCTACATATAGCCTCTATATAGGTAACTCGTCTCCAAATTCCTGATCAGTCAGAATTCCTCGGTGAAATATTTGTTGCTTCCTTTCATCCTCCCCTGATATTTCTTGCTCCTCATCGATCATATTTTCTTGCCCTTTTACCAACCGGATTTGGTCTGAGATCAAAATTGATGATCCTGTAACATCCACTCGCCCTTTTACCAACCGGAGTTGGTCCGAGCTTGTGTTTGTTGATTCTGTAACATCCGATCGCCCTTTTACCAACCGGAGTTGGTCTGAGCTTGTGTCTGTTAATCCTGTAACATCCACAGGTTGATCAGCGAGCAACTTTTGCTCCTCGGGGGTATCACGATAGGTAAACTCCGCTATAAAATCTGCTACAGCCTGCCCTTTTAGCGATGATCTGGGTTAATAGATTATATCATATTCACCGAGTTCTATTGCCCAGTACAACAATCTCCCTGATTTTTCTGGCTTGTGAAGGGCTTGCCTCAATGGCATATCAGTATATACTACTATGGTATGAGCCTGGCAATATGGCCTCATTCTCCTGCTCGCCTCAATCAACGCCAGTGCCAACTTTTCCAGCCTCGGATATCTGATCTCTGCTCCTTGGAAGGCCTTACTTGTGTAATAAATTGGCTTTTGCACTCCATTATCCACTCTGATCAACGCCGAGCTAACTGCATTCTCGAACACTGCAAGGTACAAATACAATTTTTCTCCCATCACTGGCCTGGACAACAGTGGAGGTGCTCCCAAGTATTTCTTCAAGTCTTGAAAAGCCTTCTCACATTCATCATTCCACTCAAAAGTCTTTCTGAGTGTCTTGAAGAATGGGAGACATATATCAGTTGCTCGGGACACAAATCTGTTGAGTGCTGCTACTCGTCCTATGAGACTTTGTACTTCCTTTTTCGTTATTGGAGATCGCAGCCCTAATAGAGCTTTGATCTTTTCAGGATTTGCTTCAATGCCTCGTTGATTGACAATGCACCCGAGAAACATGCCTTCTCGTACTCCAAAGATGCACTTCGTCAGGTTCAGCTTCATTTGGTATTTATCCAGTTGATCAAAAGTCTGATTTAAGTCAACTAGATGATTAGCAGCTTTTTTGCTCTTTGTCAGCATATCGTCAACATAGACTTCCATATTGTAACTGATTTGTTCAGCAAAGACTTTGTTCATCAGCCGCTGATATGTCGCACCTGCATTTTTCAAACCAAAAGGCATAACATTATAATAATAAGTTCCCCTTGGGGTAATGAAAGAAGTACTCTCCCTGTCTTCAGGTTTCATTTTGATCTGATTGTAGCCAGAATAAGTATCCATGAAGCTCAGCAATTCGTGTCCCGAGGTAGCATCCACCAGTTGATCAATTCGGGGTAATGGAAAATGATCCTTTGGGCATGCTTTGTTGAGGTCGGTGAAGTCTACACACATCCTCCACTTGTTGTTCTTCTTCTTACCATCACTACATTGGCTAACCAGTCTGGATATTTAACATCTTCAATGAAACAAGTTTTCTGGAGCTTCTCGACTTCCTCCTGTATAGTTTGATTCTTCTCGGTACTGAACACTCTTCTTCTCTGCTTTACTGGCTTGATCTCCTTATTCACATTGAGCTCGTGACATAAGAAATTTGGATCTATCCCAGGCATATAATCATGACTCCATGCAAAATTTTGCTTTCTGCTTCTAAGGAAAGTTATCAATTCCTGTTTCAATGATGCTTCCAACGACGAGCCTATTTGAGTAGTTCGCTCAGGGTGTTCGTCATCCAGAATGATGTTTTCAGTAGCTTCCACCACTTGACCCTTCACGAGCTGCGACTCATCTCTAGGATCCAATGTTTCAATCTCTGCACCTTCATCCACTTGATAGGTAGTAGTCTTTTTCTTTGATTCTTCTAGTTCTTCTTGCTCGGCGGATGAATAATAGCATTCCCGAGCTACTTTCTGATCACCTTTCACAACTCCTACTCCAAAGTTTGTTGGAAATTTTAGGCACTGTTGCACTGTAGATGCTACAGCTTCGAACTTCTTCAAACCCACTCTTCCCATAATGATATTGTATGATGACTGAACATTCTTATCCATCACGAAGAAACGTATTCTTTCTGTCCGACAAGCAGGCCACGTACCAATGAATATATCCAACTTGATCGTTCCAAGTGGAAATACTTTCTCGCCAGCAAAACAAATGAGGGGTCTATGTTAAGGCGCCAGTTGAGATAGTTTTAGATTTAAACTATCGAAGCACGAGTAGAATATGATGTCCGTCGAGCTACCATTATCGACCAGCACTCTTGAAATCATTACCTCCTTCATTCTCATCTTGATTACCAATGGGTCGTCATGAGGATACATAACTCCTGCAAGATCATTCTTTGAGAACCCAATGACCAATTTTTCTTTATTCACCTTTCTCGGGCGATCCTCCTCAGATAGATTTATTCGCTGAATGTACGAGCAAGCTTGAGCTTCTCCGAGGTAAGCTTTTCTTTCAGCAGTAATGTCTCCTCCTCCTGCATCTCCACCTGTTATAACATTACAGTCAAATGACCCAAAATGTATTGAAAATACCTCTCGTTATGGATGCCTTGGTTTCTTGGGAAGATCGGGGTCATCCTCTGGATCAACTTCATGGTTTCTCTTCTTTTTCTCCTCTTCTCGACGAGGAGATCTAGACCTTTCTCTTGCTCGGTCGTTGTTTCTTCTTTCGCCTGCACGATCAACATACTTTGCTAGTTTTCCTCCTCGGATGAGTGTTTCAATTTCATTCTGTAGAGCTATGCAGTTTTTGGTCATATGGCCATGATCTTTATGAAACTCGCAATATTTTTCCCTATTCCTCGTGTCAGGGTCTGCCTTCATTTTCTTTGTCCAGTTTAACTCCTCGGTGTTCTTAATTTCTTCCAGGACGTGGTTGATATTTGCCTTCAAAGGAGTATAATTATCGAATTTCCTCAAGACCTCCCATGACGACCTATTTTTGGACTGTTTGTCACCACCATTGTTCTTATGCTCTTTCTTTTTAGCTTTATCACCTTCCACCTTAGTTTCTTTGGCGTCCATATTCTTCTTCGCAGCCATAGCCTCCTCGGCATTCATGATCTTGGACGCTTTTCGTATCAGGTCCGACATGGTTCGAGGTGGATCTTTGGCCAAAGTGTAGTACAACTTGTTCGGCAGTAGTCCACTCATCAAAGCAGTAATCGTTGTCTTCTCCTCGTAGTCGATGACTTCCAATTTCTAATTATTAAAGCGAGTTATATAATCTCTAGTACTCTCACCAGCTTTTTGTCTAACACTCAACAAATGTGCTACTCGTTTAACTGGCTTTGCCCTAAAGCAGAAATTCCCAATGAATAACTCGACCAGTTAAAGAAAAGTTAAAATCTTACCCCGAGGAAGATTATTATACCATATTTGAGCAGATCCGGTAAGTGTTCCCGAGAATGCTCTGTATCTCATCTCGTCTGGGACAGCATAGATGTCGGCAGCAGCTTGATATTGTTCTATATGAAGAACAGGGTCAGTCTTTCCATCATATTTGGGAGTCACAACAGGCACTTTGAACTTTGATGGTGTTGGAAAATCCACAATGTCTTGGACAAAAGGTGTTCCTCGAACAAAGGTTCGTTGTAGAGGGTTCTTGGCCTTAGCCATTTCCCCTAATCTATCCTCTAGCTTCTGAATAGATCCTTTCCATGCATCATTTCCTTCCTCGGGCCTATTGGTTCGAGAAATTGATCGCGTTGAAGTGGCTTCCTGAGATTTCTCTTGACGAGCAGCTGGTCGGTCATAGGATCTATCTTGACGAGCAGCTGGTCGCGACTGGGCAGATCCTTCCTTTAAATCTGATGGTCGTCGAAAGCTCCTCGTCACTGCATTAAGAGGACTTTTGTTCCTCCTAGGACCCAATTGGTCGAAAGGAGACGCCCTACTTAATCTTTCCAATGCGCTGGTCCTTTCTGGGGAGAGGGTGACACGTTGTTCAGTATCTGTGGATCGTACTGACAAAGTTCGTCCAGGTTGATAAGAAAAATCTTCAGATTCCTCATTGCGATATGAATTAGTACGCCTAGTACGCGAAGAATGCGTATGGGTATTTATTTGAATGCTTCGTGGTCCGGAATGGGCTGATGCACCGCCATGGAGGGTTTGGATGAATTGTCGCATTATTTCTTGCATGACGTTCTGGCCTTGAGCCAGATTTGCCATTATTCGAGTCAGATCTGGAATATTTGGCTGAACAAATGAATTTGGAGGGCTTCCAGCGTTTCGATTGTTGGATTCTGGAATATCAACCATTAGTGATGAATTATTTTTGATGAAAAACGATATTATCAGTCGTTTCCCACATACGGCGCCAATCTGTTGATGTAAAAAATTAGATCACTCTAATGATTTAATCACAGATAAATATAAATGAGACAAAGAATTTTTAAAGTGATTCAACCTTATAAGAATGGCCTACATCCACTGTTTTGTTATTGCTGAGTGTTTGGGAATTCTCGATTACAAGTTCTCTCAAGAAATTCCTCTCTCGATTCCAGGGTTTGGATTCGGATCCCCTATAACGAGGATTGTACAATGTATTTATATCCCTAAGGCTGCAATGTGAAAGGATAATACATTAAATGATATACATATGAAAGGGTAATACATTTAATGCCCTTTTAGCGTGTGCGTCTGAATGATAAGCATTTAATGAGCAATTAATCTGTTGGTATCCTGCTTCGAGATACAGCTCGGACCGCCTGAGTTGCTCGGACCGCTTGAGCTTCTCGATGCTAAAGAGTTCCTCGGAGAATTCTTGTTCCTCGGTGCATATGAGTTCCTCGGAGAGTTCTTGTTCCTCGGAGCGTTTCTTGTTCCTCGGAGTAACATGGTTCCTCGGAGCGTGTGATCATCTCGAAAGTGCTTGTTATTGCCATGTAGATTGCCACGTATCTTCATATAATTGGGCCATGTCAGCAGACTAATTTTGGTATCAACAGCCGTAGTTTTGAAAAAATATTTAATTGAAGTTAATAAAATAGTAAATTTGTTATAAGCATAATAGCGCAAGTGTGCATATGCACACACAAATATATGTGGTGGGTTATTGCAACAAGGATATACTCCACTTATATCACTTTCTCTCTCACACACACATAGCGCGAGTGTGTGTGCGCCTGGGTTATAAACCTCGGACCTTGAAGGCACTGTAGATTATCGGTTACTCATACCATGCGATGCGTTGGTTGAAAAATTATTAGGTTCTTCATTAATCGTGTATCCGTCATATGTGATCAGACTTCTTATTGGCAAATTAGATCCCTTCAACGATTCACGGAAGTTATCCCAATTTATTTTCATCACGTGAATCAAAGACATTACCCTAGCTTGGGGTTGCAACTTAGTATACACGTCATTTTCACACGATGCACACACAAAAGTCACATTTAAAATTTATGTGTGTTATGGCTATTACATTATTCAATTTTATGTTTATTTCTTTTGTGTGCTAGTTTACAATTTCTTCTCTAATATTTCAAGTGTCACATCACCAATGACATTTCATATGTGGTTGCAACACATTGTCTATTTGCATGTTGACATTTTACCAAATTGAACTTCGTCCCACGTGGTAAGGCAAGATGTCCGCCAAATTTGGAGAGGGTCACAACCGTTTAGTGAATTTAAAGGATGAAATTTGAGGAAAAATGTTTTAATTGACATTTGAATTATTTCAAATCTCAATAATTACTATTAAAATTCGTAAAAACCTTCTTAGAAATAGCTTCACACCAAAACACCTCCAAATTATTATCCAAAATCCATTACATACGTTCCTTAGGCATATTTGCATTTTACAAGCTAAAACGCTTGAATTGTTACATTGTAGTGGCTCTAAAGGCGCTGCTTGAACTCCTGCCCCGACAAGAGGTGGTTGGGCCACATGAGAGCTTACTTGAATCGATTATTTCCTCATTCCTCAATCAAAATTATTGCCCCAAATTTATATACAAACTAGAATAAGAAAATATTAGATTTAATACAATACAAAGACTATAGTAAAAATATATACCTGATCATAAAACACAAAGCAAACATAAATTCTATAATAAAACTAGTTTCAACGTCAATCAAGTTCAAAAAATATATTACCTAAAATGATAAACCAAAATATACGACACTCAAGGAATGATATTGTTAGATGTGCATATCATTCTTAATTACAATCTCTTCCTCTCACTTGTAAGAATTTGATTGTTTTTGGCCCTCCCAATACGTGTGGGCACGTGGTCCAAATTGGAGTAGTCATCACACGATATTTTATCTCGATTCTTTCGTATTTTAGCCACGACTTCTTCCTATAGCACTCGTTTTTATTTGGGGATTATATTATTTTTATCCACCAAGGAGGTCTTAAGTCTAATCTCCAACACGGTATTTATCCATATACACCATATAGAGGCGTATCCAAGAGGGGCAAGCTTATCCTCATTATAGAATTGATATAAATTGTTAATTGTAACCTTAAAACTCCTTATCTTTTTATACAATAAAAGAATATTTTATGCCCCCCCCCCCCCCAAAAAAAAGGAAGATGTACATATTTTTCCAATTTATAGATCCACCAATGATGATATATGCACATTGAGATTATCTATAATACCCTGCCTCAATATTTTATTTGTTTTCCCCGCATAAGTTGTAATAATATAAGGAGAGAAAGATTTGGATGATTATGATTGACTTATATTCTTATTTGATTGCTTTGAAGGCTTGATGGTAATTATTGAAAGATTGAGGGTTAAAATTGGAATTTAGAGGGCTCGGACTAAAGTAGGATAGTTCTAATGAGATTTAGGTCTCGTTAGAAGCAGGGGATCTAATGAGCTTCAAACGAGACCCAACTGTGTAACTTGTAAGGGTGGTTTGGAGATCGTTAGAAGCCATGAATCGAACGAGATTCCCTTGTCATTCGAACGAGGCTCAGTGTCATTCGAACAATGCATTTTGAAATTTTTTGTATTAGATTGCCCTTGTATGCGGTCACATTCTGGACCCTTGAATTGATGAGATGTGGAGCTCTGATGAGCCAAGATTGGACAAAACGGGATTTTTTGTGTTTTAAGGAATTTTTTAGGGTGGATTTGGTCCAATTGGGCATTTTAACGTTAGAAGAAGAAGAGAGGGAGAGAGAAGGGCGGTCTTCCACCATGGATGACTTCTCTCCACCTCAAACTACCTCAAACCTTCCCTAAACAACCTTATTCTTCTAGTATTTTATCACAATCAAGCCTACAACACCCATTTCCACCATTGTTGAAGTGGAGCTATGAATTTTAGAGAAGTGTTGGGGGGATTTTGGAGAATATAAAGATGGAAGCTTTCGTGGAGTTTGAAGAGAGTTTTAAGGGGTTTTGCTTGGAAGCTTAAATGGAGCACACATGAAGCATTAATGGAGGATGCATTTGGTGACCCCTCGAGGCCACCTTTGAAGGTGGGGGTTATTCCTCCTACATCAACTTTTCCATAAGCATTTGGACTCTTTATAGGTAGAAATATTTATCTTTAGTATTTAACACTCTATTTGTATTACCAGTAGTCTTGTTGTTACATTACATGAGTAGAATGCACATGAGTAAATGATGGCTTGTATTAGAATAATATTAAATATTTTTGTGGAATATAATTGTTGGTAAAAATGTTATTTTGTTGGAAATAAAGGATGAGTAAATATTTTGAAATTTTGAAATATTAAAATTGGTATTTTAATTAAATGGTGTATTTCTATAAATTCGATGCTAAACATTTCATGAAATAAAACTATAATACCCCGTGTAATTTAACACTTAGGTTGATCAAGTATAAAAATAAAAATCATACGGGATAGTAAAAATAACATAATATCATACTCAACATGAAAAGATCAAGTGAAACAATAGACAATAATTTGGAAGCGATGGAAAAATCCTTAAATATAACTTATAATGTCCAATAACCAACTCTATAAACATTGTTATCTCGATTATAATACATAAATACATTTCTCAAAGAGTCTATGAATATTACAAGCCATCTAAGTCTCATCATATAACTAGACATCTCCATGTAACCTAGAATGAAAAGATAAATGATAGCATGAGGAAGTAGAGAACTAAAATGCTCTGGAGTTGATACCGTGAGAGATGCACAATACGCGCTGACTGGATCGAAAGGCAATCTAAGTGTGAGTTCCATCCCTAGAACCTGGTTTCCACAAAAAAGGGTTAAAATCCTAGCAAGTAACTTAGCTACGCAACTCAAAGCACTTATATGCATAGATGATAAAGTCACAGTTTAATAGTTTATTGAATGACCCAACCCATAAACAAAGTCACACAATATATTAAAACTATTGCATTCCGTACCATTAATTAACCATTCTCATTAACTAATCAATAAGTAACCGACATCTTCAATAATTTATTAATACGTAACCGCCATGCGCCACTTCCTCTCGGCAATCTCAAATACATGCGGTACGCCAAGTTTAATTAATCACATGTATTAATATCAATTACTTTCATTATTCAATTATGCTCGATAATTAATAACAACGTAACCAAGATGCACCCTAACGCCACCTGGTATTCATTTGGCCATCTTATATATATACGGTACGTCAAATTTTAATAATTACATTGCACACCCTAACGCCACCGGGTATTCGCATGACCGGGAATTAACATATCATAATAAACCAAAATATCATGTTTTAGGCCCTGACTCCACCTGGTATTTGCATGGCTGGGAATTAACATATCATAATAAATCAAAACATCACGTTTTACACCCTGGTGACACCTGGTATTCCCATGGATGGAAATTTACATATCATAATATTGGGGTGTTCTTCCTTGGTACCCGTCCATTCATTTCAATTTAACATGTTCAATTAATATTGGCATCTTTAACACGTAATTAATCACCCTAAGAAAGCTACACAAACCCTAATTACTCTCATTTACCCCAACTTAATTATACCATTTAGAATTCATTATACATTTTTAAACGATTTCGTAAAGAGCTAAAAGGGGTAAACATCATGCAAGTGATTCCTCGTTACGAAAAGCATAAAATTAAAAATGTACAAATTTCATTAAATGATTTTTAGTCGTCACTCCTACTCGTCTCTAAACTCCGTGCGTGGGACGCATCACTTGAGTGAAATCCAAACAAGGAACCTTCCCGATACACTTAGGTTTAGATAAAGTAGTTGCTAAGATAAATTATTTAAGGTTTATTACGCGAGATTAGAGCAAGAATTTAAACATCTATGCGAGAAATCTTATAAGCAATCTACACTACAATTCAATAACCAAATCAATCATAATAATTTTTCGTACTCCTTCTAACGTCTACATAACAAAACGTACATTAACAATAGCATGGTTTTAAACATGGGTTCATATTGAGCTCTTACATAAAAGGACACGTGGTTATTTTACGTGAGTATGTTACATCATAGGGTCCATTAATGCGTATCAATTGTCCCTAGTCATTTACAATATTTTCATATTTATTATTATAACACGAGTAAGAGTTTCACAACGAATCTCATCAATTTGTAACATACATGTCAAAAGTACTCCTCCTAAAGTATAAGGTACAACCTAGTGATCAATTGAACTTTAAGGACATTTTAATTCTAAATTAATTTCGCATCGTCCATTCTCGTATCTCATATTATCAAATTCTACAAATGGGGTCAAACTAAAAATTATCATTTTCATGCGTTTGGTCAGTAACTTACTCTCGCAAACTAATAGGCTTGACATGAATTTTTAAATATATATTTTTTTAATGGTCACTACTAAACTTTAACACTAAAAATTTAGTTTAGGTGAATTTAGAAAATATACACAAAAAAGTAAAGGAGTAGAAAGATACTTACCTCATACGCGTGTTCCAAAAATTTTGTTACCCGTTATGAAGAAACCCTCAAATGACCTTGAAAATAATCTTTGCAAACCCTCCTTTAGAAATAAATAGGAAAACTAGGGCTTAGTTATAATATTCATAATATATGGTATGGAAGATTGGAAATCACAAAAAGAGTGATGGTCTTACTCTTAATTTGAATCATTATCTCCAAAGAAATTATTCCCTCATTGGAACTTTTCCAATCGAAAATTCAGGATGCTACCAGCTCTTAATTCGACCTTTAAAAACAAACAAGAAAAATAAATAAATAAATATAAAACGTTGGCCTTACCTCCACCCACACGTTTAACACCAAGTTGGCCGACTAATCTTAAGAAAATCAATTTCCTTCTCCTAAGAATTTGGGGCGCTGACCCCTTAAATTCCCTCCTTCATTTTTGTGTGGCTTGAGGATACAGACCACTGTTTGAAAGAATTTTTGTTGAATTTCATTTCCTCACTCCCTTTCCATACTCGGCTTAAGCAAACAATAACCTCACATGCCTCTTTTGTTGACCTACTATTTGCTGCCGACAAATAAAACCCAAGACTATCTCCCCTTGGTTTTTTTGTGCCTTACGAGCTCATGTTAAAGCCTAATGCTAGAGGCCTCTAATTTAAAACCAAATATTTTGTTTTCCTCCCATGTAGACGTTCACCTAAAGGAAGTAAATGGAGGAGTTATCTGTAACGATCGGTGACTTTGGAGACTGAGAAATTAAATTTTTGGGAAAATAAAATAAAATTAAATTGGAGAATTTTAAAATTTGGAATTGAAGTCCAAAAATAAGGGACATTTCGAAGTATTTCGGATGATGATTTTGAGGCTACCATCGATCCCGGAAGGGTCGAGATACTCAAAATGACTGTCATTGGGTTTTATTTCGACTCCGAAATATTTTTAAGTCAGTTTGACTCGAATTGGAGTAAACGAGTCATTTAAAGTGTGTATTAACATTTAAAATTGGGACTTATGTTTTAAGGTTTAAGAGGCTTATGGATCAAGGCATTCTCATTTGAGAGAAAGAGAGAAAAAGCCCTAGAGAGAGAAAGAAGAAAGAAAAGAAGAAGAAAGGAAGAGAGAGAGGAGAAAAAGCTTGGAGATTGCAGCCCAACCGCGATCACGAGGACGATCCAACCTCTACAAATCTGAGGCAAGTGTTTAATCTTGCCAAATAAGCCATTTGTGTATTTGATTTCATAATTTGTGGGTTAAAAAAATGGATTTTGGATATTAATATCAAAACCTAGATTTTTGGGTTTAATCTTGATATCAATGTTTAAATATGGGTTTAATGGTGTAGAAATGGTTGGGATCAACTTTGGGTTGATTTATTGGCTTAGAATCATGAATTGATGAAGGTTTGGGGGTTAGAATAGAAATTTTAAGGTTTAAAATTCGTGGGTTTTGTTGAAAAAGAAGAACCCATCAAAATCTGCAGACCCGAATCGATTCACCCCTTAAGCGAATCGATTCGGCCTAGGCAGATTGGCAGGTCTGCATTGACCGAATCAATTTGGATCCAAGCCGAATCGATTCGGCCTGAGACAGAAGCCCAGGTCTTTGGACCCGAATCGATTCGCCTTGGAGGCTGAATCGATTCGCTAGGCCGAATCGATTCAGAATAGGGCCGAATTGATTCGGAAATAAGGAATTTTGAGGAATTTTCTCTATGGTGATTTCAAACCCTTTTTGGTTGGGTTTATTGATTTGGGGCTTTCTCTTATGATGTAAGAGATATGTTTTGGAGACTTATAGGGGGGTTTCTCACTTATTATGATTTTGGGGACTTCTTTAAATAGTTTAAGGAAGGTATAAGTTTACATGTGTACATTGGAGTTGTGTATGTTTATGGAGATAGTCGGAGACCTCATTGGGGTTGAAAATCCTAATTATAAATCAAAAGTAAGTATAGATATGATGTGAAGTTAAGAACTCTTAAAGAGAGAGTTGCGACGGCATGGCTTGTAATTGTAGGCCGAGGGTAGTGCCAAATCCTTATAGTAAATAGGACTCTATTGAGATTAAGGTTTGGGGACCGAAGAGTGAGAGGGGTCACTCATCCTTAGAAACGTTTAAATTAAGGAACAATCAGGTAACCCAACCGGAGTAAGAGGTTCATATGATCAATCGAACCGTAGGTGAAATTGGGAACAAATTGGATCGTACTATCAACTAGGATAAGCGATAGCATAAATTCTAGTCAGGATAGTTTATACATAATTGAGTGGAAGTAACCATTTGGATTCCAACACTTGAAATGAGGTTGGAATAAGTTGAGGTTTTTAGACTATTAGTCATGTATATGCGAATGGTCAACTAGTACTAAAGATAATTTTATACTTTTAAATATAGAGGAGATGTGTAGTGATGGTTTCCTACACTAAACTTTGGGTGATAACCCTAATGTTGGATATATATATCCGTATGTTGTTTGGGAGATTATTCATCATAGGGAAAATGGATGAATATGCTTCAAGTGAGGGATTGTATTCCCATATCGAGGTAAATTAAATGAGTTTGTGGTGACGGCTTGTATATTGAGGATTATGTATACTTATAGCCGAGTGTATATATATCTTATACATATGAACGAGATATAGTTTGTGTATATACATATGTGGATATACATGGTATGAATATCTAAACCGTATATGATGGTTTAATGTTTGATCATATGATGGAATCATATGGATGTATATATATTGTGCATGTGAATGATATATATATACTTATGTGGTTAAGCATACCCCGCTCATGCTACCATTGAGAAGTTTTCACGCAGAGGGTGAGCATCCTAGATCAAGGAGTAGGGTGTTGATAGTCCCCAGGTCATAGTCATCCAGTGTGTTATTATGCAATTTATATTTTCGGGGTGACGCGTGGTGGGTATGTCTCGTCTCATTGACCGGTTAGGAGCGATGACCGCTTCCTGGGATGTCGTGTGTGTGTGTATGGCCCCGATGTCGGTGATATTGAGACCGACCGTGGTCCCCAGGATGGTATGTGAGTAATGCCGTAGAAGATGATAGCATGATGCAGTTTTATCGGCGATAAAATTAGACGGGTATATTATGTGTATGGCCATTGTACATCATATGTGGTATGTACACTTGGCTATGGGAATGGATGATTGTATATATATATGGTTAGAATAAATGCCTATATATATATTTATATATTCTATAGATGAAAGGATATGGAATCTTTGTGGAGTACATCTTGGATGATTATGATGTACTAGATTGATAGGGGTTGATGTATCGCATTTAAGGAATATTTCGATTACATCATCCCAAGGATATTATTGGAGATTTTAAGTTGTTTTTATATTGTAATCTAAATTTAGTAGTTGTAGTAGTATAATATTGTATGTATGGCATAATGGATCTCTATGATCGACATTGTCAAGGAGTAGTGTAATAGGGTGGTTCCTTATTTGGATTTCGCTTTGCGAGACACCCCATGCACGAAACGTAGTGCAGTGTTGAGATTGGAGAGAGGTTTTGTCAATAATAATTTGTATGCATGTTATTTAGTAATTAAATCATATGATTAAACCCAAATGTATATGGTTAACGTATTAAGAATTATAATTGAATAAATTATAAATCGGAGTCCATTAAGAGTAGTATGGCATACATGTTTGTAAAAATAATTAAGTGTGTTTAGAAAGAGTGGATTCTTGGGTTATGATAGGAAGGAAGATCTCGTGGGTATAGGCTGGGCCTATGTTAAGTTAGGTTGTCCTTATAATTGGGGTAATTTAACTAAAATTTTAGGACGCGAATAGGTGCGCGCCATTAGATGAGAGGTTAGTCGGGTTTCACGATAGTGTGATTCCACTTTAATTATGAAATAAGTGCATCGATATTTATTATGCACGGTTAACACACTTGCTAAAAAAATTTCACAACTCGGGCTCTGACCCATTTACTATTCTCTACTGCCTGTATATATATATATATATATATATATATATATATATATATATATATATTACTACAGGTGTCCTACCGCATCGATGCCGGATGACCTTCTATCTAGAGTCTTGGAAGCCGGGATAGGTGCGGACTGTTGCGGGATTTAGATTGTAGTCTCTTCCTACTTCTTTAAAATTCAAGGTAGGATTCATGTTGTATATCGGGTTTATACCCAAGGGATATTTATAGATGTGTATATTTATTCCATTTCAGTTATTGTATTGGCTGTGACCCGACAGCTTATTCGGGTTTACTTTTTTGTGGTATATTCAGTTGTAGTTATTTATTTCATTTTATTCTAGCATCTCATTTATCATAGTTCTTGCATGAATCTTTCTTTTCTTTATTAGTAGTTTACAATGTTGGTTTGTTGTCTGTTGCATATTTTATTTAAATTTTAACATCTCGCTTATATGATATCGGGTAATTAGTCTATATTATATTTGTACCTAGGGGTGTAAGCGGTACGATTTGGTCGGTAAATAGTAGATACCAAAACCAAACTCTAGATGGTAAAACTAAACCGTACCAGTTTACCACTTGGTACACCAAAATCAATATCAAAATCAAACTGGATGGTATTTCGATTTTTTCAGTATTTTTGGTTTTTTTATGGTTTCGGTAAATTCTGGTTTCTTCTGGTTTCGGTAAATTCTAGTTTTTTCTGTTTTCTGGTTTCGGTAAACAACACTAAAAGTTCAAAAAAACCAAAAACAAAGCCAACCAACTTTTTTAAATATTAAAACCAAAACCAAAACCAACTTTTTTCTGGTTTTGGTAAATTCGGTAGGGTAATTTTGGTAAATTCAGTACGGTACGATAATTTCGGTACGATTTTTTTTATTTCGGTAAATTCGATACGGTATGGTAATTTCGGTACAATTTTTTCTGGTTTCAGTTAATTCGGTACGGTAATTTCGATAAATCGGTTTTTTAAATATTAAAACCAAAACCAACCAACTTTTTTGCGGTAATTTCGGTTTCGGTAAGACTGGTTTCTGATATTTTAACATATGAAACCAAAACCATTTTTTTTCGGACCAAAACGGTGGGGGACGGTAAAAACCCATACCGCTTCCACCCCTATTTGTACCGACAGTTGGTGTTGAGACAGAGCCATCTGAAACTCCTGATTTAATGTAATATAGGGCTGGCCACCCGTTATTATTTTAAACGGGGTGTTACATTATCTCCTTTTCTCTCTTTCTCTCTTAATGGTGCCGTCATATACTCTTTACTAAAACCTACTGTTTAAAACCTTCCTTTAATGAGTATACTCGGCCTGAAAAATGATATGCGGTCCACTAGATTTAATAATATACCATGGCCCATTATCGTTTTCTTTTGTTTTTTCCATGTAACTATCTAAACCCATCAAACACTAACAAATCTATTTAAATCAAACAAGTACACAACTCCACTAATTTAGTCCACTGACCAAATAAATATACAAAATAATTTAAACTAATAAACTCATTAACCTAATCACATTATTTGGTCCACGAGAAAATTTTAATAATTGGAAATCAATATTTCATTTTGGTTCCATTAACTAATTAAGCCAATCATTCATAAACTTAAATCTCACTTCCATAAAATTCATGAACACTATATGAAATTATATTTAAATTTTAATGGATCATAAATAAGTTTTATCTCTACAAATTAAATATGGTTACCTTCTTAATTAATTACTTTATTTATTTATTATTAGTTAGTAAATAATCTTTAAAAAAGTGGGGTATTACATTCTTCCCCTCTAACAAAAAGAATTCCGCACTCGGAATTCACAAAAAAAAATACGTACCTACCTCAATATAAATTTTTTATACTGTTATCTATTCATATCCTCACGATATCAAGTGAATTCATCCTCACTAAGATGATCCCCATTGAAAATGAACAAATGAAATCCCCTCAGTTTTCAAAATATTGACCCACCAATCTAAGATACGAGTTGTCTCGTTAGCGTACAAAACATCGACATCTAGTAGCATAACTTTTATTCCATAGGAATCTACAGAACATTGATACATGAAACACATGGTGCACCCGGGCTAAATGGTGTGGTACTTCTAAACAATTAGTGAGTGACCTTACGTGATCCTTGATCATAAATTTCCCAACTTACGTTAAGGCTAACTTTCCACTCTTCCCCAAAATGCATTACCCCTTTAATGGGTGGTACCTTGAGAAGTACCTGGTTGTCTACTTGAAACTCCACGTCCTCCCAATCCGAATTCGTAAAACTATTTCGTCTTACTCTGAGTTGTCTTGTTCCATTCACAGTTCATCTTAATTTACCCTACTCTTCTAAGAGAACACGGGCTCGAACAAGCTACTTTCACAAGGACCAACCAGCACACTGGTTACCTACTCTGCCACCCATGCAACACATCATATGGTGCTATGCTAATCGATTTCTGATAACTATTATGGTAGGCAAACTCAACCAAAGATAAGTGATCCCTCAACTATACTTGAAGTCTAACACGCATGCCCAAAACACATGATTATACGCCTATCTAATCGGTTAAATCTACCCACTTTCTGAGGCTGGTACACTGCACTCGATTGTAACTTCGTCCCCATAACCTCCTGTAAATCTCCCAAGATGTGAAATACAATAGTAAGGTCGTTGTTCAAGACAATCGATAAAGCTACCCCACGCAATCTAACAATCTCCACCACATACAAAAGTGTATATTGCACTATCATAAAATCCATGTGAATGGGAAAGAAACGTGTTACCTTCATCAAATGATTCATTATAACCCATATAGAATCGTGTCATTATGGAGTTAAAAAAAATAGATGATGAAGTCCATCAAAATATAGTCCCACTTGCACTCAAGAGTGGTTAGGTGTAAAAGATTCCTTGACATTCGCTGATGACTCGGATTCGCCATCTGACCATGTTACATTAAGTCATGAAACGTAGCAATGTACCTTTTCACCCTAGACCACCAATATTATCTCCTCATAGTTTGGGACACCTTATCCTAACTGGATATACCAAAAACTACGATCAATGAACCTCTTGCATGTCAACCCTATGCAACTCTTCGCCTAATGGAACAACCAACCTCCCTTTATACCTTAAAATATAATTTGATCCAATGATCTAAGGAGATACACGAGTGGGTCAAAAACTAAACCTCTTTCCCATTACAAAAACATCATATGACTGCGATTAGACCACCCGCATAAGCCTGTCAGCTGTCACAGTGAGCATCCCCATAACCATATCGGCTAACTCACTAACCATAAGAACGGGACTTGCATCGGCCAATTAAAATAAAATAACTTCCACTAGGTTTATCAACTTAAAGTATCTGCCACCATATTGGTCTTCCCTGGGCGATGTTGAATTGTAAATTGGTAATCCTTAATAAACTCAAAACATCTTTGTTATCGCATGAAGGAATCCTTTCGCGTGAACAAATACTGAAGACTCTTGTGATTCATAAATAGCTTGAACTTATCACATTACAAATAATGTCTCCAAATGTGTAGTGTGAACACTATGACTGCTACCTCCAAATCATGAGTCGGGTGGTTACCCTAGTGGGGTTTCAAGTGTTACAATGCATCGGAAATAGTACGATCCTCCTGCATTAACACTCCACCTAATATCTGTAAGGAAGCATCGATGAACTTCTCCTAGAGAGTGTCAAGGGAATGTAAACACACTTATGACCAAACGAATTGAATCCATTCAGATTCAACTCGACCAATGGTCCCACAATAAACAAAAAATACTCGAATAAACTTCTGATAATACCCGCCAAATCCTAAAACTACGAACCTTTGTAAGTGACATGGGTTATCCCTATTCCAAACGACCAAAACCTTCTTTATATATACTGATAATACCAACCCTGAAACTACATACCTCCAAAATTTCACCCCTCATTTCCAAAACTCACATTTATGGAATTTTGTATAAAAATTATTCTACCACCACATATGAAGTTAAAACCCTCAAATTTTCAGCATACTACCCTTGGCCCTCGAAGAAATCAAGATGTCACCAATGAAAATGATGTTAATCTAACCTATACACAACCGGAGCTCCCAGTTCATCAAATTCATGAACACGATGGGGGCATTGATTAACCCAAATGACATGATTATAAACTTATAAGAACCACAACGAGTCAAAAGACAGTCCTTGGTATGTCCTCCTCACGTACACTTAATTGGTGGTACTCTGAATGCAAACCAATCTTCGAGAAAAAATGAATCGTCCTAACGTTGATCAAATAGATCATCACTCATCGATAAAGGATACTTGTTCCCCACTGTCACCTTATTCAACTCTAAATAGTTAACACACAAACGTAGTGAACCATCTTTCCTTTCTCAAAAGGACTGGAGCTCCTCCTAATGACATACTACTGTACTAGTTCCTTATTTTACTCTCTCAACTCCTTCATTTTTATAAGAGCCCTTCAATATGATGCCTTGAAAAATGGCAACGCACTGGGAGCTAGGTCAATCATAAAAATCAACCTATCGAACTGGCAGAAACACTTGCACCTGTTCAAATATGTGGACAAAATCTCTGACAATTTGAATAGAATTTAGTGAAATGGTAGTTCCCTCTGTCGTCATTTCATTAATAAAATACAAGTATATAAGGGACCACACTCTGGCCTACGCATAAGTGCAATATACCTCTCCTAATCCGATATTGTGGAAAGTATAGCCCGACCTTTACCATATATATGAACCTATATTTCACAGATCAATATATACCCAAGATCACATTATAAGAGTGGGAAATCAGCCTCAAAACTCAATATACAAATAAAAATATCCACATTATTACAAGTCTCGAAAATACGGGTAGATACACCTAATGGATTAGCTATCGATAGTCATCTATCACAATGTCTAAGAATCAAACTAATAATTCTCATGAAACAACATGACATGAAGGAGTGTGTGGAATTGGTGTCTAACTAATATCTATCTAAAGTGCCCATAACATAAAACGTACCTCGTCCTCTTGCTGGGGTTGTGCCATTTTATTAATACTCCCATACTGAAGTTGGGGCTGCTAATATGCAACTGATGGTGAGGTTAACGCTGATACCGGATGTGGCTTCGTGGCTGAATACTGCTACTATTAGTCATAGAGTACATATTGGAACTGTCCTTGAAGCTGCCCATTATGGACATGCTTCTGGCCTGGGTGGCCCTAATATTATCATCCCTAAATTTCAAAATTAGAGCAAACCCCAAAAAAAGTTCTTTCCATTTTCTCTCTATATAAAACATACTATCTCAAATGGGGTTACATGTATCCCCTACTATCTCTACGGTTGGCAAATCTCCTACCCAGATTCGTAGTGCCCTCTCTTAACTTTTGTCCCGCATGTAATAATTAGGGTTGTAGGCATAGTATCTGTGAGTGATATCTCATGCCTGGGTGTAACTAAGCGCGCTTGGATCGCTTAGGATGTCAAATTTTAAAAAACTATTATTCCCCTAAAGTAATTTTAAAAAACACGTAATTAATCACTCCAAGAAAGCTACTCAAACCCCAATTACTCCCACTTACCCCGACTCGATTGTACCATTTAGAATTCATTATACATTTTTAAATGATTTCGTAAAGAGTTTAAAGGGGTAAACATCATGCAAGTGATTCCTCGTAACTAAAAGCTTAAAATTAAAAGTGTATAAATTTCATTAAATGATTTTAAGTTTTCACTCCTATCCATCTCTAAACTCCGTGTGTGGAACATCTCACTCAAATGAAATCCAAATAAGGAACCCTCCCGATACACTTATGTTTAAATAGAGTAGTTTCTAAGACAAATTATTAAGGTTTATTACTCGAGAATATAGCAAGAATTTAAATATCCGCGCGAGAAATCTTCGAAGCAATCTACATTACTATTCAACAACTAAACCAATAACAATAATTTCTCGTATTCCTTCTAACATCAACGTAGTAGAACGTACATCAATAATATCATGGTTTCGAATATGGGTTCATATTGAGCTCTTACATAAAAGGACACGTGGTTATTTTACGTGAGTATGTCACATCATAGGGTCCATTAATGCGTATCAATTATCTCGAGGCATTTTCGATATTTCCATGTTTACTATTATAACATGAATAAGAGTCTCATAACGAATCTCATCGATTTATAACATACATGTCAAAAGTACTAGTCCAAATGTATAAGGTACAACCCTATTGATCAATTGAACTTTTAGGACATTTTAATTTTAAATTAATTTTGCATCGCCTATTCCCGTATCTCATTTTATCAATTTCTACAAACGGGGTCAAACCCAAAATTATCATTTTCATGTGTTGGGGTCAATAACTTAATTTCGTAAACTAATAGGCTTGACATGAATTTTTAAATATATATAATTATATAAATTCACCTAATATAATATGAATTAGGGTTACACATTTTTCTAATGGTCACTACTAAATTTTAACATTAAAAATTTAGTTTAGGTGAATTTATCAAATATAGACATAAAAGGAGAGGAGTAGAAAGATACCTGCCTTATATTCGTGTTCCAAAAATTTTGTTACCCGTTGATGAAGAAACCCTCAAATGGTCTTGAAAATAATCTTTGCAACCCCTCCTTTAGAAATAGATAGGAAAACTAGGGCTTAGTTATAATATTCATAATATCTGGGATGGTAGGTTGGAAATCACAAAAAGAGTGATGGTCTTACTCTCAATTCTAATCATTAGCTCAAAAGATATTATTCCCTCATTGGAACTTTCCCAACCGAAAATTCAGGATGCTACCATCTCTTAATTCTGTCTTTAAAAATAAACAAGAAAAATAAATGAATAAATATAAAACATTGGCCTTACCTCCACTCAGACGTCCAACACCAAGTTGACTGACCAATCTTAAGGAAATCAATTTCCTTCTCCCAAGAATTTGCGGCGCTGAACCCTTAAATTCCCTCCTTGATTTTCGTGTGGCTTGAGGAAAAATACCACTGTATGAAAGAAATTTTGTTGAATTTCATTTCCTTACTCCTCTTCCATACTCGGCTTAAGAAAACAATAACCTCACATGCCGCTTTTGTTGAGCTATTATATGTCGCCGACAAACAAAATCCAAGACTATCTCCCCTTGGTTTTTGTGTGCCTTACGAGCTTATGTTAAAGCCTACTGCTAGAGGCTTGTAATTTAAAACCTAATGTTTTTCCTTCCCATATAGCCCTTCGCCTAAAGGAAGTACATAGAGGTGTTAACGCCTTCTCTCTCTCT
Organism: Sambucus nigra; assembly: GCA_949130495.1. Taxonomy (NCBI): domain Eukaryota; kingdom Viridiplantae; phylum Streptophyta; class Magnoliopsida; order Dipsacales; family Adoxaceae; genus Sambucus; species Sambucus nigra. The sequence continues at coordinate 713,792,294 of OX422210.1, forward strand.
CTCTCTCTTAATGGTGTCGCCACATACCCCTTACTAAACCCTATTGTTTAAAACTCCCTTTAATGGGTATACTGGGCAGAAAAAATGACATGCGACCCATTAGATTTAATAGTATATCAAGTCCCATTAACATTTTCTTTTATTTTTGCCAAGTAACTATCTAAGCCCATCAAACACTAGCATGTCTATTTCAATCAAATAAGTAAACAAATCCACTAATTTAGTCCACTGACCAAATAAATATACAAATCATTTTAAACTAATAAACTCATTAAACTAGTCAAATTATTTAGTCCACGAGAAAAATTAATAACTGGAAATCAATATTTCATTTCGGTTCCATAAACTAATTAAGCCAATCATCCATAAACTTAAATATCACTTCCATAAAATTCATGAACACTACATGAAAATATATTTAAATATTAATGGATCATAAATAAGTTTTATATCTACAAATTAAATATGGTTACCTTCTTAATTAATGACTTTATTTATTTATTATCAGTTAGTAAATAATCTATAAAAAGCGGAGTATTACAAAAATGTTTGAAAAATGATGTTAATTTTTCTAAATATTTGTGAAATAAAGTTTCTTGCAAAAATGAAGATTTTAGAAAAAATTGACATTTGCTAAGTTTGAATATATTAAAAATGTTTGTATGTCTTGAAAAGCATAATTTTGCAAGTATTGTGAATTTCTAGAATGAAATGTATGTTTAACCCATTTAGTAGGATTTTAGGATTTTAAATTCATCTTCTCATGCATATAAACTTGTAGTATTTTGATGACAAATATGTGAACACATTTAGAGAAGGCTTTGTTGGGTTTAAACAAGAAATGAGAAAAGTAGAAATTAAAAACTTCAAAGTGTGTAAAGGGGGTTAAAGGTGTGAAAAATATAAGGTTGTAAGATTATATGTATTGACAAAAAGGAATTGATATTTTTTTATAAAAGTAGTCTTTATGTGTAATTAAATTTCTTGAATAAAGGAAGTAAAGAAATGTCTAATTTGGAAATACGGTTAATAAGGGTGAAAAATAAGTATTAATAGTTAAATATTGGGAAGTTGGTGTGTGTAATAACTTAATAATGTTTAGGATTAACCGTAATGAGATTGGAAAGAACAAGTTTGAAAACAAATGAGTAAAATGGTAATTTTACTTAAAGGGGAACATTTTTATGAAATATTGAAAAAGAGTTTCATACAAATTAGTCCTAAATAAATATGATTTTGAATAAAATCAAAGTTAAAGCGTAAAGGACATGAAAAGATAATTTCAAAGTGTAACACAAATTGGGGTAAAACTTTCGAGTAAGGATTTAGTCTGGTAAAAAGGGAAAGAAGGAATAATGTGGACATTTGTAAAATGTTAAAACAGATAAAAGGAACTCGACGGACACCGGAATAATAAAGGAGGGCCCACAGCCTAGGTGTGAAAGACCCAAAATCACTGGCCAGAGCATATAGTGGGGCCGTTAGCGATGAAGAGCTCGTTAAAATATGCAGTTTATTGGAAGATTCCAAGAATAAGATAAAGAAATAAGGAACATGTCAAGAAATGGATTGTGTGGTAAAATATATTAAGACAACCTAACTTGAATGAATTAATGAATGTTCCGGTAAAGGATAAAGTGGACAAGAAATGTGTAAATTGATTAATGTCCATAAAGTAAATGAAATGGAATGTGTAATTGTAAATGGGTGAGTTAAGCAACCTAAGAAGGTATAAACCGTAATTAACACATGGGTATGTTGTGAAAGGTTTTCAAAGGATAAATAAGTATTTTCAAAAGCGGTGTGCCTGTGTTGAAAGAGGTTGTTTTCAATGAATATATTAATATGTATCGCTTTAAATGGATAGGGTAATTTTGGTAAAGAAATGGATTCGGTTAAACAAAGTGTAGTGGTTTCAAGTATTTAATCGTGTGTGTTAAATAGAGAGATAAATGTCAAGTTAATAAAGAAGAAGTCTTTATGAGATTAAGATAAATTAATTAGATTAAATAATATTTTCGAAAGTAAAACGGTTTCATGCATTAAATACGTAAAAAGATCTATATATGTACAAGGTAGTTTTATGTGCACTTAGGTATAATGTGTGGAGTCTTCTTTCTGTCGTTTATTTCTATGCTACATTTTGTATATTCCCACAGGGCATTGACTCACACCCCCATCTTTGTTATGGCTTGTTGGGTGCGGGTTCGTATTTTGAGAGCATTATATAGGTAAGTATTCTATTAATTTTACGTTAGTAGCTCTATAGGCTTGGACTCCAAGGATGCTTCCCACAGGTTAGGGGTGTAAACAGATCGGGTCTCGATCGGGTAAGGGTATATCAAGATTGGATCCGGGTATATTTTTAACGGATCGGGTCTTACCCGATTGCTCGTCGGGTCTCAGAAAATGGATCCAGACCCGGATCCGTTAAGGTCCCGGAGACCCGACCCGACTGTAACTATATATATATATATATATATATATATATACTGTATGTAACTATATATATATATATATATATATATAAACTAAGTGTAACTATATAAGTTAAGTTAGATTTTATATAGTTTATATATAAGTTAAGTTAGTTTATATATATAGTTACAATTTATATATATATATATATAAGACTATATATATAATGTTATATATAAATATATATATATTTATTATATTATATATACACATTCGGATCGGGTCCTTATCGGATCGGAGTTATGTATATTCAGATCCAATCCATTAACTAATCGGGTAATCGGGTCTATAAAATTTACTCATATCCGTTAATCCGGGTCAGGTCCGGGTGCAGACCCGGTCCATTGACAGAGCTACCATAGGTCCCTCACGTAGTTTGAAGTTGAAATTAGAATCGCATGTTAAACAAGTAAAACATTAATTAAAATAAAACTGGACTAGCAACATTATGTAGGTTATTTCATTTCACTTCACACCTAAAGCTTGGGTCGGACTGGGTTAACTATGGGTAACCCATAAATTCGAGTCGGAGCGTTATAAATGGTTTCAAAGCTCTAGGTTCAGTTCACGATAGTTTTGGTGATGGTTTAGTTCGTGTCCTCGACGGTAAAGTCAAAGAGGTTAGCACGACAAGTAAGTTAGTGTTTGATGACACACGATCAAATTGATAGTTGTTCATTGCTTATGCGCTTCTGATTTAGGTATACTAGTAAGTTTCGGGTGTCCATGCAAGCCAATAAGGGAGACATCGCAGGTTTTAGTGTGGGGTTCTTATCAATCAATCCGTAGTGATATGAGAAGTCAATTGGGATGTAAATGATGGTAAATGACGTTTATTGAGTTAGAAATACGCATTGTGTAAAGTCAACTATGGAGATTATGTGGCTAGTATGTCGTTCCTAAATGGTGTTGATTGGTGATAGAAATGTGTTAAGTTTCTTGACTTGGTACTTTCGGGTAGTTTATACTGATTAGGTGCATGGGCGAATTCGATCTTCAGGATAGTATCACGTCGTAAGTCAATTGATGATCTAGTGGGCATAATGAACCGCATTAGTCAACACTTGGGATGTGTACTCGGTCTAAGTCAGTAAGATAGTATTGTTACAAGTAAATATCCTGGTGATTCTTGATTGAAGGTTACACCATGTAGGGTATGATGAGAGTTGTGGGCAAATTATGATAAGTATGTTACGTAAGCAACAATGAGGGTTGAGGAGACTTAGGAGTGAACTCTCGATAGTCTTATGTTGAGATTTTAGAAAATATGATGTAATTTAAAGGAATAGGATCTTTAGTGATGTCGACGATGCAGACCAAGAGGTTTATAGGTAGTAGGCGACGTCCTGTATCCTGGTAGAACCCTTGTATTATTAGTTGTGGTTTGGTACGTGGCTTATGGTCATGGTCGTATAGAAAAGAGATAAGAGTGTTATCTAAGTGTAAAGACTTGTTTTAGCCTCCAAAGTAATGGCTAGGTGCGAGGTAATCCTAGTGTGAGTGTGGTTTAAGGGTATACAAGAGTATCCGTAGGACTAATTGTGTATGGCGTCACTGGACATAAAAATCAACTATTGTGATGCCTTGAAATATTTGATGGTTAAGGTGAAGTATATGTAGAAGCTCGTGGACTAGTGTCCTTGCGAGATTCTAGTCACGATGAGGGTATTGAAAGTATGTAGAGCGCACTTATAATGATAAGAGTATGGATGGTGAAATCTTGTCGGATTTGGAGACTTTTACGTGGACTATGTTTGGTGTCCTTAAGAGACAATTAAGTCCAGTGTGAAGAAGCATTAGCATCCTAGTAGTGATTATGTTAAGGGTGAGGTGATGATGTCAAGTTGTTGGTCAAGGTTTAGAAGAGTCGAATAACGTACGTGCTGGGTGCAGTTTCCACAAATTGGCACAGATGGGTAGTGTATCCTCTAAGGAGGAATTGGAAGCTCGTGTCGCTTATGGGGCGTAATGTCCAGGTGTCATGTAATGACTAGTAGTGGCAGTGTGACACTTGATTTTGAAGAATAGTAGGAAATGCATTTGAGACTTAGGTTTATGACGCCACGTGGAGGCTTGAAAATGGCAACCAAAGAGGGACGATATCGAAGCATGATTAAAATGTTGGTATGTATCGACAATATATGCTCGGATAGCCTTAGCAAGGTGAGGACTAGTTCTTGGCACATCTTGCCAAGTCGGTACAAATTAGAAGATGTAGCCCTGTATGATACCTACGACCCTTAGAATGCTAATGGCAACAAGTGTGGACGTCATGTGAGTTCAGTTGGGTAGAACTTGGAAGCAAGATTAGTGACAATCTCGTATAGTAAAATATATAATAAGGGGAATGTCTCTCTTGAACGGAGTAATGCCTAAGGGAATTTGGGATTTCGATCACGATATGATAAGACAGAGAATAACCTAGGTGTAGTTGATTAGTGATGTCGTCACCAATAAATGGACTAGGTCAGTGTGAAAAAGGGCATTAGGCATTCTCCAATCGGAGTGGTTTATGCGTATGCCAAGGTTGTGAGGGGAAAGGCCTTACTCCCAAGGAGGGAAGTCAGGCATTGACTTTTAAGAAAACGATAGGTTCGTACATAGATTTCATCTTACGAGGATGAATGATTGCGATTTGATTCGTCAAGATTGGTGACCCAAGCCAGGGTATATGGTTAGGTTCGTACCCAGTGTGAACATCTTGAATGAGTGATAAGACTTCGCACATATGGTGTAGGTTCGCTTTTGTAAATAATAGTCTAACGCGTATGGGCGGGATTTTCTCGGAAAGGTTTCTTGTTCATTCTGACTCTCGTGTGTCCCTTTTGATTTCGTTAATCGGGGATCGGTATTCTCAAGTATGTGGTAAGTTAGATTGGTACCATGTCATGGTATGACATGGTTGGGCCTGGTAGAGTGCGGTGGATCAGGTATGGTCAATGTAACTAGGTAACTGGGTGCGCCCTATCTGAGGTTTTCTGTTATTGTATAAAGTTCTGTGTATAAGTGTCTGTGCTTTTGGCTACACGATTTTCTCATATTGTTGTCCTTTATTAGGAATAACGACCTTTTCGACTGAACGATATGGCAATTAGTGGTTTTTGTCGCTAGGAGCGGAATGATGGCTTGAGGATATTTTATAATGTTAGAAATCGAGGAAAACTTAGCACTTCACTACACCAAAATGGCCAAATTGTCACCTTTCCGCCAGACACCCTTGTCAAGATCATTGACCGTGACAACAAACAATTTTGTGTCACGGTCATTGACAGTGACACGACCGTAATAAACAATTGTCACGGTCAAGGAACTTGACACGACCGTGACAACTTCTGCAGCAAAAACCCTTTGCCCTTCTTTTTTCGCCCCACCGTTTCCCTCCTTTTCCAACTCTCTCTCTCTCTCTCTCTCTCTCTCTCTCTCTTCCATTTATATATATGTTTGTGTGCATATATATATGTGTGTGTGTATGTGTGTGTGTGCGTGTGTGGGGGGTGGGGTAGGGTGGGGGTAGGGGTGGGGTAGGGGTTGTTGTGTGTGTGTGTGTGGTGGGTGGGGGTGGGGCAGGGTGGGGGGATGTTGTGTGTGTGTGTGTGTACGTGGTGGGTGGGGGTGGGGAGGGGGGAGGGCAGTTTTATCAAAGAACATCACCAGTTGAAGTTGTCAATTCCACTTTCCATACCCCACCACTTAAAACCTCTAGCAAAACATGGGAGACCATTGGAAGGTGGAATTGACAACTTCAACTGTTAATTTTTGGCTACACAACGGTTGGAAGGAATTTGCAGAGCATAACTCCATAGGATTATGGCATTTCTTAATGTTCAGATATGAAGGGAATTATATTTGACACGATTGCCCGGGGTACATTAGTTGGAAGGAGGTGCCATATGAGCTCAAGTTAGCTGTTTGGGTGACACTATAGGTAATGTATTTATATTTATATGTCAATTTTGATTTCGATTTCGATTTCAATTTCAATTTCGATTTATATTTATATTTATATTTATATTTATATTTATATTTATATTTATATTTATATTTATCTATATCTGCGGGGCAGATACTAATTTTACTTTATTTTATTTCAGGGGACAGGGAGTGGCCCTGGGGGTAGGCCACATAGGCTTGATACTTATGTGGCTCTTCGAACGAGAAGGGAAGGATAAGGAGGTGTCCCCGAGCGTTGCAGTACAAAATCTCTTTTCCAAGTAAATAGTTTGTAGATTTGAGATAATTGATGGTGATGCTGTTTCTTCTTAAATAGTTTCTATTTTGAATGTATATTTGCATTATCTCTAGTTTATTTGGATATATGATGTTTGAACAAGTACAACGTTGATATAACAGGTACAAATATAATGTTGGGCAGTGGCAGTGGCCATACTGCCCAGCAGATTTTTTTTCAATTCTGCCCAGAATTGTCACGGTCATTGACCATGACAATTTTCTAAAAAGGGGTCAAGGCTTTGTCATGATTATCAACCGTGACTAACGCGTCACGGTCAGGGTCCGTGACACGACCGTGATAATTCTCACGAACTTATCACGGTCAATGACCGTGACAGGTCCGTGACAAAAAAAGTTGTCTCCTCCCGAATTGTCACGGTCATTGACCTTGACAAGTCCAACTTGTCAAGGTCAACAACCGTGACAATTCAGCAGATTTAGTGTAGTGACTTGGTGTTACTTTGACACGGGGAGTGGAGTAGTGTGAGGCTCAAAGGTGAGACACCTAGGGTAGTAATGAGTGACGCAGTGTAAGGTGTCATCGGAATGGACCGTGATGATTCGATAGGTGTATTGCTTTTCGAATTGAGAAATTAGCAATGCAGGGATAATGTCAAGCTCAAGACAAAATTTGTGTAGTCGGGATAACCTAAAAATTTTTGGGATATAGGATGTGTAGTCCTAAGATTGGAAATGGTCCTTGATGATGAATTTGTTGATCTATTGTATTGCAGTTCACTCTTGGGTGAGTGTCGATCACTAAAGAGGGTTACCGTGGAGGCACCAATATGCTTTGATTTTAGACAAGGTAGCCCTACGACTCAATTGAGCATAATCATCAAGTGAGTGGAGACTCGGAGTCGGTTATACGACATTCAGGGTTAGCGAAATGGTGAGCGTTAGAGCATGTCGTATGTTGAGTCTATGGCGACAACCCCCGTGTAAGGGAGTGTAATGTGATCTTAGTCATTGAGGACTTCGATGATTTGTCTTAGAGGGTTTCTATGACTTATAATGAGAGTCGATAAACCCTATGAATTTAAAGAATTTATGGAGTGAAAATTTTGGGGACAAAATTCACCAAGGAGGGAAGTTGTAATACCCCGACCCAATATTTTATTTATTTTCCCCGAATAAATTGTAATAATATAAGGACACAGAGATTTGGATGATTATGACTGAGTTATATTCTTATTTGACTACTTTGAAGGCTTGATGGTAATTGTTGGAAGATTGAGGATTCAAATTCAAATTTGGAGGGTTCGAACGAAAGTAAGATCGTTCGAACGAGATTTAGGACTCGTTAGAAGCAAGGGCTCGAACGAGCTTCTAACGAGACCCCACTGTGTAACTTTTAAGGGTCATTTGAAGATCGTTAGAAGTCATGAATCGAACGAGGTACCCTTGTCCTTCGAACAAGGCCCAATGTCATTCGAATGACACATTTCAAAATTTTGTGTATTGATTACCCTTGTGCGATGTCACATTCTGGACCCTTGATTGGATGAGCTATAGATTTCTGGTGAGCCCAGATTGGGCAAAACGGGATTTTTGATATTTTAAGGGTTTTTATAAGGGTGGGTTTGATCTATTTGGATATTTTGATGTTAGAAGAAGAAGAGAGGGAGAGATAAGGGTGGTCTTCCACCATTAATGAACTTCTCTCCACTTCAAACCACCTCAAAGCTGCCCTAAATAACCTTATTTTTCTAGTATTTCACCACATTCAAGCCTATAACACCCATTTCCACCATTGTTGCAGTGGAGCTACGAATTTTGGAGAAGTGTTGGGATATTTTGAAGAAGATGAATATCGAAGCTTTTATGGAGTTTAAAGAGAGTTTGGAGGGGTTTTACCGAGAAGCTTAAATAGAGCACACATAGAGGATTGATGGAGGATGCATTTGGTAACCCCTAGAGGCCACCTCTAAAGGTGGGGGTTGCTCCTCCTACGCCAACTTTCTACCATCATTTGGAGTCTTTAGAGGTGAAAAAATCTATCTCTAGTATTTAAGACTCTATTTGCATTACTAATAGCCTTATTGTTAGATTATATCAGTAGAACACACATGAATAAATGATAGCTTATAGTAGATTAATATTAAATATTTTTGTGGAATAAAAATATTGTTAAAAATGTTGTTTTGTTGGAAGTAAAGGATGAGTATTTATTTTAAAGTTTTGAAATATTAAAATTAGTATTTTATGAAACTTGTGTATTTTCTAGAAATTTGATGCTAAACATTTCATGAAATAAAAATGTTTGAAAAATGATGTTGGTTTTGGTAAATGTTTGTGAAATAAAGTTACTTGCAAAAATGGACATTTTAGGACAACTGGACATTTGTTAAGTTTGAAGAAATTAAAAATGTCTTTATGTCTTGAAAAGCATAAATTTGCAAGTATTGTGCATTTCTAAAATGAAATGTATATTTAACCCATTTAATAGGATTTTAGAATTTAAAATCCATATTCTCATGCATATAAACTTGTAGTATTTTGATAATAAATATGTGAAAAGGTTTAAAGAATGTTTTGTTGGGTTTAAACAAGAAATAAGAAAACTAGAAATTATAATCTTCAAAGTGTATAGAGAGGGTTAAAGGTGCAAAGAATATAACGTTGTAAGACTACATATATTGATAAAAAGGAAATGATATTTTCTTATAAAAGAAGTCTTTAAGTGTAATTTAATGGTTAAACATTGGGAAGTTAGTGTGTGTAATAAATTAATAATGTTTGAAGGATTAACACTTATGAGATTGGAAAGGACAAGTTTGAAAACAAATGAGTAAAATGATAATTTTACTTAAAGTAGAACATTTTTATGAAATAAAAATATTGAAAAGGGTATAATACAAATTAGTCCTAAATGAATATGACTTAGAATAAAATCAAAGTTAAAGTGTAAAGGACATGAAAATATATTTCAAAGTGTAACAGAAGCTGGGGTAAAACTCCGGGTTTAGCTTCGACCGGGTAAAAAGGGAAAGAAGGAATAATGTGGATATTTATAAAATGTTAAAACACATAAAAGGAACTCGTATGACATTGGGATAGTTAAGGAGGGTCTGGATCCCTGAGGTGAAAGATTCAAAACCACTAGCCAGAGCATATGGTGGCGTCGCCGGCGGTGAGGAGCCCACTAAAGTACGCAGTTTATTGAAGGATTTCGAGAATAAGATAAAGAAATAAGGAACATGCCAATAAATGGGTTGTGTGGTAAAAGATATTAAGACAAACTAACTTGATTGAATTAATGAATGTTCCAGTAAAGGATAAAGTGGACAAGAAATGTGTAAATTGATTAATGTCCGTAAAGTAAATGAAAGGGAATGTGTAATTGTAAATGGGTGAGTTAAGAAACCTAAGAAGGTGTAAAACGTAATTAACACAAGGGTGTGTTGTGAAAGATTTTCAAAGAATAAAAAAGTATTTTTGAATGCGGTGTTCGCGTGTGTTGAAAGAGGTTATTGTCAATGAAAATACTATTGTGTATCACTTTAAATGGATAGGTTAATTTCGAAAAAGAAATGGTTTCAGTTAAACAAAGTGTAGTGGTTTCAAGTATTTAACCGTGTGTGTTAAATAGAGGAATAAATGTCAAGTTAAAAAAGAAGAAGTCTTTAAGAGATTAAGGTAAATTAATCGGATCGAACAACATTTTCTAAAGTAAAACATTTTCATTCATTAAGTATATATAAGTATCCATATATGTACAAGGTAGTTCTATGTGCACGTAGGTATAACGTGTTGAGTCTTCTTTCTGCCGTTCGTTTCTATGCTGCATTTTATATATTCTCACTGGGCATGGGCTCACACCCTGTTCTTTGTTATGGCATGTTGGGTGCGGGTTCATATTTTGAGAGCATTATGTAGGTAAGTATTCTATTAATTTTACGTTAGTAGCTATGTATGCTTGGAATCTGGAGATGCTTTCCACGGGTCCCTCACGTAATTTGAACTTGAAAATGGAATCGCACGCTAAACAAGTAAAATGTTACTTAAAATAAAACTGGACTCGCAACATTATATAGGTTAGTTATCCATAAATTCAGGTCAGGGCGTTACTTTATCTACAAAGTGTTGACGCTTGTAGTGGAAGAGTCCATGCAAATTTTCTCATATTTTTTTGCAACCTTTCCTCCAATTCGCTACTTAACCCTTGGGTGATTAAATTTCGGGCGGGCTTCATCCTTTAACGTCACGACTATGATAGTTACATATAGATCATGAAATATAGTAGATGATAGGTTGCGCTCGAACAAGACTGATCCAACACTAAATGTTGAACGTAATATAAAATTTTGTTGTATTTGCACCATGTTAGGATACCATTGTCCCTTTTGAAGTTTCTTTGAAAACATTTCAGTAGTTTAGAAACTTGAATGTGCCAACTATCTTTACTTTATACGATGAGAATCACATCTTGGTCCTTCAAGTCATTATTTTTGCCTCATGGGACTTTGCTAAAGATGGCACAAAGCTTGCTCTCAACCTTTTGGGTCGTGACTCGCCTTTACGTGAGCCATGTCGCGAACCTCACCTCGCCTAACACTACACCAAAATGGCCAAAATGTCCCCTTTCAGCCGGTCACTCTTGTCACGGTCATTGACCGTGACAAGAATCTCGCGTTTTGTGTCACGATCATTGACCGTGACAAGACCGTGACAAATTGTTGTCACGGTCAATGATCGTGACAAGTCCGTGACAAATATATTTATCACGGACTTGTCACGGTCATTGATCGTGACAATTATTAAAATAATTGTCACGGTCAAGGACCTTGACACGACCGTGACAATATCATCAGTAAAAAAAGCCCTAGACTCTTTTTTTCCCACCGTTTTTTATTTCCCTCTTTCTCTCTCTATACAAGCGATTTCAGCGCTCTCTCTCTCTCTCTCTCAGGTATATTTTTTTCCTCTCTTTCTCTTTCATTTCTATATGTGTGTGTATGTACGTATATATATGTGTGTATATGTATGTGTGTATATATATGTGTGTATATGTATGTGTATATGTGTGTGTATATATGTGTGTATATATATGTGTGTATGTGTATATGTGTGTCTATGTGTGTGTGCGCGTAGTGTCCCTCGTAAAAAAATGATTGATTATTAATTTTTTAGTAAATTAATATATGATTGCCCCTTATTGTAAATTAGTAAATTAAGATATACTATATATAATTATTAATAATTGAATTTGAATATAAATAAGAAATAATTAAATAAGATATACTACATATAATTATTAATAATTGAATTTGAATATACACATTTGTTGTTGACATTGTTGTTGGATTATTTTGTTTAGTAAATGTTGGGTTGGTTAGTTTTAAAAGTGACATGACCACTGGATTATTGTCCATATGGGAGTGGAATTTTTCAACTTTTGAATAATTGAATTTGAATATAAATAAGACATAATTAAATGAAACATACTATATATAATTATTAATAATTAAATTTGAATATAAATAAGGCATAATTAAATGAAACATAGTATATATAATTATTAATCATTATTGGATTATTGTGTGTGTGGTGGGGGGCAGGGGGTGGTGTGTGTACGTGTACGTGTACGTGTGCGTGTGTGTGGTGGAGGTGGGGTGAGGGGGGGAGGGGGTGGGGGTGGTGGCAGGGATGGGGGTGGGTGGTGGGGTAGGGGGGCTGCGTGTGTGTCTATGTGTGTGTGCGCTTAGTGTCCTTTGTAAAAGATTGATTGATTATTAATTTTTTTAGTAAATTAATATATGATTGCCCCTTATTGTAAATTAGTAAATTAATATATACTATATATAGTTATTAATAATTGAATTTGAATATAAATAAGACATAATTAAATAAGACATACTACATATAATTATTAATAATTGAATTTGAATATACACATTTGTTGTAGACATTGTTGTTGGATTATTTTGTTTAGTAAATGTTGGGTTGATTAGTTTTAAAAGTGGCATGACCACTGGATTATTGTCCATATGGGGGTGGAATTTTTCAACTTTTGAATAATTGAATTTGAATATAAATAAGACATAATTAAATGAAATATACTATATATAATTATTAGTAATTGAATTTGAATATAAATAAGACATAATTAAATGAAACATAGTATATATAATTATTAATCATTATTGGATTATTGTGTGTGTGGTGGGGGGCAGGGGGTGGTGTGTGTACGTGTACGTGTACGTGTGCGTGTGTGTGGTGGAGGTGGGGTGAGGGGGGGAGGGGTGGGGGTGGGGGGAGGGATGGGGGGTGGGGGTGGGGTAGGGGTGGGGGGCTGCGTGTGTGTCTATGTGTACTAATAATATTTTTTTTATCTGTACTAATAACATTTTTTTACAGCAAATGTCTCCTTAAGGTATTAAGGCGAGGATGATGATGTTGGTTATGATGATGTCATCTAGGATCGATGGTAGCGGAGGTAACGAGGGCTCCTCGGCCCCTAGGCTCCCCAAATATGGCAAATTTGGGATTACCATCGAGAACAAGTCGGAGCTATTAGCGAGATCCCTCGAGCTGCTAAAGACGGTCATAGGCCCGAGGTTTATGAATTGGAAGGAGGTGCCATATGAGCTCAAGTTAGATGTTTGGACAGTACTACAGGTAATATATTTCAATTTCAATTTCAATTTCAATTTCAATTTCAATTTCAATTTCAATTTCAATTTCAATTTCAATTTCAATTTCGATTTCAATTTCGATTTAAATTTCATTTTATATTTATATTTATATTTATTAGCAACTAACATTGTATTTGTTGGACATGGATAATTCAACTTGGATCCAAAGCTACGCGATTCCGTCTTGGAGCAGTTGAGGGAGCAACACAAGACGTGAAAGAAAAATATGCGGACACGGTACTTTGGGAAAACACGAGAGTCCATTATCTAATGGCGTGGATCCGTCCCGCCCAAGGAGCCGATCTCATTGGCACAATGGCAAAAGTTCATTGACAATGAGATCGAGGATCGACAATTGGCATCTCGCCAATCGGGGAGGGAAAATCGGGCAAAAAAGACGGACGTGCACTACTCTGGTCGGACGTCTTACGCCGAGGTGGAGCATAGGATGAAAGTAAGATTTAATTTTTCTATAACTACAGAAATATATTATTCTTTATTATTTTACTTTGCGGGGCCGATACTAATTTTACTTTATTTTATTTCAGGGGGTAGGGAGTGGCCTAGGGGGTAAGCCACATAGGCTCGATACTTATGTGGTTCTTCGGACAAAGAAGGGGAAGGACAAGGAGGCGTCCCCAAGCGTCGCGGCCACGATTGTAAGTAATCCGACAGTTTAATTTTTGTTAATTACGTTATAATTTTTTAGGTTACTTATTTTACTAACCATGTGCGTTTTGTCGTTTCAGCCAAAGCTTAAGGAAGTGCATGAGTTGCAGTCTGATGCCGATAAGGCGTCTTTGTCCACAGACGCACTCAACCAAGTGCTTGGCTATGATCGCAAGAGGAGGACAAGGGGGGTGAGCTCACGGGTGGCCAAATCTAGGATCATCGGATTGGAGACGAGCGACACCAGGTTGGCTCGAACGGTGGATTCACATGATGCGAAGCTGTTCCGTTTGGAGGCGACGGTCCAAGATATGTACTCATTCATGAAGCGTACGTTGGGCGGAGACCGTAAGGGGAAAGAGAAGGAGAAGGCGGTGGAGGAGGAGGTGCGGGAGAACGAGGCGCAGGATGACGAGGATATGGACCTTGCTGCTTCATCACCGACACGTGCGTACTTCGATGATCCACTTCCTTATTTGGCTCCCTTTCCCAGGCTGATGTCGACAATTGGTTGGCCGAGCGTGTTCATATTGGACGTAGTTGATGGCTAGCGAATAGGGCGGGGGTTGAGGGACACGAATATCATCCAGGGTGGAATAGTTCATGGACGTGCGCTTCAAGAGATCGAGTCTAAAGTGCTCATCACGCATGTGATACCCGGGAAGGAGAACTCCCTATTGTGGTTGCGCGAACAATGCAGCAGGATGTATATTAATGGGTGTGTCAATTCGTATATCGTGTGGCCTACTCACCTCCTCACATTTACCCCAGACATGTAGTGACATTATTTTTAAGTTGGTACATTTGAATTATATTTGGATTATATCGTCATGTATATTGTTTCTATTTTAAATATATATTTGCATTATCTTTAGTTTGTTTGGATATATGATGTTTGAACAGGTACAACGTTGCTATAACAGGTACAAATATACTGTTGGGCAGGTACAAATATACTGCTGGGCAGTGGCCATACTGCCCAGCAGATTTTTTTTAAATTCTGCCCAGAATAATCACGGTCATTGACCGTGACAAGTCCTTGACAAATAAGGTTGTCACGGTCAATGACCGTGATAATTTTTTAAAAAAGGGTCAAGGCTTTGTCACGATTATTAACCGTGACTAAACTTGTCACGGTCATCGCCCGTGACACGACCATGACAATTCTAACGAACTTGTCACGGTTAATGACCGTGACACGTCCGTGACAAAAAAAGTTATCTCGCTCCGAATTGTCACGGTCATTGACCTTGACAAGTTGAACTTGTGAAGATCAATGACCGTGACAATTAGGCAGATTTGGTGTAGTGTAATTTGCACTGTAATTTTCTCTCAAACTCCCCAACGTCTCTAATTTACATCATTCATTAAATCATTTTAATTATCCAAACAACATATGCATATTAACACGCCTTTATCATCGAAGAGATTTTTCCTTTAGTTGGTAGCCCAACACTTTCATTATTTTTATTGTGTTTGTGAGTGAAATCTATTTACTCGAGAGAAAGTAAGGTTGAGAGATAATAATGTTAACAAATTTATTTAAAGTTTTGGGTTGTATATATCTTCTTAAAAACATATTCTTTTAGCGGTTAACCGTAACTAGTAGGAGAGTGTCGATACTTGAAGTGTCACACAAGGACAATTTTCTCGTGGCACATCAAATTTCCCTCTATTAGGGATGACAATTCGTGTCAATCGGTGTAGTTTCACATGACCCGACCCGACATGATAATAGTTTAATCAACACAAACACGACACGACACGACATGATGGCACATTTTTTTCTGCACCCAAACATGACACCTTTAAAAGACAACATGAAATGATAAGTCTGATAAGTAATTTTGGGCCAATTTAACACTAGTAAATCCAACCTGACACAACAAGTCTCTATCAACATTTTTATATAGTCACTTCGAGCATTCAGAATACATTTTAGGCATTTTTTTTACCATAGTAAAAGGGCATTATGCATTCTAACGTGAAAGATTCTCTTATGCCATCTTCAAGGCATGGAACAAAATCGAAAGTCTTATATTTCTTAGTGGGTTTTCTTGTTTTGGTTCTTTAGGGCATGGAGTAAAAAACTAAAGTGTCCCTTTAAAAAGCTGCTTCATTTGCTTGTTTTAGGAGAGCAAACTAAGAGTCAACGTTACGGACCAACTACAAAAGGGAAGTACTACGTGACAGATGAAATGTTGCGACTGATCTATATTGTATTAAAATACAGTCGCCTAGGCCCTTCTCCCACGCAATTGTATTATATATTTATTTGTAGTTTTTAAGGTCTTTGATCTTTTATTTTTTGATTTCTTTGCAATTTTAAAATCATGATTTTTATAATTAAATGTTTAAGAACACACACATTCATAATTTTATGAGACTTTTTATTTATTAAATGTATGATGAATTAATTATCACATTTCATGTATTCAACAATAACAATAATAAAAATAAATAATTCATAATTTATATTTCATAAAATTTATACTTTCTTAATCTTTTTAACTTTGTGAAACCACATACCAAATATATGTATATTAGAATCATAGACCAAAATCTAGCATGCTATTCATTTTCTCCTAATTTTTCATAGATAATAAAATTTTCTTAAGGTTGAAGAATTCAATATCATAAAAAAATAGAAAACTTTGAGATCGTATTTCATATTTTTTTCACATGTTTTTTTTTAAAGAAATTAAACTATGTTTTCAATATTTTACAACTTTATAATTAAACATGTCACAATATTTTTCAGATTAAATCAACTTAAAAAATGCATACTTATCTTGTCGCAACATTTCAGTTGTCGCAAAAAAAATACGTGCGACAAAAGAATTAACGCGTAACGATGCATCGTACACAAAGTCTTGAATGATCTAGAAGATGGTCTTAGTCATCTAGTTTTGATTTTGTTTACGTTTTAAAAACAAAATGTACTTCCAACTTTCCCTTTCCACTTTATATCATGGCCATTTATTTTTTTTCACTTAAAAGGATTGAGATGTTGAGGATATGATTCCCAATCATGCCTACTTAATTTGGAAAAAATTGACTAAACCTGTGGCTTTGGTCACAAATACCCAATGTCTAGGTTATTGGTGGTGGTCCAAAATAAAGATAGAACATTACATTTGAAAGGTAAGTCACTTTAGTTCCACAATGGTTTGACATTCATCTTTGTCAGTGCTACATACTATGGGTTGGGAGCTCTTTCGGTGATCATGAGAAAAATGTGGTCTATAAAATAACAATAAGGAGCTTGACAAGTATAACTTATTTATATAAAATATTTCTTAGTTGATTTTATCAAAAAAAAAAAAAGTTGAGTAGGTCATATTTATACACATAGTGAATATTCACTATTTGTTTATAAATATGATCCGTTGAAGCAAAAATATTTTTTCATGAGATCCGTTGGATCAAAAAAAGATCGTAAGATAATAAACAAGATTAATTGGTAGAAAACCCATAATAATATTAGGTGCTTTTTTTTTAAATTTAAATCAATATTAATTCATAATTTCATATTATTACATATTATTTGCTTATATTGATTACGAAGAGCGTTAACAAGACGGGTGGAAGCTAGACTTTTTGCCAAGCAAACTATAATAATGACATTTTATATGAAGATTAAGGTTCACAATATGTTATATTTTTTCAAATTACTCCATCTTTTAATAATTTCACATTTCACATTATTAGTTTTAAAAACTCTTAAAGCTTGGGGACGGGGGGAACACTGTGGTTTATGCATGCAATAACAATGAATGAGTAATGTTACGAGTTCCAAAAACATTCACCAAAATATTTCGCAAAATATTTTAAATGTGTGTATATTGTGTGACTCTCATCTCATTGTACAAACATTCGACACATTTTTATTGATGTTTTAAAGAATATATTTGGAATATATATCATTTTCGTAATTATAGGCATGAAAGTTCATTTCATATTAGGCATGGGTCATTCATAACTCAAACTTTTAACTAATCATTGTGAAATGAGTTGAAGTATTTTGATTTGTTTATGAATTTTATCTTATTATAATTTAATATATTAAAAACAAATGTGTTACACACAAATTTTTATCATAATTATATTGAAACGTGAGAAATAAAATTATAATTACTAACCAAACATGCGCTAAACTTCTAAAGTGCAACTTTAACTTTGTCCAACTGTGGGTGCCTAATACCACCCAAACCTCATATTTAAAAATTTCTTCAAATCTCATCCCTTATAAAAATATGACAAATATACCCTTAAAATTGAAAGATCATAAATGCCCATCCACATCATAAATCCCTTGTAAAAATATGCCTAATACCACGCATGCTTTCTTCAATCATAATAACTAACCCCCCCTCATACTTAGGTCCACCTCTTCCGTACTCATTTCAACTTAATGCCACCTCATGATATGCTTAAACGAAACTAATGACAAGGACTAAATGTTAGACAAATATATTACAAAGACAATTATTCTTATTATTCCTCTCCACTGAGAAAAACAAATAAAATATTCAAATAAATAATCAAAACATTACAGACAAATCTCTCATATCTGGAATCTCGGTGGCATGTTGGAGCTGGAAATACAAAAAATCTTCAATGATGCCAACTTTATATCTATACTGATTAAATGTAACACTGTATTGGTGACAAATGGCAATGTTAATTGTGACAACAATATCATTTGTAGCTTCATACTAAAGAATTGTAATTTAAACATAAATATTTTTTTTGTTAGAATTTAATATTGGATTTCTTTACTTGCCCATGAAATAAAACTAAAATTAGTCATTTCTTTTTTAAATAATTAGACTTACTTTCCAAAGTCGTTCAAGATATTTCTTACACCGTTAAGTAGCACGAATTATTAATAATTAAATATTACCCACCAAAATACCCTACATAACTACTTCGTCATTAGCGCCGCCCCTCAAAATTTTAAAAATTTCCTTACTAAACATTTATTCTCTTAAGATTTTTATAAAATAATAGGATTTTGCCCCCACAAAATTTTTAAAAAATATTAAGAGTCGTCACCCCCGTGAAAACAAGAATGACTTGGCATATCAATGTAAATTTATAATCAAATTCAAAAGTCAATATTTATTTGTTATGTCTGGCGAAATTTATAATTTTTAGACTTATATATGTACAAATAATGTTTATTTATACATTATATTAGTAAATTTTTATTTGTAGTAATAAAAAAATTAATAGTTAACTAAAACAAATTTGGTTTCTACTGTTCACGTACGCTTTCGCCCTCCAAGGTCTAATTCCTGGATCCGTCCCACTTCATCATCCTCCCTCAACCAAAAATTTGTAATTCTATAATCATAAGAACCCTTCATAAATTAGGAAAATACAAATTCAATATATACAATCGAATGCAATTTGAACCCTAATTTCCAAACTCTAAATTGAATTATGAAAAAGGCACACCCATTTAAAGAAATAAATCATTTACTAAAATTGGGTTGATTGGATTAATGATTGGAAACGGACCATAACAAATCCATCTTCGTTTGGCAATTAAAACAACACACCGTCTTAAAACGATTTGATCCCGGATGGATTTGAACACTCGATCTGATAATTTTAACACGCACACGTGACTGTCGATTTGCCATAGCCATGTCAATATCAACGTCATGCAATGCTGGCGTGTCGTGATAACGTGAATAAATGTCATTATTTTGTGCACAAAATGTCACCAATTGACTAGATAGTTATTTTAATAAGTATGTTTGACTAAATATTAATTTTGTTATGGAATTAATTTTAAATTCCCTTGAATCAAATTGCACATTTTTGGATATACTTAAAATGTTCAAAAATAATATTTTATATGTGCAGATTTATATAATTTGTGTGGACTACATTTCTTTGAGAATTCAAAGAAGGCAACATGGGCTCTACGTAAGTATTATCCTATAACAAGTCATAAGAAATTTACAGTCAACATTGCTCACATTAAATAAAACAAACTCTGGGACAGTACTTTATATTTTGCATGTGAGTTTGTTTTATAGCATTTCGACTTCTTTTACATATTATTAATTTGTTTGTAATTATATGAGCCTATTGCAGATTAAATAATGTAAGCTGGGAAAATTATGTTGTGACTAGGCATTTTGCATTTTATTAAAATGATCACGGGTTATTATGTACTCGCTATATGACAACCTTAGACATGAGCAAGACAACCTTAAGGTAATGAATTGGACCCCTTAGTAATAAGAGAATTTTTTATTAGTGCTATTAAATAATTTTAGTTTATTAATATAAGGGGTAAAAGTTTTGTTCACTTTATTTTATTTTTATTGATTTATTGAAAGCTTGACAAATAAATCTCAATTACATAAGATATTTTTTTGGGTCAATTATTTAATAGTCCCTACTATAAATATATATTTTTTAAAAAGGACACATATTTTTAGTTTAACCCATTTAGTCCCTCAAGCACTCAATATTCTCTTATTTTTAGAGGTCCGCGCCAGCGGCACTCCCTTTCCAAAATATGTGACAAAGGACTTTTTGAGGCAAAAAAAAAAGGCTTGGACTAAATGAGTATTAAAAAATGTTTGAGGGACTATTTGGTATATGTCCCTATTTTTTTAATTGGTCAAATCAAAAGAAAGTTTTCACAATAGGTTACATGTTTTTCACATGTAGTAAATGTTAGGATAAATTATACCAAACTCCTCCGAACTATTGATTTTTTACACCCAATCCCTTTTCATAAAAAATATTGATAAAACATGATTGGGTGAAAAAAATCGATAGTTCAGGAGGTTTGTTGTAATTTACCCTAAATATTACTGCATTACATATTCACCACATGTAATAAATATTGATTATGTGTTTTGCACAAGTTGCATATGTAGTAAATATTACTAGTTTTTTTTAATGAAACCTATTGGAGAAAAAAAGATCTATCAAATTGGCCAATTTTTGAATTAATCCATTAACAATACCCCCCCCCCCCCCCCCCCCCTCACACACACACCACCCCACTCCACTCAGACCCACACACAAGTGTTATATCTTCACTTGCGTGGGGTTAATAAAGGTGGGGTCTCTATAAAGAGATTGGAGGTCCAAATAAAAGTGTTTATACATAAATACCCTCAAATACCCATTTAATCAATATTTTCTTATTTTTAAAGGTCTGCATTAGCGGTACCTCCGCCCCCTCCCTCCCCCCTACTGTCGGAGCTCTGATTGTTTTGAGTATTTTTATGTGATGAACGATTTTTTAAAACAAAATAAAAAATCTTGACTAAACGTGTATTAAAAAAATATTTAAGAGACTATTTAGTATATACTTCTTAATAAAAAACTTTGTTTTCAATATAATCCACAATGGGTGATCGATTTTAGAAATTTTCTTAGAAGTGATTTTTGCTAAAAGGTCTAAGTAAAACTTTGCTTGTAAAATGACTATTTTGATATTTAACAAATATATAGGATTGTGTAACAAATACCCATTACATATTCAATTTTTTCTTCATATCTCAGCCCTAATACATCTTGAATCACATATATACCCTCAAGATAGGAAAATCATAAATGTCCGTACATATCTCAAGCACCTACACCCATGTTTTCTTCTATCATCGTAACTGCACCTTATGCCTAGTAGGTCCACCACTTCCGTACTCATGCCGCTTAGTGAGACCTCAAGATATACATGGCACAAAATTTTGTTTGACAATCACTAGACAATTTTGTTACAAAAGACAACTATTTTTTTTTGTTATAAAATTACATATAATAATAAAATAATACAAAAACATTATAGACAAGTCTCAAATGGTAGAGTGGTATTATTAAAAGGGTTGTGTTAGAAGTGTAAAACAGTTTATTTACGTGAATCTTAAAATCGTGAACATCGTGATAATCATCTAATAAGTATGTAAAAAGAGGGATAATGTAACACCAATTTTCGTCGTCATGGATGCGATGTCGCTATTTGTCACCGCTGATTGTCGTCGCTCTGACCACCTCAACAGTTCTTCAACGAAGAATTTTGACTTATTTCTCCTTGCGTAGAAACCTTTATATGTGTATTTCGTGGATACCTATTAGATGGAAGTAAGACATCTATTTATAGGTGAAAAGACGCCATAAATTTCAAAGGTCAATTAATCTCAACCGTCCATCAATGTAGAGATTTAATTAGAATTTTAACTCCTTTTAATATCCATTTCGTTTTTGGAATATGAACCATTTTGTTAGGAAATAACAAATGCTAATTAAAAAACGAAATATTAATGACCATATTTCGGGGAAGGAATTAAAACTATTAAGTAACCCAAAGGTTAATTAATAATTTCCTTACAAAAAGCACTTTTATTTTTCATCCGAGAATCACAACACAATCTTTAATAGTATAATATACAATCATTTCAAATCATATTGTCGTATCGCGTAGAAAAATTGAAGGTGCTTTTAGCACAACCCTTATTGGAATTGGAAATAGCGAAATATGCGTTTTGCATAATTGGGAATAAAAGTATTGCGATAAAATTTAAAAAAGTATCGAGATTTTACCAACAAATTTGTTGTGATTTTCTATTTTTTAGAATCCCTCATCAATATCTCAAAGAGCGGCAGTATTGAATATTTATTTCAATAAATGTTATTGTGGTATTTTATACTTTCAAATCAAATTTTAATGTATTACTCAAATTCATAAAACTCAACTATCTTGGAGTCCAAGTCCGAAATCAAGATGGACAATATATAATTTATATGTATATGGCACTAGTAGGACTTGACCCATGACTTGGGAATGACAAAAGCTACAAATAGACATCAATCAGTTATTGAAATTAGGGGTGACAATTTTTGACACGACACGATAACCCGACACGAACTCGACACGAAGTTAGCGGATTAGGGTTGACAATTTCTTGACACGAACCCGAATATGACACGACCCGCCAACACGAATAATAAACGGGTTGGGTTTGTGTCAAACACGTATAACTCGAAAATGACACGAATAGACCCGTTTAACTTGTATTTTATGGAGAATATATTAGATAATTTATATATATTGATAGGCATTCTATAATATTCATGGAGAATTGGACGATAAATTATTTATGTGTTGCAATAAGTTGAAATTAATTAAATTTAAGTTATTGTAGGCCTATGAGTGGTATGATTGGTTAAGAGAGAAGAAAAAAATTATTTTATATTTTACTTAATGGGTTATGCGGGCAACCCGAACACGACACGATAATAAGTAGGTCGGGTTAGTGTTTGCTCATCTGACACGATTAGTTAAATGGGTCGGGTTAGGATTGACTAATACTTAACACGAACCCGACATGACACGACACGACGCACACGAATTGCCACCCCTAATTGAAATTGTTTTATTCACACAATAATGATATAAGCATGATATAACATTCAAAAAAATCATTATTGTCATAATTAATAATTACTTTAGAGGGACATTAGGGAAAAAAATAATATCTTTCAACAATGGGAAAAAAATTTGATGTCTTAGAGACACGATTGGTTAATTCGCGGATGCGAACCCACATCCATTAAATGATGTAGGTCTGCGCCAACGACATTAACCAATCGTGTCTCTAAGACATCGAAGTTTGATGTCATTAAAGACATCAATTTTTTTCCCTTAACAATGGAACGATAACAGTTAACGTGTTTGGCCGTTAGACCATATACAATATTGTTGTGGCGATTGGTGATGATATTGCAGTGCCGTATCAGTTGTCACGGTGTCTTTAATTTTCAAAAACCTTGATTTAATCAATGTTATTGTTTAAAAAAATGTTGAACTAAATCTTATTTTAGTTCATGGTTACATTTTAGATTTCTAATATATATATATATATATTTGTTTAGACTAATGTAAATTGGACATGCTCCATTAAAGATATAGATAAATTTATATGGTATATTGATCATTAGAGTTCTTCATTTTTAAATAAATAATTATTTATTTATGAATTAGTCAATAACAAATAGTATGCATTCATTCATGGAAGGAATATTATAGATAATGTGTTGTTGATGCAAGAATTAGTGAAAGGATATCATAAAAGAGGTATATATATATATATATATATATATTTGTTTAGTCTACTGTAAATTGGACATACTCCATTAGAGATATAGATAAATTTATATAGTATATTGATCATTTGAGTTCTTCATTTTTAAATAAATAATTGATTATTTATGAATTAGTCAATAACAAATAGTATGCATTCATTCATGGAAGGAATATTACAGATAATGTGTTGTTGATGCAAGAATTAGTGAAAGGATATCAAAAAGAGGTGGAGAACCTAGGTGTGATATGAAAATAGTTGTCATGAAAGCCTATGACTCTGTAAAATGGAATTTTATTAGAGATATGCTTGAAGCTATAAAGTTTCCTTTTAAGGTTGTAAAGTGGATCATGGAATGCATTCAGACTACCAGTTTTTCTGTGAATGTTAATGGGGGAAATAATAGTTTTTTTAAAGTTGCAATGTATTAAGACATGGGGATCCCTTGTCTCCATACCTTTTTATTCTTGTTATGGAATCATTTTTATGGATGTTAGATGAGGAAATAGGGAAAGGTGAATTCCCCAATCACCTTAATTGTCGGCATCTTAACTTATGGCGTGTATTGTTTGTCAATGACTTATTTGTGGTGGCTAAGTGTGGGAGCCCATATTTTATAAGTCCATGACAGTAGCCGAACAAGTCCTGATAACTTAAACACTTGGCCCGACCCAAATCATGACTCAATTTCCACAGGAGAATTTTAGTAGTATGATAACACTCGTGGATATGGTCAAATCAGGTACCAAGAATTTGGATGAGATAATCAAGTACCTCATGGCAAATCTGCACGCTACTTTGAGTTCCTTAAACCACTCAAACTCTGTAACAACATATTTATAAATTGTACACCCTGATCCAAGGCAAAAGGATTGAAACTGGAGATTTTTAGAGACACTTAATAAGAACAAGTAACCTATCGGTGGACGTAGGCAAGTTGCCGAACCACGTAAATTTTTGTCATCTGTGTGATTTCGTTTACTTTCTGTCATTTGTGATTGTTTGCGTATAAAATGTTATTGTGATTTTTATGTACTCATAATTGGGGCCGTCTGTGGAAAATGATTTGTATTCATACAAAGCATTCATTACCAAAAAGGCCGTAATGTATCACCACAACAGTAACATTCCCCAAGTCGGTGATGTTCAAGAAGACCCAGTTCCTCCTAAGGTCAGGTCTGAAATTTGCCAACACACAAACCCCAGGTTTCTCCAGGATAGGCAACCCTATGAACAAAGCTATGGGCCACCTAGGTCTAGTCAGATCTCTAGGTTGGTCGATGCTTATGAAGCCAGGCTTCACGAACAAGAGAAGGTTGCACGCCTCCAAGTGGGAAAAAATGCTCTCCTGCAGAGGCGACTTGAAAGAATGGAGAGAGACCTCCAAAGGGCCACTGGAAAACATCGTGCGAGGACTCCTAGACCTCAGGTGAGCAACACTCGCAGCTGAGGAATGAGCTCCAGGCGTGACCAGGAAAGGACTGAAAGTGACATTTCAGAGCGAGCGCGATCAGATCGAGGCCAGTAGGAGAGGCGCCACATGAGAAATAATCGACATAATGAAGATTTAAGGATTCTAGTTTGCAGGGAGATGGACCAACATCCAGCTCACCGAGGAGCTAGATCAACCAGAGAAATAGCTAGAAGTTCTCTCAATACTCAAATAAAGTCCCCATTTTCAAGGGCAATCGAATAAGAGGAGCCCCCGAAGAAATTTGATGTCCCCAGGTTTGAGGTCTATGACGGGAAAACTGACCCTATAGACCATGTTAGGCAATATCGACAAACAATCACCTTATGGAGCCACAATGACGCACTTATGTGAAGGATCTTCCCTTATAGCCTACATGATGTAGCACAAACGTGGATTGAAAGGCTTCCCCATATATTAACTAGGAATTTTATAGCACTGGTGGAGGCTTTCACGGAGTGATTCATAATGAGCAGCTCCTATCCCAAGCGGATGGATGCACTGCTCACTATGAAGAAGAAGCCACGGGAGAACCTCCAAGACTACGCCAAAAGATATTGGGAAGTTTTTAATGAGATTGAGGATTGCTCGGATCAGGTCATCGTAGCATCTTTCAAAATCAGCTTGCTGACCACCTCTTTACTGCACCAATCCCGCACCAGGAAGGAACCGATCAACATCGATGATCTTATGGCTCGTATCGAGAAGTATGCCAAGGTAGAAAATGTGGTTTATCCTAGTGGGGGAGACAATGGTCGAGCAAAAGCAAACAAGGGGACGAAGAAGAATGATACCTAGAAGAAGGAAAGCAAGAAATGGGGCAAAATGGCTCCAAAAGTGGAAACAAGAATAACCCCTCCAAAGCGTTTCAGGATGTTAACATAGTCTTCAAGGAACCTATTTACAAAATTATCAACAATATCAAGGATGATCCTTTCATCAAATGGCAGAAAAAGATGGGCGATGACCCAACTAAAAGGAATAACGTGCTGAGATGCGCGTTCCATATGGAGGGCGGTCACCGAATCGAGAATTACAAAGCTCTGAAGTCGCATTTGGAAGATCTAGTTCAAGCAGGACACCTCAGCGAGTATGTTAAAAATAAAATAGAGAAGGTTGCATCCAATGGCGACTCAAAGCCAGATAATGTCCTCGATGATGATACAGGACACGAGTTTATTGTAATTCATGGGGCGTCAGACCTCAAGCAGATCCAGGGTAATGTCGTTAGAATGGAACTCAAGAAGGTGACTACCGTGATGGAAGCTTTTCAAATTAACCCTGCTAAATCCCAGGCAAGAAAGCATCGGCGTCAGAAGACGTTGACTACACCAAGCACATCGTGTTCACCGAAGAAGACTTGGTTAGGGTAAGGACCCCGCATCATAATGCGTTGGTGATCACACTCAGAATTGCTAACTGGGATGTTGACAAACTACTTGTGGACCGGGGGAGTTCGTCCGATGTAATGTACCTAGAACCGTTCCATAAACTGAAGTTGAATATCGTCGACCTCAAAGAAGCCACTGTTCCACTGGTCGGCTTCACTGGAAGGATCATAATGCCGTAAGGGAAGATAATCTTACCAATCAGGACATGATACATCTCAAAGCGAATTGAGTTTCTAGTGGTGGACATTGATTCCCCATACTATGTTATTTTAGGCTGAGGTTGGCTCCACGTCATGAAGGTCATGCCATCCACCTATCATCAAAAGCTAAAGTGCATTACAGATCGAGGAGTGGTCGAGATTAGTGGCGACGAGGCTACGACTGGAAAATAATTTATTGCAACTATCTGCCTAAAGAAAAAAAAGAAGGAGTCAGAGAATGACCAGGAAAAATACCAGTAACCACAGTATGGTCAACCAGGGTGGAAGAGACCAGGGTCCAACCTACTGACAGGGTTGTAAAAATCCTGGAGGAAGTTGTAGTCGATGATAATTTAATGGAAAGGAAATTTTTGATCGGATCTGCTCTCACCGATTAAGAGAAAAATGAGTTAGTTGCACTTCTCAAAAGCAACATAGATATTTTTTCTTGGGAACCTTACGAGTTACCAGGGATTGACCCTAGCGTGGCTTGCCATCGACTGCACGCCGATCCCACTTCCAATCCCATCGCTCAAAAGGCTCGTCGAACATCCCCCGAGAAGGTTAAGGCAGTGGGTAAAGAAGTAAGGAAGCTACTGGATGTAGGATCCATCAGGGAAGTTTAGTTCCTTGTATGGTTATCCCACCCAATGGTGGTACCCAAGAGCAACGGCAGCTGGAGGGTTTGCATAGATTTCACCGACCTCAACCGATCATGTCCCAAGGATAGCTTCCCTCTACCAAAGATTGATCAATTGGTTGATGCCGTAGCGACACATGAGAGGATGAGTTTCCTAGACGCTTACTCAGGCTGTCATCAGATCTACCTATACGGGCCCGACCAGGATAAGACCTCCTTTATAACCTCAATTGGGTTGTATTATAACAAGGTCATACCATTTGGCCTCAATAACGCAGGGGTGACTTACCAAAGATTGGTAATAAAGATGTTCGACAAACAGATGGGAGGAATAATGGAAGTATACATCGACGACATGCTTGTTAAAAGCAAGGACAAGGTCAATCACATCTCAGATTTAGAAATAACCTCTGAGATCCTTAGGAAGTATCAAATGAAACTTAATGCAAATAAGTGTTCATTCGGTGTCGAGTCAGGAAAGTTCTTTGGTTACTTAGTAAGTAATAGGGGAATCGCGGCTAACTCGGACCAAATCGTTGCTATCACTAGAGTCATCCTTCTAAGACATTGAGAGACATTCAAAAGATTACTGGGATATTCGCGGCACTTAATTGGTTCATCTCCATGTCTTCAGAATACTGTTGACCATTCTTATATCTTCTAAACAAGTACAAAGGCCTCATATGGGACGATGACTGTTCGCGAGCTCTGGAAGAGATCAAGTCCTACCATAGTAAGTTGCCACTGCTAGTAATTCCAAATAATGGAAACTAGCTGTATCTTTACTTGGCAGTATCCGACCATGTTGTGAGCTCTGCCTTAGTATGTGAAAAGGAGGGGAGATAACATCCGATTTACTACGCCAGTAAGACACTCCTAGAGACTGAACAACGGTACTTGCCTCTGGAAAAACTTTCTTACGTACCAGTGGTTACTTCAAGAAAGTTTAAGGATTACTTATAAGCCCACTCCATAATTGTAATCACCTTTTACCCACTCAAGGCCATTCTACGAAAGGTCGACCTCTCTATACGACTTTCATAGTGGTCGGTCGAACTCGGGAGATTTGAAATCCACTTCCATCCCAGAATGGTAATCAAGGGACAGGTCCTAAATGATTTCATTATTGATTTTAGAAGAGATTAACAAGTAGATCAACTGAACAATGAGAAATCGATGACATGCGAAGCGTTGTCCAAAGGTTGGACCTTGTATGTTAATAGAGCCTCAAATTCTACGGAGGAGGGAGTAGGGATTGTTCTCATCACCCCCTAAGACACTATAATTAAGTAAAAAACTAAATAGGGATTTGAGCCCTCCAACAACGAAGCTAAGTACGAAGCGCTGATCACCGATTTTTAAAAAGCCAAACTACTGGGGCTAATACACCTCCACGAATTTGGTGATTCCAAGCTAGTCTCCAAGAAGGTAAGTGGGGACTTTAACGCCTAATATGATCGAATGGCAGCATACCTTAACATAGTAAGAGGACTCATGGAAGACTTTGAAGAGGTGGAAATTCAACAGCTCCCCCGAGGGCAGTATAGTCACACTGACGCTTTGGCAAAACTAAGCTCAGTAATTGACTCTGACATAAGGAGAGCAATTTAGATAGATTTTCTCACGTAGCCTAGTATCAACCAAGTAGTCATAGCCGAGCAAGTTCTCCTCACAGATAAGGCCCCAAGTTAGATGGATCCCATCATCAATTATCTACGGAGCGACATACTGTCATGTGACACGAGGTAGGCCCATCAAATTAGAGTCAATATTGCTCAGTTCTACCTCAACCCTGAAAGGTAAGCTTTATAAGAAATCACGTACAGGCCCTTACATCCAGTGCATCCACCCATAAGATGCCGAGCAGGTACTTAGTGAACTCCATGAGGGCATCTGTAGAAGTTACGCAGGAGGAAGATATTTATCCTTTTGTGTAATCAAAGAAGGATATTGGTGGCCTCGCATGCAAAAGGACGATGGGGTCTATTGATTCGTATCGAATATTGCACTTTATGCCCTTTTAACTTAGGCATTTTAGCCCAATCGAGTACTTTAATGCCTATAATTATGCTCGTTAATCAGACAACCTTAGTTTTATATCTTAACATGTTATTTGAGATATAATTAAGCTTTTATACGTATTAAAGTGCTTAGTATGAAGTTTGGGCGCGTTTTGATAAAGTTCCATCGCGATTCGCGCGGTCTGGGGCATTTTTGTAATTTCACACTTCGAGATTTTTGCCCGAAGTATTCACGAAAGTTATAGCTCTTGGGTCAAGCTTAGCGTGGCCATAAACGGTGCACGAATCAGAGTCCGATGAAGGAAACACGGACCTTTAATCGGAAAAGAATTATAAGAAAAATAACAATTTCATTAATGACCTCCATGTCCCTTTTCTCCTTCATTAACAATTCATATAATGCCCCTTGTGTCCCTAAATCGTTTTTTGCACCAAACCCATATCGAACATGGCGATTTTGGCCCTAGGCTCGGGTTTTTCTCGAGTTTTGGGTTTGTCCCAAATTGGGACGCTTTTGGCCAAATTGAACACACGATTATGGAGCTTTGGATTGCGCAGATCACTCACGAGCTCGAAATGGGTCTTGTTTTGGACATTAATGGAGTTTGAGCTTTTGGTGAGTTTTCCCATCTCCGTGGATGGATTTTGGTCAAATTTTGGTGGGTTTCGGCTTGGGCACAATATGGCAGGTCTTGGGTTGTTGGCTACAACTTTGGTGGTAGGAGTGTTTGATTTTAGTGGTTACCCATTTTCAGTTTTGGTAGCAAAACGCATGGATGTTGCTACGTGGGGGGTCTTGCACTGTGGCTGCGTGGGTTGTTCCAACGCCGCCGGTCGATAGGCCACCATGCGCGATCAACCGGAGATTGGGGTTTTATCGTGGGACTTAGACAATGTTGCTTCCCCTTGCCACGCGGTCGACCGGTGTCCTGCATTTGGCTGACTCATTTTTTTGTTGTTACTATCTCTTTTCCTTTTCTTTTTCTTTCTTTACTTAATTAGGAGACTTAAGCTTTTTTCTTTTCTTATCTCTTTTTCTTTATTTCTTATTTCCAACTTAGTATAAATACCAACCTTTGTTTATTTTTGTAAGGTGGCACATAATATCTTGTAATTTACTTAGGCTAGGGTTTAAAAGCTTTTTTTTTTTGTGGTGGTGGTGGTGGGGGGGGGGGGGGGGGGGGGTGTTTGTGGAACTTGACCCTCTCCTCCATTTTTTTCTTAGTTTGACACCCATTAATATAAGTGGATACTATTCATTGTTTTCTTCTCTCTTATTTATGCTTTGTAATGTAGATTTCCATGTCTATTTAATTTTAGTTGCATTTTATTTAATGTCATTTAATATGATTAGGGGCTAATTTAATCTAGGTTGTGTTGGATTGAATTCACCTAGGGTTGGTTTGGTTGCTTTGCTTTGGTAATGGGGTTTTACGAGTTATTTCGAATGAGTTGTCATAGTTATTACGCTTAGGAGATTTAACGGGGTATATCATGTATGCTCTGTATTTACGACCTTGCATGCATAATTTTTGGGGTATTTGTTAACGCCAAATTCTTATTAGACTTTTATGCGAATTTTGGGGTATGACAACTCTGGGTTTAATTAACTGTCGAAACGAGACTTAATCTTAATAACTCGTTGACCCATGTAACCATTTTATACTAATTAACTCGGGTGAGGGATATTTGACGCAACCTAGAGTTTTTATTCTCTTTATTAATTTAGTTTAAATACACTCTCTCCTAGTATAATATTTTCCTTTATTTATCTTTTATTTTGTTAGCAAATATCTTTTTCATTTTTATTTTAGAAGCATTAAATATTTTAAATTCTAGCAACTTATCTTTGTGGATTCGATACCCGGACCGGTTGCTATACTCCCTTAAAAGAGTGTAGTCATAGTTTAAGTTTTAGTATAGAGTTGGTGAGCCGAATATAACAAACGACTGGCGTCGGTGATACGACACCGCGGTAAAACCCCTGTCTATCAAATTTCGCCGTTGTCGGGGGTTTGATGTTTTAAAATTTATTCGATTTAGAATTTCGTAATATTTTCTTTCTATTTGTATTTTTTGCCTAACATTTTTTTAGGACTTCTACATTTGAGCGCCAAAGACAGCTTGAATTTTTCGCGCGCGCATCACTTTGTGGATTTCACCACTTCGAGCCATCTTTGGGGTAAGCATGTCTTATTGGAATTCTTTAGGTAATCGTTATGATAATTCTCAAAATCCCCGTAAACTTATGACTTTTGGTCAATACTTAGAGTCCCAAAAAATTGCAAATTCAAAAATGACTTTGGGCGAGTATTACAAAAGTCAAACTTTGGAGTGCGTGTATTTTGAGGAGGATGATAATGATTTTGGGCCTCTAATTCCTTATAATAGTTTTCAAAATTCTTATAATAATGAGTTTGAGTATAGTTTCGATTATAGTTTTCAAACTTCCCATTTGCAAGAATCCGCGCCTCGACTTATGACATTCGGTG
The DNA here is from genome assembly GCA_949130495.1 of Sambucus nigra. Taxonomy (NCBI): domain Eukaryota; kingdom Viridiplantae; phylum Streptophyta; class Magnoliopsida; order Dipsacales; family Adoxaceae; genus Sambucus; species Sambucus nigra. Next base: position 713,824,642 of record OX422210.1, read on the forward strand.
AGTGCTTGCACATTCTTGAGAATGAGAGGTATGAAGACCGTTATCGGAAAGAAAATCATTGTTGGGAGCAATAGTTTGATTTATTATTCAAATCCGATGATGATTTCTCTTTCGAAACTTTTGAAGTCGAGAAATGTTTTGAACCAAATGAGGATTTTATTCGTACTTTGGAACAGATCATTCTTGACTTAGCCCATGGTTTAATAGAGAATGAAAGTGAGGATGAAATGGATGCAGTATCCATTTGCAATGAAATGATTTTGTCTTTGGATCCCCAAGAAGAAAGTCTCATTGAAAATTATCCTATCTCCTTCGAAATTCCAACTTTGAATGATGATAATCATCTCTTGAGTTTAAATTTATTTCCTCCCCCTTTTCATTCTCCATTATCACACCGTCACAAGTAGCTGATGAATCGGTGCCAAACTTTAAAACGTTCAACCCTTTCACCGACGAGGAGTACTTGCTCGAGTTATTTTTCATGAAGTCATATTTTCCTCCTTGTGCGCCACCTCCCATTCCAATTTCAAAATACTTGGGAGATGATTCATTTTTTCTTGGCCCCCATGTGTATTTGTCACCCGTTTTTATCCAAATCCCCTATCTCCCCCAAAAAAATTTAATTGGCGATGGTTCCTTTCTAATTAAACCATGATCGATGGACTAAAAAAGCAATCGAAAAGAGCTAAGGGTGTTTGGGTGGATGAACTCATTCATGTTCTATGGGCTTATCGTACAAAACCCAGGAGACCAACTGGGGAAACACCCTTTGCACTCGCTTATGGAATGGAGGTTGTCATCCCTCTGAAAGTAGGTCTCCCTACTATAAGAACCACCCTGGTCGATTAAGGCCTCAATGATGGAGCACTACGCAATGAGCTTGATTTAGCAAACGAGTGACGAGAGAGATCCCTGATTAAGTTGGCTTCCTACTAACAACAAATAGCTAGCAGTACAACAAGAGGGTAAATCCAAGAAAGTTTTTTTATAGGGGACTTTATCCTGAGGAAAGTCATCGACAATGTAGTAAAATCATCAGACAGAAGAATAATCGGAGAAGATCTTCAAGGAGCATATCACTTAAAAACGCTCGAGGGAAGGGACATACTAAGAGCATGGAACGCATCCATTCTCAAGAAGTTTTACTTTTAGATCTTCTTCTTTATCTTTTAGTTAGCAAACTTTTATTATAAGGAAACCAGTCTCCGATTGAGTCTCAATGTTGTGTTGGCTCAATTTCGGACAAAAATATTTGAGTCATAGGATAATGTTCAAGTTTATAGATTCAAGCCTATGACATGTTAGTTGAAGACGTAGCGGCCAAGATTAAAGCTTCATCAAATGCCGAGTTTGTTCTGCCTCATTTCTACGTCAACAACATGTGTTTTGTTTACTACTAAGGTATGAATGCATTACATATTTATATAGGAGCTTGAAACAATTTTAATTGGGTGAATTTTTATTTTAAACTGATGGTTATTTCCAGAAGGTTATTTAAAACTTTAAAATAAAGTTTCTAGGCAAAAATCGAATTTTTAAGCTTTCTATTTTTTCGTTCAAAATTATCATTCGGAAGAGTTTTTCATTCGAACGAGGTTTACCAACGAGTTCCCTGTTTGGCCACTGGAATATCGTTCGAATTGTCGTTCGAACGATAATGCTGTTCGAACGAGAATTCTGACGAGTTTACTAACGACTTTACATTTTATCCACTTGAACTTCATAATAAGTGTCGTTCGAACGAGATTTGGCGGGAACATGTATTTTGGCAGTTGTTTGACAATTTTCCCACTTTTCCCACTACTTTTCCCCACTAACTTTTGACAGACTTATCTAGTGCAGGAACCAACTTTTGCAAAGGAACTTTTTCATATACAACAATCTCCAAGAGAGAGTTTGAGAGCAAAAATTCCAAAAAGAAATAGTTCATGTTTTAAGTGTTAATTTTTCAAGAAAAAAATCCTAAAACACTTTTGTTTTCACCCATTGTTTGTTTATTCCAAGTTTCCATATAAATATCTTGCTTGGAGTGTTTGGCACCGGGTTTACTCTACCGAGTTGAAGAGTCCGTTTGGGTTTACTTCTACATCCCTCAAAGAAGAAGTCTCGTTGTTTTGTTACGGCATTCTCACATGGTGAAAGGCACCATGTGTGGTCGACGGTTGTTCCTACAGCTTCATTGGTGGATTCCAAGGTTTCGATGGTGTCCAGGATTGTCGTCTAGGCAGAGGTATTTGTAAGAAGACGCGTTGGGGCTTGAAGGAGTCGAGTCGAGTGTTGTAAGTCATCTTTCTTGTAATTGTAATTTCGTACTCAGGGGACTTAAGGCTAGGGCCGTTCGAGATTTTTTCCCGTTGTGGGTTTTTCCTCATACATCGCGGCGTAGTGATTTATTTGTTTATTTTATCTTTTGTAAAATTCACCTTAGATGCATGCTTAGGTAAAAAAATAAAATTTAGTTTAAATCACTACTTACTTAATTTGGTGCAAAATTAATTTGGCTAACGTTTAATTAATTGAGTTCAAGTCATTTACTTTAATTTGATAAAATTTGGTTAGGCCTAATTTTGAAAAATGGATTAATTATTCTGTTAGCCAAATATCTAGGACTTGAATTGAAATATTTGGTTTAAGTGAAATATCCATGTGTCGTTTAATTTAATTTCACTTTGGTTTAAGTTGTAATTTTAAATTTGTAAAAGAAATTAAAATTTGGTTAATGTAAAATTTGTTGAGCCATCTTTATTCCGCATATTTAAAAGGAAATTGATTTTGAAAGTGAAAGATTTTCAAATTGGGGGTCATATGTTCCAACAAGTGGTATAAGAGCGGGATCGCTAAATTATTGCGTTTAATATCCTTTTACTATTTTTACTAAAAATGGAATTTTCCTCATTTTTAAAATTTCATATTTTCGATGGTTCTAATTACACGTATTGAAAAGCGCGGATGAAATCGGCACTAAAATCTATTGAAGAGAGGTCTTGGTTGTCTATCGTTAACGGGTGGTCCCCACCTACACATTTGGTAGATAATGAGCGTATCCCAAAATCCATCGTTAGATGGAGTGAGAATGAATTTTAACTTGTTAATTTTAATTTCCGACATTTAAATGCCTTGTTTAGCGCGGTCACACCAGATGAATTCCAACGCATTATGACATGTGAAACTGCTAAAGAAGATTGGGATGTTTTACAACTCAATCATGAAGGAACTAGTGTCGTTAAGGCTTCGAAACTCCAAAACCTCACCACTCAATTTGAAACCATCAAGATGAATGAAAAAGAAACTTTTGATGAATTTTATGCTAGACTTTCCGATATAGTTAATTCATACCCGATAACCAAGTAGTAAAGAAAATTTTAAGGTTCCTACCCAATAGATCTATTCGTAAGGTGACCGTGTTAAATTCTTTACCCACTTTAGCCTCTATGAAATTAGAAGAGCTCGTAGGTGATTTACAAATCTATGAACTAGACATGTTTCCCTCTAAAACTGAAAAGAAAATAGATAAGGGTGTTGCTTTGAAAGCCCGAAAGGAGGAAAAATAAGTAGTAGAGTGTGAAAGTGATAGTGACTCGGAAAATATGGCTATGTTTGCTAGAAAGTTTCAAAAATTTCTTAAAAAATTTGAAAAATCTAAGCATGACAAAGCCGAGAAGATCCCTAAAACTTCTAATGAAAATGTAAATAAGGACAAGTGTTTTGGTTGTGAAGGGTATGACCATAGGGCTTTTGAGTGCCCCACTAAACTAAGGAGAGAGGGTAAGAAACCAATTTCCTATAATGCCACCCTTAGTGATAGTTAAGGAAGAGGGACCTGATTCCCTACCGAGCCCAACTTTGTGGATTTTATGGCTAGTCATGTAAGTGATAGTGATCACTCTTCTATTGATAAAATTTTAACACATGACACTTCTAAGGTCAAAGTTTACGATTCCCTTATTTTTTATGGTAGTGAGGGTGGAGAAGAAAGAGAGAGTGAAAGTGAAAATGAGGTTGATGTGAGTGAACTTCAAATTGCTTTTCAAGAACTATTTGAAGAATCTATTAAATTAAAAAGAGCAAATTTGAAGTTAGAAGCTAGTTTGAAAGAGCGTGTCGAGGTCATTAATGAGAGTGTTTTAGTGGAAGACCTTAGGACACGTGAGAGAGCTCTTCGTGAGAAGCTTGAATATGTAGAAGGCGAGAGAGATAGCCTTAAAGGTTTAATGGAATTCTTGAAAAAGTAGGTTCTTGCATTTAAAGAGCGGAATGTTTTATTAGAGTCTAACATTTTAGAATTAGAAAATAAATTAAAAGACTCTAGTAAAGTCAAATTTGATTTGGAGTGTCGTTCGGAGAAATTAGATAAAATATTAGGAACGGTTCAAATCAAAAATACACTTGTGGTTTAGGCTTCGATACTTGTAATGAATTAACTTATAAAGCCAAAACCGATGTTTTAGGAGAATCTTCTAGGAGTAATGTTCTAGATCATTCCTTAGGTAATTATTTTCGCCGAGTCTTTAGGTGCTCACATTGTGGTCGAAAAGGTCATCTTAAAATTTTTTATTTTGATCTTAAACGAGGTCCTAGAAAATCCCATTGTAAGGCAACAGAGGTAGCCAAGATTCCTACGCCCCGAGATCGTCATTCGTCATTAGTTTAGGTTAGGAGATTCGACTTGGTAGCTTTACAAGATAGGGTTTTTTATTCTCATTTACTTTCACATGCTTCCTCCTTTGCAAAATCTAAAGGTTGAATGTGTTAGTTTTATTTGCATACTTTAGCTTTTATGCTACATGATATATTATCATGCTAAATGTATGCTCGTTTTAATCATTTTCTAGTCTATGCTTAATCACATGCTAGAATAATGATTTTTGTTTATCTTTTGTATTATACTTCTTTCATTTTAGTTTGCATTAAATGAAAAATACAAAAAGATTTTTATTTCTCATTTGTGTTTTACCCTGTTAGTAATTTAGGCTTTATGCAAAATACAAATGATTTTTGTGTGTCTTTTGAGTAATTTTTTTTGGTTCAAAAAGTTTCAAAAACTCAAAAAGATTTTTTTTATGTGTATTTTAGTTTGACACACTTTATGTGGCATATACTTGTGTTAGAATCCCTTCGTTTTCTCTCCCATTTGTCTAGAACTTTTGGTTAAGATTATCAATCCTTATTATGTTCTTTACCATGCTTACATGGAGTAGTTGGATTTTGTGTTGATTTAAATGAATTCTATTTTTATATGCCTCAATTCACACATGCATGAGCTCATTTAAAAGTTTGACTTCACATGTTATATTTGAGCTTTGTAAGGTGTTCTCCTATCAATCTTGTCATATACATGTTATGTGACCTAGGAGGACTAGTGCATGTTAAAATTCATTGCACGTGAGATTTGTGTGAGCTATAAAAATGTTGTATATAAATGTGTACGGAGAAGGGCTCCGAAAGGAATAATCATCCTTTGCGAGTAAGCCACCGTTTGGAATGGACCTAAAAGAAATACGTGGTCCAAATGCCTAAAATAATAATGGCATTAAAAAAAAGTATTTTCCAAGGCCTATTTTGTTTGGTTGATTCATTCAAAAGATTAAACGCTATATGCTTAAATTGTGGGAGTTTGAATAATATATCAACGGTTTGCACAATGTCCGTTTATCCTAGTTGTACTTTGAATGTCATGACTCTATTGATTTGTAGAATCATCAAAATTCTAGGCTTGTATGCATTGTGTATGCTTGTTCATTGAGTTCAATCTATATTGTCACATGAGGTTATATTCAAATGTGATGAAGTTTGCAATCAAATGAGAACTCCGTGAACATTTTTTAAGGGATTGGGTCTAAATTTAATTGTTGATAGTTCACACCCCAAAAATTCCGTTTCCATATGACACATTTTTGCCATACTAGTGTGAAAAGCTTATTTTATTTTGTGTCATGTGTGGTGTTTATACCTAGTATATGTGCGTGTGCATTAATGATATTTATTATGTTCTCATATACGAGGTATTTTATTTTTTCTTTACCTTACTTTCTAGTCCATCTATGCTTCTACTTCATGATTGATATCTATCTTGTTGCATTCTTTGTTGATATCACATGCTTAATACTTTATGTATCATATTGGTATCATTTTCTTGCATCTTAGTTGGTATCCTTATTCTTTATATGAATTAGTTATGCTTTTGTTGCCTATATGCTTTCATGTTATTATCACTCTAATCTTCATGTTTAAATTAGCTTTTATCCTTTGTCTATTCCTGAACAAAAAAGGGGGAGAAATGGTATCTAATCCTATTGTAATCGTATCTTAGTTTGGGAGATTTAACTTAGGGGGAGTCGCGACCTTCTTAGGTAGATCACAGTTGATAAAGGGGAGAATTAATTTAGGGGGAGTATTTATCTTAATTGCATTTAATATTTATCTTAATTACATTTAATATTCTTGATATTCCCTATGCGTTTGATAGTTTGCTTAAGTGTGCAGGAATTCTTCTAAATGACAACTTTCATCGTCGACAAAGATATTGATCCTTGGATTTTTAAGTCAAGCTATGTAATTTTTATTTTGGGTGGGATATTTTTATGTCTAGTAGAGCTTGACGGCCCTTTAGGATTTTTTTTGGTTTTTATCCCGGAATAGCCAAAGGGGGAGATTTGTAAGGACACAAGTCTCCGATTGAGTCTCAATGTTTTGTTGGCTCAATTCCGGATAAAAACGTTTGAGTCATAGGATAGTGTTCAAGTTTATCCATCCAAGCCTATGACGTGTTAGTTGAAGACGTAGCAGCCAAGATTAAAGCTTCATCAAATGCCGAGTTTGTTCTGCCTCGTTTCTATATTAACAACATGTGTTCTGTTTACTCCTAAGGTATGAATGCATTACATATTTATATAGGAGCTTGGAACAATTTTAATTGGGTGAATTTTTATTTTAAACTGATGGTTATTTTCATAAGGTTATTTACAACTTTAAAATATAGTTTTTGGGCTAAAATTGAATTTTTAAGCTTTCTATTTTTTCGTTCGAAATTGTCATTCGAACGAGTTTTTCGTTCGAACGAGATTTGCCAATGAGTTCCCTGTTTGGCCACTGGAATATCGTTCGAATTGTCGCTCGAACGAGAATGCTGTTCGAACGAGAATTCTGACGAGTTTACTAACGACTTTACATTTTATCCACTGGAACTTCGTTAGAAGTGTCGTTTGAACGAGACTTCGTTCGAACGAAAATCTCATTCGAACGAGATTTGGCGGGAACAGGTATTTTGGCAATTTTTTGACAGTTTTCCCACTTTTCCCCACTAACTTTTGACAGACTTATCTAGTGCGGGAACCAACTTTTGCAAAGGAACTTTTTCATATACAACAATCTCCAAGAGAGAGTTTGAGAGTAAAAATTCCAAAAAGAAATAGTTCATGTTTTAAGTGTTAATTTTTCAAGAAAAAAAATTCTAAAACACTTTTGTTTTCACCCATTGTTTGTTTATTCCAAGTTTCCATATAAATATCTTGCTTGGAGTGTTTGGCACCGGGTTTACTCTACCGAGTTGAAGAGTCCGTTTGGGTTTACTTCTACATCCCTCAAAGAAGAAGTCTCGTTGTTTTGTTACGGCATTCTCACATGGTGAAAGGCACCATGTGTGGTCGACGGTTGTTCCTACAACTTCATTGGTGGATTCCAAGGTTTCGGTGGTGTCCGGGATTGTCGGCTAGGCAGAGGTATTTGTAAGAATACGCGTTGGGGCTTGAAGGAGTCGAGTCGAGTGTTATAAGTCATCTTTCTTGTAATTGTAATTCCGTACTCAGTGGACTTAAGGCTAGGGCCGTTCGATATTTTTTCCGTTGTGGGTTTTTCCTCGTACATCGCAGCGTAATGATTTCTTTATTTATTTTATCTTTTGAAAAATTCACCTTAGATGCATGCTTAGGTAAAAAGATAAAATTTGGTTTAAATAACTACTTACTTAATTTGGCTAATGTTTCATTAATTGAGTTCAAGTCATTTACTGTAATTTGATAAAATTTGGTTTGTGTTAATTTTGAAAAATGGATTAATTATTTTGTTAGGCAAATTTTTAGGACTTGAATTGAAATATTTGGTTTAAGTGAAATATCCACGTGTCGTTTAATTTAATTTCACTTTGGTTTAATTTGTAATTTTAAATTTGTAAAAGAAATTAAAATTTGGTTAATGTAAAATTTGTTGAGCCATCTTTATTCCGCATCTTTAAAAGGAAATTGATTTTGAAAGTGAAAGATTTTAAAATTGGGGGTCATCGGTTCCAACATTTACTTTTCAAACATTTTTCTACTCAGATAGTATTCATTGGATAAAGGCCGAACTCGCCCATTTGCTTGTTCATCTTTACATTGGTTGCTTAACTCTTGTCGGTAGCATCTCATTAATACACACCCTTTCCAAGCGATGTCTCCATCATGCATGACCAAACTCCTAAGATTACTGCAAGTTGTTCAACTTGTTTCTAAAATCAGGAAACTTAACAGGTCAATTAGGGCTCGTAGCAATTACAACATGACCTTAGAGGTAAAGTGGATGGAACGATATAGCTAAGGATTTTTGGACTGGGGGAATGGATAAACACAAACAACATGTATCCATCAATATCTCTTAAAATCATTTATTCAGATGTGAAGCTCAAAATGATAAAGTCAAAGTAAAAGAGTTGCTTTGTTTGGTAATTATATAGCAAACCAAATGTTTAGTCAGCATAAGCTCAAAACACAAACATCAAGAAATAGTAAGCAATAATTTTTCATTAGAGTGAAAAGTTACATTTATAATCAAAACTTGAATATGCAAGGAATTTACAATGACCTAGAATCGCGAGCAAGGTAATCTGTTACATGTGCTCTTCGACCATCATTTAGGTGAGGCACAAACTCTTATCTTACATCTTCTAAGTAATGTTTCACAAGCTGAGCAGGAATAACATCAATTGGGATCCACTGATCATCCCTGGAAAAGGGATTATGGAGATAGGCTGGGCCATCAATCTAATATTTGTACTAAAAGGGCAATGTCCTCATGCATTTTTAGCTCTCTAACGGCACTGAGCCACCCCCGAGCAAAGGTAAGGTCTTCTGCCTCCTTCAGCTTTGTTGCGGCATCAATCCTGCCTTGGTCATAACCATCTGGTCAGACCCGTTTATGACCCCTTTTGAACAAATGCCTCAACCTCATCACATCCCTATGAATCCCAACAACGATTACATATGCTCGCCGAACATCACCTTTCATCTTAGCAACGTCCGTTTGCAGATCTTGGGTCTCAGCTCAAGAAACCCCTTTAGACGATGATGAACATCCCATTTCATCTTAGTAACCTCCATTTGTAGAGCTTGGTTCTTATACTGTTGGTTCCTTACTCACAGAGACTTGCAGATCTTCACAAAGGACTTGTGAACCTTCAGATCAATGTTTGGACCAAGAATTTATCCTAACGGAGAGTTCACGAGTATATATTCATCCATATCAATGGGCTACAAGTAATAAAATAAGTAATAGATTCAATAAACATTAGTATCAACAACGAGAAGTTTCTTTCCGTTCAAATATTAATAAGGGCAAACACCAAGTACAAGTTTTAAAACTAAAAAATACAACGGACAAAAAATAAAGAAGCAGAAGCCCTACCAGCGACACAATCATACACCTGCTTAGAAGATGCTGGCCCCTTCCCCTTATCAACAGCTGAGGCACCCTGATCTTCAGTAACCATGATCGCACCAGGACCTCCTGCAACTTGGCCAGCAGAAAGGTCTTCAATAGTAGGACCAACATCCTAGCTTGAATAAGAGGCTGATAAATCAAATGCTCTCTAATATCCATAGGGTTTGGACCAAACTCATGCTGATAAAATAGAGGGGAGTCACTTCAACTACGACCAAAGCTTGGTCCCATCCCTTCTTAGAGCCCAAACACCGAATATTGGCAATCTGGTGCTCAACGTCGTCATATGTCGCCTCCTAACCTTTGTTATATACGCCATCCCGAGTGGCAGTAGCCTATCCTTCCAACTTGTCCACCTTAGAAGATAGCTCATTGTTGACCTCTGTTACCTTCAACTTGTCAGCGACCACTTGGGTGTAAGACTCTCGGAGCTTGGTGAACTACCCCTTAAGAGCATTCAAGTCCATCTATTTCTCTTGATCAAAATTGGCCTTAGCATTGTCCAGGGCCTCATCGAATCTCTTCAAGGACTCTTCCAAATTAACATAATTTCTCGATTGGTCAGCCCTACCATAAAACAACGCGATAAAATTAAAAATTAACAATAAAAAGGAAGGAAGTGCAGGTTAATTTACCAATGATCGAGAAAAAAAAATTAAAAGAATTACAAAGAAAGGTGACGTACCAATGCATGCCCTTGAGCTGATTTCAAGGCTAACTGGTTAGCACCCATCTTCAGCGATTGTTCATAATTGGCATCAAGCACAGCCTCCTCTAGAAGTGCAAAGGAAATATGGGGAGATTTAGACACACTCCTCCCCTTAGCAGCAGTAGACGAAGGTACAACATAGGCCATTAAGGCATGCGCCCTATCTTCTCTTCTTCCCTCTTTCTCTCATCCTCTCTCTTTTTCTCTTTTTTTTTTCTTCTCTTCTTCTTCTTCTTCTTCTTCTTCTTCTTCTTCTTCTTCTTCTTCTTCTTCTTCTTCTTCTTCTTCTTCTTCTTCTTTTCTGATTCACTATCCTTAGATCCTAATTTGGAGCCACCTGTATTAGGGGAGTCTCTCTCTTGGTGGCTCTATTCTCTCTCTCTCTCTTCTTCTTCTTCTTCTTCTTCACTGGTTCCCTCTTTGTTGTCTTCTTCTTCACCCTCTCCCTCTTCCTCCTCTTCACTCTCTTATTACCCTTCTTCTTCTAGTAGAATGGGTTCAGAAGGGCCGCTAACCTCCTCTTCTGGAACCTTCAAATCAGGAAAGGATTCTACTGGTCTGGCAATGAAACTGGAAGTAGTATTCTTGTACTTGAGAAGATAATGAGCTGACCGGGAATGCTCGCCGTCAATAAGAGTATCCCAAATCTTCCAAGCTTTTAGAATTTTAGTGGCACTAAACTCAATAGGGTCAGGTTCTTAGTTCTTGGCCTTAGTTGTAAAAATAACCAGAGCAAGAAAATACAAACATATCAAAAAAAGGGCGAGGAAGAAACAGTGAACAAGGAACAAAAGAGAGAGAGACAATGTTAGTAACCTATATATTCCTCCCTCAAAGGTTAAGATCCTAGGTCACCTGTACCTTACGCCCTCTGATTGGGGAGGATATTGCAAATCTCTAGCAATGAAGTCTTCATTCCAGTAATCCTTATGAGAATCGACCAAGTTTACAACTAGAACTCGGTAAGCACTCCTAGCCTTCAAGTACAGGAGTTCACCTTTTATACACAAAAATACATAACAAAAATAAATTTCTGCAAGCCCCAAGTTGGTCCCATACAACTCGTTTATCCTATGTACTCCATTCATAATTTTCCAAATGTTTGGAGTGAACTGGGTGGAACAATATCGAAATATTTGAAGAAATGTAAAAACAGGGAATTTGGGGGAAATGTCAAACCCCCTTGAGAAACCAATAAGGTATGGATCCAATGACCGTCGTTTATGGTACGAATATTCTCAGGAATGGGGACACACTCAATATACACCCAATCAGGAATATTGTAGCATTTTCTAAATTCAAAAAAAGACTTATTATCAAGCATCATTATTTTTAAACAAAACCCTAGCTACAACTACGAGAATATTTATAGAAGAGAAGAATCTGAGAAGAGTTAAAGCTAAAAATTATAAGTGTTGATGAAGCCTTGAGAGATCACTGAATAAAGGAAGCTCTAATTTTGAAGCCAAATACAAAGAAAGGAAGCTTAGAGATGAAGTACAAGCAAGAAATGACTGAAGACACTGAACTGCGGTTAAGTTACACATGAATGTTTTTCAAAGCGTCTCAAGTAATGACTCGTACTTCCCTAAGAAGATCCCAACTCTTCAAAATTCTCTTCGAAGACAAGCACGTCCTCACCAGCTCTCACAAATAATAAAAGTGCCATTTTATTATTTCAGGCTTCATGCCTATTAGCTCAATTAAAATCTATTGGCCCAAAACTGTTGGCCTAAAGATTTTAGGGGCAATTGTGGAAGCCCATTTTTTATAAGTTTATGAGAGCAGCCGAACAAGTTCTGATAAATTAAACACTTGGCCCGACCCAAATCATGACTTAATTTCCACACGAGAATTTTAGTCGTATGATAAAACTCGTGGATATGGTCAAATGAGGTACCAAGAATCTTGTATGAGATAATCAAGTACCTCATGGCAAACTCGCAATCTACTTTGAGTTTCTTAAACAACTCAAACTCTATAACAACATATCTATAAATTGTACACCCTGATCCGGGGCAAAGAAATTGAAATTGGAGATTTTGAGAGACACTTAATAAGAACAAGTAACCTCTTTATGGACATAGGAAAGTTTTCAAACCATGTAAATTATTGTCGTGTGTGTGATTCCATTTACTTTCTGCCATTTGTGATTGTTTTCATAGAATCTTTTATTGTGATATTTTCTTCACTCACACTAAGGCTGATGAGATTTCTCTAAAAATGGTGCAGAATGTTTTTAGGGATTTTCACAACCTCAAGTCTGGGACTTAACAAGGCTACATGTAAGATATTTTTTTTTCCAGGGGTTAATGACGAAATTAAATATTATTTTTGTGATATGATGGGTATGAAATTGGGTTTTTACTAGTTTGATATTTAGGAGTCCTTATCATTTCTACAAGGTTTAAAGTTGGTGATTATAAAAGTCTAGTTGAAAATCTTATAAGTAAAGTTAAAAGCTAGACAAATCGATGGTTATCATATGCAGGCAGAGTGCAGCTTGAAATTTATGTTCTAGGAAACTTAAAAGTGTACTATATCAACATTTTCATTCTCCTTAAAAAAGTAATCAAAGAAGAAGAACATATTATAAGGAAGCTCATTTGCTTTGGTGTAGATATGAATAAATATAGGTCTAAAGTAGCTTAAAAAGATGTTTGTTACCCTTTAGAAGAAGGGGGTTTAGGTTTTAAGAATATTTTAATATGGAATAAAGTTGGTGTCATGAGACATATTTGGGATATTTCGAGGAAGAAATACTCTTTATGAGTTAAGTGGATTCATTTTGTTGGTATTAAAAATGATTCTAAATGAAAAAGTAGGGAGTGAAAGTTCATGAACTCGGAAGAAAATAAGAAAACTTTGAACTGAAGCAATAAAGTTAATCAAGTATCATATTGGTGATGGGGAGAGTACATATTTTTAATTGGATAACTAACATGAAAGGGGCCCTTTCGTGGAACGCTATGGGAGAAGAATTATATACGATGTATCTAGATCTTTAAAGTGTAAAGCTGCTGAGTTTATCAATAATCATGATTGCAAGTTCCCTAATATTATATCAAATGAGCTTATTGATGTAGAGAATACTGTTATTAGGCTTAGTTTGAGTAGAAGAGATTGAGTTATTTGGGTTGTGTCTAATGGTGGGGATTATACATGCAATGCTACTTATAATAGTCTTAGATCCATAAAACAAAAGATTGATTGGGCAAAAAGAGTTTGGTTTAAGGGTAGAATCCCTAAATGTGCTCTTCTAATGTGGGTTACTTGGTAGAAAAGGTTGTGGACCAAAGATAAACTTTTTAATTATGGTAATGTTGATAGCAACTCTTATGTTTTATGTAATAATATTTTAGAGACCAGAGAACATTTATTACTCTCATGTGCATTCTCAAAAATGGTGTGGTGTTGTGTTCTTAATAATAATGGTATTCAGAGAGGAGATACAAGGACTGGAATTTCCATCTAAGGAATTTAAAGTGAACATTTTGAAACTTTATCTAGAAGTTACAATCTACCATATTTTGGATGAAATAAATTTTAAATTTTTTTGGAATATAAGCAATAATAAAGGAGTCATTAAAAAGATTGAAAAAATCATTCAGAATTCTACTTGCATATGGCCTAAAATTCAACGAAATGAAAAAAAAACTAGGAAATAGTAAGGGGATAGGGTATTTTTGAGAAGATTATAGCTACTGATTAAATTGATATACGTGTGGGTTATATAAGGGTTAGTATTATTTATCTCAAGCATTCTTCACGGCTTCATTTGACTCTTTCATGCTGATTTTGGCTTGACCTGGGTTGTTATGTTTGTTATGATCTTCCCATTGCTTCTTCACTGAGGTTGTTGCATGTTCCTCTTCTTAACTGATTTCTTCAAGATGTGGGTGGTTTTGGGTTTTCTAATGTTAATTTTCTATATCTTCTTCAGTGTGGGTCTGATCATCGATGCTCTGGTCTTCATCCAGTAATGATGGAACTTCTTTGAAATGTTGGAGAAACTTTCTTGGATGGAGTTTATTTTGGGGTTGGCTTCCTTTTCTTTTTGTGGTTGATGTGTGACTATCAGTTATGTTTGCTTCAGGATCTGGGTGGTTTTGGTTTTGGACTCGAGTGTGACCTACTTATTTCTTCTTTAGTGTGGGTTTGATCTTCAGTGCTCTGGTCTTCATCTAGTGATGATGGAAATTTTTTGAAATCTTGGAGCACCCTTCTTGGATGGAGTTTGTTTTCAGTTTAGTTTCCTTCTTTTGTATGGTATGCGATGTAATCTTGTTATCTATGGTGATGAGGGTTTGAGGTTGATGATAACTTTGATCTTTCTCTCACTTGGTTTGGTGTTTGCTGAGTTTTAGTAAAAGTTGAGCCTTTTGTATGAAGAGTTAGTGGCAGACATATAATTTTCATTGTTGCTTTGTGATTAGTTAGCTATGCGGTGGATCAAACGCATGGTTAATAAATATTTTGGGTTTTGACAGGTATTGTGCACGCGAGAGATTGTTGATTTTCTATTTGTTTTGTTTTTAATTCTTTTATTTGGTTTTAGGTCGGGTTTGTTTTTTAGCTATTATGTTTGTATTATTGGGCTTCTTATTTTTTGTGGTTGGTGGTAGGTTGGTCCGTTCGCAGGGGCGGATGCGGTATGGCCATATGGTATGCAGCTGTCCACCTTAACATTTGGGATGTTTTTTTTTCTGAAGGCAAATTTGTTGGTCAATCAAAAATAAATCATTAATTTTCTCAAAAAATATCTAAACACAATATACACCAAAGAAAACTTATAGAGAGAGCCAACGAAAACATTTTGCTCCTACTTTGCTCACTCGTAAGTCTTCCTAGACAGCTCACTCGAAACTCTTCACGATCGGCTCATTCAAAAGTTTTATTTATTCTGCCAAGGTTAATTTAATTTAATTTATTGTCTTCTAAAATCTCAACTTGGTATTTTTTGCTATGTTTTAGGTTTTGAAATCAATACTAAATATTTGTATTTGTTAACTTTTAAATGTTTGGGTTTGTTTAGTGTCAATTTGTTAATTTTTAGGGTGTGTAAAATGTAAATGTCAAATGTTAAGGTTTGTTAAATGTTAATTTTATAATATTAATTGTTTGGTATTTATAGAATTGTTAATTAACATTATTTTTCATTATTTTTAAGTAATTGTTTGGTAAATATTCAAAAATAACCTCAAAAAATTCAGCTCGTAGGCTCTCGAACACGTGAAAATTACTGTTAAGTTATTCCGGCCGAATATAAAATCCTGGCTCCGCCTCTTCTTCCGCCCACCTTAGCAAGTGTTTTTTTATCCGCCCCTGGCCGCTCGATGGGTTTTTATTTGTAGTTTTAGTCTCACATTTGGGCTTGTATTTGTTTGTCTCACCTTTTGATTTTGTAATTATGGTGTTTTATTAATAAAAGCTTACACTCCACAAAAAAATTGATACGAACTCATTTGAGTTCTTGATTTTCTGATGAGTGGTTTATCCAACAATATTTTAAAAACTACATTTCCATCATGCATAGACAAAAAACAAACTCTAGTTCAACAATTGAAATATGAAGTAATTCTAGAGCAATATGATTTCGACATAGTGACGTGTCGTGTTTGCACAGATTATTGTGTGAGATCGATTAATTATCATTCAAGACTTCAATCAATATGCACATGACAATCAATATATTACTCTTAATATGTCAAAGTCATGTATCAGTATAAAATTATCCTTGGTTGCATCTAGGGGTGTGTTTCAGACGAATTAGATCAGAATAGGGGTGTTCCAAATTTTTTCTGAAATTTTAAAATTCTTTCGAAATCGAAAAAATGGAAAATCATTTTTTTCCAATTCGGTTGATTCAGAATATTTGAAAATTTTATTATTCAAAAAAATCTCGAAAAACTCGAATTTACAATTCGAAAAATGCCGAAAAATATTTTTCACGGCTATCAAATTATTCGTATTATATTGTTTGTCTTGAATCTTTTGGAGATTGTCTTAGTTTGAAATAGTAGCTAACTGCAATTTGACCTTATTGATATTGAAAATTTCAAGAAATAAAAAGTGTGCCAAAAGTTTTAAACTGGGATGATTCAAGTAGGTTATAATCAAACAAAACTATCAATCTTGTAGAAAGCATTTATATAACTAAGTGTGAACAATTTACAAGCGTGTACAAACTTAGCTTCTGCAATCAGTTTTAAAAGATATGGTTATTCTAAAAGTTTAACTCGGTTTAACTATTTTATATTTTATTTGTACACCATATACAAACATGTACAAGCATAATCTATGTATATATATTTAACTCTAGCGTAAAGTTGTAGGATTCTGCCACGTGTCTTCTCCATCAATGTATAATAAATCTGATATACCAAACGACACAAATGAGATATCTAAAAAAATACCAATGGGTAGACACAAATCAAATAACTATTCAAATAATCCAATCTCACACAAATTTACAAAATGTCCTTTAAATGGATGAAACTATTGTTCTCTTTTTATGCAAACTCAGCCACATGTTTTTTTCCATGGTTTGCTTTCTCTTCCTTACTACAGTGAACCTAGAAGGTTTAAAAACTAGAATCCAAATTTGTACGATTCAGAGATACAACAAAAAATTCGATCCCCACACATGAATATTTATCACTGTATGTATAGATCCCAAGAGAGACAATGGAGAGAAGAAGAGCGGTGGTAATGTCGTGGGCCAGTTGTGAGGAAAGAGGTAATTTTTTTTACCCATCTAAAGTTTTTCATATTTATGCCTTATATGACTTTTTGATTTCTTCTCTCCCCTTTAAATCACTGTTTTTGAGATTTTTTTTAGTAATTTCATAAACACATTTTTCTTTTATTTTATCTTTAGAAATTATATATTTTTTTATATCAATTGACTGATATTCTTACTATTTGACACAAGTTTATTATGAATAAATTTTTTGAGAGGAGCTGATTAATTTGAATATTTCGTGCTTGGAATATTGTATAATTCGCTAATCAGGTTCTATTGTTCAATTTATTTATTATCAATTGGATTTTAATTATGGGGGTTTGGGGGAAAGGTGCTCATAATTTTTAAAGTATATAAAAATATGACACTTCACATAGTTTTATAAATTTAGTTTCTGTACTAAAAACACTATGAAAAATGATGTCGTTGGCGCGGGCAAAAAAAAAAGAACTCATAACTCTAAAGGGATCACACAAATAAATACTATTATACCACATGGACTAAATTTATAAACTTAAAAAGCATTGTCCTAAAAATTCAAATATAAGAAGGAACATGACATTTACCTTAATTCTCTATTTAATTATTAGTGTATAGTCATGCCTCCTAGAAAATATTTTTATTTGGAGTAATATATATTTTTTTGAGGCCCACTCTGATTGACACACATATTTATTAGGGTAATTAGCGATACATTTGATTTTTGAAAACCTAGAAGATTTATAATTACATTTTCAATGTCTATTTTGTCCGTATATTTAAAATTTACAAATGCAATTTTATAAAGAAAAATTTCATTCATAACATATTATATATTGATTTAATATTAAATTTTGTTTATTTAAAAAAAAGTTTTGTGTATTTAATATAACATTACCATAAAGGATATTAACTTAATCAATATAATTTTTTATAAATGTTATTAAAATAAACAAATATAGTTTCTATAACTTTGGCGTGCAAGCTAGTTAAAGGGGAAAATGGAGGTAGACTACAAAAGCAAAAACAAAAGATAGTGATGCATGTATACAATATGAACAACACTACACATACACGGTTTGCTACCCGTTTATCCTACCCGCCGTATAAGACAAAAATTAATGCCCCACATCACAAAACCAAAACTTAAAAATCAGGAACCAAACTTAAAATTAAAAAAGAAAAAAAGAAAAGAAAGCAGATATTCTAATCTCTCTCTCTCTTATCAGTACACAAGGAACCTTAGGCTTAAAAAAAAATAAAAACATTTCACTATTTTATAGCTTTTTAACTTTTTATAAATATTTTTAAAAACAAAAAAAAAACGTTTTTATTTGTTTGAAAGTAAACAGTTTTTTTATTAAAATTAAAAAATAATTTTTTTTTTCATAAAAAAAAAAAAATTATATTCATATTCAATAAATGATATAGGTCCGGAATTGTGGGTCCGAGCCAGCGGCACTAATTAATCGCGATATTTTTTCAATAAAAAATATCGTTATTAATTAGTGCCGCTGGCGCGGCCCATATTCCCTGCCCTAAATCATTTGTTGAATGTGGGTCCGCGCCAGCGATACTAATTAATCGCGATATTTTTTTCAATAAAAAATATCCCAATTAATTAGTGTCGCTAACGCGGACCCACATCATTTGTTGAATGTGGGTCCGCGCCATCGACACTAATTAATCGCGATATTTTATGGGTCCGCGCCAGCGGCACTAATCAATCGCGATATCATGTCAAAAACATAATTTTTTTTATTTATAAAAAAAATATTAATTTTAATAAAAAATTTACTTTCAATAAAAAATTTTGTTTTTTTTATATTAGTAGAAAAAAACTGTTTTTCTATATGAAAAACAATTTTTTTATATAAAAAAATTATTTTTATATCAATTGTTAACCACAAAAGAATAAGAAAGTAAGAAAAAAAAATGGGGGTGAATGCGGGTCCAGACGGGCTATGTAGAATCACTCTTTTTCAAAACTCATTTTATCGACAAAAAAACCTCGTATCGTGTCTTACCTAGCACAATTTAATTGACATTGGATAGGACATAGAACTGAGTTCATCTATTACGTAGTTACTCTAAGGTACATTTAAATTATTATTATTTAATAATGATAGATGTAGACCTAGCACATCTATAAGAACAGTTTTTTTATTATTATCCTCGGATAAAAAATTGTTTTTATCCTCAAATAATAATAATAAGAAAAATAAAATAGTTTATTTTTTAAATTTATAACACTCATTTTATTATTTTTTAATAAAGAGGGGTAAATAGTCAAATGAATTCAAAATAGTTAATAAAGGGACTAAATTGAGATAAAATAAAAAGTTAAAAATAAAATGAATTCAAAATGTTCTTATAGTTTTTTTATAATAAAAAAAACTGTTCTTATAGATGTGCTAGGTCTACATCTATTTTATTTTAACTTTTTTTATAAACACACTGAATTTTTATTATAGATGTTTTTTTATAATAATGATAGATTTAGACCTAGCACATCTATAAGAACAGTTTTTTTATTATTATCCTCGGATAAAAAATTGTTTTTATCCTCAAATAATAATAATAAGAAAAATAAAATAGTTTATTTTATAAATTTATAACACTCATTTTATTATTTTTTAATAAAGAGGGGTAAATAGTCAAATGAATTCAAAATAGTTAATAAAGGGACTAAATTGAGATAAAATAAAAAGTTAAAAATAAAAAAGAATTGAAATAAAATTGAAATAAATAAAAAGGTGGAGGACTAATGGAAAAATTTATTTAGATTTAATTTAAATGTACCTTAGAGTAACTACGTAATAGATGAACTCAGTTCTATGTCCTATCTAATGTCAATTAAATTGTGCTAGGTAAGACACGATACGAGTTTTTTTTGTCGATAAAATGAGTTTAGAAAAAGAGTGATTCTACATAGCCCGCCTGGACCCGCATTCACCCCCATTTTTTTTTTCTTACTTTCTTATTCTTTTGTGGTTAACAATTGATATAAAAATAATTTTTTTATATAAAAAATTGTTTTTCATATAGAAAAACAGTTTTTTTCTACTAATATAAAAAAAACAAAATTTTTTATTGAAAGTAAATTTTTTATTAAAATTAATATTTTTTTTTATAAATAAAAAAAAATTATGTTTTTGACATGATATCGCGATTGATTAGTGCCGCTAGCGCGGACCCATAAAATATCGCGATTAATTAGTGTCGATGGCGCGGACCCACATTCAACAAATGATGTGGGTCCGCGTTAGCGACACTAATTAATTGGGATATTTTTTATTGAAAAAAATATCGCGATTAATTAGTATCGCTGGCGCGGAGCCACATTCAACAAATGATTTAGGGAAGGGAATATGGGCCGCGCCAGCGGCACTAATTAATAACGATATTTTTTATTGAAAAAATATCGCGATTAATTAGTGCCGCTGGCTCGGACCCACAATTCCGGACCTATATCATTTATTGAATATGAATATAATTTTTTTTTTTTATGAAAAAAAAATTTATTTTTTAATTTTAATAAAAAAACTGTTTACTTTCAAACAAATAAAAATGTTTTTTTTTTTGTTTTTAAAAATATTTATAAAAAGTTAAAAAGCTATAAAATAGTGAAATGTTTTTATTTTTTTTTAAGCCTAAGTTTCCTTGTGTACTGATAAGAGAGAGAGAGATTAGAATATCTGCTTTCTTTTCTTTTTTTTTTTTTTTAATTTTAAGTTTGGTTCCTAATTTTTAACTTTTGGTTTTGTGATGTGGGGCATTAATTTTTGTCTTATACGGCGGGTAGGATAAACGGGTAGCAAACCGTGTATGTGTAGTGTTGTTCATACAATATATGATTGATTCAGTGCAGTCCACATCTTTTAAATCAATAGTGATGGCCGGTGGCTTCTCATAGGACGCTGACCGTAGTGTCCGTGGTACATACAATCACTCTCAAGTACACCGCATTATAACAGAATATATATATATATATATATATATATATATATAGGGAGTAGCTATTGGCACTCCAAAAAATTCTTTTAACACTCCATTTTTTAATTAAATGTCAATTATACCCTTAAATTTATAAAATTTAAATTTCTACTTTTTTGTCCCCATTTAAAACAAATGTATTTGAAAAACAACTAAAAATTTGTATTTTTTTTATAAAAAACTGTTTTGAATAAAAATCTGTTTTAATTTTTTTTACTTTTCATAACTGTTTAAAAAAAATATTTCAAAACTGTTTTGGCCAATGTAATCCCTCAAATCTGTTTTTTTAATAATTATAAAACAGTTTTAATAAAATACAGTTTTAATAAATAAAAAAACAGTCTTTTATTAAAAAAATGGTTTTAATAAAAAGCAGTTTTAATTAAAAAACAGCCTTTTACTAAGAAAAATGTTTTATTAAAATGTAAAACAGTGTTAAAACTGTATTTTATTAAACATTTTAAAACTGTTTTTATTGAAAATGTAAAACAGTTTTAAAATTGTATTTTTTTTAAGACAGCTTTAAATTGTATTTTTTTTAATCTGTTTACAGTTTTAAATTGTTTTTATTAAAAATGTAAAACAGTTTTAAAATTGATTTTTTTTTAAAACAGTTTTAAATTGTTTTTATTAAAAATGCAAAACAGTTTTAAAACTGTATTTTTTTAAAACAGTTTAAACCCTTTTAAACTGTTTTGCATTTTTAATAAAAAACAGTTTTAATAAAAACAATTTTTATTACAAACAGTTTTAATAAAATACAATTTTATTAAAACAAATGTTATTTTTTTTATAAAAAATTGTTTGATAAACAAAAATTAGATTATGTTCATGTTAGATTAAAAAATAAGATTTAATATATTGTCACATTTATTTGGGCAGTGTTAGGTAAACAAATGAGAATCCATGTCTTATCGTGTTGTATTTTAATCAGACTGTGTTCGTGTTAGATTAAATAAAATATTGAGATTTTTTTTTTGGTTTAAAATTCAAGAACTATTTATTCCATTTTTCTATTTATGGTGCTATTTTAACATAATCTAATTATTAAAGTTTTTTTAGCTTATTTTATATTTTTAATTTGAGTCATGTTCGTATTAGGTGAAAAAATAATATTTTATGGCATGTCACGTTTTAACTAGGTCGTGTTCGTGTCTTATTTGTTTTTTTAAGTTTGTGGCATGTCGTTTTGTTTCGTGTAACTATTATTTTTGATGCATTTGTATTAGCCAAATAAAAATTAGATTTCAGTCAGACAACATTTTTAGTTGATCGTTTTTGTGTTCGGTAAAAAAAAGATTTTGCGTCGTATTGTTTTTATTTGGGTGGTGCTCGTTTTAGGTGTAGATTTTTTTTTCCACGTGTTGCATCTCTTTTTAATAAAGTCGTGTTCTTGTTTGTTTAAAAAAAATGATTTTGGGGTGAAAAAGAGGTTTTTGCTTTTTTTTAATAGTTCATTTTTTTAATTATATAATATTTTTTACAGTTGTTTTTTTTATAGTTCATTTTTTAAAATTATGTATATAATTTTTGGGGTAAAAAAAGGTTTATATCTTTTTGTGAGTGAGAAAAATGGAAAGAATTAATCATAAGGGTATAAGAGTCTTTAACTTTTGTTTGAAAACAAAATGGAGTGTTAGAAGAGTTTTTGGAGTGTGAATAGCTATACCCTATATATATATATATATATATATATATATATATATAATAATGCTCATGTGCGGAGTATTCTATATTTTAAGAATATGGATCAGACATGTGTCATCTAACGGTGCTCCTAGAAATTATCGCTTAAATTATATGCACTCTCTCTCTTTTCTGGACTCACCGCCACACATGTTCAGTCCGCATTCTTAAAATGCCGACTAATCTGCATTTTAAGAATGCGGACCGAACATGTGTCACCTAACGGTGTACTTAGAAATTATCCCCTAAATTATAGGCACACTCTCTTTCTTTTCTGGGTTCACCGTCAGGTGACACATGTTCGGTCCGTATTTTTAAAATGGGGACTAGTCCGAATAAGAACATGACTGTATATATAGAGAGAGAGGCAGGCTCATGTCCACACTAAGTTTGCACAGTGCTGACGCACACCAATTTTTTTTAAAAATTAAAAAAAAATGAGTTGATTTTTTTTATGTGATATTTAAACATTTCAACGGACCCATGTAAAAAAAATTAGTTCAAAATTTTTTTTTTTGCTATTTTTAAAAAATCGATCAAACTTTCGCAGTTTTTAAAGTGCTTAAAAGCAGTCAAAGTTTAGACGATTTTTTAAAAATAGCAAAAAAAAAAAAAAATTACATCGATCCGTTGAAATGTTTAAATATCACATAAAAAATATCAACTCAAATTTTTTTTAATGATGTGCAAGTTTAGTGTGCGAATTTAGTGTATACATGAGTCGTCTCTCTCTCTCTCTCTATATATATATATATATATATATATATATATGTATATATATATATATATATACTCACTGTTTACTCCACGTTGGCCGTACAAAAATATTAAACGCATATAGGTGAAAAAATTGAAGTCTCAAGTCGACGTCAAAAGTAGGAGAAAATTCTGACTTGAGCATATTTTGACTGTTTAGTTATCTTTACCTGCTTTGCTTTAGGTTAGGTGCCTGCCCTCAATTTGGAAGGGATGACAAGTTGGATGTCTTTTGTCTTAATCACAAGAGCTTGTGTTGGGTTTCAGTAATATTTATTAGTTTAGTACTAATAAATTT
This sequence comes from Sambucus nigra, assembly GCA_949130495.1. NCBI lineage: Eukaryota > Viridiplantae > Streptophyta > Magnoliopsida > Dipsacales > Adoxaceae > Sambucus > Sambucus nigra. The sequence continues at coordinate 713,848,501 of OX422210.1, forward strand.
AATTAGTTTTTTTTACTAATTCTGTTGACGTAACGTGTCATAATTGTGTTGTATTTGGTGTTGTTTAATTTTTATTCCTGAAACCAATATATTTGATTATAAATGATTAGGATTAGGGGCGTAATCGGTAAGGGTTTTTACGTATCGTTTTGGTCCGATAAAAAATTATTTTGATTTCATATTATGAAATATTGAAAAATCGATTTTACCGAAACCGAAAATATCGTAAAAAATTTGGTTGGTTTTAGTTTTTAGATATAAAAACTGATTTACCGAATTTACCGTACCGACTTATCGTAGCGAATTTACCGTACCAAAATTACCAAATTACTATACCGAAATATCATACCAAACTTACCCCATATTACCATACCGCCCACCTAGATTTTTCGGAATTTTTTGTACCTTTGTGTAATGTTTCATAATAGAACGTATTAAGTTTATGGGGCACAAATACAAATAAATCTTATTCTAATTTCTACACACGCTATTTGATATACAATGCACACGTGATTTTATAACTTTTAACCTAACCGACTCTCTCTCTCCTTCCTCACGCACAATCCCTATCTCCCACACGATCTCTTTCCTCTCCTCTCTTTGCCGCACAAATCCAGCAGTAACAAGAGCTCCCTCCGGCTCCGAGCAACTCCGAGTACCTTGGTTTTGTTTTTTGTTTTGATGTACTGACCGGTAAATTGGTACGGTACAGTTTTACCATTTAAATTGTGATTTTGATATTGGTAAGGAATCATTACCGACCATACCATACTGGTTGCACCTCTAATTAAGAGTTTAAATCTATCTTTTTTTAATTACATTCATTTATTTATAGATTCATTCTTACATAAAAATATTTTTTTCTTTTAAATTCACATTTCGGATTTTTAATTGACTTTTAGATTAAGCATAATTATAGTAAAATGATTTGTCGTGGTAGCATGTGCATTTGCTTAGGGATAATTCTCGGATTAAATACAAAATTGAACATATTTTTAGACACACTGACGTGTTGCATTTGTATTGAATCGTATCTGGGTTCACGCAAGTAGGACCCATGTGGAGCCCAAACACGAGCCAATACAAATGGGATACGTCAGCGTATCTAAGAAATGTGTCAAATTTTGTGTGTTAGTGACTTAATGTAGAAGGATCCTTTGCTTATTTGTCTACCTTATTGATTTTTTAGTTGTATATTTGGAGAAGGTTGTTCCATTGTGATCTGGAGGTCACAGGTTCCAATCACAAAAACCATCTATGTATATGCAAGAGGGATAAGGCTGCATACATTTAACCTCTCCAGTACTCTGCAGTGACGAGAGTTTCGTGCACTGGATTTAGTAGGGACAAATGGGCGGTTCTGGACGGGTTAAAAATAAATACGAATAAATTTGGACGGGTCAAGAGTGTGTCGGACAAAATAAAATGGTCGAGTCGGGTCGGGTTGAATTGGCCTGCTTTTTTTCTTTTTCTTTCCTCTTTTTTTTCTCCTCTTCGTATCACCTCTCCTGAACGGTAAAATTATGCAGGTAAGAGAGAGAGAGAGAGATGCAAAATAAAAGTACGTGGGTTTAGAATGTTACAATCAGATCTCCGCGTGACCCGTGACTGACCCACTTCCGACCCATAAGTGAACCATCAAAAGTGGGACATTAAGGCCATTTTGACCCGCTGAGTGTAAAGGGTGAACCATCCTTTGTTTTATGGGCGGATAATGGACGGTTTTTGCACCATTTATCCATTTTGCCAGGCCTAACTGGATTTTCCCTTTTATGGCGAGGAAGGTAAGTACAATTTTTAACCTTTTAGAGAATCAATTTATTCATGTAATTATCTCAATTGGCTGGAAATTGGAATTAAAAAACATATTTATTATTATTATTATTATTATTATTATTATTATTATTTATTTATTTTATTTATTTTTTTGTGTGTGTGGTGGGGGGGGGGGGGGGGGGGGGGAGCGGGGGGGGGGGGGGGGGGGAAGAACAGGGTCATGGATGGATTTAAAGCTTGGATTAACCTTTACGGTCCGTTTGGTTGCCCTTTTTTGCCTAGGCAAATGCCAAAAAGTTGGCAAATAAAAAAATTTACCCACATTTTGGCCGTTTGGTTGCAAAATTTGCCTAGACATTATTTGCCAATGTACAACACCTCCTATGCACAATCTGTGGGCGAATTTGCTTACCTATTTGAGTGGAAAATATTTGTCAACAAATTTGCCAACGTCTTAAACGGTTTTAATGTTTTAAAAAATAATTTAAAAACTGTTTTAAATAATTAAAAAACTGTTATGAATATTTAAAAACTGTTTCACAGTGTTTTAAAAATCGTTTTTAATATTATAAAAAATTGTTAAGAAAATGTTTTGCAATTTTTTTAAAAATCGTGTTAATAAAATATTGTAAAAACTGTTTTTAACATTTTTAAAAACTGTTGTGAAAATATTATAAAAACAGTTTTAGTGTTTTAAAAAATAATTTTAAAAACTGTTTTAAATAGTTAAAAAAACTGTTATAAATATTTATAAATTATTTTCTAATGTTTTGAAAACTGTTTTTAATATTAGAAAAAAATGTTCAGAAAATGTTTTACAAACTAATGTTTTGAAAATTGTTTTTAATATTAGAAAAAATTGTTAAGAAAATGTTTTACAATTTTTTTTAACACCGTATTATAAAAATATTGTAAAAACACTTTTTAACATTTTTAAAAACTGTTTTGGATATATTATAAAAACTGTTTTAAAGTTTTAAAAAACATTTTTTAAAACTGTTTTAAATAGTTTAAAAAGGCTGTTGTGAATGTTTAAAAATTGTTTTGTAATATTTTAAAAACTGTTTTTAATATTAGAAAACAATTTTAAAAACTGTTTTGAATATAATTGTGGTGACAATTATTATGCAACACAAATAAATATGAAAGAGATAACAACCAAGAAAGGGTAAATAAAAGGTCAATCACACAACAACGGAGGTACGTGGTTCAGCAAAGAAGTGCCTACGTCCACGGTGGTTTAGTCAGTGTTATTTCTCTATATTCTGAGGAATAAGTACAGAGAATGCAACTTGTCCTTTGCCCCGGACTTAGGGTTTAATTTATACATGTGTGTGTTGGTGTAGTGGGGGTGATGGGTTCCTCTTTATTAGCCATCTCCCTTACATGGGATCATGTTCCCCCACAACTTCTCTTCATGGGATCGTGGAGTAAATGGATGAGTACCAGAGGTGACGGGCCTGGGCTTTGGGCCGCTGAAGAGGGGCTACTCGTCCAGGCCTTATGGTGATAAAATCGGGGTACCCACAATTGCCCCTAAATTTGTTGGGCCGTTCTCGCGGGTCTGATGAATTTAAATGATCAGCAATGATGGTTGATCTCTTTAAAAACTGTGAAGTTACTTTGGCGGCACCCGCTTCTCTGTCCGTGCGTTATGATTAGTTTTGAAGGCTTGTTGGAATAAGACACATTTTCTCTTCGTCGTTCCAGCTTTTCCATCAATCTTCTATCTTCTGAGAACTCTTAAGTTTTGTACCTTCTGTTTTCGGTTTCCACTCTCGTCGCTTCTTCGCCTTTTGATCTGATCTTCTGTCCTGTAAGTCTTTCGTGCCCTTTTTCTTGATTTTATAGTTTTTCCTGTATTTTTCCAATGGCGAAGATTGGAAATAGGTCGGTAACTGAGTTTAGAAAATTCTACGGTATTCCTGAGTGGGTAGAGGTTGAGTGTTGAGCCTCGCCGCCTAGGAACGTTAGGGATATAGAGGATGCACATTGGATTCATGTCCTGTTGCTCTCCCAAGGGGGTCTTACCTTTCCCCCCTAATGGTTTGTTTCTGCACTTTTTTAGTTATTTTGGTATTGTGCCTGCACAATGTTCACCCAACGTATGGAAAATAGTGAACGGTGTGCACAGGATAAATCAGTTGTACGGCACGAGGTTAGGGCTTGCCGAGGTATGTTTTTGTTATTCTTTTCCTCGAACGAGTTCAGGTGTCTTGTACCTTAAGGCTAGGAGCCCTGATAGGGTATTGGTAGTAAATTTACCTGATTCCCATAAGGACTACTGGCAAGAAGGTTTTCTCGTTAGGAACTGGCAATACTCCCCTCAATTTGAAGGGTCGAGGTCTGAGAGGTTCACTATTCCCTTTTATGGGGAAGAATATATAAGTAGATGTTGTATTGTTGTTTCAACCTTTGCTGACTTTGTGATTTTTCTAACTCCTCCTTGCTTTCTCCTTATCAGCGAAGATAAAGAACTTGGAGCCAGCTCTCAGCGAGGTTCGTATCTCGGAACTGGTGAAAGCTTGGAACATCAGGGAACCTTTGGGTGACGGCAAGCATCCTAGGTCTGCTGCTTTTCTGCTTTAATACAAGAACACAGGCTCCAGCTTCATAGCCCGACCTGTGGAAAGTGTTCCGGACTTTGACTCTTCCGAAGAGATTTTAGCTGAGCCCATCCAATTGGACGAGGAGGAGAGCAGCTCGGAGAGCGAGCCTGCAGGTGTTGTGAGTAACTTGGGTGGAGGCAGTGCTGATAGTAGCAGTTCATCGAGTCCAGGTGAAGAAATGCCTCCCAGGAAGAATCTAATCCGGGATGATGATGATGATGATGATGATGTGCTTCTTGCACAGAGGTCCAAAAAATCGAAGACTGTCTCCGGGGCCATAGCTACTGGTTCTCGGCCTCCCTCTCAAGAACAAGAGAAGAAGAAGAGAGAGGAGGAGCAGGCGAGGGAGAGGGAGAAGAAAAAGGAGGAGGAGAGGAAGAAGGTGGACGAGAGAAAGAGGAGGGAGAAAGAGAAGGAGGAGGAGAGGAGGAAGATGGAACTGAGGACCAAGACTGGTCAAGCCTTGGTCCCAGTATCTGCTTTGCCTGAGGGGGCTTCGGTGGCCACCTCTCCTCAACTCGCCCCTGCGCTGCTTGAGAGGGCAGTCCTCCCTGCAGATCGTGAGAGGGCGTCAGGGTCTGATCAACTGGCCTTGCAAGCTAGCCAGAGGCTCGCCTTGGTAAGGTTTCTTTTCTACTTCCCAACTTCTTCTAATCTGTTTTGATGGTTTCTTCTTTCTGATCTTTCCCTTGTTTTCTGCAGTTTGTGACTGACTTTGTTGTGCTATATCGCTCTCGCGACGAGCTATTGAGGAGGAACAGCGAGCTGGAGCAACAGAAGTCTACCCTGGTGGCCAAGGGTTCTCAACTGGAGGCCGATCTGAAGGCTGCTGATGCGGCTCGAGCTTCTTCTGACTTGGCCCTTGCTAATTCTGCTCGCGAGAGAGATAATGCTGTCAGGGAGCTTGACGAGCTGAGGAAGTCGTATGAACAGGTCTGCTCGAGCAAGCTGGATTTTGTGGAGAAGAACAGGGTTCTTGCTGAGCAGCTAGAGATGGAGAAAGCCCAGGCAGTTACCCTCAAGGAAGATTCGTACAATTCCGGCTGGGCTGCTGCGTATGAAGACGCCGAGGTTCAGATAGACTATATTAGCCGTCTGAACTTCAAGAAAGGGTGGACCAAGGCCCTTGTGGCTGTTGGGGTGGATGTTGCATCCCCACTCTTCGACGAGCATGACCCAGGGCCAAAGCCGGTCGTGGATGAGGACCCAGCCCCAACTGCTGAAGGCACCGGTCCTGTTTCTCGGGGGACCTCTTCTGATGCTCCCTTGGTCGAGGAGGCAGTGGATGCCCCTGCTTAGGGTAATGCCCCTGCTGATGCTAATAAAGACAAGGATCTATCCACCGAGGTTGCTAAGTGATAGGGATTCTTTATAATTTTTTCCTTTTTTGTTCTGATGTAACCTCGCTCATTATCAATAAAAAGGCTTCGTTTTTGTTTATGCTGATTTCTTTTTGTTCTCTTCCTTCCTTTTTTACTTGTAGTTGGTTGACGCTGATGAATATATCCCTGTCACTTCACATCTGGGTAGGACTCTCGGTCCCAATGCGAGTCCTGCTGTTCGCCAGGCCTTCGCTAGACTCTGCCGGTTTGCTAAGTTAAGTAACAAAAAATACAAGGATCAGTCTAAGCTGGTGGCCAAATTGAAGGACAGGCTCCAGGAAATGGAAGAGATCGGAGCTTCAGTGCAAGAAGAAGTTAGCGAGCTGAGAGCCAAGTTACTGGAGGCCACCGAGATCAATCAAGTCGTGGAGTTTCTTCAGCGGGAGAATGACGACCTGAGGCGGGAGGTCTCGAGGCTTAAGGAGCATTCGCCGAGCACCGCTCCGGCAGTCCTACAAGGTTCTTCCTCGTCGCGAGCTTCTCGACCTCCCCTCCCGCGTGTTGGTAGGAGTACAAGGGGTAGGAGTAGGGAAGTTGAGGAGCAGCGTGAGAGGGAAATAGAGGAGCTGCGCGGTGATGTCCGGCGAGCTTACGTAACTGCTGCTGGGCTCCAGAGGGACGTCACCCGACTGCGGCATCTATTCAAGAAGGGCCCTCGCCAAGTGTGGACTGATGGCTATGATCAGGGCTGGTTCGATGCTCCCACGAGATTATCAGAGTTCGAGGAGCTTTCCTTCATCAGGGGGTGGTTGAGTGCTCTCAGAGAGCTGCAGGTCCCAAGGAATTCGATATTGTGGTATCGGCATGAGATGTCTCCGTCTGCTCTGATGCCCAATCCATTCAGGCGAGATGACCGATGGATTCCTATCGATGCTATTCCTCGGCGGCTACTGGAGTTGGACACAGATGAAGTTGTTGAGGAACTCGATCCTGCCCCTGATGACGGGAGGAGAGCTAAGGTTACTGATTACCTTGCTCGGAGGCTCCCCCCTTCTTGATAGTTTGTTTTTTAATAATTGTAAATGCTTTGGGCGAACCTTTGCCGACTAAACATGTACTATTATTGTTTGTAAATATAAAAGATTAATGGAAAGTTTGAGTTTTGGGCGATTTTGCCGACTAAACGTGTTTATCCAATCTCTGTTATATTTTTGCAGCTTCACAATCTTTATCTTGTCATGTGAGTGTCCGCCCAGTCCAGTATTAAGAATATCATTGTGCTCTCTCTTTACCTTTTAGGTTGTGTCGTCACACTCCCTTAGGTCTAAGAGGGGCAATTGGCGAGGACACACCTGTTTTTGGATGTCTTCATCCAGTTAGGATTTTGTTTAACCAAGATAGGTTTGATGCCTAAGAATATTTTGTAGGGCTTCATATATTGCCATGGGCAATGCTAAGAGGTCTGTCGTGCTTCGTGACGATGACCTGAGGAGGGGTGTTCCCCTGCTATGTCAACTATGATACCTGTGATTTGAAAAGGATGTGCAATAAGATATAATTGTTACTTTTTCAGAGAGTAATTAACTGAGAGATTCTTATTGGTGAATAGAGAAATAAACTGTCTTTCCCCAAAATGAGTACAATAAAAGATCTAGCAATAGAACTCCTAAAAGTAGAATTTCTTGAGATTAGTTGCGTTCCATGCTCGTGGTATCTCTCTGCCTTCCATCGTTTTCAAATGATAGGCACCTTGGAGATCGTCTCTAATTATCTCATAAGGTCCTTCCCAGTTTGGGCCCAGTTTACCATCTGATGGCTTCACTGTGTTGCCCAGGACCTTTCTTAGGACATAGTCTCCAACTTCGAACTTCCTCGGATTGACCTTTTTGCTGTAGTGCTTCGCGAGCTGTTGCTGATAACTCGCTAGTTTTACTAGGGCAAGTTCCCTGCGCTCGTCGGCCAAGTCGAGTTCAGCGAGCAAAGCCTGATCGTTCTGATTTTGCTCAACAAGGTCGGATCTCATTGTAGGCAATCCTGCTTCTAATGGGATGACCGCTTCCATACCATATGCTAGTGAGAATGGCGTCTGACCTGTGGCTCGTCTGGGAGTCGTTCTGTATGCCCATAGGACATGTGGTAGCTCGGTAGTCCATGCGCCTTTTGCTCGCTCTAACCGCTTTTTTAATCCAGCGATTACTGTTTTGTTGGATGCCTCAGCTTGTCCGTTGCTCTGAGGATAAGCTACCGAGCTGAAGTGGTGCCTGATCCCGTGTTGGTCGCAGAAGTCCTGAAAGGGGCCACTTTCGAACTGTGTCCCATTGTCAGTGATGATGGTTCTGGGGATCTCGAATCGAGTGATTATATTTTTCCATATGAATTTCATCATGTCAGCATCTCGGATGTTCGCCAGAGGTTCTGCCTCGATCCACTTGGTAAAGTAATCGGTGGTGACCAACAGGTATTTGCGATTGCCGGCAGCGGTGGGTAGTGGTCCCACGATGTCCATTCCCCACTGGGCAAAAGGCCAGGGGCTGGTCAGGGATTTTAATTCGCTGGCAGGCTGGTGGACCATGGGGGCGTGAAGCTGGCATTTTAGGCATCTGCGGACATATATTGCGGAGTCCCTTTGCATATACGGCCACCAGTAACCTTCCTTTATTGCTCGGAAGGCTAGAGATCTTCCTCCGACGTGACTTCCGCAGATTCCCTCGTGAAGTTCGTGGAGCACTGTCTCGACCTCGCCTGGGTGGACGCATCTAAGGTAGGGGCCGAAAAAAGATCTTTTATACAAGTCGCCTCCCGTGGATAAGTGAAAGCGAGCAGCTTTGACTCTTATCTGGTGGGCGGTCCTTTTATCTTCTGGGAGCGTTCCGTTCTTCAAATAGCCTCTTAAGGGATCCATCCAGCTAGGGGCTGGTTCCAATTGGAGTATTTGTTTCGCTTTTGTTAGCTCGCAGTTGGGGTGGATGCTCGGGTAGCTAAGGAAATCGATAGGGATTATCCTTTTAAGGCTGGAATCAACTGCCGAGCTTAGGGCTGCCAAAGCGTCAGCGTGGCTGTTCTGCCCCCTGGGGAACTGCTGGATGTTGATTTCTTCAAAGTTTGTCATCAAGTTTCTTACCAACGAGAGGTAGGCTGCCATCCTCTCGTCCTTCGCGTTGTAGTCTCCACTTATCTGATTGGAAACTAGTTGCGAGTCTCCGAATACCTGTAAATGCTTTGCTCCTAGAGTTTGCACCCTTTGGAGACCTGCAATTAAGGCTTCGTATTCTGCTTCGTTGTTGGAGGCTGCAAATCCCAGCCTAATTCCTTGCTCGAGGACTGCATTTTCTGGAGTGATGAGAACAATTCCTACTCCTGCCCCCTTTGAGTTGGAGGCTCCATCAACGAATAGCTTCCAGCTTCCCCCTATAGCCTGGCTGTTTTGTTCTGTTGACTTAGGCTGGTCGAAGGGTTCTTCTCCTGTGAATTCAGCTATGAAGTCAGCGAGGATTTGACCCTTGATAGCTGTCCTTAGTTGAAATTGGATGTCAAATCGGCCGAGCTCGACTGACCACTTAGACAGTCTGCCCGACAAATCCGCCTTCCTTAGGACAGCCTTGAGGGGGTGTGATGTAAGGACAACGATCGTATGAGCTTCGAAGTAATGCTTCAGTTTCCTCGAGGACATTACTAGGGCGAATGCGAGCTTTTCCAATGGCAGGTAGCGCTGCTCGGCGTCTAGTAAGGTTTTGCTCGCGTAATAGACTGGATGCTGGATCCCTGCGACTTCACACATTAGCGCTGAGCTGATAGTATGGCTGGATACAGAGAGGTAGAGGTACAAGGGGTCCATTTGTTGTGGTATGACAAGCAGGGGTGGGGAGCTTAGGTAGGATTTGAGTTCGCCTAATGCTTGCGAGCAACCTGGGGTCCATTCTACCGTTTTGCTGCCTTTTAAGAGCTGGAAGAAGGGCTTGCATCTCTCGGAGGATTTAGAAATGAAACGGTTTAGAGCAGCGAGCATTCCAGTGAGCTTCTGTACATCGCGGATTGTGCGAGGAGGTTGCACCCGTTTAATTGCATCAATCTGGTCCGGATTTGCCTCTATGCCACGTTTGCTGACCAAATACCCAAGGAACTTTCCTGACTGGACACCGAAGGAACACTTGCTCGCGTTGAGTTTCATTCGGTATTTCCTGAGGATTTTGAAGGTTCTTGCCAGGTCCGAAAGGTGGTTTTCTTTCTCCTTGCTCTTGACGAGCATGTCGTCGATGTAGACCTCCATCGTGTCTCCCATCTGATTCTTGAACATTTTGGTAACCAGCCGCTGATAAGTTGCCCCTGCATTTTTTAGCCCAGAAGGCATTACCTTGTAACAGTATAAACCAACCGTCGTGATAAACGCCGTTTTATCCTGATCTGGTGCATACAGGGGAATCTGGTGATAGCCTGAGTATGCGTCCAGGAAACTCATTCGCTCGTGAGCTGCAGTGGCGTCTACTAGTTGGTCTATTTTTGGAAGAGGGAAGCTATCCTTGGGGCAGGCTTTGTTGAGGTCAGTGAAGTCTATGCAAACTCTCCACTTACCGTTGCTTTTTGGAACTACCACTGGGTTGGATAACCATTTGGGGAATTGCGCTTCCCGTATGGATCCTGCATCCAACAGTTTTTCAACTTCTAGTTCTATTGCCTTGGCTTTCTCGGGAGCGGTTCGTCGTGCCTTCTGTGCTATCGGCTTGAATGTGGGATTGACGTGCAACCGATGGCAGACCATATTGGGATCGATTCCTGGCAGCTCATAGGGTTCCCAAGCGAAAACATCTATGTTGCTTCTGAGTAGGGTTAACAAATTCTTTTGCTCTTCGTCAGTGAGTGAGGTTCCGATCAGGAAGACTCTGCTGTTGTCGCCTTCTCTAGCAATTACTTCTACCAGGTCCTCTACAACCCGCTCGGAGGGGAGGAGCCTGGTCTCTTCCACTCCGGGCCTTCCATATTTTAATTGCTATTTGGAAGGGATTGTACCTTCCTCCACCTTCTCGCTGGTTTGAACGTCTTTTTTCTCTGGCTTCGGTCGGATGGCCGCTATGAAGCACTTTCTTGCCATCGCCTGGTCGCCATGTATCTCCATCACTCCCCGCTCGGTGATATATTTGAGTTTCTGGTGGTAGGTCGAGGAGACTGCCTTCATTGCATGAAGCCATCCCCTGCTGATGATGGCTTGATACGGTGAATCGATATCGACCACCAAGAATTCGATCATTTTCGAAACATTTCCAGCGAGCACTGGTAGTACTATCTTGCCCAGAGGCATGGTCATTTTTCCAGCGAAGCCGACCAGAGGGACAGTGGTTCCCTTTAGGTCGGCGATGTTCAACTTCAATTTTCTGAACAGGTCGATGTACATTACTTCGGATGAGCTTCCTTGATCGACAAGCAGCCTGTCGATATCAAAGTTGGCTATCCTGAGTGTAATGACTAAGGCATCGTGATGTGGGGTCCTTACTCCCACAAGATCTTCATCCGTGAAAACAATATGCTTGTTGTAGTTGATGTCCTCTGCTCGCCAGCGTTTTCCTGCCTGTGATTTCGCTGGATCTATTTGAAAAGCTTGCATTACTGCTGTCAGCTTCTTTACCTCCATCCGAACTGAGTTGCCCTGGATTTACTTAACATCGGATACTCCATGGATTACCGCGAATTCGTGTCCGGTGTCGTCTTCTAACACGTTGTCGGGTTTTGCCTCCTTGTGGACAATCACTCTCTCTACCTTCCTTTCCACAAAGTCATTCAGATGTCCGGATTGGGCCAGCTCCTCGAGGTGGGACTTAAGAGCCTTGCAGTGCTCGGTCTTATGTCCTCCCTCTTTGTGAAAGGTGCATCTCAGCGCATTGTTTCTTTTCGATGGATCTCCTCCCATTTTTCGGGGCCATTTGATGAACGGCTCATCCTTGATCTTAGCGAGAATCTTGTAAATTGGTTCTTTGAAGACGGTGTTGACCGCCTGGAACGACTTTGCAACGTCAGGGCTTCCTCCGTTCTTGGGGCCATTCTTGCTCCCATTCTTTCCTCCTTTTTTCTGGTTATCAACTTTCTCACTGCCCTTCGCGGCAAGCTTGGCTCGACCGTTCTCACCTACGTTAAGGCGGGTGACATCTTCCACCTTTGCGTATTTCTCAATCCGGGCCATCAGGTCATCAATGGTGGTTGCTTCCTTCTTTGTTAAGGACTGGTAAAGGAGGGAAGAGCTAGGTAGCCCAATTTTGAATGAAGCCACTGCCACCTCTTCCGCGCAGTCTTCGACTTCGTTAAATAACTCCCAGTACCTCTTCGCGTAGTCTCGAAGTGTCTCCTGAGGAGTTTTCTTCATCGTCAATAGAGCATCCATCCTTTTGGGATGGGAACTGCTGGTGATGAATCGGGCCGTAAAGAGCTCGGTCAGGGATTTGAAATTTCTGATGGATCGGTGAGGGAGTTTCTCGAACCATTTTTGGGCCACGTCATGAAGGCTCGAGGGAAAAATACGGCACATCAGTGCGTCTCGGTGATTCCAGAGGGTCATAGCCTGTTGGTACTGCCTGACATGATCAATGGGATCAGTCTTCCCATCGTAAATCTTGAACCTTGGAATAGCAAACTTTTTGGGAGCTTCTTCTTCTTCAATTTCCCTTGCGAAGGGCGATTTCATCTGGGTCTTGAGGGCTCTTCTTGCGAGTTCTCTGGTTGTCCTGGTGCCGCGGTGAGCTGGATGTTGGTCCATCTCTCTGCGGACTAGGTTCCGTATGTTGTCGTCGCTGTGAGCGGGGCTCTGATAGCGGCGAGCTTTTCTCAGTTGCTCGCGGAGGTCGTCGTCTGAGTCGCCACCTTCGAGCCCTTGATATTGCCGCCTAGGGCTCCTTCCTCGGCTGCGAGATTTGCTCGCCTGAGGGCTAGGAGTGCTATAGGGGCGTCTCCTGGTATCAGGACGTAGTTCTTTTTCCAGTTTTTCCAGTCTTCTTTTCAGGCGAGCATTCTCAGCCTCATACCTGCGAGAAGACTCCCTCTGCTCGTGGAGCCTTGCTTCGTATGCATCGATCAATCTGGATATCTGAGTGGACCTTGCTGGTCCTTGACTTTCTTCTGAGGCTGGCCTTTCTAAGCGAGCCCCGTGATCTGATCGTCGGACTTCAGACCTAATCTTGCGAGGAGCGGGTGGCTCCTGAATATCTCCTGCTTGAGGAGCGTTGCTGCTGTGACCAGACATCTTAGATTTTTCTTGGCGTGGGCTCTTCTCAAGGAAAGATAAACGCTTCCCACAGACGGCGCCAATTGTGGTGACAATTATTATGCAACACAAATAAATATGAAAGAGATAACAACCAAGAAAGGGTAAATAAAAGGCCAATCACACAACAACGGAGGTACGTGGTTCAGCAAAGAAGTGCCTACGTCCACGGTGGTTTAGTCAGTGTTATTTCTCTATATTCTGAGGAATAAGTACAGAGAATGCAACCTGTCCTTTGCCCAGAACTTAGGGTTTAATTTATACATGTGTGTGTTGGTGTAGTGGGGGTGATAGGTTCCTCTTTATTAGCCATCTCCCTTACATGGGATCATGTTCCCCCACAACTTCTCTTCATGGGATCGTGGAGTAAATGGATGAGTACCAGAGGTGACGGGCCTGGGCTTTGGGCCGCTGAAGAGGGGCTACTCGTCCAGGCCTTATGGTGATAAAATCGGGGTACCCACAATAATATAAAAACAGTTTTAAAGTTTAAAAACAAAATTACAAAAATATATTAAATGGTTAAAAAAAACTGTTGTGAATATTTAAAAATTGTTTTGTAATATTTTAAAAACTGATTTTAATATTATAAAAAATTATTAAGAAAATGTTTTACAATTTTTTAAAAAAACTGTTAATATAAAAATATTGTAAAAACTATTTTTAACATTTTTGAATATAATGTAAAAAGTGTTTTTAAATAAATTAATTAGATTGATTTTAATTTCGCCTAATGGTTGTTTGATAGCCTCATGTGAATTTCCCTAGGTAAAATTTGCCTAGACAATTTTTGCCATGCCCACTCTTTTGCCCACTTGCAACCAAACGGACCCTTATTGACGGCTCTTTCGGGTAAATGGGGCTACTTGGTAAAAGTCTCAAAAAGGGTAAGTAATATAACATTGAATCTTTTGTTAACGGAAAAGTCTCTTTGTACCAAGTGTTTTTTTTTACCAAATTTATATCTTAAATGTATTAAAATGTTGTATTCCAAATGCACGTGCGATCATTTAATGTACTTGAGCCACGAATTTAGTAAAAAAATTTGGTACGTATAACATTACTCTTTGATTCACATGTTTAAGCGATAACTTGCTATTAATTTTGTAATACCGCAAAATACATTTTCTATATAAATCACTCTTTTGAGTAACTTTTCAGTACTTTTGTAGATCAAGTGTCTGTGATCCAAAAATCCTTAGGGCCATAAATTATGTTAGTGGGAATTATTCTTCATTCTAACCTGATATTGAAGACAAATGCAAAAAAATCTATAGGAAAATGTTTGGTACATCATACAATTACACCAAAAATAGGTCAAATGATGTAACAAATGTAACATAGGTACACTATCATGTGGTGTTGTATGTATAATGTTTTATTGAACAATCGCATCATTTTAATTAACTTTTGTTATGCCACTTTGGTGCAAGAAATCTCTCCAACTATGCCTTTTTGTTACGAATACCTTATGCATGTCCTCATAAATATCAATAAAAATTATTTACAAGGGAGAATTTTGCAAAATTAGTCTTGTTTTGAAGCCGATTGGAACATGCAGTCAGTTATTTGTAAAAAGGTAAAAAGCTCAGGGATAGTTTTTACACTTTGGAGATGCAGTATATATATCATGGGAGGATGCACATTGGGCCTAGGGGGAGAGAAGGCTCCCATGATTTTCCGGGAAAAAAAAATTAGAAGTTGTAACTTTTAGGGTAAAAAACATAATAAGTTTGTATAGAACTAGAAATGAAAGCTATAATTTGTATAAACTCGAATTAATAAAAAAAAATCGCCTCATGTTTTCAAAGGGAAATTCTTTTGTTCAACCTACCTAATAAGTAGATACAAATATGAGAATTTTTCGAGTAAATCCATATAATTGATTACAATTACACACACATGTACTAGTGGATCCAGGGACAAACCCATGTAGGCCAGGGGTTGCCCTCACGAGTGTTCGGGATTTTTTTAATTAATATTCATATTTGATATTTTCTAACGGCATAAGTCCATGACTAAATTGTCACCGCCTAAAACCGTGACAACTCATGTACTATAAATTATGCTAGTCATATTTTGTCACGGTGTTTACCCGTGATAATTTTTAACAATTGTACCCATGATGATTTTTTTTATACTCCAAAAAATTTCATTTTGTTTTATTTCTCAATAAATTAGTTTTGATTTTTTCGGTAATGATAACCTTTGTCATGGATATAACCTATGACAAATATACATACAATCTTTTCACTTGTTAAAAAAATCACACCAAAATAAGCGTTTTCGCCCCTACCAGTCAAAATTCTTGGATCCGCTACTGAGTGAATGGTTGTATTCTTGTGTATTTTTCCTAAAAGAAAAGAGTGATTCGAAAAACTGAATTTACCAATGTGTCATGCCTACAATACCTCGTATGTTTACGACACCCCTTTGCATCCCCTCGTGCTTGCATAGGCATGCTGATTAAGTTCTACTATGGAGTATCTATGCGTGCAAATTCCAACACCCTAAATCGTAAAAAGAAAATTATAACATCGATAATGGAACAACTCTATAACTCATAAAAAATGAATCAGAATTGTCAAAAACATAATTATAACATCGAAAAACTAAATTGAAATACCCAACTTTTGTAAAATATTTGTCACTGTATAATCAAGTTTCAGCTATGTTAGAATTTCTAACATATATGAATGGTGCAAGTATGAGTTCTTTATGATATTTCAAATGCTTGGTTGCATGTTGCCACATTTTTTTGTCAACTTTCATGGAGTGAATAATTTCCTGGGTGACAACTAAATTATCAATTGTTTGTCTTTCCCGAAAATAAGGGTACTTTGAATTGAAATGGATCAACTTAATTTTCCAATTGAATAGTCATATTAGGTCCTTAGTGAGAACCACTAAACCTTTCTTCATCTTCCGCCAAAACGCTACTCTCGGTATTCTCCCCCAAAATATAGATCCTCCTAATTATTTGTAAATTCTATTTCATTAAAAGATTTTATCCTTTGACTTGCTTTCACCAACAATGGGATTTACTGTCAGAAGGCAATCTCGGCTCAAGTATTTTTTTACCTTGTGACTTTTGCCCATTTGCCTTTGGTTACGATACTTTCACAGGAAATTAAATTCATTTTCCTTACTTCACTTCACATTTCCCGAGAAAAATTTTCCCACCTAACTTTCCTGATAATCAAACGGAGCCTCGAAGATTATGTTGTTTCCATTAAGGTTGGAGTTGAATGGGCTTAAAGGGAACCACAGGGTGGCCAACTCAAGTCAAATCTCCGGTGGGGATTTTGTGGGATATTTTGGGTAAAACTGTGAATTTTCATTTTGACCCCAACATTTAAGCAAACTCATAGCAGTTTCTCTTAACAATGGATAGAATAAGAAAAATCAAGATCATTATGGAATTGTACACATTAAACAATGCATAAAGAAATAGAGACAGGGTCATGAGTAGAAAAACTTAATCAATATAGAAATTGTTTGAACTAGGCATAATAGAATACCTGGTTGAAAGCACTTAATTTGGTCATGACCGTATTTGAGGACATGGCTTGGAAATAATGACCACCTATTGGTTTTCAACAATTTGAGATGACACTAATCATATATCAGTTTCTTATTGAACTGCAACAAATAGCTGAAGAACAGATAAGAGTCATGATCAATTATTTGATAAGTTGAAAAATCCAACGAACATCAATAAACAAAGTCACCACTTTGAGGACTAACTCCATCCAAATCAGGGTGATAAACATGTCTAAAACTTCCAAATCACTTGTTAAGGTGATTCAGTTAATAAGTAACTGAAGAAGTTGTACTATTGGAAAAGTTCCACGTTTAAGAGTTCAGACGTGAAACTCTTACACGTTTACCAGATTTATCCTGGTTGCACACTGTGAACCAACCTGATATCCCATCCCTTAATCCTCTTATCGCAAGCATTTTTCTCTTGCAAAAACTATATTGGGTGAGCGCCAATTGATTCTAGCCTGTAATGAAGACATATAATGAAATAAGGGTTATCAGCTAAGAAGCACAAACACGGGCACGTGACACGACATGACACGACACATTGACACACGTCATTTTTCAAAAATATAGAACAGGGGAACACATTGGATATAATATATATCTTATACATTAATGGAAATTAACATAGTTTCAGTGACAACCATGGTTCAAAGTCAAGGCCGATACCGCGACGATACAGCCGAGTTGACTAGGTATCGGTACCCACCGATCCGATTCCGAGTTACGAGTTACGAGTTGAGTTTTCAATTATTGATGTGAATCGACCCTATATCGGTAATTTCTCGCCATATCGGCGATATCGTGATGGAATCGGCCCATATCGACGATATCACAATAGTATCGACCCATATCAGTGATATATCGGCCGAGATGGTATAAGTTACTAAGCATCTCTCTCTCTCTGTCTCTCTCCCCAGTGTTATGTTGGTAAGCGTGGTTTTTTTTTTTTTGGGGGGGTACGAAATGCTAATTGTTTTTTTATTTAGTGTGCTCTGTGTGTGTGGGTTATTTGGTCATCGTGTGGGTTTAATTTAGTGCGTTGTATATGTGCCAGTTTTTTTTTTTTTAAAGAATGCTAATGATCCAAATGTTATTTATTATGTTTTATAATAATGTTACCAATGTTATTTTATAATATGTAATTATTTATAAAAAAAACGTAAATGTTATTCTTTTACAAACAAATATACAACTGTAATTATTGTAAAAATAATATTTGTATCCTCTAAACATTTGTAAAAATAATATTTTTATCCTTTATGTAAAAATAACATTTGCAACACAAGTAAAAAAAAAAATTTGCATCCTCTTTGTAAAAAAATAACATTTCCATCAATTTAAAAAAAAAAACATTTGCAACCCAACAACAACAAAATATAACATTTACATTCCTTTTATAAAAAAATAACATTTGCATCATTTTTTTTAAGAAAATAACATTTGCATCCTTTTTGTAAAAAACGATTGTAAAAAAAATGTAGTGTTTTGTCAAAATCACTATTTGTAAAAAAATAACGATACTAAAAAAGAAACATTTCTATCCTTTTTAGAAAAATATAACATACTTAAAAAACGCATTTGTATTCTCTTACTAAAAATAATACTAAGAATATAATAGTTGTATCCTCTTTGTAAAAAAAAAAAAATTATCCTCTTACTAAAAAAGTAACATTTGTTTTTCTTTGTAAAAACATAATATTTGTATCCTCCATGAAATAAAACATTGATTTATTATGGAACATTGAATCCGGCAAGTTTGCAGCGTCAATTTAATTAATTATACAATGTTATGCATATTAAATGATAGTTTAAAACTTATCTCATTGGTCTACGTTGTTAATCGTATTTTATTTAAATTTTCTAGATTTTTTTCAGAATTTTTTGCGCTCTCTAGATAGTGTAACTTTGCGTATTGCCCGATACGGTGACCGATACCGCGACCGAGTTGAAAATCGAGTGGCCGATACCGGAACCGATACCGAGATTTTGAACCATGGTGACAACAAGTGAGCCAAAATCCACAAATTACAAACGGGATAACGTTAAATATTGTATATTTCATGACTCATCTTTTCATAAACATATAGCAAATTAAACAGTAACTTTTAACGTTATCTATAAATAGAGAACTTGAAACCCTCAGAAAACATAAAACTGAACATTTAACATTATATTATATATAATTATATATATGCAGAGAACTTGAAACTCTAACAAAACATAAACATATGTACAAAGAGTTAAAGGCAGAGATCTTAAAACGCTAATACATTCAGGGAAAGAAACGAAAGGAAAAATTAAAAAAAGAAAGAACAGAAAATTGTTTTAATTTTTGCATGATTTTTATAATATAACACGATTTTTCATTGTTTTAAATTATGATGACTCTCTTACGTGGCATTTCAGATAAATTATGATGACTGTACCTTATATTTCCAATTTTATCGAAATGCCACGTAAGAGAGTCATCGTAATTTATCTGACACATTGAATGCACAAATATCTCTCCCTCCAAAAAGGAAGAAAGCGCTCTTTATTTTTGTCTCCTGTCAAGTACCTGAGGAGGATATAAGCTCTTGAACTTTCAGAGAGAGCTCTCGATGCTGTAGGCTTGAAAGCATAGTCGTTAGTATCGTTGGATACGTGATATGTATCGTACGATTGAAATGATACAGCACCAAAACGATACGTATCGCATGGTCGTGTCACAAGTAGCACTATATCATAGCCATATTGGTATCGGTTGCACCGTACGATAAACGATACGATGTACAAATTGACAACTAAGCCTTTCACTTCTCTAGTTTCAAGGCCATAAAGGAGTTGTTTCCATTTTTTGTTCTTTTTAAAGCATGAAGAGACTCTACAGTAATTAGAGCATTATCAATTATTAGTCTATTTGAACAATAGCATTTGAAATAGAGCATGTCTTTACCATCAGTAACAGGAGAAACTGAATCGGCATTCGTATCACGGGCAATTAAATAAGGACTTTTCCAAGAACAAAATAAATAGCTTCAATACTACGGCCAGCAGAAGAATAAATATCAGCAAAATAAGAAGACTAGATATCAGAGGTTGAATACTTATCATCACAGATTCATACCAGTTGTCATCCTCCCCAAAGAGACCTGAAATGCAATTCTTTTGGTTCCGCTGGCACATCCTTTTATGATGATACTATTCACAACATTTCTACAAAAAAGAAAAAGAAAAAGCAGGACCTTAGTGATTTATGTATTGGTTTGTAAACTTTATACATTCTGAAATATGATACTTCTATTTCAATATGCCAAATTAGCAATCCGAGAAATATTTTCCAATTTCTTCCCTAATATTGAGCAAAATTCCCATATTGTATAATAAACAATAGTTATGGTATGATTATATGACGTGTTTACATGAATTACTTCAATACATAAATCCCAAATGCTCGCACATTCTAACAATATTTATACAACGCCAATTATTTTAAGTTTTTAATCACTGTAGTATTTGGAAGAAGCTCAACTGATTTAAACACCGTCTAAACAAGCCTACTCCCATCATACCATATTTTAGAGTATATAGCTTATTACGTTTCAGTTCCTGTTCCCATTCCATGTACCGATACGATACATGTTCTAGGCAACGCTGCTTCACAATCTGTTTTTGTACTTCCAAAATGCTCAAAATGAATCTAAACTTCCTTTTCTTAAACTTTCACAACTTATCATGATTTACCTTGTCCAGAGAAAGGACCAACTGCCTATGATCCGAAAAAGTTGAAATCCAAGGACCTTGGAGAGATTTAGGGAACAGCTCATACTCACTTGATGACATAGGAACCTATCGAATCTTATGTCGTTTAAACTATTGTCATAAATTGCGTTTTTGAACCTCAACGTATCAACCGGTTCTGATATTACCACCTAACCTTTTCAGCATCTTGAACTATTTTATTGAAATCCCAGCACAAAGCCAAGCTGATTGGGATAGATAACTTAGCCTACACAGTAACGAGATGACCATAAAACCCAGTAAATCTCCAAGATATCCCATCCATATCAGCTGCGGAACCATTATGAAAACTAAGAAAGATTGAATTTTCAAAGATATCTTTCCTGTGAATTCTGCTCATGAAAGAGAAGATCTCTTTAAAAATTATATTCAACAAAATTGCTATCCATGTGATGTCATGGTTGATACAACTAAAATGGTCCCCTTCATGACGGCTAATAAAAGCATACAAGGGGAATGGCGTGAAATAACAACATAAACGGAAAATGACATATATTCCCTTCCTTGATTCATCACTCTCCTCCCACTGAAAAGAGTTTGTCCTCAAAATCGGGGACACAGCGGTGTCAAAATCAAGTTGAATGACGTGTGCGATCAACACCTCATGCCGAACCTCCTCCTCTGCGTTTCCTCAGTGGTCTCAATGCCATTGTTCACCAACACAACCTTATTTTTCCTCCATGGGCATTGTGAAGCTCGATGGCCTAACACGCTACATGTAAAGAATTTCATTGTAGAAATGGGAGCATCAGTCCCCGTGGCAAACGGAAAAATGACTAGTGCGCAATAGAAGGTGGATGAATTTTTGCAGTGCTCCTCGATCTTGAGCGCAAACTCAACGGCCTTGACGAAGGTCGGAAGCTCTAAAGGCACAAGTCCTGGCAGATGTAGGCCTGAACATGAATACAGAGGTTAATCTGCAAATCTTCGCTCTCCCCAAGATGAGCACGAGTGCATAAGAGCTGGAAGTGGTTTGTAGGATGTCACAGGCAGAAGACCTGACCACGAGCAAAGAGATTATGCTCGTAGGTTGGAGGTACGAAGAACCCTCGCATCTCCACCTTCATTTGCGACCACGAGGGTGATCGTGGGTTGCTGGCCTAATTTCATCTCTGAACCGTATCGTTCCACCAAATCTTGCTCAAACCCTAAAGTTTTGTATCGCGAGCTGGACACACTTGGGACCGGAGACGTTCTTCCACCCGAATACTTTCTCCATCGAATCAATCCAATTAATAAACTCGTCGGAGTTGAGCTGGCCGTCAAACATCATCACATTAACGTGAATGTCCCCATTGAGGCATTTGGCAAGGAGCCGGAGTACGTATAACAAGTGATCACCCCCCGTGGATTTCCCAAAGGATCTTTCCTCATTCTCATCATCAATAGGAGGTCGTTTACACCCTACAAGAGCGGGGATAGGGGGTGAGGCATCATATCTCTGCTTTCTCAATCCAACCGGATGGGAATCAGGCTCCTTTTTACGCATCAAGCGAAACTCATCCATTTCATGACCCCTCTCCAATGATAACTAGTGGAACCAAGACACCAACTAATGCAGTTTTGACATGTCTGCGAGCCACAAAAAATGAGAATCATCTTTCAGCCTAGAATGTACTTTTGTACCACGCGCCTAGATCCCCTTTCTGAACTCACCTGACTTTGAGCCAACAATTATACCAAAGCCTTTCAACATACAAAGAAAAAGCAGGTTATGGAACAGAACCCAATAACTGACATAATATATATATCAATATCAAAGGGTAGAAAAAAAAACTTTTATGACATCCAACACAAGTAGGTTTTTGTCAAAACTCCATGGACAATTATCCAGCACTTTCTTACGATCCACAACTGAAAGGAATTGAAATTAAAACAGGTAATGTCCCATATCCGTAACTGTTGAGACTGTACACCTCCCAAACTTTAAGCATAGTTGCTTAAAATGCATCCTCGTTACACTTGACTGGTAATACTTTGCTCATTACAATGTTCACTAAGACTTTCCCCTTCTCACACCAAACTAGAATATTACCTAAAGCAGATGAATTTTCAATCTCTGTAAGAGATAATTTCTTCCACAGAGAGGAGAATTTTATGTCCATTACAAGATCAGATCAAGAGAAAAGAAGAAGGTAATAGAAAAGGAGACCGCAAGAAGAGGTTGGTGACGCGAGAAACAGTATAGAGAGGGACAAAGTTGGTAAGATTAGATTAGGCAAAAAGAATAGAAAAGAAAAGATTTGATGACACTAGATTAGGGGCGCGCGTGCACACACACGTGGGGGGTGAGGGTGGGTTGTAAAATAAGGGGTAGTACAATAGGGTCAAAACGCAAAATAACATTAACGATAATTACAAAACAACATATATAATGCACATGAAAAGATGTCAGGTCTTTCTTTCAGCAAGTGTACGAAGAATTCAATTGCAGATCCAAAAAAAAAAAGTAGAACCATACAGTTTACGAATCCAAAGTCCAAGATGACCAGAACAGACCATACATATTTCCAAACATCTTCTACATAAGTCAATTTCACAGATAGAGTATATTATATTAAAAGCATTGTATCATGAATGTCAAACGTAGATTTAACATCCTAAAAACGAATCAGGATTCGAGCTAACAACCCAATGGTGTCAGTTAACTATAACATCATAGTATTGTGGCAACAAATGGGAACAATTTCAGGGGAGACATGAACGAAAAACATTATGCCATCATTATTTCATTTGTAAAATTGCAAAAACGACAATAAATGGATAAATAAATGTGTCCTTAACCTCGGTTAAAGGAGAAGAGCAATATAATAGACATACTGCTGGCTGAATGAATGTACAAAAGAAAGCTGCGATTGGTCTTCATTTCTGCTAATCAACAGCTTCACCACAACTTACTATACTAAGAAACACAAAGTATAAAACTTATATCAACAAAAAAGAATTAATTTTTTTTCTATGGAGTTCAAGTTGTTACTGACTGCGGGTCAAGTCATTGGTGATGGGACTCGATGCCATTGGGATTGTACACATGCCAAAATGATTTCTCAAACTCAAAAAAATTGCTTTTTCTCCTCACACTACACTAGCAAAGCTTCGTTGTAACACAACAAGGTTTCAAACGGGCAAAATACTTTTTGCAGTGTAATTCAATTGAAGCCGCCTCAATTCCAAATTAGATAATTTGACAAACTAATTCAATTGAAATCTTCCTAAATTCCATATTTGTCCAACGCAATAGATTGACATCAATTAAAACTCACTGTCATTTACAGACAACTGAAACTACACCATTTTGTGTCTCTGCATACAATGTTGAATTCTAGACGTAATCCAAAAAAATTAGTCTCTAAGCAGATCTAATGCCTCAACAACTCAAATTCAAGTGGCCAAAACATTCACTTATGCAGGACTAATAATTAAAAAAACTGACAAGAGCAAGATCCATCCTTGAAATGGTGAAAACAACTCGGGTCCCTTATTATGATCTCACGCCCCACTACTTTAGAGAGAACTTTCACAAAATCATGGCAGTTGCGACAAACCCGAACATTTTTCATCACACGGATCGTTGATTCGGCTTGTGTGCTGATAAGACCAAATGAAATAGCCAACAATTCGCTATGTCCAATTGGAATTGACTCTCTTTCTTCATCGACATCATGGAGACTAAAATCAGAACTAAGCATAATGCCTACTTCTTCCACTCTCTTCATCAAACACTCCAATTCCCCGTATATTTCCTGTGATCTCGGGTGAGATAAATCCCCTATCCCAAACACATGAACTTTGTTGCGATACTCTATCCAACTATAAGCTTTCTTCGGTCTCAAACCCATGTCATTTATTGTCTCTTTCAATTCTTCAGCAATGTCCCATTTTGCATTATGAGCATACCAGTTCGATAACATCACATAGTTATCGGCATTAAGAGGCTCCAAATCACATAGCCTCTCAATCACCCGCTTTCCCAAATTTATATTCTGGTGGACCCTACATCCGTCTAACATCGCTCTCTGTATCTCAGCATGCTTTTCTATCTTTCGTTCCCCAATAAAACTCCTTGCCTCATCAAATAATCCAGCGCGAGCTAGAAGAGTAACCATTAATGCACAATGTGCCACCTTTGGTGAGTTTATGCAATCAAAATAATATTTACCCTCTTCAACCAAGAGAGCACTACAACAAGCATAGAGGACCGTCACATACGTAATCTCATCTATTTTTCTCGATGGATTTCTCGCCATTTCCCGAAATAAGTCAACTCCAAGGTCTCCTCGTCCGTGTAAACTGTAGCCCAATATCATCACAGTCCAAGAAATTACATCTTTGCTCTTAATCCGTAAAAATATTTCCGAAGCATACTCAATGAAGCCTGATTTTACATACATATCCATAAGAGCATTATGCACTATGAGATTCATATCAATCCCATTTCTAAACAAATACCCATGAATTTCCTTTCCATTTTTATGAGCTGCCATTCTCGCACAGGCCGGAAGGATACTCGAAATCGCTGAAGAATCAGGTTTCATTCCCTCCACAATCATCCGCCGAAACAATTTCAAACCCTCATTAAACTCCCCTTTCTTCACATACCCACCGACCATTCCGGTCCAAGAAATGGCATCCCTTTCCGGCATTTTGTCAAAAACTTCGCGGGCATCTTTCACATTCCCACAATCAACATACATTTTCAAAAGGGAATTACTGACCAAAACATCAAACTCCAACCCACATTTCCTAGCAACCTTATGAGCATTCCTACCCTCTTGCAATGACTTCAAATCCCCGCAAACACCAATCACCGTGGCCAACGCCACGCGATCCATCTCACATCCGAATTCCACCATCTCATTAAACAACTCATTTGCCACCTTGGGTTTCCCCTCCCTTACATAAAACCCTCCCAACAAAGTCCAAGAAACCAAATTTTTACCATGAGGGGTTTTATCAAAAACCCATTTTGCAGCCTCAGCACCATCAAGTCCCCCATACAATTCAATCAAAGATGAAACAACATAATCATCAGAACACAACCCAAATTTCAAAACATGTCCATGTAACTGTTTACCAAAAGACAAGCTTTTTACCAAATGAGAAGCAGCTAAAATTCTTGGCAAAGTATGCCTATTGGGTCTAACACCCTGGGCCAACATTTTGGTGTAAACTGACACAGCTTTATTAAAATCACCATTTTGAACATGGGTTTTGATTATTTTGTTCCAAACAAGTGTATCTGATGACTTGGGCATTTCATCAAACACTTGGTGAGCACCATATTTAACTGCAGAGGTTTGAAGCTGAAACTGGGCATGATTTGTTTGAGTGGTGGGTGTGATAGGTTTATTGGGTGTTGAGAAAAAACGGTGTATTTGTGGGGATGATGAAATCATATCCATTTGCTCTTTATGATCTTGTCAGTTTGTGCACTTGTTCTGGGTTTATATTATATTTGCTTTGGGACTGGTAATCTTATGTGAAATTTGGATAATTTACAAAGAATAAAGATACCCTTAGAGCAACCCTTATGCACAGGGTAAAAACACACTAAACTAAGCCAAATATTCCCTACCAAAACACACGAAATTGTTATGGGTTATATCAGATATAGCATATGAAATATGAAACGACGTCGTATAGGAGGACTTTTCAACCCCCTTGGGCGGAACATCTTGTTCCGCTTAAGGGTGCTCCAATATTTATTTTTCTCCCCAAAAGTCTTATGTTATTATGGATATGGGAAAATGTTTTCAATAATAATATAAAAAAAAAAAAATTAAAAAACGGAACACCAAATTCAACTTCTATTTATAAAAAAAAAAAGTCGTTGCAAAAATTGAATATAACTGTTGAAATAAGTCTTGGGCGGAATATAAAAAAAAAACTTTTTTCAATAACAAATATAACTTGCAATCTTTTGGGGATAAAAACAAAAATAAGGTTAAATGTGTTTAAGTCTTAGGCGGAACATGATGTTCCGTTTAAGACCTTTGTTTTTTTCTTACGCGGAACATGATGTTCCGTTTAAAGTGGGTCCCACAAAAAACAAACTAGTGCAATTCTAAATTTGTTATTTTTTACCTTACCAATGTGTTTATATGACATTTTAGCCTACCCACAACATACATATAAACCGCAAATATACCCCTTTGCTCTACCCATAAGGGTTGCTCTTACCGGACATTAGCACCAAGATGTTGATTTGGCAGTCAAAAATAACTATATCATTATTCATGAAAAATATTTAAATATAAAAAAGGGAAAGTCTATCCCCACACCCTCACATGCTCCCCCCACACCTTTTTAACGTCTAAAGACATTACTACCCTAAAGTCTTTTAACTTTCTTTTTTCTAAGCTAACTTTGAAAATAAATAGATAAAAACTTATAACTAACTTTGATAAAATAAAAATACAACCAACTAATTACATTTAACTTTAATTCAAAAAACAACCAACTTTGATTTTTTTTAAAAAGATACATCTAACTTTGATTAAAAAAAACTGCAATTAACTTTGATAAAAAAACAAAAAAAGCTACAATTAACTTAGATAAAAAAAAAATACAACCAACTAATTATAGCTAACTTTGATAAAATAAAAGAAAAGGCTGCAACTAACTTTGATAAAAAAAAATGCAATTAACTTTGATAAAAAAAAACTACAATTAATTTCGATAAAAAAAAGTTAGGACGAACTTTGATAAATAAAAAAAAAAAAACTAATTACAACTAACTATGGTAACTAAAAAAAATTACAGCTAACTTTGGTAAATTTTTTTAAAAAAAAGTACTGATTTTGATAAATAAAAAAAAATACATGTAACTTTGATTAAAAAAAACGAAGAGGAGATAAAGGTGTGACACATAATTAATTAATTGAGCGCAATTAATTCATAAATGTTCCAATTAATTGAATCTACTTCAAATTAATTGTGGCTTCACTTGCTAATATTCCCGGACAAGGGTGTGGGGATAGACTTTCCCATAAAAAATATCAATTATTGATTACTTTTAGAAAATAACATGTATATAAAAAGTAACTGTTATTAATTACTTTTCAAAATAACATGATTAGAAAAAAATTGATGTACCTTAATTTAATACTACATTAAGTTTGGATTGTTTTATTGAAAAAAATTATTTACATGTTTATATAGGGCTTAAGTGCTTGCAATGGAACTAGAGGTTTCAAGTGAGTATGCCAATTTAGAAGAAAATGGAGAAAGTGAGAAAGACAGTGAGGAATCTAATGGGGAACAAACAATTGAGGAACCCATTATTGGAATGTGTTTTAATTTATTGGATGAGTTGATTGATTTTTATAGAAGTTATGGCAAGAAAATGGGTTTTGGAACTTGTTTAAGATCATCTAGTAAAGGCAAAAATGGGGGGTTGAGATACGTGACTCTTACTTGTGGGCGTGAAGGAAGGTCGAGAAGCACCGGTAGCAATCCAATTAACCTGCACCAGGTTTCAAAAATGGAATGCAAGGCTAGAGTATGTGCATCTCACAACCTTCATAATGGAAATTGGGTAATTAATTATGTGGTTCTTGAACATAATCATGAATTGAGCCCATCCAAATTTAGATTTTACAGAGCCAACAGGTTGATTTTACAACATGTGAAGAGGAGGCTTGTAATGAATGATCGGGCCGGTATTTGAATGAATAAGAATTTTAATTCTTTTGTTGTCGAGGCTGGAGGACATGAAAATTTACCATTTCAATAGAGGGATTGTAGAAACTACATTGATAAAGTTCGACGTTTACATCTTGGGGAGGGAGATGCCACCGCAATCCATAACTACTTTTCAAAGATGCAAGCCGATAATTCTGACTTTTTTTATGTAATGGATTTGGATAATGAGAGTCGATTGCAGAACGTGTTTTGGGCCGATGCAAGAAGTAGGGCAGCAGCTAGGGAGTTTGGGGATGTCATAACTTTTAATACAACGTACTTAACAAATAAGTACGAAATGCCATTCGCTCCTTTCGTAGGGGTGAATCATCATGGGCAATCGGTGTTGTTAGGTTGTGGACTTATATCGAGCGAAGATGTTGACACATTCGTATTGTTATTTCGATCGTGGCTTAATTGTATGTTGGGATCGCATCCTTCAGCAATCATTACAGATCAAGACAAAGCCATGAAAAATGCTATAGAGATTGTTTTTCCTACAACACGACATCGATGGTGTTTGTGGCATATCATGAGAAAATTGCCAGAAAAATTAAGGGGGCATAAGCACTATGAGTTAATAAAACTTAATATCCAAACACTTGTTTATGATTCATTAACAATTGAAGAGTTTGAAGAAAGATGGTGTCGATTTATTATTGAATTTAGCCTTGAAAATAACGATTGGTTACGTGGGTTATATGCTGAGAGATATCGTTGGGTGCCTACTTTTGTGAAAGATGTATTTTGGGCTGGAATGTCAACCACACAACGAAGTGAGAGTATGAATGCCTTTTTTTTATGGATATGTCAATTCCAAAACCTCCTTAAAACAATTTGTGGAACAATATGAGAATGCTTTGCATAGTAAGGTAAAGAAAGAAAGTCAAGAAGATTTCAACTCATTCATCTCATTCATCCCTTGTGTAACTCGTTATGATATTGAAAAGAAATTTCAAAGTGCCTACACGACAACAAAGTTCAAAGAGGTGCAACAAGAGTTGTTAGGAAAGATGTATTGTGAGTTAGGTTCATTTATGGAAAGTGTAGGGATGGTTGAATATGAAGTTACTGAAGATGTGACTTTTGCCGGAGGCATACGTCGTGATACTTTCAAGGTGTCCTTGCGAGAGGATGTTGAAGAAGTTGAATGTAATTGTCGGTTGTTTCAATTTAGAGGAATTTTATGTCGGCATGCCATTACGGTGTTAATCCATCGAAAGATATACAAAGTGCTAGAGAAATATATTTTAAGAAGATGGGATAAAAGACATAAACGGTGTCACACCAAAATTAAAATCAATTATAGTGATTGGTCTGAAAAACCCGAGTCACGTCGATTTGACAAAATGTGTAACGCTTTCTATGAGATGGCTGATTTGGCAACCAATTTCGAAGCGAGGTGTGCAAAGGTTATGTCATGGATGTGTCATTTGAAAGAGGATTTGGTGGCCGATTCGAGTGAAACTCTTCCAAAGAAAAGTAATGGTACACCCTCATGTGAAGATGATATTTCTCCTACAAAAAAAGGCAAAAAAATACATTCACCATTGGCGGTGCGAAGTAAAGGACGACCGCCATCTAAGAGGAGACAACCTATAATTGAAAAGGTGGTTAAGGGAAAAAAAATGGAGTTCCACCAACTAAGGCGTAACTCTGTTTTTTTTTATTGACCAATTCTGTTTTTTTTATTTACCAATTCTATTTTTTGTAATTGCTTAACTCTTTTTTTTGTATTATCAGGAATCTCAATTGCAACATAATATTGGTAGTGAGAGGCAGGACCTTCCCAAGCAACAAAAATATTGGACAGTGAATGCTTTTGAAAATGTACAAGGATTTGACATTGGCAACGCGATTCAACCTACCTTTTACGACATGTTTTCAAGTGTTCCCGCTAGTTACACTCAACTACTTGGAGCGACGGAAAAAGATGCTATTGACATGTTAAAAAAATTATAGAGGTTGAAATGTTATTACTGTTTTTTTCCCTCAACTGTTGAAGTTAGTTTCACTGTGAAAAGTGGCTTAATTGTAAAATGTGTATTTTGGCTAGAATGTTGAATTATGTATTTTGGTCAGTGTGTATTTTGGATTGTAAAGGTTGTAAAGTGGCTAGACTATTAAACCTGATCACCTCGTTTTTTTGGATTGTAAAGGCTGTAAACTGATCAGTGTGTATTTTGAGACTCTAGCTTTTTGTTTGGTTATTTATATGCATCAACTTATTTGGGTTGTAAAGGTTGTGCAATTGTATGTTATTTATGTGCAAAAACTTTTTTGGTTGTTAGCAGTTAAAGTGGACTTAAATCCTTTTGGGTGTATGAGTTTTCTGCCAACTAAGCACACCTGGTACTAGCTTGGTGCTAGTACCCGGTAAGTGTATCAGCGCTCATTTACAAAAGCACTCCTTTGAGTTTTAATAACATTAAAATTCTACCCCTCATTGGAAATTGCAATATTAACACAAACTAGCATGCAATTCGAGCAATGCGCGGATGTGTTATAATATTTTGTAAAAATATATAAATAATCAAAAATAAATAACCAGCTTTAAAAAATGTGGCATACTAAGAATATTTATTGGAAAAAAAATAAATGGAAATTTTAACTATATAATGGTATAGATAAATTTGTAATAATATAACAAATGAGAAAAACCTTCATTTTATCTCGAGTTATAGGTTTTTATAGTTAAAACCTTCATTTTAACTATAAAAAGTTTTTTTTACCTTGTGACATTCTCTATTTATAGTTATTTGTGCTTCTCATATCTGTCTATTTGGGGACATCATAAAAACGGGAAGAATGAATTATAGGGGAGAATTTTTGTTGATTTATCAATGGTTTGCTTAAGCTTTATTGATCTTTGATTTTTGCATATCATTATATTTCAAATTGTTGCGTGTCACGGGTATTTGCTTTATCTCATGTGTGTAGGTACAAAGTTGATAATTATTGGATTGCGCACCGTTGTGAGAAAAGCTTTGAGAGTTTCTGAAAAGTTGAAGCTGAAGATGTTGAAGTTTGCTTGACGACATGTCAGTTGGTATTCTCAGTTTGAGGGTTTAATGGGGATATTATCTTATATGTCATTTTCTTTATGGAAGATTGCATAATTCATATTTTTATGTATGTACCGACACAGACATAAGGGGAGATTTGTAAGGACATAATTTTATAAATGTCCAGGGTAGAATCTTGGAATTTTATATTTCTCCTAGATCACAGTATATATGTCTGATACCGCTACATTCGGCACGTCAACACGATCATCCACGATGGTCTTGATCTGAATCCATACATCCACCATCTTCACACGTGCATCATGCTTCATGCGACATACTGCTCAACCATTCCCACATATGAAAAGAAAGGTTCACACGGTTGCCTTGCGAATCCCAAACACCAACCAAAATGAAAATACAAACGCAAATACATGGACAACGAAAAATGATATCAAATTAGACATTAAACTCGAAAATGAAAATGAAAAATAAAACAGTGCTCCAAATATGCGTTTAACTCCAAAAAAAGGAGTTTCTAGACTAAAAATTTGTGTTTACAGAACTATACTAAAAATACCTATTATATGTGCATTTCTTTTGAAAATTGCACATAAGCAAAAGAACTAATGAATACTAGATTTTAATCCCGGGCGATGCGCGGGCATTTTCTAATGCTTATATATATAAATTGATAAAGTGAATGTACATAATTTAATAAGTATACTTTGATTTTGTAACAACTCGTATTTCAATAGAGAATTGAGGGTTAATTTTTCAACGGTGACTCATTTTTTCAGTACCCTATACCATACAAACATTATTTTTCATATTGTACCAAAAAATATGACCTTCTAAATTTATCTCATTTAAACATTATAAAAAAAATAAAAAATTCAAATGATAGAACAATGATCATAACTAAATAAACATTATATATTTGAATCACCACGTCATCAAAAGTAAACCGTCTTTGCATAACGATTCTGGATTGGAATATAAACATTACTACAACTTGAAATTCAAACTTCATAACCCATTTTATTAACATCCCATTTTAACTCTGCAGCAATTTATGAAACTAAATGGATTTACCGAGATTAAATTGTATTGCTAAATAAGTCAGTCAACCATGACTAAAAATGAAAGTAACCAATGATATAATAAAATTAAATAGAAACTCCACTTGTTGTTAATATGACTTTTGAAAATAAAATATAAATTTTGACTATCATGTCGAACTTACTACAACCGATAAAAAAATATATCTTGTCATGAAATTACATAAGAACAAAACATGTAATACCATAATGTACCAATTGAGTTGTCAAATGTTTTAAAAGTACAAATTGCAAAAAACATAAATACCTTAGTGCTAAACTACAATTCTTTTCCTGAATATGATTGTAGGAGGAAGAAAAAACTTTTAATAATTCGTTTTAAATAACTGGCCCTCTGTCATAGATGTGTCATAGTTGATTGTTTTGTTAAAACTTAGAAATTAAAAAGAATTGCGTAGAATTCATTTTTTACTATCTAATTCTTTAAAACCTAGAAAATTAAAAAAAAATTATGTAAGAAGTTCTCAAAACTCATTTTGTAATAACTAAACCTAACATCAAACACATAGTTTATTTAGAAAACTATAACATGAATTTGTCTATTAAAGTTGTAATCACTAAGTGTTATAAGGTGTTTCTTAGGAGGATGTCAAACACATTTAGTAAGAATTGTACAAAACTTCATGAATTAAAAAGATTGTAAAAGAATAAAACATCAATTTACCCACGTAAATAATCTCTACAAAAGGCCCTTTAATAAAATATTAAATACTTTACTTGTTGATAAAGAAACAACATTATATAATACCTCATAAAAAGAAGGAGTGGCCTGCCATATGGAATTTTTTGATCGATAGTTGGTGGTGGTAGTTACAAATAATTACTATGGAAATGAAGCAATGTTATGTTTAAGGCTAGAATTTTGATCGGGAGTGGCAAAGATTAAAACCACTCTCCTTCGTGGTGGTGAAAATAGGGAGAGGAAGGATTGCAATGACCCCACTTTTATATATATAGTTTGTTTTTACATTCTTGTGTTACTTATTATCTTATAAATTTTGTATTATTAGATATGTGGTATTATTGGCTATCAATATAACAAACCCCATTTTTAATTATGAAGAATCAACTGTAATTTGGATCAAATCGAAGTCTTATGAAATATCTTAAGGTAAATAATAAATTTTGGGGTAGAAAATATAATTTTATGAAACTTTAAGGACTAAAATAAAAATATAAAAAGGGTCATTTTGTAAATAAAATATTTTCAAGGACCTTTAAGAAATATTCAAAATATATAGTGTGAAATTACCAAAATATCCTTCATGTGTAAAATGGCCCTCATACCCTTATCACCTTTCCACCATGTGCTGGTCACTTCCACCTTACACATGTCGTCTTTAGAGAGAAAGCTAAAACACTTGTCATCATTTGGTGATATTAACACTGCAAGACCACTCTGGATCGTGACACCTCGGTGTTGAATCACCACTCCAAAAAGCCTAGTCATTAGACACGTGTCAACACCGTAGTACTTTTGGAAACCTATAAATAGGGCCTTAGGGTTCATTTGAAACTCACACCAATTCATTGAGAATTATAGTAAGAAAGAGTGATAGAAAGCTTGGGAAATATCTTAAGAAGGAGTTCTATAATTTCGAAGAAATAATTCATTTCGTAGGTATGATTTTATTTAAATGTTATAATGTATTTTTATAGTTTTAATTTTGTGTTTTATAGCTTTACTTAGTAGTTATACTGGTAAAATACACTAAGGACTTCACAAATCAAAACTTAAAGTTTAGAAGAAATCCAAGTTGATTTTATTTTCATGTAAACTTGTTTGAAATTGTATATACGCTTTTAAAAAATGATTTTGTAAAAGTAATTGCTCATTATTATGGAATCCCATTTAAGTAATTCCAAAGTCAGGCCCGGTGAAATTCTGTCTAGATGAGATGGTATTTGAGTGGTGCCCCTGTGACCCTCCATCTCTACTGGGAATGAATCCGAAAATGTTCTGTCTAGAGGAGATGGTATTTAAGCGGTGCCCTTGTGACCCTCCATCTCAACTGGGAATCGACTGATTAGTAAGAACTATGAATTGAATCCTTTAATTACGATCAATGAGTTTTAAAATTTAAGAAAATGGTTTTTAGTAATCCTTTGAAACAAGTTATTATTAAAATACAATATGTAGACGTGACCTTGTTTAGAACGTATATTTAAATCTTTATCGTATTTGTTAGATTAAGGTACGATCGAAGACTCATTATCTATAATTTTGACCTCTATTTTAGGTGAGTAATCTATGCAATTTCTTGCGCATTTTGATTATATTATATTATGCAAACTATGTATATTTTGTGAAATGCTTTTATTCTCAAAATACATCTGATACCGATGATTTCGTCGTTTGTTATATGTGTATATCTCTCGATATAAACATTTGATTTGAATTCTGAAATTTTTGATTCGGCCTATGGAAACTCTTTTACTATATTGGCCTTGACTACTGGATGGAAATATTTGGGTGGTACCTTCCCAGCTGGTTTATCGCTGGTGTGACCTATATATGGCGTTATTTCAGATATCATGATTTTCTGTCTGTGTTGTTGCCGGGTGAAAACATTTGGTAACACTATCTGTCTGGGTACTAGAGCTTACATGGCCACTAAGACTGAATAATTGACATATTGCTCAATTGTTTTATCTGTTCTGTTCTGAACTGTTTATTCTGAAAATATATATACTGTCAATTACTTTATATATATGAATGCAAGTTCCTATCCATATATGTATATGCCTTTTCTTTTGACTTGAATAGGTATCTATTTTCTGAAAACCTTGGAATATTTGGAGATTAAATCTCATTCGGCTTTTAGCTGATGTTTTATAATTAACCATTTTTTTCAGGAAATAATTAGGCAAGCGGATGGAACATAAGAGGACTATGTTGAAGATTTATCTTTTAGAGCTCTTTTTGTTACATTAAGTAGAATTTTGTTTTATTGGATAGAGGATGTTTGGCTCTTTAATTAAAAGGCTTCGAAATTTGTGTCAAGTTGTAACTCTTGGATATTTTAATATAAATGAAGTTTCCTTTAGAAAGCTCTAATGATGTAATCCTTCACTTTCAGTATTTTACGATTCATAACCATGTGATTTTATTTCCGCTACATATATTTTAAGAGAAAAAATTTAAGGCCAGAATATTAAATGCCTTGGTGGCATGTCAAGACACTCGTTCCCTACTATTTTTGGGTCGGAGTCATGACAAGGTTTATAGTTAAAAGATGTAATGACAGACAGTAAGAAGTGAAACGACACAAAAGAAAGCCAAGAGTCTCAAGCATAGGAAATTGGAATCTTGAAATACCCACTGATTTAGAAATTGGAGAGCTTCCATACGGGTTGCTTAGGGAATACATAAAGACTAAAGAAATTATGAGAGGGTTGGCTAAAAAATGGAGTAGTGCATACATTTAATGATTATAGCCGCGTGGCAAAGATATGGGTTAGAGACACCATTTTTATATTTAGATATTAGATTAGATTTGGAGTATCATATCATTTAAAAAAATATTATTATATATTTGCATTAGCCAACCCAATAATCATTACGTGAGCTCCCGATACTATTTTAAAAAAAAATACATATAAAAATGCGATGGACATTCCATTCTATGTACATATGATGACTTCGCCTAGCATCCAGAATACGAATTAATATAATACAAAGACAAAAGAACTATAAATTTTTAATTATAACCCAAATATTTTGAGAACCAAAAGCTTGTTTTTAATAGAAAATCTATATTAAAAACCAATCAAGTGAGATTTTTAAATTTAGAACGAGACAAAAGATCCATTAATTTTTAATTAGAACTAAAATCTATTATTAATAAAAAATCTATATTAAAAATCTATCAGTGAAAATTTTAAATTCTGAACCAAACATAAAAGGGGCATATACCAAATAGTCCCTCAAACTTTTTTTAATACACGTTTAGTCCTAACTTTTTAATTTTGTTCGAAAAAGAACTTCATCACATAAAAACACTCAAAGGAAGGAGCTTCGGTGAGGATTCTCGGAGCTCCAACAGGGGGAGGGGAGTGTGGGGCAGGAATGCCGCTAGCCCGGACCTTTAAAAATAAGAGAATATTGGTTAAAGGGGTGTTTAAGGGACTTTTTGAAATAAAATAAAAGAGATTGGACTAAATGTGTATTTAAAATATTTAAGGGACTTTTTGGTAATTGATTCAACATAAAACCCATAATAATATAACTAAAAATTGTAATTTAAGACTCAGAACTTCAAGACCCTAGTAGAGTTTTATTTAAATAAATGATGGAACAAATATAGGCATAAGGGGATATCTACATTTACCATTCTAAGAGATATTTTGAAACATGCATAATAATATATTTGAGTTAGAGAATGAATGAATAAATAAATAATTTTATAAGAGAGAAATGTATAGGCCATGAATGAATAAATAAATTATTTAATAAGAGAGAAATGAATAGGTCACGAAATGGGTGGAAGATTAAATGGATGGTTTTCAAGAGGTTCCGTGTCAATGAGGAAAGAGATTGTCTAGGTATTGGAGAGGTTATATAAACTATGAGAGAGAGGGAAGTGCAAACGGTGGAAGGTAATACAAAAATGAGTATGAAGAGATGTTGAATAGGTATGCCACGTGGATAGTGTACTTAATGAGCAATATTAAGTGTTGTATTGCGTATAAATAAGCCAACTAACCCTAAAATTAGAATTACAACTTGAGATAAAATTAAGGGGTTCTCATATTTTAGTCTCGTTTAAAAGACTTTTAATTATAAAAGCCCTAAATAAATACACTCACTAATTAAGTCTCATATGTATAGTATAATTATCCCAAAGCCCCTCCATTTACAAAAACAAATATAGATGACAATTTAACCTGACCCGAATCTAATGGGACGAGTTAAAAACCCGTTTAAAATAATAGGAGCAGGTTTGGATTTAAAAAAAAATCATTTATTAAACGGGTCGGGTTCGGATTTTGTAAAAATATAATCGCTTTGTCCCTCCCCTCCCCTCCCTTTTTAGTACTTAAATTTACTTATATAACCTTTCTATATTAACCTAATAACACTCCACCACATCTTATTATATATATCTATGTAGTTGATTGCGTGAAAAAACTCTAACCTCCCAACCAACTTTTCTCAGGTTTTTGACAATTTTTAACCCAAAATACAAGTGTTTGTCCTATGTTTCTCTACATACCACTAAAACCAACCCTCCTAAAAAATAGAAACCACCCCAAAATTTTCGATTCTCCATATTTTTTGGCAACTCCCCTCCACTCTCGCCACATATTTTAAAATTCCTGTAAAATCTGTCACGTCTCTCCCTCTCTTTTCAAGACTACACCCACCATCACCTCACCTCTCTTTCTTTATCTTCAGCTCACTCAAAACATTATAATGTTGGATTTCAAAAACATTATTTAGTCTTCTTTCTGTGACACCCTGCCTAATTAAATACAAGGTGATCGGTTCTTTATTAAATTAAAACAGAATATCCAGTTAGTCCATTCTTAGCATCACTGTCGAAAACTTTTTGATATTTACTAACCACCTAGTATTTGAAAAGTTGGTGTCAAATTTTTATCTTGTTGATTAACATAAAACCAAATAAATAATTAATTAAACATGCATCATTCAATAATCAATCTCATAAGGAATAGAGAGACAACATAAAAAAAATGTGATTGGAGTAAGTACTTCCAGCCTAAATCCCAAATACAATAATCCGACATGAAAACAAATCCCATCACTGAAAAAGGAATAAAAATATAAATCCAATGTATTTGAATGACATTTGAATAATTATGGGCAACATGCCCGACTGGAATAAGTAACTCATGAGAAAGAAATGGTAAATCTGGAGGTGTCTAATAGCAATGTCCTGCAACATCCACAACATCTGTAGCACGTCAAAGGATAGGAACTCCTAGGCCTGGCATCCCTGTGGCTGGACATCTAAAATATTATTACAAAATAAATAGACGTGGAAGAAACGGGTCAGAGCCTAATGTAGATTTCTAACCCGTACTAGTTGTGCTTCCCCGCCTAACTAATCGATCCAAGTCCCTTATTACATGAACTTACCCATTGCGCCCACTCTTTTTACCCATATAATACTTTACCGAAATTCATAATATCGATTAGCCAATTATGGGGTTCTTATTTGTTATTTAAGTTTCCACCCACTCAAATTAATTGGAATATTATTATCTTTCTCATCTACAAGTCACACACTAGAATACTTCACATATATACATATTTATTTCCTTACAATATAAATATATATATATATATATACAATACGGCACATCTATGCTGAGCTGCAGTGCATACATACTCTGCTATCAAGTCCCGGTACATCATGTACTAAATAAAGGACAATCGGTTCGGAATCACTACAACCCATATAAATACAATTAACACACAATTGGGTGTAAATATAGTTCAAAGCATATGGGATACACACATACCTACGCACCCATATGACCGTCAACACTACCATTATCACAAATAGGCCGTACCTAGGTTCTATGTTCTGAGGCACCAATCTAAAATACCCCAATGGGCTCATCAGGATGAGACTGTCCCCTTTCTAAGACCTCCCGTGATAGCACGCAATATAGGTATGTCATACACATAAGTTACATAATTGGTATTCATACCATATGTACATTTATCTCATTAAGATAGGTATACTCACAACCTATAACACAATATTCCATACGATGTGTATAAACCTCAAATTCCCTACGTATCATTTATTTACATAATATTTGTTCTCACAACAACCCGAGTGTTCCCTATTACTCAATACGATTCCTAAGTGTCCCTTAAGTTAATTCAGTGGGTAACCCACTCTTTCCTACTGGTCTAAGTCGTAGGTTCCTTATAATATCCGTGACATCGTCGTATTTCTCCGAAATTTAAACTCCATTCTTTAACTAAGTACATGATTAGGTATAAATTCTTCCCAATTTATCCCCTTAATTTAGTTACTTTTAGCACCTCGAACAACGTAATCGATTTGAATTTATATCATAATCTTACTACTGACTTATCCTAACGAGTACACCGAGTTTCTGGTATTTCGTACTAATTTTGCAGGTATTTGATGTCAATTAAAGAAAGAAAGAAACCGAAAGAATCGAGAAAGAAAAGACGGAAAGTCAAAAGGGAAAAATTATAATTTCTACCCAGAATTCGGATGAGGCATCTAAAGAGAAGTTGAAGATATCAAGTTCATGAGCACGTAGGAAGAAACGGAACCTCAATCGGAATCCCGGTGTGAAAGTTATGAGCAGTCAAAGTCTGAAGGAAAAAGTCAAAGGAAGCCCGGGCCGATCCGCATTGCCAATTTCCAGAGAACCCCGAACCGAAGACGAACTGAAGCTAAAAGAAATTAAAAGAACCGATCCACCCCGGATTGATCCGCCCAAGAATTAAAAGAACCGATCAGGACTCCAGGCAGACCGAACCGCAGGAGGACCAGACCGGTCCGACTGTCGAATTTTAATTTTCTAATCCTCTAATGGAGAGTCCTAGTGCAGCTAAAACTCTTGGAGTTTTGTAGGGTATTTAAACCCATTTTATTATCATTCTTAGTACGGAGAATTTATCTAATTTTTCATTCTTTCTGTAAAAACCCTAGTTTGAAGATTGATTACAATTTTAGTTCCAAGATTGAAGATTGTTCAAATTTTTGTGCTTACAAGTACTTTTAGTTGATGATTTGAGTGCTTTGGTAAGATTAGTAGTTAATTTCTTCTGTTTAATCGTCTTTATACATCATTCAACAATTCTTCCTTAGTTTAATCATGATTTCCTGCAATTCCAAAATTGGTTTCATTAAGTTCATCATGGTAGGCTAGACTTTTAAAGGTCGAGATGCATGAACCCAAACAGATGTGGTAGTTGTATGTACATAAAATTAATCCTCTAAATTTAATGGTTTGATTACGACCATACTGCATAGAAACGCGACAATTCTAGATCTTTGGATCTCGTTTGCTTCAGGGTAACTGGGATGCTTTAGAATACAATTCTAGTGTAACATTTGAAATACCGATTTACTCATCCTCTGATTAAGTATGATGCGGGCTTGAACCTCATATACGTAATGCTTGGGAGTACTAAATTCTGGGTCTAATTAAGCATTTAAATTTACGATTAGTTTTATATCATCAATACACTAGGGTTGGGGGATTGTATTACCGTCCTGTTTTTCTCATCATATAGTTTAAAGTTTCAAATCATTCTTCATCAGTATTTTAGGTAATTTAGAATAGTTGCATTTTTCATAATTTCATAATTGCATCTAGTGTAGTTGTTCCATAAATCAAATCACCTTTTCCTTTTCCTTTAGAGTCAGAGTTAGGATTTCCTTATCTATTCAACGTCGTCACAACTCTGTTGTCCTATTTCCCTGTGGATATGATCCAGACTTACCGGGTTTATTACTAACGCGACAGGCTTGCACTTGAGCCTAAAGAGTACGCACTTCTGAGACACATTCTTAGTCGCATTAAGTTTTTGGCTCCGTTGCCGGGGAATTAGGTAGACTTAGGATTAGATCGAGTCAATCTAAAACTTTAACCAAAAATTTCAAAAAATCCAAAAACGTAAAAAAATTCAAAAAGCACAAAAAGATTCATCACCATCTCCCATAAGATATTAATGCAAAATTCTGAACTCACTCCAACTCCCCATAATACTCCAACCCACATTCACGAAAACCCGATTGTTGAGTACGCTCCTGATAGCCCTCACACTCCAAACGCTCCACAGTTCTGGCTTCCACCTCCCACACCGTCACACTCAATCTCAAATAACATGTCGTTTTCCTTCTTAGGACATACTTCAGAGAGTAATTCAAGTATACCAAGTAAGGATACCAAATCTTTGAGAGAGAGAGACATGTCACAACACGATAGTGCATCTGTCGACGAGGGAGAGGCCCCGTATCGCCCTTTGAGAGATGTCTTATATCCCGAGCGCACTGTCACTCCGAGATGCATTTTACTCCCGTATAATGCGAGATAATTTTGCTTTAGGAATGGGATGATCCAGATACTTCCCACTTACCATGGAATGGATTCAGAAAAGCCATATGCCCACATCATGGAATTTGAGGAGGCGTGCGAGACTCTTAGCGATCAAACTTGCACAAAAGATGTGCTCCGCCTAAAACTCTTTCCATTCACGCTAAAGGGTAAGGCTAAGACCTGGCTATGGTCTTTACCTCCAAATTTAATTTCATCATGGAACGAATTACAATCCAAATTTCTCAAGAAGTTCCTTCCTCCACATCAAACGAATTCCATCAAGGCTCAAATTCAAACATTCTGACAACTAGAAAATGAGTCATTCGAACGATGCTACGAGCGTTTCAATGAGCTAATTGCCTCATGTCCCCATCATGGTTTTGATCGAATGCAAATAATTTCCTTTATCCATAATGGGCTGAACATTAATTCCAAGCAACTCGTTGAGACCATGGGTAGTGGTCCGTTTGTCGACTTAGACGCCCACGATGCTGAGCTTCACCTGAGGTATGTCGCCGAGACTACCCAATCCTGGGATACATCTGACCCTAATGCTCAAAATTAAAATCGTCAAGTGACCACCACTCCATCGGCGTCTGGCCTATTTCATGTAGAAAGGAATTTTATAGCGGACAGTCGACTCGATATGCTTGAGAAAGGACTGCGAGACCTATGTGAGGAATGTGGAAGAGGACCAACTGGATCCATCCCAAACCCTGTTAAGAAGGTATGTGCGATTTATGAGGCGGGTCATTCAACTGAGGAATGCCCAACTATACCCGCCTACAAAGTGATGCTTCAAGAGCAAGTCAGTGGCATAGGAGGTTTTAAGGGTAATTTCGGTGCCCCGCACGGGAATTCTTACAACCCTTCATGGAAAAACCACCCTGGTTTTAGATATGGGCAACAACATACTGCGATGAATCCTAATTCACATGTTGCCCCTCCTCTACCATCGCATTTTCAACAAGCTCCACACATGCAAGGACATGTGCAAGCACCACCACCTCAAGGAACATACATCCCTCCACCGCGGAGAAGTCTCGAGGATACGACCAACCACTTTATCAATACCCAAACTGCAACTAATGCTAGGCATGAGCGCATGATAAACGACATGAATGGGAACATCTCACAATTGCAATCATCGTTGAGTATCCAAGAGAAGGGCGAGTTTCCTACCTAGGGCCAAAGACCGCCCTAAGGTCAAACTAGTGTTAGCTCCACCTCGACAGAACATCAGAAGCAATGTCAAGCTGTGACCACTCTTCGTAGTGGGAGAGTCATTGATTTATCACCTCCCCCACACGATGCAACCAACGACAAGGAGATTTTTCCCGACACGAAAGTGGCCGAAGATGTCCACTTGAATGAGAGTGAGAAAGAAGACACTAGTGAGCCCGAGGTAGTAGTGAAACCACCCACCGCGGCACCGTTTCCTCAAAGGTTGATTACTTCCCATAAAGTCCCCCCGTGATGAAGTGCTAGACGTACTAAAGCAAGTGAAGCTAAATTTACCTTTCCTCGATGCTATTAAGCAAATTCCAGCGTATGCAAAAGTCATCAAAGACTTGTTGACGATAAAAAGGAGGATGAAGGTAAAGAAAAATGTCTTTCTAGCACAGAACATGAGCTCCATCCTACTCAATGATCTCCCGCCCAAGTTAAAAGATCCCGGTGCACCCACCATTTCCTGCACCATTAGAGAAAATAAAATTTAAAAAGCCTTACTTGACTTGAGAGCAAGTGTCAATATCCTCCCTTACGCCATCTATAGGCAACTTGATCTGGGCGACCTCAAGCCCACAAATATCACCCTCCAGTTAGCGGATTGAACCGTGAAGATCCTAAGAGGTATAGTGGAGGACGTGATCATCCAAGTTGACACTTTCTACTTCCCTGCAAACTTTGTCATTTGGGACACGGAGCCCTCCTTCATCTCGAGCAATCATGTTCCCATCATTTTTGGGCTCCCATTCTTATCTACGGCTAACTCTATTATCAACACTCGGAATGGGTAGATGCAACTCACCTTTGGGAACATGACCTTAGAGACTAACATCTTCCATATAGCCCAACATACGGGGGAAGAAGATGATCTTCATGCAGTGAGCCTAATTGATGAGATCGTAGTAGAGCATATTGAGGAAAATTTTGATGGAGACGCCTTAGAATCTTGCTTAGTGTCTAGTTATGAGAGCGAGGGAACTTATACCGCGATTGAGAGAGAGAGGGGGGGGGGGGTTAGAAGAGAGAAAAATGGTGGAGTTAGAGATCGAGAAAGTAAGGGAGGACGTAGGCACTACTCGAGAGAGAGAGCTAGGGGACATGAGCATGAAAGAATTTGAAAAATAATTCGGTCCGGTGGATGAGAGCCTTAACGATGAAGACCAAACTCTATTGGATTCATGTAGTCACCTAGAAGAAAGCGAATGGAAAAATAAAATCAATGAATTCCTTCTCTGTGACCATGCACCCATACCACTAGAGGTCCCGAAGGCGATTGAGGAGAAAAGTTGTGTTTCATCCGACCTAGAGCCTGATCCATGCGTTCCAAAAATTGAAAGAAACTTAGGTGTTCCCTCCAAGTCGATGCACGCAGTCCACGCTTTGAGTAAGCATCACAGGGATCCTTTTCCAAGTAGTCACGTTGCATCTCTCGATTTTTCCCTTATCTATGGGCGAGGTCCCAACTTGTTCCAATTATTGGTTTACGATATGAAGACGGGAGAGACGGGGAGAGCATCGAACCTCGTGAGTGGGGTCGGGTGAGTTTGTGGAGAGATGAGAGGTCGTCGTACCCCCGACGTGTATGGGATGATTTTTATTGCATTATTGAGTCATGTGTTAGCGTCATTTAGTGTCTTTATGCATTTTAAATATTTGTTTGTTTTATTTTTTCGCACTTTTCATTCGCTTTGAGATAGATTTTATTCCTTTTTGCTTGAGGACAATGCA
The DNA here is from genome assembly GCA_949130495.1 of Sambucus nigra. Taxonomy (NCBI): domain Eukaryota; kingdom Viridiplantae; phylum Streptophyta; class Magnoliopsida; order Dipsacales; family Adoxaceae; genus Sambucus; species Sambucus nigra. Next base: position 713,892,607 of record OX422210.1, read on the forward strand.
AAAGTCTAAGTTAGGGGGGGTCACAAGTGCGTATTTTTAAAACTTCACAAATTTTCAAAAATGCCCAAAAATCTCAAAAAAATCATAAAATTTTGAAAAAATCCAAAAATATTTTTGTTCAAAATAAATAAAAATTGGAATTCAAAATTTTCAAAAATATCATTAAAAAGTCGAATTGAAGTCTCGAGTTGTAAAATTCAAATACACAAAGCCGAAATTGACCAAAGATGGAAATTGTGCGAAAATTGACGACTTAACGAATAAGTGTGGAGATTAACAAACCTGGTGAGATTCGAGCCTTTCATCTTTGTGAAAATTATAAATCAATCCGAGTTAATTGTTAACTCAAAGTTCATTTCAGCGTCTAAAAAGTCGTCGAGGATCTCAATCCTTTCATTTTGATCGGTTTTGATAAATGTGTATGATATTGTCGTACAAAGCGCACTACAAATCTCTAAATTAAATTCATCTCGAGACGCATATGGAAAATTAATAAGTAATTCGGACAATGAAGTAGGCCATCGTTTGTTACCCAAAAATATTGGCCAGAAAAAGTTATGAAAAATTATCCCTTTTGTAACCCAAATTGAGCCGAATAATTTTTCCTTTCGTTTGACACCCCGAAAAACCCAAAAAGCCTAGAATTGCGAAAAGGGAATATTCAATAAATTCTGAAAAGTGCATAAAAAGGGGTAAGAAAAAATAGACATGCTCAACAAAAATAAAAACAGAAAAATAGAGAAAAAGAAAAGAAAATGAGCAAAAGCCCGGAAAAAGCACAAATGAACATCATAAATGACTTTTCCAATTCCAACCTTCCTCATCATTTTCATTTTACCCAATATACCTTAAAACTCGAAAAAGTCCTAACCGAGTCCAAATTGTGAAATTAGTTACCGCGTGGAGAGCTAAGACACCAAAGGATAATAAAAGAGATAAAATGCGTAAATAAGAGGCAATATTCCCGTTTTAAAACTGTATTCCGTTGATGAGATCCTATCACTATAAATTTTTTGTCTTTCTACTTGTGTGCGTGACTTTGCGTCCAATATATTTACTCTTTATATCACGGACACCGAGGGAATAACCACATTCCGAGTGATTCGTTTGAGAGAGCATCCCGTGAGAATTTGAAATCAAAACGAATTTTCGGATAAGTAACATAATGATCAATCGGTGGAAATTCGCGATTAAATTTTTGGCTTCGCACACACGCACTATGATTTGAGACTATTGAGCATGACTTGATGATGACTATTTTCTGGTAAAGTTTGAATTATACAATTTTTGCGTATTTTGAATTTTTCTTGGGTCGAATTTTGTGGGTATATTCACTGCAAACCCTCATGAGACACAACTCATCCCCCTAGGGCGACCTAGGGGTTTAGAGGCTTGTTGCATACGCTAAATACAATCGCCTGCCCGCGAAAAAAGTATTCTATCCCAATAAAATGATTTTCAAGAGTTAAGCCTTGCTAGGTTTCTTTTACATTGCTCGGGACGCACAAAGTTCTAAGTTAGGGGGATTTTATTAAGCATAAATTCTTTCCAATTTATCCCCTTAATTTAGTTACTTTTAGCACCTCGAACAACATAATCGATTTAACTTTATCTCATAATATTGCTACTGACTTATCCTAACGAGTACACCGAGTTTCTGGTATTTCGTACTAATTTTGCAGGCATTTGATGTCAATTAAAGAAAGAAAGAAACCAGAAGAATCGAGAAAGAAAAGAAGGAAAGTTAAAAGGGCAAAATTGTAATTTCTACCCAAAATTCGGATGAGGCATCTCAATAGAAGTTGAAGATATCAAGTTCATGAGCACGTAGGAAGAAACGACACCTCAATCGGAGTCCCGGTGTGAAAGTTATGACCAGTCAAAGTCTGAAGGAAAAAGTCAAAGGAAGCCCGGACCGATCCCCGAACCGAAGACGAACTGAAGCTAAAAGAAATTAAAAGAACCGATCCACCCCGGATCGATCCGCCCAAGAATTAAAAGAACCGATCAGGACTCCAGGCAGACCGAACCGCAGGAGGACCAGACCGGTCCGACTGTCGAAGTTTAATTTTCTAATCCTCTAATGGAGAGTCCTAGTGCAACTAAAACTCTTGGAGCTTTATTGGGTATTTAAACCCGTTTTATTATCATTCTTAGTACGGAGAATTTATCTAATTTTCCATTCTTTCTGTAAAAACCCTAGTTTGAAGATTGATTACAATTTTAGTTCCAAGATTGAAGATTGTTCAGATTTTTGTGCTTACAAGTACTTTTAGTTGATGATTTGAGTGCTTTGGTAAGATTAGTAGTTAATTTCTTCTGTCTAATCGTCTTTCTACATCATTCTACAATTCTTCCTTAGTTTAATCATAATTTCCTGCAATTCCAAAATTGTTTTCATTAAGTTCATCATGGTAGGCTAGACTTTTAAAGGTCGGGATGCATGAACCCAACCAGATGTGGTAGTTGTATGTACATAAAATTAATCCTCTAAATTTAATGGTTTGATTACGACTATACTGCATAGAAACGCAACAATTGTAGATCTTTGGATCTCGTTTGCTTCAGGGTAACTGGGATGCTTTAGAATATAATTCGAGTGTAACATTTGAAATACCGATTTACTCATCCTCTGATTAAGTATGACGCGGGCTTGAACCTCATATACGTAATGCTTGGGAGTACTAAATTCTGGGTCTAATTAAGCATTTAAATTTACGATTAGTTTTATATCATCAATACACTAGGGTTGTGGGATTGTATTCCCGTTCTGTTTTTCTCATCATATAGTTTAAAGTTTCAAATCATTCTGCATGAGTATTTTAGGTAATTTAGAATAGTTGCATTTTTCATAATTTCATAATTGCATCTATCTAGTGTAGTTGTTCCACAAATAAAATCACCTTTTCCTTTTCCTTTAGAGTCAGAGTTAGGATTTCCTTATCTATCCAACGTCGTCACAACTCTGTTGTCCTATTTCCCTGTGGATACGATCCAGACTTATCGGGTTTCTTACTAACGCGATAGGCTTGCACTTGAGCCTAGAGAGTACGCACTTCTGAGACACATTCTTAGTCACGTCAAGTTTTTGGCGCCATTGCCTGGGAATTAGGTAGACTTAGGATTAGATCGAGTCAATCTAAAACTTTGACCAAAAATTTCAAAAAATCCAAAAACGTAAAAAAATTCAAAAAGCACAAAAAGATTCATCACCATCTCTCATAAGCTATTAATGCAAAATTCTGAACTCACTCCAACTCCCCATAATAATCCAACCCACATTCACGAAAATCCGATTGTTGAGTACAATCCTGATAGTCCTCACACTCCAAACGCTCAACAGTTCTGGGTTCCACCTCCCACACCGTCATACTCAATCTCAAATAATACGCCACTTTCCTTCTTAGGACACACTTCAGAGAGAACTCCAAGTATACCAAGTGAGGATACCGAATCTTTGAGAAAGAGAGAGAGAGATATGTCACAATACGGTAGTGCCTTTAATAGTAGGTCTGATCCGTTGTAGATGATGGTATGGTTTTATTCCTCCTCTCCAGATTTACGTGATGGTGGTGCAAAAGTGGTGGTTCTTGGCCTTGGTACACCTTGGGCACCTCTCCTTCTCCCTCCTATGGCCTATCTCTATTTTTATGTTTGGTAACCCTAATTCACTCACTTTAGATGATGATATAAACCTTAGAATTTTGTAGGTTCTTTTTCTCCAAAAGTAAAAATGACCAAAATACTCTCTTAGGGTGTCGGTTTGGTCTAAAACTGTCCCGGAATCCAAACTAAATCCCTGGGTAGACTTTTCTGACTATCTCCACCCTTTCTAAAACTTTAGCGCACTCGGAATGACCATTTGGATCACTTATTTACAATTTACTTTTCTATTCCATAATTTTAGTCCCGACACGACTAATACACGTGTCTCAACTAAACTACTGTAATTGTCGTATTTCACACTCACGATATTTGTAATATCTTGTTATCATTATTATTACTCATTCACTAAGTAATATACAACATAAATAAATATCAACCCTTATATCGCTAATCAATATTTATTTCAAACCGGATTAATTTCTCATTTTAATTTAATTAATCCTTATTTTAAAAATCATTAAAAATGCGTGGTATTACACTTTCACAATGCCGGCATTGCAGTTTTGCCAACTTTATTTTACACAAGTAAAAATATAATTACCTCGAGCCTCTCTTCATGTCCCATATGTTGCCCATTCCTCTTACACACTCTTACACAATCACCCCATTGATCTTAAATATAAGGAATGAGTATGATGCTGGTCGTAACTTCACATGGATTTATCATAAAATTTGGCTCATCTCTCTGCTCTCCAAATAGACTATAAGATTCCTCTAATTTTTCTCCACCTTGCTGGGTTCTTATAGTGCTAACTGAAATGGCGGTAATAACAATGATAAATTCTGAAACGGGTATCGAAACAAATGGGTTTTTGGCATCAAATTATACCCATAATTTACATTTTTCATCTGGGTTTCACTCAGTTTATTATAGTTCCATCTTTCTCTTTAGACATGAGCAGGTCAGGTCAGCCTTCGAATCTGAAGAAGTATATAGACAAGAAACTTCAAATCAAGTTGAATGCAAATCGGATGATTATTGGAACTCTTTGTGGCTTTGGTCAATTTATGAATTAGGTGATTGACAATAATAAAGAAGTTAATGGCAACTAGAGGAATGATATTGGGGTGGTGGTTATCAAGAGGAATAGTGTGGTCACAGTGGAATCTCTAGAGCCAATCTCGAGGACGCATTAGTTAACATTTGTTTTGAGAACTTATAGTTAAAAGGAGGGGATTGCTGATGTATATTTGGGATCCCACTCAGCCGCTGACGGTCGTTTGGGAGTTTTAGAGAGAAAATAAAGGAAAGAAAAATTTTATTAGGAGGGAAAAGAAAAAAAAAGAAAAGTTAATAAGACGGAAATTTTTTTCTTGTGTTTGGGAGTTTGGGAGGAAAATAGTTTTTTAAGAAAAAGAATGTACAATTCATTAAAAAAAACATTCACGTCTCTCTATTTCTTTCTGATTTGGAAAGAAAGTTTTGCGGACAAAGGAAGGGAAAGTTTTTTAAAAACTTTCCTTTATTTTGTCTCCTTTTAAACTCTCAAACAAGAGAAAAACACTTTCTTTCCTACTTAAACTCCCAAGCGAAGGAAAGGAAACACATTTTGCCTTCCTTTCCTTTCTTTTCTCTCCAAAATAGAACTCGCAAACAAGCCCTTAGTGTTTTATGTATCTTACGCAGGTTTGTTTTAAACAATGTTTATGCATTTATAATATTTGGGAAATTGTGTTAGTGGACATGTAATATTTTCAAATTATTGACATTTTTTGCATCTATTGGTTAATTAACAGATGGACACAATTTTTATTTCAACCCCCTTTTTGTCAAAAGAAAATCTAGGTTTCATCTTTCTCCAAGGCCCAATTTTTATTTGGCGTCAAAAAATAATAAGTTGAAGTCGAATTGGGTTCTAAGTCCAAACAAGCGCAATTGTGAGATAATTAGTGTATTGTTGAACGTATATTCAGGTAATATGTTAGTTGATGGTGGAATCACTGAGAAAGAATTGGAATTTAAGCCTTCATTTGAAGTCTATTTGAAGGTTATGGAGTCTGTTAAAAGTGATAGGGAGAAGACACAACACGAACAAGCACCCACTTCATCTAAATTATTATATCTTAAACCCATGCGCAAGCCTCTCTCTCTCTCTCATAACATTTAATTTTCTCACCCGCCTTTGGTTTTGTTTGATATGAGTTCAAGAGAACATATTTTGCATAATTTTTTCTGAGTATCGGGATTTGCTAAGCTCTCTGTCTTTGCGTGATGGACATACCAAACCAAAACTGACAATGCCTAAACGTCTGTGGTAGATAAACGGGGTGTGTGAAAGAGAGAAATTATTGAGGCACATTGGTTTTTGGGTTGTATAAGGTGTTGTTTAGTTGTTTATTTATTTCTCATAAGGTTTTGTTTTTATTAGCCACATCCAAAGTTAGATGGTATACTATATGTTTGATAAAATGCCCATATTATAATTATACATTGGTTTTTTGTAATTTGTGATTTTCTTTTGCTTTTGATGCTTTAAACTTGAATTTTAGTTTATTTTTCCATTAGTAGTGGATGATTTGTCTTAAATATCTTAATAATTTAATTAAGACATTTGTGCATACAAAGATATACCCATAAAATATAATATAATCACTTTTTGTGCATAACTTTATTTAAGTAAGTATTTTAATATCAAATACATCAATAAATTTTAATTTTTGTTCATAACTTTTACCCACTTTTAACATGTTATATTTTTTCACCACTTTTCATTAGTAAGTAATTGCTTATTTTGAGTTAGAGACATAAAAATTTAAAATCTTAAACTCGTATAACTTTTTTCACAACTATTTTGGTAGATGTTATTACTTTTTCTAAAACTAACCCTTAAATTGATTACATATTTATGTTATAAGAAATATTTACGACTTAAAGTGTTACAGATTCGATATTTAAATTGTTGTTAGATGAATTTGGATTTTTTGAATTTTTTGGATTAGTTGTTATCCCTTAAGCAAGGTGGATTGTCCAATAAACAAAGGAGATTATGTCCATTATTTTAAATTGACACCTTTGTTTATTTAAGGCATAATGTGAATTCAATTGATGAATATTATATATTTTATTATATATGTGACTTTATTTTATGAATTCAGACTATTTGAATATTGTTGGACAATTTGTTATTGATGAATTTGGACTATTTAATTATATACATAATGATGGGATGGTGTAAAAAAATAGAAACATCCAAACAATCTAGCTCTTAAATTTGGACCTTAAACACAAACATCCAAACTTATTTATCTATGATTATAAATTTGGACTTCATCTATGTTTAGACACCAACAGATTGGAACCGTTTGTGGGAACGACTTCTTGTGATGATTCTCTACATCTTGTTTTTCTTTTGTTCCTTTTTTGAATAATGACCAATGTTCCCGAGAGTAGCCTTGCAGCTGCAGGTAATAATCTATATCCATTTGCTCCCCCTAGCGTAACAAATCTCTAAGGAATTTTTCTCAACTTGACTAGGGGACAAGAAGCCATGCAAGAGTCGGTCAGGAAATTGGGTCGTACATTGCAAGACATATCTACTAATGAGTCTTCCACAGGGGACATGCCCCCTTCGCCAGCCAAGAATGAGAGAAGTCATCCCTTCAGATCTTTTCGTGACATATCATACTGTCATGAAGCAATGTCATCATTTCGATCAACGAATTACTTTGATGGTTAATCTTTCTCCAATGAGCGACCGAGCGTGTTGGAGCGGCTAAATAGGGAATCTGCTTTTGATTGTTTGGATCCCCGAGCAACCAGAGGTTATCACAGGGAGTAAGATCATCCTTATGAGCGCAGAGAAAGATCAGTGAGATCTAGGGCTAGCATGAGAGGCTCTGTGCGCACCGATCAGACTTCTCAGGAAGAGAGTTTAACGCTTATGGACAGTAATGCCACAAATGTTGCTTCAGCCAAGTTTAAACCAGAGGAACATTCCTGAAAAGGATTCATACAACGACTTGAAGATCAACGGTGAGAAATGGAAAAAACCAAGAATCCTTTGTAAAGAAGTTTTGTTAAGGGATAACCTTTTATTCAGGCTACTGTGGATTATCCCACCCCTTCCAAATTCAACCAACCAGTTGTTACTCCTAAGTATGATGGGAAGACTAATCTAGTCCTCCCTATTGAGCAGTATCGGGCTGCTTCTGATTGTAAGGAAATGATTTTATAAATTTCCATTATCAATTGAGTGTGTCGTATACCGCTACAAACGTCGAAGAATGTTCAAGATAACATATGCATCAAGACGGATCTGAATATCAAGTTTCTTCAACAATCAAGCCTCCGCGAGATGAATTTGGTAAAGGTTGTGTTTTTATTCTTTAGCATTTTATTTAAAATATTCGGATATTTTAAATCAATAATTTTCTAAGTGTTGGAGCGAAGTTTTTAAGCTTTTCATAAAAAATAATTTTTGAAGTTTTAAGGCACTGCATTTTCTGGGAAAAGAAAAAGAAAAAAATATTTATTTAAAGGCTCGTTCGAACGACAGCCTATGTCGTTCCAACGACATCCCATCTCGCACGAAGCTCGTTCGAGTGACTCGTGTCATCGTTCAAACGAGATGTGATCTCATTCGAGCGATCTGTCGCCTTAAGGTTTTGTATAAATACACGTTAAACAAGGTGTATTTCGTTAAGAAGTCTTTTCATTTCTCATTCTGCAAATAGTGCAAATAAATACACGGAACACTTTTGTCTTCTTCATTTAACGATTTAAACCCGTGTTTTTCAATTCACAAAAATGCCAATGTTTAGTTGAATTATTTTGGAACCCAAAAACATACTTTGCTATTGTTCAACTTTTGTGGAGTGCGTCTCTACATCTGAAGACTGAGGTCATTGAGGTTCGCCGCATATGGATCTTTGCTGAGGGTTGGACTGCGGTTCATGTGGGTTCGTTGAGTGGAATCTATTACTGACTCTAGACTGCGCGTCTATGTAGGTTTGCCGAGGTAAACTTATTACAGATTTCATTGTAATCCGTGTAAATTGTGATTTATAAATTATATTGAAATAAAAGGTTTTTCCCTGAGGGGATTTTTTTCTTAAATCTGTGAGTTAGCATATTTATGTTTATGTTGGATTGACACAGGCACACACGTAGATGTTTATTTAAGCGATGAATTTATTTGATTAAAAAATTGACTCTAATTAAATAAGTGTAATTGGAATTTGCGAGTTTATTTAAAATCTTTATCACACACCGATTTTACAAATTGGTATCAGAGCGGGTTACGCTAATTTATCACGTGATCCTGATTTTTATTTGTTTGATACATTTTGACTACTCACATTGTAAAATTGGTATCAGAGCAGGTTACTCAAATTTACCGAGTATTCCTATTTTTCGCAAAATTGTGTGATATTGATTTTTTTGAAAAATCTATTTTTGTGAAAAATCGCAATTTTTTCGATGGAACACTTATGTAATCGGATGCCCCCATTTGATGACAGAGTTTTGATGATTGAAATAGTTTGAATTTTATGTTTGCTAAAAGAATTGATTTTTTAGAGAAATAAAATTGTCGTTTTAAATCCGCGATGGATCATTTTGCAAACGGTTCAAAATCGAAGATATTTTTATCACGATTTTTTTTCTTTGGACCATGAATTTAATTCTTTAAAATTGTCCAAAAATGAGAATTTTGAGAGAGTCCTATTTTTAGAAAAAGAGTTGGAGGAAATTTTTAGGGTTTCTATTTGTGCCGTTGAAGATAATAGTTTAATTAATGATTTTACGGCATGTGAAAAGACTCTTAGTGATAAATTTGTTTTAATTGAGGGGGAGCGAGATAACCTTCTAGGTTTGATTGATGATTTTAAGAAGGAGTCCCTCAAGTTGGAAGAGTCTAATTCTTTGCTTGAGTCAAAAATTTTAAATTTGAAAAATGATTTAATAGACTCGAGTAGTGTTGGTAGTGATGGTAATGGCTCATCTTCTTCTCATGCTTCGAGTGTTAAAGCCAAAACCATATTTTATTTTAGAGGGTCAACCAATTCCAACGACATTAGAAAAGATCAATCCGTAGGTGTCGTTCCACCCTTTTACACATGTTCACATTGTGGTAGAAAAGATCACCGTAGGCGTTTTTATTTCGATCTTCGAAAAAGTCTTAGGAAGTTGAAATCTAGTGTTTCCTTGGTTCCCAAAACCCCCATGTATCTTACCACACCTATTTGGGTTAGGGAATCACTTTTAGAGGCACTAGATGTTAGACTAGTTGATTCTCGATTGCCCGCACATGATTCTTCTTTTGCTATATCATAAAGATGATTGTGTTAGCATGTTTATCATACACTAGTTGTGCTTCGTGTTATATTCTTTCTAGTGTTATAACTTGTGTACTTTTTGTATTAGTTTTTATTTTTAAAATTTTGAAAAATAAAAAAAGATTTTATTTTGATAAATTTTTTGGAAAAAGACAAAAAGATTTTTGTATTTTGTCTTTACACCATATATGAATGGACACTTAGGATGACCGAGTCACAATTTTATTCCATATGCACGTGACAATTTGATAGTGTTTTGATATGCGTCATCATTTCATTTTTGTGCTTTACAATGTTTGGAGTCATTGAGATGTGATTAGTTATTACTACCTACATGTTTGACTCATAAGTTCCCTTAATGCACACTTGCAAGCATTTGTTTGATTATTATACTTGTTTATCACATATTGGTCGGAGTGTTGTCATCTCAATTATGTCTTTAAAACGAACCATATGGGATAAAACTTGACAATGGAAGTAGTGCATGTAAAAACCGTTTACTATGAGGAATTTAATTGTAATAAAATATGATGAGTGAGTCACGAGAAAGGGCTGCGAGAGTAAAAAATTAACTCATCGTGAAACCCACCGTTTGAAAAGAACCCAAAAAAATTTAAAGGCAATAAAAAGATAAATATGCCAAAAAGGGGCTACCTCAAAAGAAAAATATAATGATTATTATTTATGTAGGGGTGGAAATTTGGATAAACGGGTCATTTTTTGGTCCGATACGACATGACACGATAAGGTTTTTTTGGGCACGAACATGACACGACACGAATTCGTGTTTTTCTTAGTTGACACGAACACAACCCAAATAAAAAACAACACGACACGAATACCAGAATTTCTTAAATCTCACGCCTAAAAAACATGATAAAACGACACAACACGACTCATAATTCAGACACGAACACGACACAACACGACTTCATGTAAAAAAAACATGACACGAATACGACATGAACACGACATATCGTGTCAATTTCGGGTCAATTTCGTGTCGGTTTTTCGTGTCGGTTTTAAATTGCCACCCCTATATTTATGAGGGAGTTTGGATGGAAAGAAATGAAAAACGGGTTTGCACGTCTTGATAGTGTCTTAAAAAAGCATTCATAGTTTTAGACTTTATTGGTGTGGAAATCATTCTTGACTTTGATGTGTTGATAGATTGAGTCGATGTCATTTAAATTTAACATTTTTTCGACACCTAAGGACGATTTTTAGATTCATTCGTTAGGAGTACACGTATTCATCATGCACATATGTTATGTTTGATTGCGTTGATTTTTCTATCAAATATGTTTACACCCATTCATTCTGTTTCCATGATTTGGTTGTCTTAATGTAAATTCATGATGTGTGATTTTTTGTAATATTATTTTTGCTTTTTGTTTGAAAAAATTGAAAATAAAAAAATAGTTTGTTTGCCTTATTTATCTTGAAACCTCCATGTTTATTTTGTTTATTCATTTCCATGTCTATTTCAGACAAATAAAAAGGGGGAGAATGAATTAGAGGGAGTTTTTAGATTATGGGGGAGATTTGAGATTTTATAGTTGTTTTGGATTATGTATATCTTATTTCAAACTCGATGCGTCACGAAGGTATTTGCTTTGTCTCATGTGTGCAGGTACAACAATGGAAGATCATATGTTACACAGCCTGATGAGAAAACCTTGAAGATTTGATGCTGAAAATTTTGAAGAAAAGTTTTGAGACCTACATGTTTAGTACCTTTTCAGTTTTGGGTTCATGAGGGTATTAGATTTGTATAGGAATTTTATATTTTGATAATTCATATGTTTTTTTTGTTTTGTGTTGGTATAGACATAGGGGAAGATTTGTAAGGACATGGTTTTATAAATATTCATTATCAATGGAGTATGTCGTATACCGCTACTAACATCTAAGAATGTTCAAGATCACATATGCATCAAGACAGATCCGAATATCAAGTTTCTTCAACAATCTAGCATCCGCGAGATGACTTTGGTAAAGGTTGTGTTTTTATTTCGTAGCATTTTACTTAGAATATTGGGATATTTTTTATCAAAAATTTTCTAAGTGTTGGAGTGGAGCTTTTAAGTTTTTCGTCAAAATTAATTTTCGAAGTTTTAATGTGCTGAATTTTCTGGGAAAAGAAAAAGAAAAAATGTTTATTTAAAGGCTCGTTCGAACGAAAGCATATGCCATTCAAACGACATCTCATCTCACACGAAGCTCTTTTGAGCGACGCGTGTCATCGTTCAAATGAGACGTGATCTCGTTCGAGCGATCTGTTGCCTTAAAAGAGGCGTATTTCGTTAAGAAGTCTTTTCATTTTTCATTCTACAAACAATGCAAGTCGGCAGAACTCTTTTGGCTTCTTCATTTAGGGCTTTAAACCCTTAGTTTTCAATTCACAAAAATCCCAATGTTTAGGTGAATTATTTTGGAACCCAAGAACATACTTTGCTATTGTTCAACCTTTGTGGAGTGCGCCTCTACAATTGAAGACTGAGGTCATTGAGGTTTGCTGCATGTGGATCTTTACTGAGTATTGAACTGCGATTCATGTGAGTTCGCTGAGTGGAATCCATTGCTGACTCTAGAGTGCGCGTCTATCTAGGTTTGTTGGGGTAAACTTATTGCAGATTTCATTATAATCCGTGTAAATTGTGCTTTACAAATTATAGTGAAATAAAAGATTTTTCCCTGAGGGGATTTTTTCCTGAAATCTGTCAGTTAACATATTTGTGTTTATGTTGGATTAACACAGGCACACACACATAGGTGTTTATTTAAGGGATGAATTTATTTGATTCAAAAATTAACTCTAATTAAATAAGTGTGTAATTGGAATTCACAAGTTTATTTAAAATCTTTATCACACCGGTTTTACAAATTGGTATCAGAGCGGGTTACGCTAATTTATCGCGTGATTCTTATTTTTGTTTGTCTGATACATTTTGACTACTCACGTTGTTAAATTGGTATCAGAGCAGGTGACTCAAACTTATCGAGTATTCCTATTTTCAACAAAATTGTGTGATATTGATTTTTTTTAAATCGCAATTTTTCCGATGGAGCACTTATGTAATCGGATGCCCCCACTTAATGACACGAGTCAGAGTTTTGATGATTTATATAGTTTGAATTTGATGTTTGCTAAATGAATTGATTTTTTGAAAAAAGAAAACTGTTGTTTTAAATCCACGATGGATCTTTTACAAACGGTTCAAAATCAAAGAGATTTTTATCATGAAATTTTTGTTTCTTTAGACCATGAATTTAATACTTTAAAATTGTCCAAAAGGAATGTTGAGAGAGTCCTATTTTTAGAAAAAGAGTTGGAGGAAAATTCTAGGGTTTCTGTTTGTGCCGTTGAGGATACTAGTTTAATTAATGATTTTACGGCACGTGAAAAGACTCTTAGGGATAAAAAAATTTAATTGAGGGGGTGCGAGATGACGTTCTAGGTTTGATTGGTGATTTGAAGAAGGAGTCCGTCAAATTGGAAGAGTCTAATTCTTTGCTTGAGGCTAAAATTTTTAAATTGAAAAATGATTTGACAGACTCGAGTAGTGTTGGTAGTGATGGTAATGGCCCGTCTTGTTCTCATACTTAGAGTGTTAAAGCGAAAACCATATTTTTTTAGAGGGTCAACCAATTCCAAGGACATTAGAAAAGGTCAACCTATAGGTGTCGTTCCACCCTTTTTATACATGTTCACATTGTGTTAGGAAAGGTCACCTTAGGCGGTTTTGTTTCGATCTTCGAACAAGTCTTAGGAAGTTTAAATCTAGTGTTCCGCTGGTTCCCAAAACCCCCATGCGTCTTTGTACACCTATTTGGGTTAGGCAATCACTTTAGAGGCACTAGATGTTAGACTAGTTGATTCTCGGCTGCCTGCACATGATTCTTCTCTTGCTATATCATATTGATGATTGTGTTCTCATGTTTGTCATACACTAGTTGTGCTTTGTGTTATATTCTTTCTAGTGTTATGGCTTGTTTACATTTTATATTTGTTTTTATTTTTGAAAATTTTGAAAAATACAAAAAGATTTAATTTTGATAAAATTTTGGAAAAGGACAAAAAGATTTTTGTATTTTGTTTTTACACCATATATGAATGGACATTTAGGATGACCGAGTCACAATTTCATTCCATATCCACGTGACGATTTGATAGTGTTTTGATATGCGTCATCATTTTATTTTTGTGCTTCACATTGTTTGGAGTCATTGAGATGTGATTAGTTGTTACGATCTACATGTTTGACTCATAAGTTCCTTTAATGCACACTTGCAAGGATTTGTTTGATTATTATACTTGTTTATTACATATTGGTTTGAGTGACGTCTTCTCAATTCTGTCTTTAAAACTAACCATATGCGATAAAACTTGACAATGGAAGCAGTGCATGTAAAAACCATTTACCGTGAGGAATTTAATTACAACAAAATATGATGAGGGAATCATGGGAAAGGGCTGCGAGAGTACAAAATTCACTCTTTGTGAAAGCTACCGTTTGAAAAGAGCCCGAAAAAATTTAAAGGCAATAAAAAGATAAATATGCCAAAAATGGGCCACATCAAAAGGAAAATATAATGATTATTATTTATGAGGGAGTTTGGATGGAAACAAATGAGAAATGGCTTTGCACGTCCTGATAGCGTCTTGAAAAAACATTCATAGTTTTAGACGTTATTGGTGTGGGAATCATTCTTGACTTTGATGTTTTGATGGATTGAGTCGATGTCATTTAAATTCAACATTTCTTCGACACCTAAGGATGATTTTGAAATTAATTCATTAGGATTACATGTATTCATCGTGGACATATGTTATGTTTGATTGCGTTCGTTTGCCTATCGAATATGTTCACACCCATTCATTCCGTTTCCATGATTTGGTTATCTTAGTGTAAATTCATGGTGTGTGATTTTTTGTAATATTATTTTTTGGTTTTTGTTTTAATAAATTGAAAAATAAAAAATGGTTTGTTTGCTTTATTTATCGTGGCAACTCCATGTTTATTTTTTTTATTCGTTTTCTTATCTATTTCGGACAAATAAAAAGGGGGAGAACGAATTGTGGGGGAGATTTTAGATTTTATACTTGTTTTGGATTATGTATATCTTATTTCAAACTTGATTCGTCACGAAGGTATTTGATTTGTCTCACGTGTGTAGGTACAACAATGGAAGATCATATGTTACATACCCTGACGAGAAAAGCTTGAAGATTTGAAGATTTGATGTTGAAGATTTTGAAGAAAAGTTTTGAGATCTACATGTTTAGTACCTTTTTAGTTTTCGGTTCATGAGGGTATTAGATTTGTATAGGCATTTTATGTTTTGATAATTCAGATGTTTTTTATTTTGTACCGGCATAGACATAGGGGGATATTTGCAAGGACGTGATTTATATATGTTCGTTATCAATTGAGCATGTCGTATACTGTTACAAACGTCGAAAAATGTTCAAGATCACATATACATCATGACGAATCCGAATATCAAGTTTCTTCAACAATCAAGCCTGTGTGAGATGAATTTGTTAAAGGTTTTGTTTTTATTCCTTAGCATTTTACTTAGAATATTGGGATATTTTTCATCAAAATTTTTCTAAGTGTTGGAGCGTAGTTTTTAAGTTTTTCGTCAAAATTAATTTTCGAAGTTTTAAGGCGCTGCATTTTCTGAGAAAAGAAAAAGGAAAAATATTTATTTAAAGGCTCGTTCGAATGACAACCTATGTCGTTCAAACGACATCCCATCTTGCGCGAAGCTCGTTTGAGCGACGCCATTCATTGTTCCAACAAGATGTGATCGTGTTCGAGCGATCTATCACCTTAAGGTTTTATATAAATACACGTTAAACGAGGTGTATTTCGTTAAGAGGTCTTTTTCATTTTTCATTCTGTAAACAGTGAAAATCGGCAGAACACTTCGGGCTTCTTCATTTAGGGCTTTAAACCCTTGCTTTTCAAATCACAAAAATCCCAATGTTTAGGTGAATTGTTTTGGAACCCAAGAACATACTTTGCTATTGTTCAACCTTTGTGGAGTGCGTCTCTACATCTGAAGACTGAGGTCATTGAGGTTCGATGCATGTGGATCTTTACTGAGGATTGGACTGCGGTTCATGTGGGTTCGCTAAGTGGAATCCATTGTTGACTCTAGACTGCGCGTCTATGTAGGTTTGCTGAGGTAAACTAACTGCAAATTTCATTTTAATTCATGTAAATTATGATTTGCAAATTATAGTGAAATAAAAGGTTTTGCCCTGAGGGGATTTTTTCCTGAAATATGTGAGTTAGCATATTTGTGTTTATGTTGGATTGACACACGCACACATGTAGATGTTTATTTAAGGACTGAATTTATTTGATTAAAAAATTGACTCTAATTAAATAAGTGTGTAATTGGAATTTGCTAGTTTATTTAAAATCTTTATCACACACCAGTTCTACACTGATATTTATTCTGTCGCTAATAAAATGAGGTGCAGGTATTTCTCTAGTTCCTTCACAAGTCAAACCCAGATTTGGTACAATAATCTTCCAAAAGGTAAAGTTTATAGTTTTCATTAATTGGACAAACTGTTTATTGATAACTTCTATTTTGGGGCTAAGTCGATCGAAAGTGTTACTCATTTTTTGACCGTGCGTTAAAATCCTAGAGAAGGTACTCAGGAATACATCACATGCTTCAATAATGAGAAACTAGAGGTGGTAAATTATGAAGAAAAGAGAGTCATTGTAGCACTGATGAGTGTATTAATCACTAAAGATCTTTACTATGCTCTTGTAAAGAATCCTACCAAAACTTGGACAGAGTTAATGTCTAAGGCTGGGAAGATTATGAACGTCGAGGAAGCTTTGACTGCTAAGGAAACTCCTGAGATAAAAATCAAAAGTAAGAAGAATCCGATCAAAAAAGATCAGAAAGATAAAAGGTTGACAATTTCAAGAATTACGATGAATACACTCCTCTCACCAAGGGTGTTCATCACATATTGGAGGAAATCAGGGGCAACAAAGATTTAAATTGGTATGGGAAGCTAAAGTCACCTCCCAACAAGAGAGATTAATCCAAGTATTATGATTTTCCATGGGCACACCACTAATAATTGCATTACCCTAAAGAATGAAGCGGAGAATCCTATTCGACGAGGAAAATTAACTAAATTTGTTGATCGAAATAGTAGTCGAGATGCCAAAAGATGATCTGAGTAACCTAGCCGAGGAAAGGATGACACGAAAAGGGCATGCAATAACAACAATGAGGATGATCCTGACCTGTCAAAGAAACCTGATGAACCTGAAGTAAAGGTAGGAATGATCTCCTTTGGCTATCACTTTATGACAGGAAGAGATACTGATGGAGGAGATGAGATTATCGAAAGAAAATCTTGTTTAAATGAAGCTAAGACTTATCATACTTTAAGACAAGTTGACATGTCTTAATGCATAGATTGTCGGCTTAAGAAGGTTAACAAGGACAGATTGGTGATCGGATTCTCTAAAAATGATTTGAGTGGAGTGCTCAATCCTCATGATGATCCATTAGTCATCACTTGTAGGGTCTATAGTAGAGTGGTGAGGATCATGGTCGACAATCTGAGTCCTGCAGACGCCATGTTCGACAAATGTTTCCACAACCTAGGGATACGAGATAGTAAACTATAACCTTGGGAATAATTAAGATGGATGTGTTGGTTGGAACTTGGCGAACGAATAAAAATAAAAAGATTCATTTATTTATACTGGAAAAAATGTCCCTTCAGTTTACAACATAACTCTCGGCAGAGTGGAAATAAAGAAATTAAAAGCGGTTACCCTCCACGGTGCATCAGTTCATGAAGTTTCCTACTAATTATGGAGTCGTCATAGTGAATGAAAACCAAATAGAAGCTAGTGAATGGTACTATACATCAGCCGACTAATATAAAGTATAAAGGGGCACTATTACTTATCATATCAACACTTTGGATCCTCGAGAAAAGAAAGATCTAGTAAAGGGATAGGTTATGGAAGCTACAAGGACTATTATGCTCGATGATGAGAAGCCAAAGAGTACCACTCAAATTGGATCAAGATTAACTCTTTCCCTCAAATAAGAATTGATTACATTACTTATAGCGAGGAAGGATGTGTTCTCCTAGAGCCATGAGGATATACTAGGGATTGATACTAATTTTATCTTCTACGAGCTCAACATTTACAAGAACTCTAAGACGATTAAGTAAAATATAGAGTTTTTAGTTTCGGGAAGAATATGGCAATCCAAGAGGAAGTGGAAAAGTTATAAAAAGCACAATTTATGGAAGATGTCAAATATCCTAGCTGGTTGGCCAATGTGGTGATGGTAAAAAAGAAGAGCAATAAATAGCGCATGTGTGTAGACTTCACTGACCTCAACAAAGCATGACCAAATGATCATTTTCATTTACTAATGATTAATCAGTTGGTAGATAAAACTGCAGGCCATGAGCTAATTAGCTTCATGGACGCTTATTCTGGTTACAACCAAATTAAAATAAAGCAAGGGGATAAGGAGAGCACATCCTTTATCAATAGACGAGGAACATATTGCTACAATCTTATGCCCTTTGGGCTAAAAAATTTGGGAGAAACATATTAGAGGCTAGTAAATAAAGTATTTGAATTCCAAATTAGCTACAATATGGAAGTATATATGGACGACATGATCACTAAGAGAAAAGTTGTTGCCGAGCATATTACAGATTTGGTCTGAACATTTGATTAGTTGGAGAAACACCAAATGAAGCTCAACTTGACTAAACATTTATTCGGGGTACAAAAAGGAATGTTATTAGGATATATTGTGAATCAAAGAGGAATTAAAGACAATCCTGATAAAATAAATGCTTTAATGGAGATGCAGTCCATGACCAGCAAGAAGGATGTGCAAAACTGACTGGAAAGGTGGTAGACCGAAATAATTTTGTATCATGAGAAACAGATAAATGTCTCCCTTTATTTAAAGTGATTGAAATGGCTTTTGAGTGAAACGACGAATGCAAGAAATATTTTCTGGATTTGAAGAAATATTTGGGGTCTCCACCACTCCTCCCCCGACCAATTTTGGGAGAAAATTTGTATCTATACTTGGCTATCTCAGAATCAACTGTTAGCTTGACTTTGATCTGACTAGAGGGAGGAATTTAGAAGCCTGTATACTATACCAGCAAAGCATTTCGAGGAGCAGAAATTAGGTATTCACACTTAGAGAAGTTGTCACTTGCACTTATTGAAGCCTCTAGAAGAATGAAACCATACTTCCAGGACCACACTATTGAGGTATACATTGATTTAACTTTGCAATAAGATTTGCATAAACCTAAAAAGTCAGGGAGATTTATGTCTTGGGCAGTCGAACTTGGAGAGTATGTGATTGTTTATGATCCAAGAACTGCATTAAAAAGGCAAGCGGTGACAGACTTCAATACAAAGTTCACATATACAGAGGTGATAAATAATTCAAGTTTGCCTGTAGAGAGGACTTCTTTAGAAGATAACTCAGCTCAAAAGCAAACAGATATTATCACCGACTAACCAGAATCATCGGCTGCTCAAGAGACAGCTCGATGATTGACTTAACAAAGCAAGAAGATATTCAAACATGGAGTGCTGTTAGAGGAAAACTTCAACAACGACATCCTAGCCTGGAAACTGTTTGTAAACGGACCTTAATGTGCCACTAGCAGTGGAGCTGGACTCATTATCAACACCTCAAACGATTTAGGTGTGGAATATGTATTGATATTTTAGTTTCAAGCCCCCAATAATTAATCCAAGTACGAAACAATAATTACAGACTTGGAATTAACTTCATCTCTAGATGCCGAGTAAGTGATAGCGAATTGTAATTCTTAGCTTATTGTCTACCACATGCTTCAGATATATGTAGTTAAAGGAGAAATAATGTTAAGATACATGAATAAGTCTATGGAGGTTATCTCTTCATTTCCTATAATCAAGATGGTCAGGATTCTAAGGGTGGATAACGCCTGAGCAAATGCCCCTGCTCGGCTAGTCTCAGCAACTCAAATGGAGCTCAGACGAACCATTCCAGTAGACATTCTCACCCATAAGAGTATTAATGTGGAAGATTTCTGTATAATTTCTATAGAACTAGGTCCTTCTTAGATGGATCTGATCAAAGATTACATTGAAAAAGGCTTGCCATAATCCGACTGAAAAGAAGAAAGGAAAATGAGATACAAAGCAACCAATTATGTTTTGGAGAAGGGAATCCTATATATAAGAGGATACATTATCTCTTTACTTCGTTGCATTTGTCTAATCAAAGTCTATGATTTGATTATAGAAGTACATGAAGGCTCGTGTGGAGCTCATTCAGTCGACCGATTATTGGTACAAATGATAGCTATGCAAGGTGGAAAATGGCCAACCATGAAGGCAAATTGTATTTCTTTAGCTAGACAGTAGCATTATACATAATAAACACCACAATAGAATATTTTAAATTAAATGCAATAATTATGAACGTGCGAGTGAAATAAGCTACGAAGACCTAATCCAACTTATTCTATCACAATCCGATAATTACTCTAAAGTCATCATCTTTATTTAAATTGATTTCTCACATCATCATTAACCGTTATTATAGCGGTACCGTCATAGCCAGCCGACCCTACTGTATGTCCTCCACTTATTCGGTCCCACCTAAAGTTTTACAGCGCACACATTCCTCTCGTTATAGCCAGCCGACCCATATTCTGTCAGCCCAGCACTTATTGACGAGGTTCCACATACGACACGTCATAATAACTTGCCAGCCCGTATTCTATTAGCCCTGCACTTATTAATGATGCCAATAAACCCACACGTCGCAATAGTTAGCCAACCCGTATTATGTCAATCCTGCACATATTAATGCCACCAATTCCTTTTATTACCCATTTATTATCTTAGGCATTAATTCTCAACTTCTCATTATTTTAAATTAGCTGTTAGAAACGAAGATTCTCGAAAAATACCAAATTTTATATTTCTCAAATGTGATGGTTCACCAAATATTCCAAATTTTAAAATTCTTTCAAAATTAAATTAAACTTAAACAAATATTTAAATTTTCTTTTCAACAAAATTATTTCAATTCAAGTTCTAAATTTGGCCCAACAAACCAAACATGAAGTTTGCCAAATTAATTAATGCCGACTTGAATTAAATTAAATAAAAATTACCCAAATTAATTTTTCACCTATTTACATTAAGGTTGTGATTTAAACCAATTTTATCTTTTTAAACCTAATCATGCATCTACGTAATTTTTGCAGGATAAAAGAAAAATTATTACAATGCCGCAATGTCCGAGAAAAACCCACCATGAAAAAAACCTCGGACGACCCAGCCACAAGTCCACTAAGTATGGTTTTATAAAGGACACGACGAACAGACTTAATCAACAACCTAACGCCCTCGCAAGCCTTGACGCTTCTTCGTTCCTCCACTTCCGTTTAGTCAATAACTCAGGAATCCACCTTTATCTCGGAGTCCACCGATGGGGCAAATAAACCGTCAACACACGAAGTCCTCCTCCGTATGTACACCACGAATCAACAAAACGGAATCCTCCGTAGAAAATTATCTCTTTTTTGGGTAGAGAATGATAACCGGTGCCAAAATGATGATCTCAAAATATGTATATAATGAAACTTGGATCAAATAAACTTTTGGGTGTAAAAACTTGGTTTTATTCTTGAGATTAAATCATTTTATTTAACAAACACCATGGGGACTTTTTGGAAAAAGTTTTGGCTCTTAAAAGCCCTTGGAAAATCTAGAAAAAGTCACTTAACAAAATGTATTCCCGCACTATTAAACTCAGGTAAGAAATAAGTGGGGTAGTGGGAAGTTTTTCAAAAAAACTGACAAAAACCGCAATCTCGTTCGAAAGACATTCCAGGGTCATTCGAATGACAATTCGAACAAGAATTCAGGAAAAAAATTATTCTCTTATAAAGGTTCGTTCGAACGACATTTCAATCTCATTTGAACAAGATGCCAAAGTTGTTCGAATGACCTATCAAACGACATTCCACACTATGGATCTAGAAAATTTCGATACGAACGCGTAGCCGCCAGTTTCGTATATTTTTTATTTATTTTTAATTAGTTACGATTTTTCTACGAAAAGGTGTCTGAGAACAAAAACTTTAGATAGTACGAATTCAATTTTTTTTTTGCAAAAATACTAACACCCAATAAAAATATTTCAAGTCTCAATATAACATATGCATTCAAACCTGAGAGAAATTTGAAAGTTGACGACGCAAAATAAGGAACGAATGACGACAATGATACGATTTTCTTTTAAACTTAGCCGCAACATCTTCAACTCAAATGTCATTGGCTTGAAGGTCACAAACTTCTATCCTACAACTCAAATATTTTTATACAAAATTAAGCGAACACTTATAAATTGACTCAATAGGAAATTTGTCCTTACATTAGCTCCACCCTATTATAGAGCATAAGCCTCTCACCTACACCTAGTCTCATATCTAGAGGTCTCCAAAATACAAGAACGTCCTACCCTATATTATAGGATGAATTTCAATCATTTATTTCTTCCTAGTCTCGCACCTAGGCTATCCAAACCAACGGAACGACACCAAAATTAGCCCCATCCCGGAATATTCCATCCATCAAAATCTACACTAACTAGTTCCATACCTACAAAGTGTTAATCATAATTAAGGCATACCCACTAATCCTATACCTAAACCTATACCTAACAAGTATTCCTAAAATTAAGGTAAGCACATAACTACCCTAAAATTCCCGTTGTCCATGCAATGATAATTGTAATCAAAACAATAAGTTGCAAATTCCAATTTATCAACAATTATACCAATTTCTCATGCGATCACAATTAAATTTAATCTAATTTGTTCAATCCATCATCGTAATTTGCACAATTTATTTCATTCAACAAATATAATTCCAATATCACCCGAGTTTATGGAGCACACAATATTAATTCACTTTGTTCATACCTACATAATTTTATGTGATTGCACAAGTCTCGTTTTTATTTAAATAAAATTACTATGATTTCTACATGCAAACCTTACCCCATATTAATAAAAAATCCAATCTCTACCCTAGGCACACAGGGGTTACAAGTATTAATTCATATTAAGATTTTTCACATAAACAGTCCCAAATTAGATTTCATTTTCCCTAATTAAGGTTGCTAATGTATTTTAAGAAAAACATGTAAATTAATGTTTATGCGATATTTAAAACGTATAATACTAAAGAGAGAGAATAGAATGATTAATGCCTTAGAAAAATCGATTGAATATTCTGATTGGATTGTTGCGTTCCTCCCGAAAAATCAATAAAGACTCGTTCTTGAACAATCTTAAGAAAACTTGATTTAGATCTTCAAAACTTGGATTGAAAGTTGTTTTCAATGGGGTTTAGATTTTGTAGATGAGAGAGAAAGAAATTATGGGAGGCTACTGATTTTTGAGAAGGCTAAAACGTGTTTTAAAAGTCCTAAATCCCTCACTTTATGTTTATATACCAAAAAGAATTTGAGTCATAATCAAATACAAACAGTAAAAAAATATTACGGGCGATTGGACCGTTTAAAGTAGCTGAAATTTTATTATGTTGTAGTTGAAGGCAAAACAAAGTTGGACAAAAAAATTCAACTCGATCGGACGGCTGAATATTTTTATTTATTTTTTCTCCTTAGGTCGAATCCTCCCCCGATTTTTATATAAAAAATTATAATTTTCAAATTTTAATCCCGATTTAAATTCCATTTAAAACCTTATTTTTTTCCATAAAAAATAACATTTTTACGTACTAAAATTAAATAGATATTAAAAATTTAATGTTCCGAAATTTTTAATTTAACAAAGATTTTTACGGCTCACAAACATCATGGGGTGTTACATACTTCCCCACTAGCACGGGAATTTTTTTCCCGAAATTCGACGAGGCGTAAACGCGCAAAATAAAATAAGGATCACATATACCTACCCATAGAATACTACAATTAGGCGTCCATACACTCAATCCTACCCGCACATACCCCATGATAAAAAAATACAATATGTATCCTATATATATATATATATATATAACGGCGTACCACGCTCTCTCACTAATCACCACACAATTCTATCTCCAAACAGCCATCGCAATGCTTAAGTCCTTAAATCAATTCATATGACCAAACCGATACTAGAGATACCTAACATCTGCGCTAACGATATCCAAAATAAATTTCATCTCCCCAAATCACTTATAAGTATCCTCACAAGAAGATTACTAGTTCTAACCTCAATGTCTACAACGTCCTTAACACAAAACATCCTATCTCCAAGAAACAACGCTAACACGTATGCTATACCCAATACCTTAAGGAGTACGAATCAAGAAAGGGGATCAAAGATCGATAAAGAGGAAGCTAAATGAACTCACAACCTACGAGACCTAAGACCATGCTCTGATACTAAGTGTAACACCCCGCACAATTTGTCAAGCGAGGTGGCCAACCGCCGTCGCCAAACTATGTCGTGCGTCACTAAATAAGTTATTATTCTTAGCATGTGACAAATATGAGACGTATAAAAATTTATTCCACAAGATAATAATCAGATTAATCCAATAAATGTAATCATTCATGCAATATTAAAATCCATCACCATGCTAACCTCCAAAATAATCCAACTCCAAATAAATATAAACTCGAATAACATGATTCAACTGTAAATCTCTGAATAAAACGGTAAACAACTATGGAACCGTTTGGCCAACCAAATCCATAAATAAAGTCTCATAATAAGTGCAACGGAAAGGAAAAATAAATCTAACTACTAATCATGTAAAATAAGTAAGTCTTCAGCTGCACCTCCAAAATATTTCCAATCACTGCTATGCAACTTGTCTAGTGCTATACCTGAAATGTTAGTCAATGCAATGGATCAGAGAACACCGCATTAATACAAGCTACTCTCCCCAATTAGGGTCCGTGAACCCAGATAGTAGCATTATACATAATAAACACCACAATATAATATTTTAAATTAAATGTGATAATTATGAACGTGCGAGTGAAATAAGCTGCGAACACCTAATCCTGTAATTATGCCACCCCAAAATTGAAGTACAACTTATGCTATCACAATCCGATAATTACTCAAAAGTCACCATATTTATTTAAATTGATTTCTCACATTATCGTTATCTTTTATTATAGCGGTACCGTTATAGCCAATCGATCCTACTGTATGTCCTGCACATATTCAGGCTCGCCTAAAGTTTTATAGCAAACACATTTCTCTTGCTATAGCCAGTCGACCCGTATTTTGTCAGTCCTGCACTTATTGATGAGGTTCCACGCACGATACATCATAATAGACAGCAAACCCGTATTCTGTCAGCCTTGCACTTAATGACGCCAATACACCCACACGTCGCAATTACAAACCAACCCATATTCTTTCAGTCCTGCACTTATTAATGACGCCAATTCCTTTTAATACCCATTTATTATCTTAGGCACTAATTCTCAATTTTTCAAGTTCTTATTATTTTAAATTAGCCCCACCCTATTATAGAGCATAAGCCTTTAACCTACCCCTAGTCCCATACCTAGAGGTCTTTAAAATACAATCACATCCTACCCTATGTTATAGGATGAATTTTTATGATTTACATCTTCCTAGTCTCGCACCTACGCTATCCAAACCAACGGAACAACACCAAAATCAGCCCTACCCCAGAATATTCCATCCATTAAAATCTACACTAACTAGTCCCATACCTAGAAAGTGTTAATCACAACTAAGGCATACTCATTAGTCTCATACCTAGCAAGCAAGGTTCTAAAAAATGCAGGGCGTGATCGAGGCGTGGAGGCCAAGCCTTAAGCCTTAGAAGTCTAGGCGGGCCTTAGGCGTAAAAAGGTGTGAAAAGGCGAATAGGCCTTCTTAATATATTTTAATATTTTTTAACCATAACAAGGCTATTAAAATACTAAAATTGTACATATCATAAAAATATGTCTGAATATATGCAAATTAAAATATTATTTGATTGTTTTGGATGAGATAATGGTCTGGTTAGTAAAAAAATTCTTTAAAAGGCGATATCGTTTCACTAAAGCATTGTTCTTGTTAGAAAAAAGTGCACCTTAAGGTTTTTACCAAGAGTAAGGCGTAAAAAACTTAAGGCGGGGCGTTTCTCCCAAGCCTTAAGCCTAGGCGTGCATTGGCGGGTTTTTTAGAACAGTGCTAGCAGGTATTCCTAAAATCAAAGTGAGAGAATAACTACCCCAAAATTCCCGTCGTCCCCGCGATGATAATTATAATCAAAACAATAAGTTGCACATTCCAATTTTTCAACAATTATACCAATTTCTCACGCGATCACAACTTAAATTCAATCTAATTCGTTCAATCGATCATCGTAATTAGCACAATTTATTTTGATTCAACTAATATAATTCAAACATCACGTGAGTTTATGCAGCACACAATAATAATTCACTTTGGTCATACCTACATAATTTTATGTGATTGCACAAATCTCGTTTTTATTTAAGTAAAATTACTATGATTTCTACATGCAAACCAACCTCCATGTTAACCAAAAATCCAATCTCTACCCTAGGCACACAGGGGTTAAAGTCTCAATTCATATTAACATTTAAAAAAAAAAAACAATCCCAAATTAGATTTCACTTTCCCTAATTAAGGCTGCTAATGTATTTTAAGAAAAACATGTAAATTAATGTTTAGGCGATATTTAAAATGCATAATACTAAAGAGAGATAATAAAAGTATTAATGCCTTAGAAAATCGATTGAAAATTATGATTGGATGGTTGAGTTCCTCTCGAAAAATCAATAAAGACTCGTTCTTGAATAATCTTGAGAAAACTTGATTTAAATCTTCAAAACTTGGATTGAAAGTTGTGTTCAATGGAGTTTAGGTTTTATAGTGAGAGAGAAGAAAATTATGGGAGGCTACTGATTTTTGAGTAGGCTGAAATGTGTTTTAAAAGTCCTAAACCCGTCACTTTATGTTTATATACCTAAAAGAATTTGAGTCCTAATAAAAAACACTAAAAAAATATTACAGATGATCGGATCGTTGGAATTGGCTGAAATTTTATTATATTGTAGCTGATGGTAAAATGAAGTTGCACAAAAAAATTCAATATGATCGGACCGTCAAATATTTTATTTATTTATTTTTGTTCTTAGGTCGGATCCTCCCCCGATTTTTATATAAAAAGTAACAATTTTCAAATTTTAATCCCGATTTAAATTCCACTTAAAACCTATTTTTTATATAAAAAACAACATTTTTATATACCAAAATTAAATAAATTCCAAAAATTTAATGTTCCAAAATTTTTAATTTAACAAAGATTTTTACGGCTCAAAAATCACGGGGTGTTATAGCAAGTTGATTAAAACCAATCACAAGCTTGAATAAAGATAGAAATATATCACAAGCATACTTATTAAAAGATAAGTCCATTTTACTCCAACCAATTGGTGTTACAATCAAAAAGCAGGGAAATACAAAGCCTATCCTACTGGGGGCTTTCCTTCAAATTTACTCATCCCGACAAGAGGCTCATTAAGGGTGCTCGGCAAAGTTGTAGAACTAAAATCTCTCAGCTTCGTATGTCTACTGTTGCTCAACCGATCTAGTAAGTGTGGGGGTTGAACATATTCCTCTTCTCCTTCAAGGTCGTAATCCCCAATATTATTTCTGATTAAACTCTAAAGAATGGCGTCAGGTGGAATCTAACTAACATCAATTTTAAAATATGGATCTGAATATTTCGACATTCCTTGATCATGCCAATGCACAATTTATTGCCCTTAAGTATCTTCAGTGGTCCAAGCAAGTTCAACCAACCCTATTTATATGCTTCAGACCTCGTCTGCTCCATGTTCTTATCCAAGTAAGTTAAGGCTTCATCATAACCATACATTCATTGAAACAACCTTGGGTTGTTTATGGAAGTGGAAAGTTAGTTGGTCCACCATGTCTTAAAGTTTTCAGATAGACTTATCATTTTCCCGAAGTAAAGCATCTTGGTCGACTAATGTCTTCTTGGTTCTTTCTTCATCTATGGTTGGCGGAGAAACCACGACCCGCCTAAAAGATTGGCTAGGCTCAGTGTTGATACCAAAATTAATATGCTGATATGGACGAATAATACGAAGACACGTGTCAATCTACGTGGCATAATAGCAACGAGGAAGTTCATTTCCCCGACCAACTCATGTTCTCTCCGAGCAACGAGGATACACCGAGGAACTTTAGCACTCCGAGGTACTCTAGCGCTCCGAGGAACTCCTGAGCAACGAGCAACTAAGGTGGTCCGAGCTGCATCTCGACCGTAGCATTAATTGCCAGATAATCAACAGTTCAACTATTCATTGAATGTTTATCATCTTGACGCACACGCTGCATTAAATGTATTACCCTTTCATATGTATATCATTTAATGTATCAACCCTTTCATGTACAGCCTAAGGGCTATAAATACCTTGTATCACCCTCATTCAAAGGGATCGGAATTTCTTGAGAGAACTTGTACTCGAGAATTCCCAAACACTCAACAATAACATAACAGTGGACGTAGGCCATTCTTACAAGGCTGAACCACTTTAAAAATCTTTGTCTCATTTATTTATCTGTGATTAAATTATTAGAGCGATCTAATTTTTTACATCAACAGATTGGCACCGTCTGTGGGAACGATTGTTACTATCGTTTTTCACCAAAAATCATTCATCATCAATGGCGGATAATCCAGAATCTAGCAATCGAAACGCTGGAAATACTGGAAATCCTCCGAATCCCTCTGCACCTCCCGATCTAGACGGGATTATGACGAATCTAGCTCAAGGACAAACCTCCATGCAAGAAACAATGAGGCAACTCATACAAACCCTTCATGGCGGTGCACCTGCACGTTCAAGACATCAAAGTGGTCAGAGGAAAACTTATTTACTTTCTTCACGATCCAGGCGTACTGAGTCACGTCGTAATGAGGAGTCTGATGATTTCTCTTATCAAACTGGGCGAACTTCGTCAATAAGGGCTACAGATACTGATCAACATATCACCATCTCTCCAGAAAGACCTAGTGCTTTAGAAAGACTGAGTAGGGTATCTCCTTTCAGTCGATTAGGCCCTAGGAGGAATAGGAGTCCACCTAAGACCATGTCGAGGAGTTTTCGACAACCATCAGATCTAAGAGAAGGATCAGCACAATCACGACCAGTTGCTCGTCAAGATAGATCTCAGGAGGCTACTTCAGAATGATCTATTGCTCGAACTAACAAGCTCGATAAAGGAAATGATGCGTGGAACGGTTCCATCTAATGGTTGGAGGATAAATTGGGAGAAATGGCCAAGTCAAAGAACCCCCTACAACGAACTTTTGTTCGAGGAACACCTTTTGTACAGGCCATTGTGAATTTTCCTACACCGTCAAAGTTCAAAGCACCTGTAGTGACCCCCAAATATGATGGAAAGACAGATCCTGTTCTTCACATAGAGAAATATCAAGCTGCTGCCGACATCTATGTCGTCCCCGACGAGATGAGATGTAGAGCGTTCTCAGGAACTCTTACTGGAGCTGCCCAGATATGGTACAACAATCTTCCTCAGGGTAAGATTTCAACTTTCTTTCAGTTGGCCGAGTTGTTTATTGGCAATTTCTATTTTGGAGCAAAGCCAGTAAAACGAGTAGCACACTTGTTAAGTGTTAGACAAAAATCAGGTGAGAGTACTAGAGATTACATAACTCGTTTCAATAATGAGAAGCTGGAAGTTATAGATTACGAAGAAAAGACAGCAATCACCGCCTTGATGAGTGGGTTGTTGCCTAATAAATTGTATTACACCTTGGCGAAAGATCCACCTAAAACTATGTCAGAGTTGATGGCAAAAGCGACCAAAATCATGAATGCCGAGGAAGCTATGGCTGCAAAGAAGAATATGGATAAAGACACCAAGGTGGACGTCGACAAGTCTACAAATAAAGAGCATAAGGGCAATGGCGGTGACAAACGTTCCAGAAATAATAAATCATCATGGGAAGTCCTGAAGAAATACGAAAATTATACTCCTTTGAAAATGGGTATTCATCATGTCTTGGAAGAAATCAAGAATAACGAGGAGGTAAAATGGCTAAAGAAACTGAGGTCAGACCCTGATTCGAGGAGTAAGGATAAATATTGCGAGTTTCATAAAGATCATGGTCACATGACCAAAAATTGCATAGCTCGTCATAACGAGATTGAAACACTCATCCGAAGAGGAAAGCTAGCAAAATATATTGATCGGGGAGGTGAAAGAAAAAATAACGACCGAGCTATAGAGAGGTCTAGATCTCCTCGTCGAGCAGAGGAGAAAAAGAAGAGAAACCATGAAGATGATCCAGATGATGACCCCGACCTTCCCAAGAAACCAAGACAGCCAGAACGAGAGGTATTTTCTATACGTTTTGGGTCATTTGATTGTAATGTCATTACAGGAGGAGATGCAGGAGGAGGAGACCTTACTGCAGAAAGAAAGGCTTACCTTGGAGAGGCTCAAGCTTGTTCATATATTCAGGGAATAAATCTGGCCGAGGACGATCCTCCGAGGAAGGTAAACAAAGAGAAGTTGGTCATTGGTTTTTCAAAAAACGACCTAACAGGTGTTCTTTATCCTCACGACGATCCTCTGGTGATAAAAATGAGAATGAAGGAAGTAGTGATTTCAAGGGTGTTGGTAGACAATGGAAGTTCGGCAGACATCATGTACTATTCATGCTTTGACAGCTTGAATCTGAAATTATCTCAATTGGAACCGTATCACAGACCCCTCCTGGGTTTTGCTGGCGAGAAAGTTTTTCCACTTGGAACGATTAAGTTGGATATATTCATTGGAACTTGGCCTGCTTATCGAACAGAAAGAATACGCTTCTTTGTGATGGATAAGAATGTGTAATCAACCTACAACATCATCATGGGAAGAGTTGGTTTGAAGAAGTTCGAAGCAGTTCCATCTACAGTACATCAGTGCTTAAAATTCCCAACAAACTTTGGAGTAGGAGTTGTGAAAGGTGATCAAAAAGTAGCTCGGGAATGCTATTATTCATCTGCCGAGCAAGAGGAGCTTGAGGAATCAAGGAAAAAGACTACTACCTACCAGGTGGAAGAAGATACAGAGATTGAAACTCTCGATCCCAGAGATGAATCCCAACTTGTAAAAGGACAGGTGGTGGAATCTACAGAAAATGTTATTCTAGACGACGAGCACCCTGAACGAGTAACCCAGATAGGTTCAACGTTGGATGCTTTAATAAAACAGGAGTTGATAATTTTCTTGAGAAACAGGAAGAAAACTTTTGCATGGAGTCATGAGGACATGCCAGGAAAAGATCCAAACTTCTTATGTAACGAGCTCAATGTGAATAAGGAGATCAAGCCTGTAAAGCAGAGAAGAAGGGTATTTAGCCCCGAGAAGAATCAAGCTATTCAAGAGGAGGTCGACAAGCTCCAGAAAGCTCAATTCATTGAGGATGTGAAATACCCGGACTGGTTGGCAAATGTGGTGATGGTAAAGAAGAAAAACAATAAATGGAGAATGTGTGTTGATTTCACTGATCTCAACAAGGCCTGCCCAAAGGATCACTTTCCATTACCCAGAATTGATCAGTTAGTGGATGCTACCTCTGGGCACGAGCTGCTCAGCTTCATGGACGCTTATTCAGGCTACAACCAGATCAAGATGAAACCTGAAGACAGGGAGAGTACTTATTTTATTACCCCTAGGGGTACTTATTGTTATAATGTTATGCCTTTTGGTTTAAAAAATGCAGGAGCGACATACCAGCGGCTGATGAACAAGGTTTTTTCCAAACAAATCAGTTGCAATATGGAAGTTTATGTCGATGATATGCTGACAAAAAGCAAGAAAGCTGCTGATCATCTAGTTGATTTAAGTCAGACTTTTGATCAACTGGATAAATACCAGATGAAGCTCAACTCGACGAAGTGCACATTTGGAGTACGAGAAGGAATGTTTCTCGGGTACATCGTCAACCAAAGAGGCATTGAGGCAAATCCAGAAAAGATCAAAGCTCTTTTAGGGTTGCGATCTCCAACAACAAAGAAAGAAGTGCAGAGTCTTACAGGACGAGTTGCAGCGCTCAATAGATTTGTATCTCGAGCAACAGATAGATGCTTACCATTCTTTAAAACACTTCGAAAAACTTTCGAGTGGAATGATGAATGTGAAATAGCCTTTCAAGACTTGAAGAAATATCTGGGAACACCTCCACTACTGTCCAGACCGGTAATTGGAGAAAAGTTGTACTTATACCTGGCAGTATCAGAAAATGCAGTCAGCTCGGCATTGATCAGATTGGATAATGGAGTCCAGAAACCAATTTATTACACAAGTAAGGCTTTCCGAGGTGCAGAGATCAGGTACCCAAAGCTGGAAAAATTGGCATTGGCATTAATTGAAGCAAGTAGAAGAATGAGGCCATATTTTCAAGCCCATACCATCGTCGTTTATACCGACATGCCATTGAGACAAGCCCTTCATAAGCCAAAAAAGTCAGGGAGACTGATGTACTGGGCAATAGAGCTCGGTGAATATGATATTGTGTATGAACCCAGATCATCATTGAAAGGGCAAGCTGTAGCAGATTTTATAGCAGAGTTTACATACCCTGATACCCCCGAGGAACAAAAGTTGCTCACTGATCAACCTGTGGATGTTACAGGATCAACAGACATAAGTCCAGACCAACTACGATTGGTAAAAGGGCTTGTGGATGTAGAAAGATCATCAAATTCAAACCCAGACCAACTCCGGTTGGTAAAAGGGCGAGAAGAGATGGTCGACGAGGAGCGAAAATTAACAGGGGAAGATGGAAGAGAACATCATATATTTCACCGAGGAGCTCTATTGGATAAGAAATTTGAAGACAAGTTACCTACATGGAGATTGTATGTAGATGGATCATCTTGCACAGCAGGTTGTGGAGCAGGGATTGTTTTGAAAACCCCAGACGAGATTGATATAGAATATGCCTTGCGATTTCAATTCAAAACCTCCAATAATGAGGCTGAGTATGAGGCCATGATAGCAGGTCTTAATTTAGCAAAGATTATGGAAGCACAACAAGTGATGGTATATAAGTGATTCTCAATTAATTGTGAATCAGGTGATGGGAACATATGCGGTTAAAGGAGAACTAATGGTCAAGTATCATGCAAAGGTGATGTAATTGTTGGCAGAATTTGATGCCATTCAGTTGATCAGAATACCCAGAATAGAAAATGCACAAGCAAACGCACTGGCCCGACTAGCATCAGCTACTCGTATCGAGCTGCGAAGAACAATACCAATTGAAGTACTAGAAAGTCAAAGCGTAGATGAAAATCTGACGATGAACATTATCACCCTTGATCTAGGACCATCTTGGATGGATCCCATCAGGGCATATATTGAAGAAGGAGAATTACCGAAAGATAAGCTCGCTACCAAGAAATTGAAGTATAAAGCTGCTCGGTATATACTAACTAATGGTATTTTGTATAGACGAGGAATTATGGCAGGTTTGCAAAGATGTGTACATCCTTCCGAGGTGAAAGAA
Source organism: Sambucus nigra (assembly GCA_949130495.1). Taxonomy (NCBI): domain Eukaryota; kingdom Viridiplantae; phylum Streptophyta; class Magnoliopsida; order Dipsacales; family Adoxaceae; genus Sambucus; species Sambucus nigra. Next base: position 713,926,242 of record OX422210.1, read on the forward strand.
TTAATAGAAGAAATCCATGAAGGGTCTTGTGGAGCTCATGTAGCAGGTCGAACACTTTTGCAAAGGGTGATGACTCAAGGATACTACTGGCCGACGATGAGGGCTGATTGTATAGCCTATGCTAAGAAATGTGACAAGTGTCAATGTTTTTCCTCCACTCGACGAACTCCACAAGCATTGTTGACACCCATAACTTCCCCTTGGCCATTTGCCATGTGGGGAATTGATTTGGTTGGACCACTGCCAACCACCCGAGGAAGATTCAAGTACCTCGTCGTCGCAGTAGATTATTTTACTAAGTGGGTAGAAGCTGAACCCCTTATCGATATGACATACGAGAAGGTATACCAGTTTGTTTGGAAGAATGTCATTTGTCGATATGGTCTCCCTCATGCCTTTATCACAGACCATGGAACACAATTCGATAACGAGGAGTTTGCTGCCTATTGTCAACAATCAAACATCCTGAAGACCCATTCATCACCAGGTCATCCTCAAAGCAATGGAAAGACAGAGGTAACGAACAGAACACTGCTAAATGGTTTGAAGAAGAGGCTAAGTGAAGCTAAAGCTAACTGGATTAATGAGCTACAATCAGTATTGTGGGCTTACCGAACAACTCCCCGAGCAGCGACTGGAGAATCACCATATATGCTGGCATTTGGAAGTGAGGCTGTAATACCTGCCGAGTTGGGTCTACCAACACACAAAGTGCTGAATTTCAATTCCCCGGTCAGTGACTTGATGAGAAGACTAGATTTGGATATGCTCGAGGAGGTTAGAGAAGAGGCAGCCATTAAGAATGCTGCTTATCAACAACGAATAGCTCTGTTTTACAACAAGAGGGTGAAGAAATGCGATTTAAAAGAAGGAGATTATGTGCTAAAGAAGGTCATTCAGAAGCACAATAAATTGGAAGCAAACTGGCATGGACCTTACCGAGTTACAGAAGTTGTTCGACCAGGAACTTACCGAATAGCAACTCTAGAAGGAGAGGAATTCAAGAATGCTTGGAATGCTGAACACCTTCGCAAGTATTATCAGTAATGTAAAATATACAGCAGTTCCATCCACATGAATAAAACAATGATGTTTCACAATTTTTTCTCTCTCTCCTTTGTTTGAAAGTTTTTTGGGGAATACTAGTGTTGTACACTACGCTGTTCAACAGCAAAAAGAAGACGATAGTTCAGACCCACGACCAACTCCGGTTGGTAAAAGGGAGAGAACAAATTATACTCCTTTGGTTAGGAGGCGTACACTTGCGTGATCAACTTCGGTTGGTAAAAGAGCTTGTGGACAAGATAGTTCGAAAGAACCTGATAGTTCGAGCGTGATCAACTTCGGTTGGTAAAATAGCGAGAACAAATTATACTCATTTGGTTAGGAGGTGTACACTTGAGTGATCAACTTCGGTTGGTAAAAGAGCTTGTGGACAAGATAGTTCGAAAGAACCTGATAGTTCGAGCGTGATCAACTTCGGTTGGTAAAATAGCGAGAACAAATTATACTCCTTTAGTTAGGAGGTGTACACTTGCGTGATCAACTTCGGTTGGTAAAAGAGCTTGTGGACAAGATAGTTCGAAAGAACCTGATAGTTCGAGCGTGATCAACTTCGGTTGGTAAAATAGCGAGAACAAATTATACTCCTTTGGTTAGGAGGTGTACACTTGCGTGATCAACTTCGGTTGGTAAAAGAGCTTGTGGACAAGATAGTTCGAAAGAACCTGATAGTTCGAGCGTGATCAACTTCGGTTGGTAAAATAGCGAGAACAAATTATACTCCTTTGGTTAGGAGGCAATAGTTCAAACCCACGACCAACTTTGATTGGTAAAAGGGCAAGAACAACATTCTTAAAATGCCAATTTTGGCTGGTTAAGAAACAAAATATCCCAACAAGTTGGTCGGAAGGTAAAACCATTCCAGAAAATACAAAATATTCCAAACTGAGCCAAGTATAGTTGGTCGGGGATAAAAACCCACTAATTGTAGTTGGTCAACGAGGAGAACTTATTGACGAGAAGGGTCCATCAACCTGGTTGGTCAGACACATTTTATGAAAACTCTCGCTAATTATACTTGGTCGACGAGTACAATTTTACAATCTTAGTTGGTTGGAAAAATTTTAAATATTTTTATACTCATTGCTTTATTATTAAGTGATCGAACAACATTTTTTATACTTGTAACTGTTTATTACTAAGTTGGTTGATGAACAACACAACATTGTTATCTTTTTAACAGATACATATGCACAGATGTAAAAGTGTTAGACAAGTACAAAAGAATAGCAATACAGATTTGCAAACAGAAAATGAAAGTCTTTCATTAAAATTCAAAATAAATTACAAGTTACATATGTGTGCTAACTATTACATTGAAAATCCTATTCTATTGGTTTTTTCCCCTCAGCCTTCGATACAGGTTCCTCGCCAGCAGGAGGATCATTTAATGTTTGGGGAGAATTGATAAAATTCAAGTCCCTCAACATTCTGACATTCATTACTGAAGGAGTATCCAAGAGATGCTCGGGACGAGATAATTCAATCTGAGAATAAAGACTATAGTCACCAAGATATTTTGAAATTAAGCTCCGAGGAATAGCACGAGCTGGGATCCATTCCATGTCCAGTTTATAAGGCGGTACAGGCAAGTCTAGTAGCCCAGGAGCATGATAATCCCATAAATAATGGCCCTGCTCTAGCTTTAACACACCCAGTGCGTTCAACCATCCCTGTTTATAACCTTCATTATTGGCATTTTCAAGGCGAGCATCCAAGTGACAAAGGGCTTCATTGTAGTCTGCCATCCAAAACTCACGAGGTTGTTTGTGGAATTGGAAACTTATTCTCTCTAGTTGCTCGTGAAGGCTCCTGGCAAAAACATCTTTATTATTCAAAGCAGACTTCGTCGCAGTAAGTTGATCTTCCAAAGATAGGTTTTTCTTGGACATTTCAGACAAAGCACGATCTTTTGCACTCAATTGGAACGCTTGAGTTCCCAAAGTAGACTGAGTGCGAGCTTCTTCAACATTACGGCTGAGAACTCTTGATCGACTCCGAGCAGGTGGAGAACTTTGCTCCTCGACAACATTTTGAATTGCTCTTCCTCGCCCACGAGAACCTCTTCCTCGCCCCCGAGCAGTAGTAGAGATACCAGACCTTCTCAGAGTATCCAATTCTTGCCTTAATTTGGCATTCTCAACCTCTAAGAATGAGAATCCTTCATCGGTGACCGGTATTAAGGCAGCGGAGGATGAAGCTGCAGATTCATATTGTGCCAACTTTTTCTGCAAATTGTTGTTCTCTTGTTCCAGCAGCTCGGCGATCTGTCTACAGGCCTCAACTTCACCTTTTAGGGTTCTCTCCCTGACATCGTATCCAACAATGATCTTTTTTGTGGCCTGTCTCGGAAGAAAGCTGTTGATACCTATTCTCATACTCCTTGTGCAACGAGGCAGTTGATTCATTGTGCTGATTTTGAAGATCTTCTAGGGAATAATGAAGCTCCTCGATCAAGTCATAGTAGGCCACGTTGTTGGCCACAGCTCGGTCAAGTAAATCCTTCAGGTACTGATAAGCCTCAATTGCTTGTTCTGAAGCATCATGGCCAAGGATGTCAGGAATTTCTGATACACTCAAATTTGTATGACCAGCCTTATAATATTCATGGCATTGCTGCATCAGCTTTGTATCATGTGCAGATATCAGTTCCATTCTAGCCACAAACTAATAAAGAAGAGAAGGCAAGAGTTAATAAATAAAAACAGACAGAGCATCAACAATGAAGAGGAATAAAAGATGTGATTTTATTACATCATCAACAAGATTACATCGTTTGGAATACATAGGATAAGTAAGAGAAGAACAGAAAAAGAGTACCGAACAACTTCACACCTTTTCCTTGTCTCCCAAGACTTTGTCGGGAGGCTGGGACGAGGAACTTGGTTGCTCGGTAGGAACAATGGTCTGATTAGTAGAAGCTGGATTTGTTTTGGAGGAGCAGGCAATGACGAAATCTCCTCGGTGGCTGTCTGGTTGGATGGTGGAACAAGGACTTGATCACCCACTGTCATTGAAGATTCTTCAGATGCAGCTTCGTCTGAAGACTCATCTTCAATAACTGGAGGAGGACCAGGGAGATGTTGTTGAAATAGCTTTGAGTCCTCACTCACCTTCAATTCCTGCAGTGCTGCAACCCAACCATCATGAAAATATTTCAGACTTCCATATTTCACCTGGGTCGTCATAGCTGCCACCCCCCTGTCCCATCCTTTGTCCCAACCAGTTTTAAAGGACGTCTTCACAGCTGTTTTTCTCTTCATTTTTTCCGAGGATAGCTTCTCGGACATAATATTCTCGGTGGCCTTCAATTTGGTCTCCACCTCCTCCTTCTGGCGATTTACTTCTCGCAGGAGGGTCAGCTCTTCTTCAGCCGATTTCAATTTATTCTCAAGCTCCCCAAAGCCTGAAAGTTTCTCGGCATAATCTTTATTTTCTCTCTCCAAGTCCTTCACCTTATTACCCAGTTGTACCTTCTCTGCATCAGACGCAGCCAATTTCTTCTCCCATTCAGTTTTATAATCGTCATACTTCTGGCGGGACTCACTCACAGATTTAATAGCTTTCTCCAGTGCTCCCTCCACAGTGGACGAGGAGCAAGAAGCTTTGATTGCCTCATCCTTTTTAAGGATTAAATTGAAACAGCTCGTCAACTGCAATCAAAAGAGGAAAATGAAATCAGAAACAAACATGGGAAACAACCAAGGAAAATATAAAAAGCTCGGATTAGAGATACTTACTGAAGCCAAATGACGAACAGCCAGAGAAGTAACCACATCCCGAGTAAGGTCTTCTTCAGTACCTTGCACCTCGGGGATGGGTGAAAATTTTACCAAACTCATCGTAGAGCTCGGAGGAACAATAATTGGAACACCATCTCCACCAGCTGGGAGTGGGGGAATGGCTCCAGAAATACTGATCGAGGAGGATTTCCTCAATCTCCTCGGTGCCTTTTCAGCAACCTCAACCAAAGAGGAACTTTTGGTTGGTGAGATAGTGATTACCTCAACAGGTGCATCCTTCTGCACAGGAGCCACTGGGGGCTTCTCGGCAACCTTCTGAACAGCAACAGAAGGAGCATCATCAATTTTCTTTGTCCCCTTTGGGACATTAACCTTGGGTTTCTTCCCATCGCCAGCAGAGGAACTCTCCTCGAAGAGAGTAGGAACTCTTCTCTTGCTCAAAGGAATATGAGATTCCGGATTAGAGTCTTCAGGAATTTGCACTGGATCACTGGAGCTGACCACAGGGCGAGCAGTAAAAGACGACGTATAGCTCCTGTACTGCAACAAGTATGAGGCAGACCTGATGTGCTCGTCTGTAATTTTCTGATGCAAGCTCCAGATATGTTTCAATTGCCTTATATTAACTTCTGATTCTTTAGGAGTTTTTCTATTGCTATTAACTTCAAACAAAAACAATTTGAAATGTCAATCATGCATTTATTCAAACATGATGAAGTCACAATTTCGAGAATAAAATAAAATGAGAATAACCTATCCCATTGCCATATGGGGGGTATTTGGGACCTTCATACACTCCGTCTCCGACTAAATGAGCATGTTGCCAATTTTTGAAAACTAACCCATGTTCAAAATAATCCATGTTGGCATCAGGGAGGTTGACTACTAAAGCTCTATTCAAAAATCTGGTTTTTAAATAATAAACGTTATCTAAAACAGCCCATCTATAGCAATACATAGTCTCAGGAATTCCTATGCGAGTTCCATGAGTTTGATTTAATTTATGCACCCCATTAACTATTCTCCATGTATTGGGGGCTACTTTTGCAGGAACAACATCGAAATATTGGCAGAATTCTAAGAATAAAGAGTTGAGTGGAAAAGAAAATCCACACTCAGCAATAAAGAGGCTGGAGAACCAATGTCCCTCAGCCAAACGAAAATAATCAAAGGGCTCAGGAAGATTCTCCAGAGTTACCCAAGACGGAATGGAATAATCAGAACGGAATTTTTCAATAGATTCAATAATGTAAACCATGATGAATAAAAGAAGAAGGAAGAAGAGCTTACAGGGAAAAAGGAGATCTGTTGACAAACAAACGAAGAAAAAGATGAACGCACAGGAGAGAGAAAAGCTATAGAAAACTCGAAAGCAGAAATTAAAAAGGTAGGAGACGATGGGATTGTCTCTGAAGCTTAAATACCTTGCCTTGGGAAATGGCGAAAGAAATGATTACAAAAAAGAAATTGTTACGCTACTGGCGGCTAAAAGGACAAAAAAGGGCACGAAGATCGAAGCGCCTATAAAAATGCAAAATGGCGGATTATGCGAATTTGGAAATTCAAATATGAAGAAAAGGCTCCTAAAACCCAGGAAAGTCATTTAATATCGCCATATACCGAGAAAGAATGTTCCATACTCCTCAAAGTTCGAAATATGAAACATTGGGGGCTTCTGTTGATACCAAAATTAATATGCTGATATGGACGAATAATACGAAGACACGTGTCAATCTACGTGGCATAATAGCAACGAGGAAGTTCATTTCCTCGACCAACTCATGTTCTCTCCGAGCAACGAGGATACACCGAGGAACTTTAGCACTCCGAGGTACTCTAGCGCTCCGAGGAACTCCTGAGCAACGAGCAACTAAGGTGGTCTGAGCTGCATCTCGACCGTAGCATTAATTGCCAGATAATCAACAGTTCAACTATTCATTGAATGTTTATCATCTTGACGCACACGCTGCATTAAATGTATTACCCTTTCATATGTATATCATTTAATGTATCAACCCTTTCATGTACAGCCTAAGGGCTAAAAATACCTTGTATCACCCTCATTCAAAGGGATCGGAATTTCTTGAGAGAACTTGTACTCGAGAATTCCCAAACACTCAACAATAACATAACAGTGGACGTAGGCCATTCTTACAAGGCTAAACCACTTTAAAAATCTTTGTCTCATTAATTTATCTGTGATTAAATTATTAGAGCGATCTAATTTTTTACATCAACACTCAGTTTTCTTCTTTTTCTTTAAGTTCTCCAACTCCTCCAACAGCCTGAAATTCTCCATCTCTAAGAAATACACTCCTTTATCTGGCTCAGTATTAGTTGACTTCTTCAGACTCTCCAATTTATTCCTTAAAGCGTTATTTTCTTTCTCCAGAAGTGTTGTAATTGCCCAGACATTTTTAACTTCTTTATTCAATACCATCTCCTTCTTATTCAGAGCATAAGTAATATCTTGCGCATTCTTATCAAAACCCCAACCTTCACTCAAGGCCTTATATTTAGCCTTATAATCAAAATGAAGCGACGCCAACGAAAGTTTGTGGTCTTCTTGCAGTTGTTAGATCATTTCATAATAGGCAGCGTTGTTCACCACTTCATCCAGAAGACAATGAAGATAGACTGAGGCATCTTTCACTTGGTCGTAAGCTTCTGGACCGAGCAATTCCACTAATTATTTTTCAGTTGATGACACATGCTCAACCTCTAGAAGACTCTTGCACAACCTCAGTAGGAAAAATTCAGCATAAACTATTACATTTTTCCTGGAATCAAACTATAAATTTACAAGTATAAGTATATGGTCCCGACCAAGCGAGACAAACAGTACAAATAATAGTGACACTAACATGCAATCAACATCACAAGAAAATGGAAAAGATTGAGTAAAACTATGTCATTTTATTAATAAATCAAAGGTTATAGAGTTGATTCCATTACAAATGGAAAAGAAAAAAAATGGAAAATACATAAGAGAAAAAGCGAAAAGAAACTGGTTAAAAGGAGTTAAACCTTCTCCTTGTACTTGGCTTTATCCTAGTCAGCAGCAGAAAGGTCGGCATTGTCTGCACAGACCATGAGGGATTCCTGAGAACCCTTATCCTCATCATCAAAATCCTCGTCCAGGTTATGACGAGTTTGTGGATCATGTCTCTGAAATAACTTATAGTCTACCTAGGTGTCGACCTCCTTTAAAGGCTCTGACCAACCCTATTTAAAGGACATCTTCTTTGTATATTCTATTTAGATGGATGCTACATCAAAGGATTTTCCTAGCCTTTATTGTCATCCTCTTCCTGTCCTTCTTGCCCTTGGCGTTTAGAGGAATGTTGTCAACAGTCAGGCTGGAAGTCTTGTCTTCAGCAGCCTTTATTCTGCGCTCAAATTCTGTTTATTTTTATTCGGCCAGGGTCATCTTGTCATGGGAAATCTTTCATTGGCCCTCTTCTACCTTAGCCTTGTCTTCTGCAGCTTTACCCTTGTTTTGCCAGATTATCCTCTCTTTATCTAAAGCCTCCCTATAACCTTTTAAAGATTTCTGCAAACCCTTAAAAGCTTTATCCACATCAACCGAGGAGGACTTTAGCTAGTCATCTTTCTTCAGCATTTAGTTAAAGTATACTAGGAACTGTAAATGCATGAGTATATTACATCAGTTCAAAAGAAAAGCATTAAACATTATTGAAGATCAATGAAAGATTTATGAACTTACTGAGCTAAAGTATAACTATCCTTCTTAGTTAATCGGTCTTTGGTCATGGGGGATGAAACAAACCTATCTTCTGGTAGAGTACCAACCTTTATCAAACCCCTGTCCATCCTAGGGTTGATTTCTACAGAGGGATCTTCAATTCTACCTTGCTCAATAGATAATTTATTGGACAACTCTTACTAGCTTGGTAGAAATTTATTTAACCTCTTATTCTGAGGCTCCTCAATTCGATCATCCTAACTAGTAAGGACTTGACGCCTCTTCTCAATAGCCTAAGACATCTTATCAGTTGTAGTGGTATTTTTGGAGGGTGGGGGGGGGGGGGGGGGGGGAGGAGAGACAGATCCAGACAACAAATTTAAAATCTTTCTCTCCACCATCTCGGTAGCAGGAAAAGTGGGGATAATAGTGATGTCAGAGACTCAAAGGAAGAAAAAGTATTTCCTTGGGAAAACTCTACTCCAGCTGACTCGGTAGTAGAAGAAGTGGACACGGGTTCCTCATTAAAGTTAATAGGTGACTGGGGCAAGATAAGTGTAGGTAGGGTAATAAAAGAAGTAACAGTGCTCTTATATTCCAACAGGAAAGAAGCTGATCAGGGATGATCCTCTCCTGTTCTTTGATGAATACCCCACAAATATTTAAGGTTATTGATATTAACATCACTCTCCTTGGGACACTTCTTTTTGCTTTTCTCTGCACCAGAAACAGAACAAGACAGTTAGTCAATAAGACTTTGAACGACTAATAAGCAGGGGAAGAAAATTAAAAGTGAAAGTATGACCTATGCCGCATCCTTCCTGGAGGCACCTGGGGTCCTATGTATGTTACCCCCTCTGGAAGGGGGTGTATTGCCAACTTTTGACAATGGCATTATAATCCCACTATTCTTTATTGGAATCTAACAAGTTGACAACCAAAGCTCTATTATCTTGTATAGTTCTTAGGTAATAGGTGTTATCCCCAATAGTTCTCCATTTATGGCAGAACGTCGATTCAGGATTCCTAATATGGGTCCCATGAATTTCATTTAATTTACTCACTCCATTCACAACCCTCCATGTATTTGGGGCTATTATTGCTGGAACAACATCAAAATATTGACAAAATTGAAGAAAAGGTGGATTTGGAGGAAAAGTAATGCCACACTCAACAATGAACATAGTGTAAATCGAGTGACCCTCAACTAAAGAATACACATCAATGGGGCCATGAACAATTTCTAAACCTACCCAACTAGGAATTTTCCTTTTTTTCCTAAATTCTTGTAAGGATTTGTCATCTACTACGATGTACACCATGACTGAAAGGCAGGAAAATCAAAGAAAAGAAAGGAAAGATAGCTCACAAAGATTACAGAGATCAAAAAATGACAACAGATTACAAACATTAAATAACGGGGAAGAAAGGCTTGAGAAGGAAAAGAAAACTAAGTGCAGAAGGTTTGAGGAATAGAGAAATGGAAGGAAACTTCCAGCCTTTTATAGGTTACCTGGTGTAGGAGGGTACTTTAGATTATATATGGAGGCGTAAACCCTATTGAGTATGGTAATGACAAGCTAATTGGCCAAAGCTTTGGATTAATGATAGAACACACAAACACAAACCCAATGAAGATAGACTCAGTTTAAACTCACAAAGCTCTCGTGTCTAACTCAGGAAATAGTAATGAACTTTAGAAGTAACCTAGCTAGAGGGAGAGAGAAGTAAGCACCCTAGATACACCTTGGTAGGCAGGTAAAACCACACCAAATACCCTCAAGAATCTCTGTCAAGTATTAAAAGCTTCATAATAAATAACAATGGTGAGTGAGTAAACTCTCTGGTTTACAATAACTCTCTCTCTGATGTGTATTCTCTCTCATAATAACTTCTGAACTCTCCAAAAGTCCTCCTCTTTCCTCAAAGGTGGTTGGGATCCTTAAATAGCCCCCCACACCACCCCCGAGGCAACTCAGTCATTAAAACTATGAAAGATATCCCTCATACTTTATGTCACAACACTAAATACCTGATGCACTAGCTATCTCTACGTCATAAATATTAAATGCCAAGACATGCCTTTTGCCTAACCACTGTGTGTCAGGGGGCTGTTGTCATAGAGGTGGCTCACCAACTGCCTGACAACCCCAAATACCATGGTGGTTTACTCAAGTGCATGTCTGATATTGTTTAGCTGGCTAGTGATATCACCTGCAGTAGATGTGACATTAAGTAGAGGGTTGTTTGGTTCACAACTCAACGCCCGATGGAACTCCAAGCTGCTCCGCCCGAGGTTCCACGATCAGGGTTCTTTCGGTGTTTTACTAGGTGTATCTAAGATGGTTGGGACGAGCCCCAACGGTGCCTCACTTCTCAATCCTCCAAACCAAGTCCCTCTAAAGTTCCCACGACGAGGTCATTCGATAGAGCATGAAAGCTCTCCCAGGCCCTGCCAAGCCTAGTCTCTCGCGAGTACCGTTTGACCTCACACTAAAACTCTTTATTATTCTCGTTACATCATTACAACCGTTATAGCTTACAGTAAATGTAACCAAAGATACAATATGACTAACACAACAAGCTGAAGTATGAGTTGCCACGCTTGAGTTGCCACGCTAAGCTGCCACGCTAAGTTGCCACGCTTGAGTTTCCTCTATTGCGTTAATCCTCAAACATTGTTGCTAATTAGGGAATTATCCCTAATCTCAGGATTACCTTCAAGCCCCCTCTACATTTGCCCCCTCGTGTAGGGATTGGTTGTGGGGACAAAAAATGCCTGCACGAAAACTTCTCAATCCGATGAACCTTACCGAAGCCCCCCCGGTAAATTTCTTAAATTCTCTTTTGGACACGTGAGATCTTCTTCGTTTGGGAACTTTTTGGAAATTCCCGAGCAAAATTTATGGCGCCAAAACTGAAGTTTGTTGAAGAAGGCAACGCTTCCTGTTCTCTATGCGCCATTTCATTAATGACGTGGCGCTGTCTTTTCAACTGTCAAAGTGCTTCCCGAAGTGCCACGTGTTCATGTGAAATGATTATAGGCGGCCGTGCACATGCGAGGGTGGAGAAATCTAAACGCCAAACTCGAGATTTTCAAACTGCCAAATTCAAAGCACTTGAACCCTTCTTTTTCATTTTGTTTTCTTACTCTGCTACTATCTTCCTCAGACTTCCATTTTCTTTTTAGAGAGAGAGAAACCCTGCAAGTACCCCATTGTTGCTAAGCTCCTGTTCGCGTTATTTCCTTCTCGCTCCTGTAAGTACCCCATTGTCGCGGTCTTCTCGCTCTTGAAACCTCTCTTGCTTAAGGTTTTCTTGTTGTCTCTGTCATCGTCTTTCATGGCCACCTCAAGCGGTCTTGCTACCTCTGCCACCGGTTCTCCGTCTGCCACCACCACTACCTCCGTCCTGGATTCTGCCCACCAGGAACAGCTGCGGTTTTATCGTCGCTCTCCTAATTTTGGGGAGGGTGATGACTTCGCTGTTGCCAGTAAGACTGTTTGTTTTTCTTCTAAGTTTGACGCCCTACTGTTGGGTGATGAGGACGAAGAATTGTCTAAGTGGGGCTTTTTGCCTCCAGAAGGAACTCTCAGATTTCGCTTGGAGCGAGGGGACTTTCCATGGTCCCACATTGATTTCGAAGCACCCGGGGGATCCCCTGCCCACTTTGCTGCCTGGAACTCCCACATGCAGAGTTCCTACGCTGACATCCTCACCAAGATTGGGCTGCAACGGGCCAAATGGTTTGGTGAGTTCACTCTCTCAAAGAATAATGCTGCCCTTCCTATCTTGGTCTCTCGATGGAACGTGACTACTCACACATTCATCGCTGCGTGGGGCGAGTTCACTATAACTCTGGAGGATGTGTGCGAGCTCCTGGGCCTCGATGCAATAGGCCATGAGCCTTACACCAATGAGGCTCTTGATGCTCAAGAGACTGCAGATCGTTTGGAGTTGGATCGCATATGCCGAAGCTGCATCAGTTCTTCCAACAAAGCTACTTTTTCTCCCTTGATCAATTATTTCTTCAAAAGTTCTGGTGAAGGCAGTTCCTCATCAACTGCCCCTGGTCAAGGTACGCCGTTGGAGCTTCCTGCCTATATTCTCGTGATTCTTTCCCGTTTCCTTTTGACGGGCAAACCCAACGACCAGCCCCGAAGGGACCTTATCAACCTGTCCCTTCGCTTGGCTCGAGGCATAAAACTCCCACTGGCTGCAATTGCCTTGGGATCCCTATACACCTGGCTGGATAGGACTTTGCTTGACATGGAACGCTCTCTTGGCCATTATAACTTGGCCAATTTTTCCAACAACGTTCTTCTGACCAGCTTCCTTTACTTCCGCTTTCCTGCCATAGCGGCCAAGACCAACAGTCCTCCTTCGGGGGAAATAATTCTGCCTCCACGGTCTTTCATTTATCACAAGAGACAAAGCCGAAAGGAGCTGATTTATGTGATTGACCGTTTCGAGAACTTCGTCATGAGGCCTTATCAGGAGGAGGTCTTCTTTCACACTTGTGATTTTTTCCATCATGAAGCCAGAGTGATACAGGACCCTTCTCCCGATATTGAGGATCCCTTGCTTGCCGTGGTCCTTCTGTTTTCTCCAGGATATCTGCCCTCCTACACCGAGTGGGGATATACGAGCGAGCATTATAATCCCAACTGATGTAGCCGCCAGTTTGGGTTTGACCAGGGGGCGCCACGTCTAGTGTTTCAATCGTCAAACCCCAAGGTCTCCTTTGGCGAGGCATGTTCCCTGTTTTCTTCGACCGCTGCGTGGGGGATATGTTCAACAATGGCTGGGCGTGTCACCATTCCCAGTATTACTGATATACCCGTTTATATCCTAGGCTTATATGAGGATCACCTCCACAACGGACGACCCTAAGAGGGGCCGACCCTTCACCAGGTCCCAGTTGGCCTTCACCGGGCCCAGACGACCCTACGAGGGGCCGACCCTTCCCCAGGCTCCAGACGACCATACGAGTGGCCGACCCTTCCCCAGGCTCCAGACGACCCTACGAGGGGCCGACCCTTCCCCAGGCTCCAGACGACCCTATGAGGGTACGACAGTACGAGGCCAGAATTAGGCCAGGCTCACTACCGGAAGAAACTTTGCCCTCGGCCTCGGCTCATAGGCCGAGGGTGATATCATGACGGCGCGTGGTTTGGGAGACGCGTGGAACAGTGCGCGTCAGGCTCATATGACACGTGGCAGACCGTTATAACAGAATCACACCCTCACGTGAGGGAATATTATGTCATCATTTGGCATCTACAGGTGTCAACAGGGAATTGGCTAGATCATTATTCACATGCACCATGCTTACTTGGGGGGTACACTACGCCCCCCAAGACCTATATATACTTGTCACCTACAACCCTACAGGGGATCGATCCATGAACAGTAGCCCTAGCTAAGACTCTGCTTGTACACACACACAGTAGAGGGAGAGAGAGGGTTATGTGCATTGTATCCAAGGCCATTAGTGCCCATACTTAGTGGATCACACACTCACAGTGGATGTAGGCCAATTTGGCTGAACCACTATACATCATTGTCTAATTTCCTCTTATACTCATCCCCTTCTACACACATACTTATATACTTGCATCTCTATGGCTGCCATGGCTGCTACTGCTTGAGCTCACTATCACTTATCTGGTGGTGCTAAATCTTAGCATCATCAGTTTGGCGCCGTCTGTGGGAACACGAAGACATCTCTTCCCTTGTACAGCTTGACCTCACTGGGCACTCTGGTGGTGAACCAACACTCCCCCTGAGAGGAGGTGTTTCACCATTGAAAGAGACCCACTAAGGTTCCCAAGCTCACCAGTATTTTCTTCAGTTCTTTCATAGCTCAAGCACATGGCACCTGAGATGCCACCACCACCTCTTCCCCCACCGGATGAGGGGGGAAGACCCAGTTCCAGTCAGCCGCCGCCTCAGTCTGAGATGGCTGATGTGGCAGCAGCCCTAAAGTCTCTGGCAGCCAGCCAGCGGATGATGCAGGAGCAGTTCACAGCCCTAAGTCAGAACATACTGAGACCACCGGGGGTCTCACCTGAGATGATTACTCTGGCAGCAGCTCCAGGACAGCATGAGGCCAGGGGACCACCCCAGGCACCACGTAAAGACCTGCCACCCCCTCAGCGGCGTAGGGATGTTGCTGACCCCCGGCGTTTACGCCTGGAGAGGCAAGGAAACCCTTGCCCTGAGGACAGGTATGATGATCTGGAGGAAGAAGAGGCTCCAGTAGAATGCTGGGAGCCGTATGAGGTCTCCAACAATACAGTACGACCCCTCCAGGACAGTAGAGGAAAGTGCGGGAGACCAAACCCTGATGATCGCCCAAGAGGCTCTGCTTTTGACCGCCTGAGCAGGGGGTCGGCCTTCGAGAGGCTGGGCCCAGTGAATGACCTGCGAGACAAGCTGTCCAAGTCAAGAAGCGCAGCGAGATCTAGGAAAGAAGCAGAAGGCCGACCCCAAAGACGGGATGACGGCCAAAGGGAAGTAAGTAGCCGACACAGGCCTGCCGTAGCCGAGCCCTCTATCCACCTCCGAGAAGCAGCAGGGGATAACATCGGCCAGGCCGACCCTGTGAGGCCCTGGAATGACTCAATCCAGCGGTTAGAGGATAAGATTGGCGACATACTGAAGAGCCGGGACCCTCTTCAGAGGGGGTACACCGTAGGCTCACCCTTTGTGGCAAAGATAGTCAACTTCCCCACGCCGTCAAAATTCAAGCCTCCTGTGGTCACCCCAAGATATGATGGGAGCACCAACCCTGTCCACCATGTGGAGATGTATCAATCCGCGGCAGACATATACTCTATCTCAGATGAGATGAGATGTCGTGCCTTCTCTGGTACCCTGACAGGGGCTGCGCACGTGTGGTACACGTCTCTTCCAAAAAATTCTATTGGAAACTTTAAGCAGTTGGCAGACCTGTTCATCCATAATTTCTGCTTTGGGGTG
Source organism: Sambucus nigra (assembly GCA_949130495.1). Classification (NCBI taxonomy): domain Eukaryota; kingdom Viridiplantae; phylum Streptophyta; class Magnoliopsida; order Dipsacales; family Adoxaceae; genus Sambucus; species Sambucus nigra. The sequence goes on from OX422210.1 coordinate 713,941,737, forward strand.
AGACCACGGAAGAAGACCACACACCTGCTCTATGTTAAGCAGGGAAAGAATGAGAGTTTGAGGGACTACATAGCCAGATTTAATAAAGAGAAGCTGGAGGTGGAAGACTACGAGGAAAGCATAGCTATGACAGCCCTGATTGGAGGACTCCAGAAGGGGAAGCTATTATGGAAGCTTGCCGAAGACCCTCCGAGGACGATGGCTGAGCTGTTGTCAACAGCAGGGAAGGTGATGAACGCCGAAGAGGCGATGGCCGCAAAACATGAAGACGAAAAAGGAGGTGCAAGTGGGAATAAATACCCCAAGAAGAACAAAGAGGGGAATAAGAGGACCATGGATGATAAGTTCGCGGGGTACACCCCTCTGACGGTCAGCTGTGAACAGATCCTCAATGAGATAAAGAGTGACCGGACGCTGAAGTGGCCTGAGAAGCTGAGGGCAGCCCCCGGCAAGAGAAATAGGAACCTGTGGTGTGAATTTCACCAAGACCACAGCCACGTAACAGACAAATGCTTTGCTCTGAAAGATGAGATTGAGAAGATGCTGAAGGAAGGGAAGCTCAGAAAGTACGTCGATAAAGCCGACTTCAAGAGGGGCCGAGGGGACGACCCCAGAAAGAAGCGAGTCGACGCCTGCAGAGAAGGTCCTCAAAAAAGAGGGGACGACCCCTCTGATGATGAGGACGACCCTGACCTCCCGCCGAGAGACGACCAAGGCCCTGTCAAGAGGCTCAATATGATCTCGCTCGGGGTGGGAATGATCTCCGAGGGTTTAGCAGGAGGAGGGTCTGAGGTCGCCGACAGGAAGGCCCATGTCGCCGAAGCTAAGGCAGTGACGAAGATGGTGCACTCAACCTTCCTAGAGGTCAAGTCAGAAAAAAGGAAGAAGGTCGATATGGACACTTTGATTGTGGGATTTTCAAGAATGGACTTCAAGGGCCTATTGGCCCCGCATGATGACCCTCTCATCATCACCACCAGGGTGCACGGGTGCGAAGTGCCGAGGATCCTGGTGGATGGGGGCTCATCCGCAGATGTGATGTTTTGGCCATGCTTCAAGGCCTTGGGCCTCAGTCGTGCCAGACTTGTCCCATACCATCATCCATTGATTGGGTTCAGTGGGGAGAAGGTTCACCCCCTAGGAATATATGAGGCTGATGTCAGGATGGGGGACGAGTGGCCGAGATGGCTCACCAAGAGGGTCAGTTTCTTTGTGCTGGATGAGCATGTGTTTTCGGCATACAACATCATACTGGGACGTGTGGCCCTCAAGGGGTTTGAAGCTGTGCCGTCCACGGTCCACCAGATGGTTAAGTTCCCTACCCCTTATGGGGTGGGGGAAGTTCAGGGAGACCAGACGACAGCTAGAGAGTGCTACTACAACTCCGCTGAAGAAAGGGAGGCACACAAGAGGGCTACAGCCACTTACAACATTGATACCCTAGACTCCAGGGACGAGACGAAGCTCAAAAAAGGAGAGGCTGCTGAGGAGGTAGAACCCATCATCCTCGATCAGGATGACCCGGGAAAAATCGTCCAAGTTGGTAAATCTCTGAAGCCCAGTATCAAGGAAGACCTCATCAAACTGCTGAGGAGAAGGCGAAGCGTCTTCGCGTGGAGTCATGTAGATATGCCAGGGATCGACCCTGAAATCATGTGCCACAAACTCAATGTGGTAGAGGGAGTGAAGCCGGTAAAGCAGAAGAGGAGGATTTACTCTAGAGAAAAGTATGAGGTCATCAGGGATGAGGTTAAAAAATTAGAAGACGCTGAATTTATCAGAGAGGTCATCTACCCTGAGTGGCTGTCCAATGCAGTCATCGTCCCAAAGGCCAACGGCAAGTGGAGAATGTGCGTGGACTTCACAGACCTCAACAAGCATTGTCCCAAAGACAGCTTCCCTCTCCCCCGCATCGATCAGATGGTAGACGCTACCGCAGGCCATGAGCTCATGAGTTTCATGGATGCCTACTCAGGGTATAACCAGATTTTCATGAACCCTGAGGATTCGGAGAGGACCGCCTTCATCACTGACAAGGGGACATACTGTTACAGGGTCATGCCCTTTGGCCTAAAAAATGCGGGGGCAACGTACCAGCGCCTCGTAAACAAAATGTTCGAAGATCAAATTGGGAAGTCTATGGAGGTTTACGTAGATGACATGCTGACTAAGAGTCTGAAGGCAGAGGATCATGTGGCAGACCTGGAGAGGACCTTTAATACAATGGACAAATACAAAATGAAGCTCAACCCGGCCAAGTGTGTCTTCGGGGTCGGAGCGGGGAAGTTCTTGGGGTTCATTGTCAATCAAAGAGGCATCGAGGCCAATCCTGAAAAGATAAAGGCCCTTATTGAGATGAAGGCCCCCAAGTCCATTAAAGACGTTCAGAGGCTCACAGGGAGAGTGGCTGCCTTGAACATATTTGTGTCAAGGGCTACAGACAGGTGCCTACCATTCTTCAAGATCCTCAGGAAGGCCTTCGAATGGAGCGAAGAGTGTGATGAGGCTTTCAAGGAGCTAAAATCATACTTAGGGTCTCTCTTGCTGCTGTCACGACCCGTGCAGGGTGAACGACTTTACGTGTACCTAGCTGTCTCAGAGTCCGCTATCAGTGCAGCAATCGTAAGAGACGAAGACGGGATACAAAAGCCTGTATATTTCAACAGCAAGGCACTCCAGGGGGCAGAGCAGAGATACCCGAGGATGGAAAAGTTGGCCTATGCCTTGATCCATGCCTCAAGGAAAATGAAACCGTACTTCCAGTCCCATACTATGGTCATCCTTACTGACTCTCCTCTTAGACAGGTCCTACACAAGCCTGAAAAATCAGGAAGGCTAATGACCTGGGCTATAGAGCTGGGGGAGTTTGACATTGTGTATCAGCCTAAGACAGCCATTAAGGGGCAGGCCTTGGCAGACTTCGTGGCTGAGTTCACCTGGGAAAATGATGAAGCCGAGGGTGAGACCCTCGGGAAGGCAGATACAGAAAACAGACCCGCAGACACACCCGCAGATGTGGCTGAGACGAGCACCGCTAGAAGGAAAGTGACTGAAAACGAAGAGGGAAGATATATCTTTAGACAGGGGTCCCTCTCTGAGGGAAATTTTTCTGAAGAAAAGACTCCGTGGAGCCTCTTCGTTGACGGGTCCTCCTGTGATAGCGGAAGTGGTGCAGGACAGATACTATCAGCACCCGATGGCACAGACGTCGAATACGCCCTGAGGTTCAGCTTCAAAGCCTCCAACAATGAGGCTGAATATGAGGCCTTAGTAGCAGGCCTCTGCTTGGCCAAGTCTCTTAGTGTCGGCCAGATTTTGGTCCATAGTGATTCAAGGCTAGTCGTAAATCAGATACTAGGAGCCTACGAGGCCAAGGACGAGAGAATGGCTAGGTATCTTGACAAGGTGAGGTCATTGCTGAAAAACTTTAATGAAGTGAAACTCAAGAGGATACCTAGGCTCGACAATGGTCGTGCTGACGCCCTTGCAAGGTTGGCCTCAGCTACTAGGACAGACATAAGGAGGACAGTCCCAGTGGAAATCTTGCTACGACCAACTATCGAAGAGGACGAAGGAACACTTGGCATTTGCATGAATGTTTCTCAAGAACCTTCATGGATGGATCCTCAGATCAGATACATTAAAGGAGGAGAGATACCAGAAGCAAGTCAAGAGAGGAAGAAGCTGAGATACAGGGCTGCAAAGTTCACTGTCATCGGAGACACGTTGTACAAAAAGGGGTTTCTGCTCCCCTTACTTAGGTGTGTGCATCCTTCAGAAGTCCTTTCCATTTTGCAAGATGTGCATGAAGGGTCGTGCTCAAGCCACATTGGGGGTAGATCCCTAGCGAAGAGGGTAATAACCCAGGGGTACTGGTGGCCGACCTTAGGAAAAGATGTTGCCGCATATGTTAAAAAGTGTGACAAATGCCAAAGATTTGCTACCATCCCTCACCAACCTCATCAGCCTCTTACCTCTGTTACATCCACATGGCCGTTCGCAGTATGGGGGATTGACCTGGTAGGACCCTTACCGAGGGCAGTCAATAACTATCGGTTCCTCATCGTAGCAATTGACTACTTTTCAAAGTGGGTAGAGGCCGAACCGATGGTCACGATTACAGAGCAGAAGACCTTCCAGTTCATCTGGAAGAATGTAATATGCAGATATGGTCTACCCAACACCCTCATCTCGGATAACGGGACCCAGTTCAAGAATGCCTCACTGTAGAAGTACTGTGAGAGGGTAAGCATCAAACAATTTTTCTCCACCCCAGGCCGACCTCAGGCCAATGGGCAAACCGAAGTTACGAATAGGACAATCCTAGATGGGATTAAGAAGAGGCTTGAGGAGGCAAAAGGAAGATGGGTCGAGGAGTTATATGCAGTGTTGTGGGCATACAGGACGACAGTAAGGACCTCAACTGGGGAGACCCCCTTCATGTTAGCTTATGGATCAGAAGCAGTCATCCCCACAGAGGTCGAGTTTCCCACTCATAGGGTCCAAATGTACGACCCCCAGGGAAATACTGAAGAGAGGAGACTCGACCTGGATTTGATTGAGGAAAGAAGGGAGGACGCTGAGATAAGGCAGGCTTCCTACCAGCAGAGGACCGCAAGGTTTTACAACCAGAGGGTGAAACAGAGGCCAATCGCAGTGGGAGACTTGGTTCTCAAAAAGACTTTGCAGAAGCCCAATAAACTCCATCCTAATTGGCACGGCCCCTATAGGGTCACCGATGAAGTTGTCCCTGGGACCTATAGACTAGCAAACCTAGAGGGGGAACCATTTTCCAACCCCTGGAATGCAGATCATTTGAAGAAATACTATCAGTAGTGTTGTAAGGTCTTGAAAGGCCATAAATGTAATTAGGGTTGCTCCAACAGAACACTTGGAAAATTAATGAGAAATATCAGTGTATCCTTCATCCTATTGTCAGTCCTAGCATGCATGGGAAGTTGATCTCTCGGCTATAATGGGGACCAGTGGAGGGGACGACCCCTCCACCCTCCTCAAAAAAGACGAGGGAAGACTAAATTAAAATCCATTAATTTGGTTAGTTGATCCCTCGGCTATAATGGGGACCAGTGGAGGGGACGACCCCTCCACTCTCCTCAAAAAAGACGAGGGAAGACTAGATTAAAATCCATTAATTTGGAAAGTTGATCCCTCGGCTATAATGGGGACCAGTGGAGGGGACGACCCCTCCACTCTCCTCAAAAAAGACGAGGGAAGACTAAATTAAAATCCATTAATTTGGTTAGTTGATCCCTCGGCTATAATGGGGACCAGTGGAGGGGACGACCCCTCCACTCTCCTCAAAAAAGACGAGGGAAGACTAAATTAAAATCCATTAATTTTGTTAGTTGATCCCTCGGCTGTAATGGGGACCAGTGGAGGGGACGACCCCTCCACTCTCCTCAAAAAAAAAAAAAAGACGAGGGAAGACTAAATTAAAATCCATTAATTTGGTTAGTTGATCCCTCGGCTATAATGGGGACCCGTGGAGGGGACGACCCCTCCACTCTCCTCAAAAAAGACGAGGGAAGACTAGATTAAAAACCATTAATTTGGTTAATTGAATCCTCGGCTATAATGGGGATCTGTGGAGGGGACGACCCCACCACAGTCCTCAAGAAAGACGAGGGTAGACTTTGCTAAAAACCATTAATTTGGTTAATTGAACCCTCGGCTATAATGAGGATCTGTGGAGGGGACGACCCCACCACAGTCCTCAAGAAAGATGAGGGTAGACTTTGCTAAAAACCATTAATTTGGTTAATTGAACCCTCGGCTATAATGAGGATCTGTGGAGGGGACGACCCCACCACAGTCCTCAAGAAAGACGAGGGTAGACTTTGTTAAAAATCATTAATTTGGTTAATTGAACCCTCGGCTATAATGAGGACCAGTGGATGGGACGACCCCTCCACTCTCCTCAAGAAAGACGAGGGAAGGGTTAGTATCATCATCGTCAACGAAGAAGCAAATTAGCAAGGAACAAACTATAACAGAATTAAATATGGAAGACAGCAGTTATGGGAGACAGTTGTGAAAGGAAGAGACGATGGTATTAATATAAAGCATCAAGTGTTTTTACAAGGCCTTTGAACAAAAATACAAAAATGAGGGTATAGGCTACAGACAGCCACCCTAAGGAACGACATCAGAAGGCAGAGCCTCAACATCAACCGATGGGGTCTCTTCAGCAATCATGACTGGCCGATCCTCAGACGTGCCGACCCCCTCAACATGAACTTGGGACTCCACTTGCGACAGGGCTTCAGCAATCAAGGGATCATCCAGCTGAACCACCTCAAGAGATGGGCGGATGGATGATACTGTGTCGGCAAACTTTAGGACGACCCACCGACAGGCCGTCCTAATACCCCTCTCAAGATATTCAAGGCCGAAGCCCTGGAATTTGTCAGAGACCTTGTAAGCTTCAACAGCATCAGCCTCGGCTTTTTGGACAGCTGCTTCAAGGTCGGTCTTGTGTTTGGCCTCCATATTGGTTAAAGCCTCGTCCTTGCCCTTGATCAACAAGTCCTTGTCCTTGATCAACAAGTCCTTAGCCTGCAGATCGGCATCATGTTGCTTCGTCAGCTCATCAAGGACTCTAGCGTGCTCAGTCCTTATGCTCTCTAGCTCGGCCCTAGCAGTGTCTAACTCTGTCCGTAGGTCAGCCTCTTGTTGAATGGCCCTCTCAGCTTCATGGAATTTCTGTTGGTTCTCAGCCATCCACTTGGTGGCTGAGGTGCACAGACGGACTGCAAGAAAAAATGAACAAATGTCAAGAGGGGCCGAGGGAACAGTTAATGAAAGAATGAAATTAAAGGTCAAGACCAATACCTGAGCAAGGGAGTGCAGACCGAAGTTGTACACTTTAGCTGGAGGCATCTTTGCCAAGAACTCGAAGTCAGAGGCCGATGGTGCAGAGAACATCGAGACCTTGGCCGCCCTCAAGTTTGCAATAAGGGATGAGGGGTCGGCCCTCAGATGGGACAGATTCTGAGACCAGAAGGCCCCCATGCTCGACGAAGAGGTCGTACCCTCAGAGGCATCGACCCTTGCCCTCGTCCTTGAATCAGGCCGATACTCAACAGGAGTCTCAGGCTCCTTCCTCTTGTGGCTATCAGAGGTCGGCTCAACAACCGTCGGCCCTGAGGCCCTTGTCTTCATCGGAGCTTGCTGAGGCTCCTTCCCCTTCTTTTTTGACAAACCAGCAAGCAGGCTTGGAGCAGTCATTTCCCAGAGGTAGTCTGGTGTACCTGCAGGACGATCTGATAAGAGGACGACATGTCAGAAAAGTTCAGAGATAAAGAGAGAACACTTCAAAAATAAGTAAAGAAGGGAAAATATTCAGTGTAACTCACATAGTTCTGTCAGAGGGCCGACCCTCAGACCAGCTTCTTTAAGGAATCGAGGGGTCATCAAATCTTTGAACTTTGGGATCTCACCCTCTCTCCCTCGTCCCCTCAGATACTCAACGATGTCCTCCTCCAGACTAAGGCCAGGGTCTGACCTGGCCCTCATTGAAGGGTTAGACCATCTTCTGGGTACCCTCGGACCCTCGGCCGTGACCTCCCACTCTCCAGAGATAAAGAAGAATCTCTTTTTCCAATCATGGTTGGAAGTCTGCGCCACGTGGAGGAGTTTCTTCTCAGACCTCCTCGCCCCCAGATGGTAGTATCCAGGCTGTTTAGACGAGGAGGTTATATTGTAACAGCCCAAGAATAGGTTGGCCGAGGGCTCGTCGGTGAAAGCATTCTTCCACAAGGAGATATAGCCCAGGATTGTCCTCCAAGAGTTGGGAGGAAGTTGAGAGGGAGCAACACCAAGGGCAGATAGGATATCTACGATGGCAGGATGCAGAGGGAACCTGACCCCAACCTTGAACATCTGCTCGTATACTGCAACCTCTCCCTCTGCACCCCCAAAGACCCTCTCGTCCTCAGAGGTAACCCTCATAGATACGGTGGGAGGAACACCATATGCATGCCTCCATATCAGGAGGTCTCGATCCCTAACAGAGGAGATAAAGGACGAGGCGTGGGAAGTATCAACCTCATCATCTGTATCATCGTCCTCGTCCTCATCTCTCTCCCCCTCGTCACCTGCAGGAGGACCCTGGGGAAAAGCCACTTGGAAGGCGTGGGGAGACAGGGTTGTCACTGGGACAGCCTCAGAGGGGTCCATACCCTCGGCCTCTCGGCCTGGACTTAGGTCAGACATCTCCCTCCTACCAGAAGTTTCAGCACCAGTTGGAGAGGATACTCTCTCGTCCATCTCACTTAGTTTGGTAGTCTCGGCTGGACGATGGGACGACCCACAGGACTCAGAGGGTTCAGATGGTCTTATGGTGGCAAGAGGAATGGGAAAGATGGGTCGTACCCAATTAGGGTCGGCCTCTCGTCTCCTCTCTTCCTCTTCCTCTATTCGTCTGATCTCTGCAAAGAGCTTTTCTCTCAGGGGTGGGAATTCAGACACTAGGTTGTAAAGCCTCCTAAGCATTAAAGGGAAGACCCTACACTTAGTTAATTATACTAGACTTGGCTAATTCAACCACAAACACTTGGGGGATGGACCAGGTTTGACTTTTGGATTAAACAAAGAACTCAAAGGTTTTCACTCAAGAACACTCAAGAACATCCAAGAGCCAGTTACCGGAGAAGACACCGGAAAAGACACCGGAAAAGGTTATGGCACAACTTAAGGAAAATGGCTGCCTACGAGCCTAAAAAACAAACGAAAGTGAAAGAAAAAGAGAGCGCTGGATGAAAGAGGTTACCTGATGAGGAGAGAATAAGAACGCTGCTAGGTCTGGAAGAATCGAAGGCTGCAAATGGCGATGTAGGCTGAAAATTCTAGAGAGAGAGGATGCTTAGGCGCGAAGAAGAAGAAGGAAGAAAGAGAGTTTGAAAATTTCTTAAATACCTTAGCAATGAGTGGGCCCATTGACCAAGGCAGGACCCAGCCCACGAGGAAGGCATCATTAGGGTGCAAGGACCCAAGCGCAGTGTGCAGCCGTCATGCCTTGGAAACTGGAACAGCAATGAGTACCTAACCAGGTGTCACTCACCTAACTGATCATACATGCATCTCATTTAAAAACACTATCCCTCAGCCATCTCAACAGCACCTATGGCTAAGGGCTGGGGGGTGATTGATATACCCGTTTATATCCTCGGCTTATATGAGGATCACCTCCACAACGGACGACCCTAAGAGGGGCCGACCCTTCACCAGGCCCCAGCTGGCCTTCACCGGGCCCAGACGACCCTACGAGGGGCCGACCCTTCCCCAGGCTCCAGACGACCCTATGAGGGTACGACAGTACGAGGCCAGAATTGGGCCAGGCTCACTACCGGAAGAAACTTTGCCCTCGGCCTCGGCTCATAGGCCGAGGGTGATATCATGACGGCGCGTGGTTTGGGAGACGCGTGGAACAGTGCGCGTCAGGCTCATATGACACGTGGCAGACCGTTATAACAGAATCACACCCTCACGTGAGGGAATATTATGTCATCATTTGGCATCTACAGGTGTCAACAGGGAATTGGCTAGATCATTATTCACATGCACCATGCTTACTTGGGGGGTACACTACGCCCCCCAAGACCTATATATACTTGTCACCTACAACCCTACAGGGGATCGATCCATGAACAGTAGCCCTAGCTAAGACTCTGCTTGTACACACACACAGTAGAGAGAGAGAGAGGGTTATGTGCATTGTATCCAAGGCCATTAGTGCCCATACTTAGTGGATCACACACTCACAGTGGATGTAGGCCAATTTGGCTGAACCACTATACATCATTGTCTAATTTCCTCTTATACTCATCCCCTTCTACACACATACTTATATACTTGCATCTCTATGGCTGCCATGGCTGCTACTGCTTGAGCTCACTATCACTTATCTGGTGGTGCTAAATCTTAGCATCATCAATTACTAGGCATGGAGATGTGACCCCTTTGTTTGCCACCAAGTACTGGCCGAAACAACTAGCTGAAATTACTGAGTTCGTTGAGGGAGATCCGGTATATCCTCCCGTTTCTTCATTTTCTGCCCTGGAGTTAGGGCTAAAAGGCAACTCTGTACTTGGGATAGAATTCCCTCTGAGTTCAACCCACAAAGCACCTCCTACCGAGCTTCCCCCACTTTGTCCCATGGTCCCAGTTGCCACGCCAAAGCCCAAAACTGCTGCTGCTGCGAAGAAGGCTGCCCCCTCTATCGAAGCTACTACCAACGAGGGGGCTTCTCAACCACCTGCCAAGAAGGCAAAAACAGCCACGAGTGGGACATCAAAATCGAAATCGAAGTCCCAGAAGCCCCAAACTCCCGTGGCAGCCCTTCCCATAGTCTCCGTTCCACCTCCCATGCCTGCTGAGATGGCTGAGCGTGTAAGCAGGGAGGCCCAAGCAGAACTAGATCGAATAAATGCCGAGTATCAACGGCATGCCGTCGTTGTTCCTTCTTTCGTTGCTTTCCCCACGGTGGTGGTTGATCCTGCAGAGCCAACGACCAAGAGGAGAAAGAGCTCCAGGGTTCCTCAAGGGGTCAGTACCGGTGCAACGGGGTCAAGGAAGAAGACCTTGGGTACCAAGCCTCAGAGGAAGCAGACTCCTGAGGTGCATCTCACTCCTGCCCCCTCTCCCATTGTCATATCTCCTTCTGCATCCGAGGTATGTATGCTTGATCTTATTCAATTTCCTCCTATCTTTTTCTTAGGGCAGGCTACATTCGCTTACTTACTATTGACAACTGTGATGCAGGGGATTGAAGAAGAAGAACCAACCCCCTCCAGTCCTCCCGTGAGCCCCTTTGTGGGGGGACGCTTTGGTGACCGATGTGACTCCTCCCCGTTCCCCCATGACGGGGCTTACGTATTCTCGCCGTGCAGGCAGTCAACGTGCAAGGGAAGTCGTTGTGGGAGGTGAAGTCGCTAATCCTGCGAGTGATTCCTCGCATGAAGTGGTAACACAACCCGAAGTGACACAATCCGAGAGAACACCCTCGGTCCCTTCTGATTTACAGGCCTCACCTGAGGTTCCTCTGCCCATTGTTCTTGTTGAGGAGAATGGGACCGAGGTATGATTTCCTCTATAATTTATTTATTGTAGTCTTTTCGCTCCCACTCTTTTCTTATTTGGCTTGCTGAATTCTGATATGTTTTGGGTACCCCAGGTTGAAATATCCTCGTTGTTGGCAAGCGTTCTTCTTCTGACGACGCTGATGAGACCCCTGACTGCCATTCCTCTCTTTAGCACCATAACTGAGGTAAGTAACACGTAGAGATATTTCTTCATATTTTCTGTGCCCTTTCTTCTTTTCTAACACTTGCCTTTGTGCCACAGTTCTCTCCTGATCTTGCACCAACTCATGCAGTCAAGGTCCAGGTTGGTGCTTGTACCCAACATAGTGGTGTGTTTACACCCCATCGTGTTGGGCCTTTGTTTGGGAGCCCAGTGTCTTCGTCCGATGAACCCAGTATGCTAGCCCTGGTGCCCTATGCAGGAGATAGAGTTTTGCGAAGCGTGGAGGCTTCTGCATCCAGGGACCCCGTTATGGCTTCTGGGGTAATAATCTCGCCCCCAACGGTTCCTGTCCCTGCGGCTGCCCCATATGCTCCCGTTGTGACTGAGGTATTTTTGTTAACTTTTGTTAAGATTTTCCATAATCTCCATCTTATGATTTTTCATAAATTTTTTCTTAAACTTCACCTTATAACGATGACTTAACAATGAAAACACTTGTTAAGTTTTTCCATAAACTCCACCTTATAACGGTGACTTAACAACGAAAACACTTATTAAGTTTTTTCCATAAACTCCACCTTATAACGGTGACTTAACAACGAAAAGACTTGTTAAGATTTTTCATAAACTCCACCTTATAACGGTGACTTAACAACGAAAACGCTTGTTAAGATTTTTCATAAACTCCACCTTATAACGGTGACTTAACAACGAAAACGCTTGTTAAGATTTTCCATAAACTCCACCTTATAATGGTGGCTTAACAACGAAAACGCTTGTTAAGATTTTTCATAAACTCCACCTTATAACGGTGACTTAACAATGAAAACACTTGTTAAGTTTTTCCATAAACTCCACCTTATAACGCTGACTTAACAACGAAAACACTTGTTAAGATTTTTCATAAACTCCACCTTATAACGGTGACTTAACAACGAAAACGCTTGTTAAGATTTGTCATAAACTCCACCTTATAACGGTGACTTAACAACAAAAACGCTTGTTAAGATTTTTCATAAACTCCACCTTATAACGGTGACTTAACAACGAAAAACACTTGTTAAGATTTTTCATAAACTCCACCTTATAACGGTGACTTAACAACGAAAACACTTGTTAAGATTTTTCATAAGTTCATCATGTGCGCTATCTCTTTTCAGGTTGCTCGGGAAAATTCTCCCCCAGTTCTTTCGCCTGTAGGCTCACCCTTCCGAGAACCTGATGTTTCAGAAAATTCTGGTCATGATGATCAAGGTTCCACGACTGGTGCTGCAGCCGAGAGCAAGTCTGGGTGCGAACTGCCTCTTCCTGACCTGGCTCCTCACGCGTTCTGCCTAATGGTGCTTCGGCTGTCTCCTCAAATGCCTGTCAACCACCGCTTGGTGATCGAACAACTGGTGAATCGCCACCCTGAGACCTTCACACCAGATTGCCTGCGCTCCAATATTCACGTGATGAGTCACAGACTTCAAGGCATGGCGATCGTTGTTACTGAAATTGCCAGTACCCCTACTGCAAGTGTTACCAGATCCCTTCTTAACTAATTTCTGGGTTTTCTGAGGGAGTTGGGGCGTGATGGTTTCCGTTTTGACTGGCTTATAACGTATCTGAAGACTTTGAAGAACCAGCAACTTATCGGCCAGAGGGAAGTGTTACGAAAGCACCAGGAGGACCAGCAAGCTGAGGAAGCTAGGTTGGTCGCATTAGCACCCCTTTTGGAAGCAGTGGATCAAGAGGTAAAGGATGCCGAAGAAGCTTTGTGCCTGGTCAAATTGAAGCGTGAGAGACTCCTGATCGAACGTACACAAGTGAAAACAAGACTGGAGGTTTCTATTAATGCCCAATGATCTTTCACAGCAGCTTCTTCGGGCCTTCCTGGAGATTTTTTCTCTTCCTCAGATTTATCATTTCTTTTAGATTAGTTGCCTCTTGTATACAGATCCTCCACTTGCCTTTATCTATGTAATTATTGGGCGATAGTTCCCAAACAAATTTTGTAATGCTCTACTGTTTATGAATGAAGAATATGTTCTTTCCAATCCATCCATGTGTTGTGATTGTTGTTGTATGCTATAGAGTTTTGTATTTCTGCAATTCCTCCATTATGCTAAAAAATGTCACCCAAAACTTGTATATTTATAACAATAGCTAGTCATAACATCAGTTCAAACTTGTTTGTTTACACATGATAAACCTTCAGCCACTTATTGTTAATCTTAAATGGCTTGTCTTCCTCTAACTTCGAAATTAAACAATAACCTGAGTCATGGGCTTCTTTCACAACGAAAGGTCCCTCCCAATTAGCTGCAAACTTTGGTAGAGGAAGCCCCCTGATGTGTTTCACTACCGCTTTCAATACGAGGTCTCCCTTCACGAATTTCCTTGGTCTCACCAAGTTATCGTACACCCTTGAAAGTTGTTTCGTATATATTTGGAAGTTCTGCATCGAATTATCTCTCTGTTCATCCAACGCTTCCAACTGTACATGTCTACTTTGAGGAAGCATGCTACTTCGTAAAGCATAACGAGTAGAGGGAACTTCCAATTCTACTGGGAGGATTTCTTCGGCCCCATAAATAAAAGAGAACGGTGTGTATCCCGTGGGTTTTTGCTTGGTCGTTCGATAGGCCCACAAGACAGCTGGTATCTTGTCATCCCACGCCCCTGGAAAGTCTTCCATCGTTTTGGCCAAAATGTTAACCAAGGTTTTGTTAGTTGCTTCGGCCTGACCATTTCCCTTTGGGTATGCCACCGTTGAAGTGTGATGAACAATGGAGTACTTGTCCATGAGCATTGTTACTTTGGTGTTGACGAAGGGGGTCCCGTTATCTGAGAGAATAACTTTTGGGATCCCAAAACGGAAAATGATGTATTCTCTGATGAAGTTGCTCACCACCCCAGTCGTTGCTCGTCTGAGTGGTATCGCCTCAGCCCATTTTGTGAAACATTCTGTTGCTACTAGTATCCATATCTTTCCCCTCGAAGAGGGGTGTATTGCCCCCACTAGGTCGAACGCCCAAGTATGAAATGGATAGGGTGTTGATAGAGAGTGTAAGTCTACCGATGGGGCATGGATCATGTTCCCATGAAGTTGGCAAGCTTTGCATTTTCGAACGAACTCTGCAGAGTCTTTCTCCTTCGTTGGCCAATAATACCCCAATGTCATCAACTGATCATACAGCTTGGCTCCTCCTATATGTGCTGGATCGTGTGCTTGTTTGAGGACCTCCAATGCTTCTTCCTTCGTGACACATCGCAAGGGCCTGTTAAAGTACCCCTTTCGATAGAGCTGCCCCCCTTGGACGTAGAACCTTGGAGCCCTTCGCCTCAGACCTATTGCATCTATTTTCTCCTTTGGGACAACCCCCTCCTGAATGAAGTCGATGTAGGGCTGCCTCAAGTCCGTTTGAGCTTCAATGAAATGGCACTCAGCTGCCTCAAAGAATAGCTGACACTTATTGCACTTTCGTTGCAGCTCTGCTGCATCTTGCTTCATCCTAGGCCAGAAATACCCCTCCCTTTGAATTCTCCTATATAGAGGTATCTCAGTCGTTTCGCAGTGCTCCTTATGCGTTTTCCTCAATATTTACTCGGCTTCCTCTGGGCTGACACATCTTGACAACCATCCTCATGTATTTCTAAAATAGAGATTTCCCTGGCTTGTAAAATATTGGGCCAACTCTCTTAGCCCCATTGCCCCCTCACCAGACTCCAGCTGCTTCTTAATATCTCTTCTCCAGCCCACTTCTTACTCCATCGGTAGTATTGACTGTACTACCGAAGGAGATGTTCTTCGTTGGATCACAACTGTAGTCTCATTGGTTTTCATCATCATCTTCTGGGCAATAGTGGCATAGGCGTCTGGATGGAGGTTCATCGTTTTGGGATGTCTCCTGATCTTGGTCCGATGGAACTGGTTGAGGATCCTTTGAATGATTGTTCTATAGGGCGCCGGGCTCATGTGTTTTAACGCATATTCTCCGTTTACCTGCTGAATTACTAAGTTCGAGTCATCCTTAATGCAGAGTGAACGAATTCCCCTCCGAAGAGCCTCTAGAAGCCCTAGTACCAACGCCTCGTATTCTGCCTCGTTATTAGAGCAAGGGAAATCTAGTTTGTAAGAAAGGAAAATCTCTTCCATCCCTTTTGAAAGAACAACCCCTGCTCCTCCCTTATTTTCTGCCGAAGATCCATCGAACTGCATCGTCCATTCCTCCTCAGTTGCATCCAGGTAATTGGCCTACAAATCATCTCCTGGAATGTCTTCCCTAGGCGGCTCGAAGGTTCCTGAAGGGAACATGGCCAATAAGTCAGCATACACATGGATTTTGATTGTGCGAGGGACCACACATTTTAAGTCATATTCAGAGAGAATAAGGAACCATCTAGCTGCCATGCCAATCAATATAGTCTTTGCGAGCAAATACCTAATTGGGTCGCATCTAGTTACAATATGAATGGTGAAAGACAACATATAATGCCTAAGTTTTTGTGCTACAAAGACCAAGGCTAAACAATGCCTTTCTAAGCTACTATATCTAATTTCTGGCCCATGTATAATTCTGCTGAGGTAGTAAACCGGCCGTTCTTGCCCGTCTACTTCTTGTGCTAGCAGAGCTCCAACGGACCTCGTGGTGGATGTAAGGTATAACTGCAACGGAGCTCCTGCCTGGGGAGGAACCATGATTTGTGAGTTTCTTCAACCCCACAAGGGACTCCTGGTGAACCTATTCCCACCTGAATTTCGTGTTCCTTCGTAGCAGCTGCGTCAGTGGGTGTGTTATTTCGGCCAATCCAGGCACAAATCTCCTAAGGTAGGAGACTTTACCGAGGAAACTTTTTAGCTCCTTTGCCGTTCTTGGACATGGCATCTCCAAGATTCCCCGCTGTTTATCCTGGTCCATCTGTACCCCTTATCGATTAACCACGAAGCCTAAAAACTTACCACTTGTTACTCCGAAGACACACTTTAACAGGTTCATCCTCAATTTGTATCTCCTACACCGAGCAAACTCCTTCCTTAAATCGTTCAGATGGGACTCTTCCTTCTTCGATTTGATGACCAAGTCGTCCACGTAGAATTCCACAAATTTGTGGAAGAAGTCATGAAAAATAGCCATCATCGTTCTTTGGTACGTAACTCCGGCGTTCTTGAGTCCAAACGGCATTACTTTGTACATGAAGTTGCCCAACGGAGTTCTGAATGTTGTTTTCTCTGCATCAGAGGGGTCCATCTTGATCTGGTTGTATCCCACATATCCATCCATGAAGCTATACATCTCATGACCAGCCGTGGCATCTATCAAACTGTCGATGGAGGGTAGGGGAAACTCATCCTTGGGGCAAGCCCTATTCAAGTCTCTGAAGTCCACGCAGATCCTTATTTGGTTTTTGTCTTTCTTCCCTACTGGCACAATGCTGGATAGCCAGAGGGGATGTTGTATTGGCTTGATAAATCCTACTGTCAGTAAGCGTTGGACCTCTTCTTTAATCTTTAAATCTAGTTCAGGCTTGTAAGTTCTTGTTGCCTGCTTCACCGGAATAGCTGAAGGCATCACGTTCAGCTTGTGGCAGCTCAGTTCCTAATCCAACCCTTCCATTTCAGTGTACTTCCATGCGAAGACATCTATGAATTCCCGAATCAGGTCAACCAAGGCTTCTCGTTTCTCCTTACCAAGATCTTTCGAGATAAATATAGGCCTTGGATCTTCCCCTTCTCTTGCTAGGTTTAGCTTCTCCAACTCTTGTGCCTGGGGCCTTGGTTGGTCTGCCATGTAGTCTGGTTCTTCGGCGACATCTTCTACGAACTCTTATATGTTGGAGTTGTCTATCACCATACACTGCCCCTGTTGATCTACTAAAAAACACTCATATATCGGGTCAACCTCATTTTTAGTCTTTTCGGCCGCCCGCTCACACCGTTATAAGCGGTACACCACTTTTCCCTCTTCAGTGAAAATTTTCTTGCATTGCCTGCTGGTGGCTGTTTCCACGGCCTTTCTCTTCCTCTCTCTGTAAGTCTCAGCGATTCTTTCCCTTAAAAAACGACTCAACACGCTTTGTCGTTGGACCTCATGCTCGCCTGGGTCTGTCCTAGGCCTCATCTTGTCTTTGAGCTGCTTCGAGATGTTTTGGGGTCGAGGGACCGCCTGATATGTTTCCTTGATCCTCTCCCCTTCGCCACTCTCATTTAAAGGTCACATTCTTTCTCTAATCGAGGGGACCCATGCTCCCTCTATTCTCCTCGTTAGAACTCCCACGTCCTTTTCGAGCTCTGTATAAAAGGCTGCATCCACCAAGTGTGCTTCTTCGATAGCGAAAGGCCTCTTAGTTGCCCTAATAGTCACTTATGTCCCCTTGATATTCGCCTTAGCACATTGATGGTAAGTTGAGGGAACTAACCCTTGGTTGTGCATCCATACTCTCCCTATTAACAAATGATAGGAAGTCAGATTTCCCATCACTATCCCCACGTTCACATACCCGATGGATTTTGAAGATTGATTATCGTAGCCCGAGATTACTAAGGGCATGGGAACCAACCTTTCCTCTGGAATATTAGCCGCGTGGAAGGAGTTGATTGGCATAATGTTGATGGAAGCACCCCCATCCATAAGAGTCCTTGCAAAGCTAACCCCGTTAACACTAGCGGTTACATACAGAGGCCTATTATGAGGGAACCTTACAGCTCTATCCGCATCGCTGAAAGTTACCTCTGATAGGAACTTCTTTACCAGCCTAGCCATGGGTCCCCTCCATCTTAGCGAGGGGACTACATTTCTCCTTGTAATATCTAAGATCGCCTGAGTTATCTCCATTCTGCTCTCTTTTGGGATTCCCACTTGGTCGAAGAACCAAGTGAACTTTGGAGATTTTGAAACTGCGCTATATTCTACGACTGGGTCCGTTTCCTCACCCTCAACGCTGTAGGCGTCTTCTACGTCCCTAGCACTTGCTTCATCATAAGCTAGAACTACGTTAGCCATTCCCCTGGTGCAATGCTCCAGTGCCTCATCGAGCTCCTTCATCGTTGCCCCTCCCCCTCCCATTCTGTCTCCTTATCATAGGCTGTTACCAGATTGGCCCCATGTGTCGGGAGTGGGTTATTGTTAACGTTCTGCGGGGGGATTTGTAATGTCCCCGCCTTTATGTACTTGTCGATGATTCTTCGCAGCGTGAAGCAGCTTCCTGTTGGATGCGGGACCTTTCGATGAACCTGACAATATTTGGGATCAGCCCTAGTTGTCGCGTCGGGCTCTTCCGCCGGAACACCCTTTGGTTCGTAAACCGTTCCGCCTTGGACCATTGCGTTATAGCAACTCACAGCCTCCTCCACCGTACAAGGTAACGGTGGCGGGTCTTCTCTATCTCTTCCGAACTTTCTTTTATTGTCCTTCCTTGGCGCCTTTCCCCCATCTTCCCTCTCGATATATCCCACCCGTGGGGCCTGAGACCTTCCTCCCATGGGTTGTATCAGCTGCCTGAACATCATGGGGGCCACCCCCGAGCTAGGTCGCACCACCAAAGAGATGTTTCTTGCGGATTTTAAGAATGCTGAAAATGTTCCCTCGCGTGTCTCATTGATTAGGTGGCAGATATACTCAGGAAGTAGTCCCTCAGCACAAATCTGCAGTAACCTGGCCTCCTTAGCTTCTTCCCTTACATCGAGGGACCTTTCCCTAAACCTTCGAATATAGGCCACTACCTCTTCTCCTGGCCTCTGCCTCTCCCTGCCAAGTTGGGTTAGGGTGAACTCATCTTCTGCCAAGAAGAACTTTCGGACAAACAATACATGCATCTCCTCCCACGTAGAGACACTGTTGGGAGGCAGATGAGAGTACCAAGTGCATGCTTTATCAGTCAGGGATTTGGAGAAGTCCCTCAATCTAAGCTTTTTGTCATTGCAGTGCGCTCCTAAATGTTCAACGAAACGCTTAATGTGTTCCTTCGGGTTCCCACCCTTCCCTGAGTATTTTTCAAAGGTAGGGGGAATATAGTCCTTCGGGTAGGGCTCATCGTTGTATTCCTGGGGATAAGGTGTTCGAAAGTCGTCGTAGACCGACGCCACCTCTCCCACAGCCTGCGAGGAAGCCTGCATGTACTTCAGCATTTTCCTCTACATCTCTTTTCTCATTTCTTCCATGGGCGAGGCCACTGGGGCCACCTGCAGTGGGGCAAAGGGCTGAGCGCTCGTTGCAACCGAAACGAACGTTACCGGTGGTGCCGTTGAACCTCCTGAGGTGCCCACTGTCGGGTTCACCCCAGAAGATACACCCGCTGGGATCATTCCTACAATGCCTATCCCTAGTGGGACCGTTGGGGCTGCTCCTGGTGTTACGAAAGTGTTAGCCTCTAACCTTCCCAGCATAGTTGAAGCCACCGGAGTTTGCAAGAACTCATGAAACTTGCTCATGAGGAGGGCAATCTGAGCGGGTCCCAACCCCGTGATCGCGGGAGGTTGGGCCGCCCCTGGGATGCCTAACGTTGCTGGCGCCAGAGGTACCTCTACTCGAGGAGCCCCATCTCTTAGGGCCTCTTGCTCTCTCGTAGCCTGTTCTTCATTATGCTGAATGTCATCGAAATTGAGTCTTCGAGTAGCATTATCTTGCGCCATACTCCTTATCTAGAAGGATGCCTCCCCAGCAGAGTCGCCAAATGTAGGAGGGTACTTTAGATTATATATGGAGGCGTAACCCCTATTGAGTATGGTAATGACAAGCTAATTGTCCAAAGCTTTGGATTAATGATAGAACACGCAAACACAAACCCAATGAAGATAGACTCAGTTTAAACTCACAAAGCTCTCGTGTCTAACTCAGGAAATAGTAATGAACTTTAGAAGTAACCTAGCTAGAGGGAGAGAGAAGTAAGCACCCTAGATACACCTTGGTAGGCAGGTAAAACCAAACCAAATACCCTCAAGAACCTCTGTCAAGTATTAAAAGCTTCATAATAAATAACAATGGTGAGTGAGTAAACTCTCTGGTTTACAATAACTCTCTCTCTGATGTGTATTCTCTCTCACAATAACTTCTGAACTCTCCAAAAGTCCTCCTCTTTCCTCAAAGGTGGTTGGGATCCTTAAATAGCCCCTCCACATCACTCCCGAGGCAACTCAGTCATTAAAATTATGAAAGATATCCCTCATACTTTATGTCACAACACTAAATACCTGATGCACTAGCTGTCTCCACGTCATAAATATTAAATGCCAAAACATGCCTTTTGCCTAACCACTGTGTGTCAGGGGGCTGTTGTCATAGAGGTGGCTCACCAACTGCCTGACAGCCCCAAATACCACGGTGGTTTACTCAAGTGCATATCTGATATTGTTTAGCTGGCTAGTGACATCACCTACAGTAGATGTGACATTAAGTAGAGGGTTGTTTGGTTCACAACTCAACGCCCGAAGGAACTCCAAGCTGCTCCGCCCGAGGTTCCACGATCAGGGTTCTTTCGGTGTTTTACCAGGTATATCTAAAATGGTTGGGACGAGCCCCAACGGTGCCTCACTTCTCAATCCTCCAAACCAAGTCCCTCTAAAGTTCCCACGACGAGGTCATTCGATAGAGCATGAAAACTCTCCCAGGCCCTGCCAAGCCTGGTCTCTCGCGAGTACCGTTTGACCTCACACTAAAACTCTTTATTATTCTCGTTACATCATTACAACCGTTATAGCTTACAGTAAATGTAACCAAAGATACAATATGACTAACACAACAAGCTGAAGTATGAGTTGCCACGCTTGAGTTGCCACGCTAAGCTTCGACGCTAAGTTGCCACGCTTGATTTGCCTTTATTGCGTTAATCCTCAAACACTGTTGCTAATTAGGTAATTATCCCTAATCTCAGGATTACCTTCAAGCCCCCTCTACACCTGGAAAATAGAAAAGAAATGATGAATTGCACGAACATTTGAACTACCACAGGCTATACTCCTCCCAATGCACAAAATTACCGATATATCATTTGGCGGTTTGATAAAGTTTGAATAATTTACAAAAATGCTACGATCAACAGTACTGGAATTTTTTTTATAAGTTTGGGAGGTCATCTGCCGACCAACTTTCAGACGCTATGTCAAGCAAAATTTTGGGCAAATACTCTTTACTTTCGATCAATCATCAACTATGGAGTACTGGGGGCTTTAATGGTATGTAAAAATTATTCTCCCACATGGTCCAATGAAAAGTAGACACATGTCCTCCTATGTGGCCACTCAGTTATGTTGGTCGACTTCAGATACACCTGATCGGCTGGAATGCCGACCAATCCCATAAAATGAACCATCAGGGATATCAGAGGTTGTAAAACGTGGGTATGCCCGATATGAGTGTTTTTAAACAAAACCAAATTTTTACTCCGAATATTATCCAACTTTTAATTATGCACCAAGCCAAGTTGTGAAAACCCAATTCTTACTTTAAACCAATTTTATCTTGATTAATCCTAAACATGCATCTAGTGATTAAAGCAAGTAAAATAAAGTAAAGAATACTCACAACGCCGGATGTACGAGAAAAAAACCCAAAATAGGAAAACAACCTCGGATGGTCCAAGCCAGACAATCACAATGAATATGGTTTTACAAAGACAGACAAAGTCTCACTCAACGACTTGATCCCCACGGGTCTTGACGCTCTTCTGATCTTCAACCACTCCTCTCACAGTGCCCACGCAGAAAGTCCTTCTTCCACGATACCTATCCACAACACATGCGTCCACGTATGTCTCGGTGTCCACCGAATGGCTTTGATTCGTCTACGAGTCGAACAAGGAGTCCTTCTCTTTTCTTCACCGCAAAACCCTTTGATGTTCAATGTGTAGAACAAATAACTTTGGTGCAGCAAGATCACGTAAGCATATAAGAATGATAACTCGGATCTTTGCAAACTCTAAGGATGTGTTTATGCTTTGTAAACCTTAGAAAACATGTGCAAATAAGTTTCTGGTTCGTATACTGTTTTCCAGAATGCACAGTTACGAAATTCTAAAGCAAACATTGTTTAAATAGCATTAAAATGTCGCCTCGAAAAATATGTCATTCGAACGACTTAAGGATCTCGTTCGAGTGACTTAGACATCTCGTTCGCGCAAGATCTAATGTTGTTCGAGCGAGATGTTTGACTTTTTGACTTTTAGTTCAAAACGTCTCTACAAAGAGACCCAGTAAAGTCAAACTCCTTTTTCGAGCTTATCAGAATTAAAACGTAGTGTAAACAATTAAAACACTTTTAAAACATTTAAAATATTTTTCTTTACAAAAATACATCCTTATCTTTAATAAAAAATAATTCCGAGCACCATTAATTATATGCATTCATACGTGAGTGATCTCGGAATGCAATTACCCTTTAAGACGATTAAACTTGCACCAATTAAACATCGGCATGATTAAATCTTTGAAGCTTTGCCGCAACGTCTTCAATTTTTTCAATAATTCATAGACCAAGTGGGATTGTGACAAAATAAAAATCTCCCTATGACATATTGCAAACAAATTTTGTTCATGAAATTAAGTCAAAATAATACAGGGACTCAATTGGAAATTAATGTCCTTACAAATCTCCCCATTTGACTATTCCGGGACAAAACTAAACCAGTGAAATGCCTAACCGGGAAGTCAGGCCGTATGACACCTAAATCCCATTCCATAAACCCAAAATAAAAAAAACAGGACACAGACTAGTATATGTAGCACCGGCAAGCATAAACTGTCTGAATGTGATGTAGACTTGAAATCTCGAATCGCTGAAGCATACCTACACACATGAAACAGACAAATAAATACCCAGTGAAGTGTGGAGGAACAAATTATACCAAAACATATTTCTAATAAGAACAAATCATTTGAAACATGTGAGCAAATTTAAAACACGTGAGCAATTATTTGATACCAATTAGGAAGAATAATTAAATAGTATGTAAATCCAGATATCAATAGAGACGCTCAATAAATCTCCCCCTACATCACATACATCTCTCCCCCTTTTATCTCGGATAGACAATCTGGTGAAAAGATAAACCAAACCAAGTATCTAGCATGAGAATATACCAATTTGAATCAATTGGATACCAATTTGAGAATCAAAACCGCTAGATAATCATGAAACAACCAGTTAAAGATGATCAAGAAAGGACAAATCAGTAGCTAGTAAACCAATGGATCACACAAAAAAATATAGCAATATAATCAGGTGTGATAAACGGACTATATGCAAAAAAAATCAATTTTGAACCAGTTAAAACTTGCATATAAACCAGGTAGTCCAAAAAAACTTCCATCAGTACCAAAAATATACCAAATTAACCCAGAGGACTGCAAACCAATCAGAAGCTCCAAAACAGACTGTCGTTCGAACGAGCCAGGGACTTCGCTCAAACGAGATGAGGAAGTCGTTTGTACGAAGTACTGCTGTCGTTCATGTGAGATGGGTAAGTCGTTTGAACGACTTCGCGTGACTTGTCAGAATTTTCCAGATTCCCAGAAATATGATATAATATTGCCTAGTGAAAAAATTTCCACAAAAAAATTCCAAGAAGGGCTTGACAGAATCAAAACAGTGTTAAAATGGTAGGCTTTTAACACAAAACGCAAAAACTCATAAAAACTAAAAATGTGAGTTACATGCAAACATAGTACCAATGTGCTCAAACATGGATATGGAATGTATAGGAGTGAAACTAAAACAAATGAGTAACAATTTCAACACATCAAAACGATCAAGAAGCTCTAATTGACAACGATAAATCATCAAACTTTATCATATCCATATGACAATAAAAGAGTAAGCTTAATGAACTAAACATACTACATGCACACAAATCCAGAATTTTAACGATTCTACAAACAATAGCGTCAAATTGTAATGTTTCAACATTAGGATTAGTTGTGCAAACCCATTTAAATTTTTAATCCATGCAAACTTCCTCAATAATATCATATTTTCTTTGGAATGAACTAAAATAATTTGGCCCTTTTCTTAACATATAGCATTTTCTTTTAGGCTCTTTTAAACGGTGGCTTTTACGACGAGTTTATTTTGAACTCTCGCAGCCCTTTTCTCGTGAATCACTCATAATTTTTACCAATTTAAATCCTCATGGTAAACGGTTCTTACATGCACACTTCTCCTTAAGTCTACTTACGCATAGATGACAAGATTGAGATAAGAATGCCTCACCAAATTCAACTATGCAAGAGAAGTCAAGCATTCATATAAACTCTTGCAAGTGTGCAATGTTGGCATATATACAAAGTCGAATCAAAATGCATATCAACTTCGAAACAACCCCATATAAACAATGGTTAAGATCATTCTAAGCATCGATAATAATGACCAAATGTCCTAGCCACATGGATAATGAAACTAAGGGGGGATCCAAGCACATCACTATGCCACATCAAACATGTAAACTCAAAAACGAAAACAAACAAGAAAACCAAACTATTTTCGATTTTTCAAAAATTTTCACAAAAGCAAAATATTTTTGTATTTTTCAAATAAGACTCAAACAAATGAAAAATAAAATACAAAGAGATAAACATGTCATAACACTAGCAAACTATAAACCTGATGCAAGGGCTAGTGTATGACAAAACATGCAAGCTACTAACCATAAGAACTAGCAAGAGATGAATCATGTGCATGCATGTGAGAATCAACCAACGAAGCATTTAGCATCTCCAAAACGGATTTCCTAACCCAAACAGGTGTATACCTAACAAAATGGGTTTTGGGAACCAATGGGACACTACGTTTAATTTTCCTAGGGTCTTTTCTAAGATCAAAACAAAAACTCCTAAGGTGACCTTTCCTACCACAATGCGAACATGTGAAAACACGACAAGGAACAGTACCTTTAGGTTGACCTTTTCTAATACCCTCGGATGTGGTTGACGCTCTAAAACAAACAATGGTTTTGGCTTTTACAATCAAACCACTAGAACAAGATAAGCTTCTACCATCACTACTCGAGTCATTTAAATTATCTTTTAACTTCAAAACTTTCAACTCAAGCAAACGATTAGACTCCTCAAACTTTCGAAACTCCTTCTTTAAATGTTCAATTACCCCTAGAAGGTTATCTCGCTCCCCCTCAATGTGAGCAAACTTATCCCTAAGAGCCTTTTCTCGTGTGACAAAATCATTAATCGAATTATTTTTCTCAAAGGCACAAACTCTAGAATTTTTTAAATCCTCTAACTCTTTTTCTAAAACAAGGACTTTATCATCACTCTCCTTTTTGCCCAATTTTAATATATTAAAATTTTTAAACAAAGAACTAAAGTGCACACGACAAATATCTCTTTGAATTTGAAACATTTGCAAATATTCAATCCTATTTTTGAAGCCCTAATTTTCTTTCTCCAAAACTTCAATACGTTTTGCAAACTTTAAATTCAAACGATGTAAATCGTCAACGCTTAGAGAATCCATCGAGAGAAAACAAACACATGAGCGATAAACAAACACACGGGATCACAAAATAAATAAATTATGTTTTCTAGCTCTGATACCAATTTGTAAACGTGGGTGTGCCCGATATGTGTGTTTTTAAACAAAATCAAAATTTTACTCCGAAAATTATCCAACTTTTAATTATGCACCAAACCAAGTTGTGAAAACCCAATTCTTACTTTAAACCAATTTTATCTTGATTAATCCTAAACATGCATCTAATGATTAAAGCAAGTAAAATAAAGTAAAGAATACTCACAACGCCGGATGTACGAGGAAAAAACCCAAAACAGGAAAACAACCTCGGACGGCCCAAGCCAGATAGTCACTATGAATATGGTTTTACAAAGACAGACAAAGTCTCACTCAACGACTCGATCCCCACGGATCTTGACGTTCTTCTGATCTTCAACCACTCCTCTCATAGTGCCCACGTAGAAAGTCCTTCTTCCACGATACCTGTCCACAGCACACGCATCCACGTATGTCTCGGTGTCCACTGAATGGCTTTGATTCGTCTACGATATCGAACAAAAAGTTCTTCTCTTTTCTTCACTGCAAAACCCTTTGATGTTCAATGTGTAGAATAAACAACTTTGTTGTAGCAAGATCACGTAAGCATATAAGAATGATAACTCGGATCTTTGCAAACTCTAAGAATGTGTTTATGCTTTGTAAACCTTAGAAAACATGTGCAAATAAGTTTCAGGTTCGTATATTGTTTTCCAGAATGCACACTTATAAAATTCTGAAGCAAACACTATTTAAATAGCATTAAAGTTCCGCCTTGAAAAACGTGTCGTTCGAACGACTTAAGGATCTCGTTCGAGCGACTTAGACATCTCATTCGCGCGAGATCTAATGTCGTTCGAGTGAGATGTTTGACTTTTAGTTCAAAACGTCTCTTCAAAGAGACCCAGTAAAGTCAAACTCATTTTTCGAGCTTATTAGAATTAAAACGTAGTGTAATATATAACTAAGGGAAATTTATTAAGGCGTTAGTAGGGAACATTAGAGGAGAGGAGAGGATGTCGTCAAGGGAGTGCGGCACTAACTAAAATATGGAGAGCATGCATATTTACTTATTATTGTAAGTTAATCATTTGCTAAATCTTTTCCAAATAATTTGGGTACTAACCCTTGTTATAAAAACTTTTAAAAAGATTTTAGGTGTCCAGCCACAGGGATGCCAGGCTTGACTCATTCCAGGGACCCGTTACTGCTGCATATGTGGATGTTTTATAAAAATACATCCTTATCTTTTATAAAAAATAATTCCAAGCACCATTAATTATACGCATTCATACCTGAGTGATCTCGAAATGCAATTACCTTTTAAGACGATTAAACTTGCACCAATTAAACATCGGCGTGATTAAATCTTTAAAGATTTGCCGCAACATCTTCAATTTTTTCAATGCTTCATAGACCAAGTGGCATTGTGACAAAATAAAAATTTCCCTATGACATATTGCAAACAAGTTTTGTTCACGGAATTAAGTCAAAATAATACAGGGACTCAATTGAAAATTTATGTCCTTACAAATCTCCCCCTTTGACTATTCCGGGACAAAACTAAACCAGTGAAATGCCTAACCAGGCCGTCTGGCTGTATGACACCTAAATCCCATCCCATAAACCCAAAATAAAAAATACAGGACACGAACTAGTATATGTAGCACCGGCAAGCATAAACTGTCTGAATGTGATGTAGACTTGAAATCTCGAATCGCTGAAGCATACCAACATACATGAAACAGACAAACAAATACCCAGTGAAGTATGGAGGAACAAATGATACCAAAACATATTTCTAATAAGAACAAATCATTTGAAACATGTGAGCAAATTTGAAACACGTGAGCAATTATTTGATACCAATTAGGAAGAATAATTAAACAGTATGTAAATCCAGATATCAATAGAGATGCTCAACAAATCTCCCCCTACATCACATACATCTCTCCCCCTTTTATCTCGGATAGACAATCCGGTGAAAAGATAAACCAAACCAAGTATCTAGCATGAGAATATACCAATTTGAATCAATTGGATACCCATTTGAGAATCAAAACCGCTAGATAATCATGAAACAACCAGCTAAATATGATCAAGAAAGGATAAATCAGTATCTAGTAAACCAATGGATCACACAAAAAAATATAGCAATCTAATCAGGTGTGATAAACGGACTATATGCAAAAAAAAATTAATTTTGAACCAATTAAAACTTGCATATAAACCAGTCAGTCCAGAACAACTTCCAGTAGTACAAAAAATATACCAAATTAACCCAGAGGACTGTAAACTAATCAGAAGCTCCAAAACAGCATGTCGTTCGAACAAGCCAGGGACTTCGCTCAAATGAGATGAGGAATTCGCTCGAATGAAGTACAACTGTCATTTGCACGAGATGGGTAAGTCGTTTGAACGACTTCGCGCGACTTGTCAGAATTTCCCAGATTCCTAGAAATATGATATAATATTGCCCAGTGAAAAAATTTCCACAAAAAAATTCCAAGAAGGGTCT
Source organism: Sambucus nigra (assembly GCA_949130495.1). Lineage (NCBI taxonomy): Eukaryota > Viridiplantae > Streptophyta > Magnoliopsida > Dipsacales > Adoxaceae > Sambucus > Sambucus nigra. The sequence continues at coordinate 713,969,994 of OX422210.1, forward strand.
GACACAATCAAAATAGTAGGCTTTTGACACAAAACGCAAAAACTCATAAAAACTAAAAATGTGAGTTACATGCAAACATAGTACCGATGTGCTCAAACATCGATATGGAATGTATAGGAGTGAAACTAAAACAAATGGGTCACAATTCAAACACATCGAAATGATCAAGAAGCTCTAATTAATAGCGATAAATCATCAAACTTTATCATAGCCATATGACAATAAAAGAGTGAGCTTAATGAACTAAACATACTACATGCACACAAATCCAGAATTTTGATGATTATATAAACAATAGCGTCAAATTGCAATGTTTCAACATTAGGATTAGTTGTACAAACCCATTTAAATTTTTAATCCATCCAAACTCGCTCAATAATATCATATTTTCTTTGGAATGAACTAAACTAATTCGTCCCTTTTCTTAACATATAACATTTTCTTTTGGACTCTTTTAAACGGTGGTTTTTACGACGAGTTAATTTTGAACTCTCGCAGCCCTTTCCCGTGAATCACTCATAATTTTTACCAATTTAAATCCTCATGGTAAATGGTTCTTACATGCACAATTCTCCTTAAGTCTACTTACGCATAGATGACAAGATTGAGATAAAAACGTCTCACCAAATTCAACTATGCAAGAGAAGTCAAACATTTATATAAACTTGTACAAGTGTGCAATGTTGGCATATATACAAATTCGAATCAAAATGCATATCAACTTCGAAACAACCCCACATAAACAATGGTTAAGATCATTCTAAGCATGGATAATAATGACCAAATGTCCTAGCACAAGGATAATGAAACGAAGGGGGGGGGGGGTCCAAACACACCAATATGCCACATCAAACATGTAAACCCCAAAACAAAAACAAATAAGAAAACAAAACTATTTTCGATTTTTCAAAAAATTTCACAAAAGCAAAATATTTCTGTATTTTTCAAATAAGACTCAAACAAATGAAAAATAAAATACAAAGAAATAAACATGTCATAACACTAGAAAATTATAAACCTGATGCAAGGGCTAGCGTATGACAAAACATGTAAGCTACTAACCATAAGAAATAGCAAGAGATGAATCATGTGCATGCATGTGAGAATCAACCAACGAAGCATTTAGTATCTCCAAAATGGATTTCCTAACCCAAACAGGTGTATACCTAACAAAATGGGTTTTGGGAACCAATGGGACACTACGTTTAATTTTCCTAGGGTCTTTTCTAAGATCAAAACAAAAACTCCTAAGATGACCTTTCCTACCACAATGCGAACATGTGAAAACACGACAAGGAACGGGACCTTTAGGTTGACCTTTTCTAATACCCTCGGATGTGGTTGACGCTCTAAAACAAACAATGGTTTTGACTTTTACAATCGAACCACTAGAACAAGATAAGCTGCTACCATCACTACTCGAGTCATTTAAATTATTTTTTAACTTCAAAACATTCGACTCAAGCAACCGATTAGACTCCTCAAACTTTCGGGACTTCTTCTTTGAATGTTCAATTACCCCTAGAAGGTTATCTTGCTCCCCCTCAATGTGAGCAAACTTATCCATAAGAGCCTTTTCTCGTGTGACAAAATCATTAATCGAATTATTTTCCTCAAATGCACTAACTCTAGAATTTTTTAAATCCTCTAACTCTTTTTCTAAAACGAGGAATTTATCATCACTCTCCTTTTTGCCCAATTTTAATGTATTAAAATATTTAAACAAAGAACTAAAGTGCACACGACAAATATCTCCTCGAATTTGAAACATTTGCAAATATTCAATCCTATTTTTGAAACCCTAATTTTCTTTCTCCAAAACTTCAATACGTTTTGCAAATTTTAAATTCAAACGATGTAAATCGTCAACGCTTAGAGAATCCATCGAGAGAAAACAAACACATGAGCGATAAACAAACACACGGGATCACAAAATAAATAAATTATGTTTTCTAGCTCTGATACCAATTTGTAAACGTGGGTGTGCCCGATATGTGTGTTTTTAAACAAAATCAAAATTTTACTCCGAAAATTATCCAACTTTTAATTATGCACCAAACCAAGTTGTGAAAACCCAATTCTTAATTTAAACCAATTTTATCTTGATTAATCCTAAACATGCATCTAGTGATTAAAGCAAGTAAAATAAAGTAAAGAATACTCACAACGCCAGATGTACGAGGAAAAAACCCAAAACGGGAAAACAACCTCGGACGGCCCAAGCCAGATAATCACTATGAATATGGTTTTACAAAGACAGACAAAGTCTCACTCAACGACTCGATCCCCACGGGTCTTGACGCTCTTCTGATCTTCAACCACTCCTCTCATAGTGCCCACGCAGAAAGTCCTTCTTCCACGATACCTGTCCACAGCACACGCATCCACGTATGTCTCGGTGTCCACCGAATGGCTTTGATTAGTCTACGATGTCGAACAAGAAGTCCTTTTCTTTTCTTCACCGCCAAACCCTTTGATGTTCAATGTGTAGAACAAACAACTTTGGTTCAACAAGATAACGTAAGCATATAAGAATGATAACTCGGATCTTTGCAAACTCTAAGGATGTGTTTATGCTTTGTAAACCTTAGAAAACATGTGCAAACAAGTTTCTGGTTCGTATACTATTTTCCAGAATGCACACTTACGAAATTCTGAAGCAAACACTGTTTAAATAGCATTAAAATGCCACCTCGAAAAACGTGTCATTTGGACGACTTAAGGGTCTCGTTCGAGTGACTTAGACATCTCGTTCGCGCGAGAACTAATGTCGTTCGAGCGAGAACTAATGTCGTTCGAGCGAGATGTTTGACTTTTTGACTTTTAGTTCAAAACGTCTCTTCAAAGAGACCCAGTAAAGTCAAACTCCTTTTTCGAGCTTATCATAATTAAAACATAGTGTAAACAATTAAAACACTTTTAAAACATTTAAAATATTTTTCTTTATAAAAATACATCCTTATCTTTTATAAAAAATAATTTCGAGCACCATTAATTATACGCATTCATACCCGAGTGATCTCGGAATGAAATTACCTTTGAAGATGATTAAACTTGCACCAATTAAACATCGGCATGATTAAATCTTTGAAGCTTTGCCGCAACGTCTTAAATTTTCTTCAATACGTCATAGACCAAGTGGGATCGTGACAAAATAAAAAACTCCCTATGACATATTACAAACAAGTTTTGTTCACAGAATTAAGTCAAAACAATATAGGGACTCAATTGGAAATTTATGTCCTTACAGAGGTTGCTTGGGTAAAATGGCGACCAACATTGAATAAAGAGAGTCTCGTTTATTGAAAAAATATAACTGCCTGTCAGTATAAAGGCATTCCATCTAATGGTTTCTTAACCAATATAAATACATGTTCTCCCTTAGCTCAAAGGGAAGATTGAATCCTGCACAGGCACAAGCACAAGCACAAGCACAAGCACACCCCATACTAAGCTATTGTAACGACCTGAAATAATACCAACACTGGATGTAGGCTTTTCTTATAGCTAAACCACTTTAAAAACCTTATCTCTTTTGTATTTGTCTCGCTTGCTTAAACTTATTTATCTATGATTATGAATTTGGACCCCATCCATTTTTAGACACCAACAACTCTCATCTCTTATGCCTCTCCTCAAAGAACCGAATCCATTACTAGTGCAAGAGGGTAGTGGCGGTATATGACCCATGTTTTGTATACGATATGTCAATCCGAATATATATATATATATAGGGGATCTCAACATTTTGCTAATTTTGTCACAAATTTATAGGTTTTCGCAAAGATCTTTGCTTTTTTTGTCCTTCTAAACTCGTTGTCTACTTTTTCATTTTTTGTTATAATTTTAGGATTTCTAGCTCTTATTTTATGTTTCCAATTGTAATTTGGTTATTTTTAAATTTTTTGTTTTAACTATTTCTGGCTGTCAACGCAGTTTTTGTGGAGGTGTGTATGTGATGTTACTGTTTATTTCTATAGTTTGAAGAGTGAACAATTAAATTGAATTTGTCTTTCAGGTCTAAAGTATTTGGAGAATGGTCATCGGTATTTATCTTATAAAGAAATTGTTTTGCTTATAAAAATAAGAATTGATAAGAACATGAATTACTGTTGAAGTAGTTATGTATAAAAATTGAAGTGGTTGTATATAATAGTAAAGGTCTACACACTCTGTTAGAAAGAAAAATGTTAAAAATATATCTTTCTTTTATATTACATATTACCTATTTCAGTGCTTTTAGACTATATATATATATATATATATATATATATGTGTGTACTAATGCTCTTGTGCGGACTAGTCCGCATTTTAAGAATGCGGACCGGACATGTGTCACCTAACGGTGCGCCTAGAAATTATCGCCTAAATTATAGGCACATTCTCTCTCTTTTCTGGGCTCACTGCTAGGTGACACATGTCCGGTCCGCACTCTTAGAATGCGGACTAGTCCGCACAAGAGCAGGATTGTATGTATATATATATATATATATATATATATATATATAAAATGTAATTTGATCATTGCATTGTTACTCTATGACTTTATTTACATTAGATCCTTAGGAATGGTGATGCTATAAGACATAAGAAATGTTAAGTTTGCAAATCGGAAGCTCTGCACTGGTGGATTGAAAGCAAAAAAATTTACAGGAGAAACGGTAGTGGTTTCGTAAAGTTACTGAATGCTTGTTGAATTTGCAAATGCTTCCTACGAACTTCATATCAAATATAAATAATCGATTTTTATTAGATATTTGAGTTCTTGTGAATAATATTAATTCGTAACAATTTATACGAACAAATGTTGTTCGTAAGAAATATTTTTTTATTTCCTACAAACAACATTAATTCGTAGGAACCTAATTTATAAACTTTACATCCTCCACCACCATGGAGTTCATCATTCACGAAAGCCAATTCTCCTATTTGGTTCAGTAGACATACATTTCTAGAGCATCTACCATTGTGGATGATTTAATGCATGAATTTAAGTACGTTATATATGTGGATTTAGTCTAACAATAAGGTGTAGATGTTGACCAAAATGACTAATTAGTTGAATTGCCCATTTAAAGATTAATTGGAAAGATCTTTTTGAATGTTGTTTTTTTGGTTTAAAAAATGTTATGAAAAATAATGTACTCTTTCCAAGGACACTGATAAACCCATTTTGTTTGTCTTTTTTTCCTCCGATAATTGAATGAAAAATAGTTATCAATTTATATTTATTTGAAATAATGAGCAAATCAATTCATGGAGAAAATATTGTTTCTAGGGCACAAACTGAATCAACCCCAAACATAATTGATGCTATCTGAGACTTGTGTAATAGTTGATGTTATTTGAGAGTTATTTTGTAGTAGTTGATGTTATTTAGGACTTATTTTGTAATAATTGATGTTATTTGTGACTTATTTTGTAATAGTTGATGTTGTTTGAGACTTATAAGTTTGACATTTTAAATTGTGTTATTTGAGACATTTTGATTATTTTGAGTTTTAAGTTATTGTTCAAGTTTTGAGCCTTAAAAGTTGATGTTGAGGTCTTGGTATTTAATGATACATTTTATTTGCTTAAAAACTCATTATTTTTATTTATTATAGAACAAAATTAGTTTTTTTTTTTTAAGTAAACATTATGAGTTTTAACCCGCGGGGCGAGGCGGTTTTTGACCCGTTTAATTTAAGCAGGGCGGGGAGGGGGGGGGGGGGGGGGGAGGGGGGATAGGCTTAGAGATGTTATACTTAAACGAGTTTGGGGCTTAAAAACTTAATCCATCGCGGGTCGCGAGTCAGATTAATCTTTTTTTTTCGCAGGGCGGGTTTGGGTTTTGGCAAATCCGACCCGTTGCCATGCCTACAAATAAACTACTCCCTTCGTATTCATACATATCATGCTCCAACAAGTGCAATTTTTCGTCAGAATACGAGTCATTCGAAGCTACAAACCTTTCAGCCCTTGAATCCTTCTAAGCTTAAAACCTTTCAATAATCGTAATCCCCAGTAGCTTCAAACATTCACTTATTTATTACATTTCTTCATTTATTTGTTAGAATTAATTACATTTATTGATATTTTAACTGTTTCTCTTAGATTAATTGCATTTTTACATTAGTATTTCATCACGGTTGTCTTAAATTCGTCAATAATCATTCGTAATTAGTCACAAACTGTCCCAAATTTTTGTATATGGATTGTTCAAAATTTATCGTAAGTTTGAATCGAGCGTAATGTCCCTAAACACCCAAATGTACCAATTAAATAACCCAACTATTACATAAAAAATTATTTAAAAAACTAACCCAAATTCATACAAAAAGTATCCAACTAGTCACAAAACAGTCACAAATGTACCAACAATCTAACCCAATAATTATCCAAAAAAATTACACAGTAGATATCCCAAATGAGCATCACACATTTCTGCATTATTAACAACCATAAATAATACCACACAACATGGCATACACATCAAATATATATTTTCAATACAACACAAATTAAAAACAATATTAGAAAAAATATAGTCCAAAAAATTATAATAATAAAAGTAACTAATATTCAGAAGAGGACAAGGTTGGAAGTGGAGCCTTTGTTGTCAAAAGCTACCGGAAATGGAATGTTTCTTGGTCTCTCCAAGGAAGATAATGGGATTACCAGAAGCGGAGAATGTGACACCCTGCCTAATAAAATATCGGTTGATCATTCCTATACCAAATTAAAACAGGAGTCTCATATGGTTCATTCTCAGCATCACTGTCGTAAACCAATTTAATTACTAATAACTTATTATGTGTGACACCCAGCTTAAAATAATAACTGGTGGCCAACCATATACTAAAATAAATCAGGAATCTCAAGTAGATCATCCTCAGCATCAACTGACGAGACTAAATGAACATAGCTAACTACCCACTACTAAAATAAGAGGATGCCAAAAAATTTAAACATACAATGGACATTAACAAACCAACAATATAATAACTACTGAATATGATAATGTATACACACATACTAAGATGAAAGGAAATAATTCAATAGTACAACATCAGAACACAAAAGAAAATGCCCGAATATGTTGTCTAGTTATAGAAAATACAAAAATCCTGAGAAGAGAAAAATAAAAATGCTACATAGAGACCTTGGGTATAAACCCGATATATAAAAGAAATCCTATCTAGATTTACAAAAGATAGGAAGCAGCTAGCAAAATCCCGTAACAGTCCGCACCTACTACAGCTCGAGGACGCTGGATAAAAAAGCATCATTGGTATCCTTGAGGTGGGACACCTATAATATTACAATATATGTATAGTAAGAAAGAAATATAAACGGGTTAGAGCCCGAGGTGTGAAATAGTTTAGCAAGTGTATTAAAATGCATAATAATTATAAATGCACAATTCCATGAATTAAAGTGGAGTCGCACTCTCTTGGAACTCCCACTCACCTTTTAACTAAAGCGCGCACCTACACGTATGCACTTGAACATCAAGAAAACTACCCAACCCCTTCTAGGGATAATAAAATCTTAATCTACACATAGACTACACCCGCATAACCCAGTAACTCAAGTAGGACCCAAAATCTTCTCCTTCTACCATTTCCTAAATTAACGCCCAAACTTCTACATCAAAAAGTATATATCTACATACATATATATCACTAGCACCAAGAACTAAACTTCTCTCCACTACCAACATTGCACTACGTTTCGTGCGTGGGGCGTCTCGCAAAGCGAAATCCAAATAAGGAACCCTCCAGATATACTATTCCTTGATAACGTTGTTCGTCGAGTTCCATTATGCTCTCAACCCTCCACGCAATTACTCTCTGCTATATATGATAAATTACTATTCTAACATGTCCTAAGTTGCACCCGAGCTTATACCTTAATATATAATTAAGATTCACCAGTTTCGAATTGTTAACTTAAACAAGTTATTAGAATCAGAATAGCCACACATCCACTTTTTGTTCTCATAAAGCATTGATTCGCTACTACACATAAATCTGAATACTAAGGACTAAACTTCTCCCAACTCTCAACCTTGCACTACGTTTCATGCATGGGACGTCTCGCAAAGCGAAATCCAAACAAGGAACCCCCTCGATACACTACTCCTTGACAATGTTGATCGTCGGGATCCATTATGCCCTCGGTACCCAACACATATAACGTCAGCTACTTATTTAGAATACGACTCTAAGTACCTAAATAAGTTATCACACAGTACCTTTAGGGTCTATATAACCTTACTTTAGTCATAGAACAGGATCATTCAACCCCAAAAAATAACTACACATAACACGCTTAACGCACATTTGAATATCCAAAACACATTCAATTATGGATATAAAAATACACATCACAATGCTATCATCTTCCAGGAATAACTCACTTTGACCCAGGTTACCAGTAGTCGGACTAGATCACACCGACTTGGTAAAAACTAAATCACAAGCCGTCATAACTCCTAACCTGAAAGTGAGAACGAATCATACCCAAGACTTCTCACCCAGAATAAAAATCACACAATAAATAATGGACGACTATGACCAGGGGACTATACGCTCCCTGCTCCTCAAGCCAGGGGCCTCACCCACATCGCGCAACTTCCCATGATAGCATGTGCTAGGTATGCTCACACCATATATATATATATATATATATATATATATATATATCAACCACACTAGATATATATACAATCACATCATATACACAAACCATCACACGAGGTATATACATTCACGCCAACTATACATATACATAATTATATGCTATCTCACTTTCGTATGTATGGAAGAAGTGAATTTGGCTATAAGTATATAACTCTCGTTATAATAACCGTTGCTATAACACATACCTTCCCACAACAATTTATAATACGATCTCTTACTTTGACCTACTCATCCCTCTCACCTATGATATAAATAGTCTCCCAAATTTGGTCGACATTAGGAGTATCATCGCATAACCAAATGTGTATAACACTCTCAAATTAATATCATCCAATTATCTTTTAGTCCTACTCACATTTCCTTAATGAGAGAGGCACCACACCCTCAAATTCCATTCATAAAATAGACCCAAATCCCTCCTCACTATCCTAAGGTAATCAATCTCTTGATATCATAACTTAACCCTCTATAATACATTAACTAAGAAGACCCCTAAGTTTTAAACCCAAAAGAGAAGGGGTAGAAGTAAGATCTCATTCTTGGACTAAAAACAGAGTACCGGTCGACCGACCCCAGACCCCAGACCCCTGGTCGACCGCGGTTCCAAAATTTGCCCTGCGAAGGAAGCAGTAGGCTTTTCCCTTGAGGCGCGGTAGACCGACCATACCAGATAATTCGGCCAACCTTCATTTCGGATAAAACCCAACTCTCCAAAAACCCAATATATCATCTTCTAACCATAAATCTTCAACCCAATCATGTTCCTAACATCAAAAATCATAATATAGACACACCTCAAATGCAACCTCAAATCCATATACACACCTCAAATGCCAGATTTAATACAAAAATCTAGGTTTTGATATAAAGACCCCAAATACATATTTTTGTCCACAAATAATGAAATAAATTACACACATAGATTATTTAGCAAGTTTAATCACTTGCCTCAAAGTTGTAGATGAATCTTCCTCGAAATCGCGTGTTGGCCGAAATTCCCAAGCTTTTATTCTCTTTCTCTTCTTCCATTCCTCTTCTCTCTCTCTCTAGGGTTTTCTCTTTCTCACAAATGAGATTGGCTTCTCACGAGCCCTACTTAAGTCTCATCTCTCAATTACCCAACTTTAAATGATAATACACACTTTAAATGACTTGTTAACTCCAATTCGAGTTAAACTAACTTAAAATATTCTGGAACCGAAATAAAACCCAAGGATAGTCATTTTGACTATCTTGACCCATCCGAGATCAACCGTGCACTCAGAATCGTCATTCGAAATAGTTTATAACATCCTCAAAGTTTGACCTCAATTGCCCAATTTAAAATTCTCCGATTCAAATAAATTTTATTTCTCCCAAATAAATTAAAATATTCAGTCCTAGAAATCATGGGGTATTGCATTAGGCTGGCGTCAAAATTTTATATTAACTAATATTTTTAACCAAACCAACTAAATTAAACATTCACAAAGTCTATAAGCAACAACTAAAATGAAATAAAATAACCGAACACTCAGTTTAACATAATATAACCAAATCGAATGCTGCATTAAAAAGGCGGTAAAAGAATAAATGAATACAGTTGGGCTATCGACCAAAATGTTTCTACAATGCCTCCTATCTAGATATCAAGGATAGAAGCATCTACAATAAACCTGCAGGCATCCACAGCTGCTACAGCAAACATCTGACTGAAAAGAATCATCATCTAGGCGTCCTTGTGTCTGGACACCTAATATATATAGATATATAACAAGAGAGGGGAAAATCGAGAAACGGGTCAGAGCCCGTGTTTTAAAAAATATTTAGCAAGTGCATAAATGCCATATTTTAAAAATATGAAGTCTCTCATATTTAAATTGGTATCGCACTCTCATGAGATACACCTCGCCCCTCTTCTAATAGTTCACATCTTTTGCATACCTTTTAAATAACCTAGTTAAGCTACCCCGCCTAACTAATCTGTTTCACCCATATTCTAAAAGTCCTCATAAACCCGAGCACTGAGGACTAAACTTCTCCCCATTCCTAACATTGCTCTATGTTTCATGCATGGGGTGTCTCACGAAGCGTAATCCAAATAAGGAACCCCCCCGATACACTACTACATGACAACGTTGATCGTCGAGATCTATTAGGCCCTTAGTACATAACACATATTACAAAATCTCATATATGTATAGTTCTCACTAGAACCTATGATTCATATTCATATAAATCCGGATACAATCGACCGGAAGGGTAATAACACCTTATTCATTCTTATGACTTTACACAAGTATACTTCATATGATATCTCATTTCATATATAAGCAATATACTATACGCAACAAATATAATTAAACTTATTACAATCATAAGTATAATAACCATCCCACCGAGCTATAACTCGAGGATGCAGTCTCATAGTGCCTATCCGCATCCGGGTTTACTCAATCAACCACGATACCAAGCTAGACTCACTCATGGTCATGGTACAAATACACAATGGTGGAGGCAGTCATGTTCCTTCCTGAGAGTGGAATAAAAATATCGCACTCATATGCGAGACGATATGACCTGGGGATATACTCTCCCTGCTCCTCAAGCCATGGAATTCAGTCACATCGTGCAAACTCCCCAGATCCCACTAGAGAAAATATATAATTTGGCTGTCCATCCCTATGCCCGGGAAAGCCTGTGGAATCAACCTCTAAAGTATAAATATACCAATCACACACAGATATATTTATTTCTGTATCATATCATATTTATACTGTAACAGTCCCGTATACAATATATATCACTTCTCAATATATATGGCTATAATTGCCAAACTCTTATAGCGATAGCCAATAACCCCGAATGTTCCCATTCGTAATAGCATATAAGTATTCTCTTACTTAATATATAACTCACACCTTAATCACTTTTAAGGATTTACATATAATCCCGAATATGCTAATTCGTAATAATCAAATAAGTAGACTATCAACTTATTTTAGTCCCATAAGTATCGCATCACCTAAAATAATAGTCGTCAATAAACGTATCGGATAACCGCTCAATCATCTTTAGCCTATATCCTAAATCCCGTCCTAATCGTATCCTAGGATTTACTCAAATGCATTTAGTCCATATTTATTCTCACTGCATAAATATCTCTACACACTTACCGAAGACCTCTCTCTCAAAGGTTGCTCGACCCGAACATTCACTAAGTCTATACCTCGGATTGTACACTAAACTAATCCAAGGTTCTCTCTTTCATTCCAAGGTTTACTCACCCTCAATACCGTCATCTAGGAGTCCTAATATCATAACTAGAATTCGCCATAATAATCTCCAATTGCAATTTTACTCCCCGTAAACATAAAGAAGGAAAACTGCCAAATTCAACAAAGGCGAATCGATTCGCCCCAAATGCGAATCGATTTGGTCTAGCGAATCGATTCGGTTTCCATCCGAATTGATTCGGAAAGTGTTTTGCAAGAATTTCCTCAAAGGCAAATCGATTCGGTCTCAATTCGAATAGATTCGGCCTGAGATAGCCTTATAGGTCCCTTTATGCGAATCAATTCGGTCTAGACCCGAATTGATTCGCCCTGTTTAGAGGGCACTGTTTGGGCAATTTCATCTTCTCCAAAATACCCAAATATCAACCCATTCTCCTTTTTATGGTTTCTAACCTCAACCAACATCACTATAATCATCCTAACACCAATTTCTAACTAACACATCAATTAATTTGTGGTATTAACCCATTTCTCTTATATTTAAACCCTAAAACCCTTAAAACCCTAGTTTATCATTTTCTCCCATTTCTACCCATTTCTCTGCACCATTAACGTGGGTTTAATACTAGAAATCATTAAGAGTTTACAATACATCAATTTGTAAACTCATACTCAAATTTCCCAAATTTATTTTAAGGGTTTCAACCCAAAATTTATCTAGTTTACCAACTATGATATGAGATACACATACAAATGATAAAAGCAAGTAAACACTCGCCTCGTGGATAAAATTCGACGACCTCGAGTCGAATCTCACGGAGTTTAAGACGGAATCCCCTCTTCTCTCTTCCTCTTTTCCCTTATTCCTTTCTCTTTCTCTTCTTTCTCTCCCTCTCTCTTGTGACTTTACAAGAGAGAATAAGGGTTTATCCCTTATAAATCCAAAAATGACTCGTTTACTCAATTGCAAGTCCCTATTAGTCCAAAAATGCTCGGAACCTAAACGCTACTCTCGTATACTCTATTCTGACTATCTTGGCCATTTCGAAACCAACCGTGCTCTCAAAATATCCATCTGAGTCACTTAACTAAAATTCACTAATCGTACCCGACACTTCTCAGTACGCATTTTCTACACTTACCCAGCAGCGACATGACATAAAAACATTCCGACTCATTTACTCACTCCCCAAAGTAAATGTAGCACACGTCGGTAATCATCTAACACTTATTAATCCAGAATTTACTATTCACTAAAATTCCTCAAAATTACCAAATTACACCCATTTATGTAATTTAAATATCCATAAAAGTGCGGGGGGTTAAAAAGAACGTTTGGATTTTTAAATTGTTTGAATGAGATCTGTGAATACGAAAGGTAAAAGTTTATTAAACTAAAATCGTAGTTATCGATCACTTGTTCAATATTAATACAAAATCTGAGGTTATTGACCACGAGTTCAATATCAATATTGACTACATAGTTAATAATCGCAGTTTTTGTACTAATACTGCATATGTGGTCAACAATCCTAGTTTCAACTTTAATCTTGTAATTAAACTTAACTATTGAGAGTTTTAACCTAACTACAATTCACAATTACAAATTGTGAATTCAACTTAAAAACTCGATTCTCAATCAAGATTTTAAGAACTGTAATATTTTTGTAAATATGTTGCACACTGCAATATTTTACCTCAATAGGTGTTTGAAGGCGAGTTATATTTTACCACACTATTTGCTCTTATATATATAATTACATCATTTTCTAGCCATTATTTGTTAGCCAAAATTAATTTTTTTAGCCATTGTTTGTTAGCGATTATTTGTTAGCCAAAATGACATTAAAAAAATTATATATAATTTGCTCATATATGGTTAAATTGGGTGAGTATTATTTAAAACTTTTTTATATTATTTGACGTCATATGGTTAAACTTTTTGAACAGTGTTTAAATCTTTATTTGATTATTTGATGACATATTATTAATCTAGGTGAGTGGTATTTTAAATGCAATTAATTTATTTAAAACTCAATTGCTTCAATATGGTTAAATTAGTTGAGTGGTATCTTAATTTCTTTTAGTAATTTTATTATTTTTCATAATTAGACGTGACATTGCAGTATTAAAAAATGGAGGAGTTTGGAAAAAGAATTAATGGAGTGACGGTTTGAGGAAGAGTCGAAACAGGCTCATTGAACAGTCTGGGCCTGAAATTTTCATTTTCGAGCTCCCTATAATATTTGAAAACTATAGATATGTTGTTGAAGACCATAACCACATAAATGGAATTATAGATACGACCACAAATAATAACACTATTAAAATGCGTGATATTGACAAAGTCTGAGAGCCACCTACGAAGATCTTAAGGAGCGTCCAAATATAATTAATTTAATTCATCGTAGCAGTTGGGTAGAACTCTAGAACACTCAAATTTGAAAGTCAAGTTTAGCATTAGGACAAGCACTTGGTGAACGTTGCTGGGACAAAACAAACACGTTCCAACTTTCTAGTGGGGAATTAGTTATAACTCTATACGATTTTACTCTTTTGACTGATAAGTTTTTATGTTTTAAAAATAACATGATTATAAATATTGTCCTAATAAAATATTATTTTTCATGTAATTCTTGTCCTAATAAACCATCTCGTAGGTATCCCCATGGGTAGCGCTCCGGTAATGCCGATGAACGAGGGAAAGTATTTGGTTATACTTAATGGTAAAGTTCAGATTTGTGCTAACATTATGCATAACTACTTTCCCGACATTGAACCAAATTGTACTGAATCTTGTGGGGTAAAAGTCTTAAGCATGAATTAGTGGTTTGAGACTATAAATTTATATAATTTAACTTTAGTCCCCGAGGAAATTGAGAGGGTATTTTTAAGTTTTTTGTATCGGACATATTTTTTCCCACTGCAAAAGATACCGTTACAATAGGTTGGATGGTCGATGTTGATGACTGATTAGTCACGAATACTGCAAATCCACACCCATTACCTTTATGCATTCTAGCACTTTTTATTTTCCTTCTGCCTATATTTATACTCGTTAACAAAAAAACCTCTATTTCGTATGTTTATATGCTTCGCAAGGTTTAATTGAGCTTTTGTAGGCATTGGAACGCTTAAAGTGAGGATTGGTTGCATTTCGAAGAAGTTTCGTCATTGGACACAACTATAAGGGCAATTTAGTCAATTTATAATTCATTTTCAGCTCATTGGAATTCCACAAAAATGTAGTTCATTGAGTTAGCTTTACGTGGCCACAAACGGCACGTCGTTTCGAGTTTGGACAAAGAAGTTATGGCCATTTCCATTAATACACTTTTCCTCCCATATGAAGACCAACGGAGGCCAGGAAACAGGGGACCGGTCGAACGGACCTAAGCCCCCAGTCAACCGGTGATTAAAAATTTAGCCTATGACGGAAATAGGGGACTTCTAACCTTGGGCCCGGTCGATCGGCCCCCTGACCGCGATCGACCGATTGTAACAGATATTCGATAATTTTCCCTTTTAATTTCTTTTTCCATTTTGTTTTTCCCACTAACTATAAATAGAACCTTTGCTTTATATTCTAATTATCTATCATTTTAGTTATTTTTTTGTTAGGTTTTGAGAGCTTCTCTCTCCTTGGTTTTCCTTCCCATTTTGGATTTGTAAGTTTACTATTCCTCCTTCTTCTCCATTAATGTAAGTTCCATTATTGTTCTTAAGCTTTTTAACCTAGATTTATTGCTTTCTTTTACTTGCCTTCATTCACTTTCTTGCATTTAATTTATGTCTTTTATTATGTTGTGTATCTAAATTAGTTTAGGTTGAGATTAATTGAACTCACCTTGGGTTAATTTGGTTGATTTGCTTTTGATGGAGTTTATGATTTTAATACAATTAGATTGTTCTTGATTTTACGCCTAGGAGATTTAACTGGGTATATCATGTATGCCCCTTATTTATGACCTTGTGTGTAATTTTCAGGGTATTTGTTGACACCAAAATAATAATAGGCTTTTATGACGATTTAGGGGGTGACAACTCTATATTTAATTAACTATTGAAATGAGATTCAATCTTGACCATTTATACTAATTAATCCGAGGTGAGGGATATTAGTCTCGATCTATATTTTTTATTCTTTTTGTTAATCGTAGTTTAAATACACATGCCTAGATTATCTTTTCCTTTTGTTATCCGATATCTTTTAAACTTTTATTCTTGAAGTATTAAATCAATATAATTCTAACTACTAGTCTATGTGGATTCGATACTCGGACTGGCCGTTGTACTCCCTTAAAAGAGTGTAATCAATAGTTTCGATTTTTGCATAGTGGTGGGAGATGAAAACAATGACAAACGCATGTAACACGATTTCCCCCGTTATCAAGGACCTTGAGATTATTGGTTCATACGATTGAGGTTCAGCTATTATAGCCTGCATTTTCCACTATCATCTTGTCGTGCCAAGGGGACATATAGACTCATTAAACTATTTTTGGAAACTTATATTGGCAAGCTTTAACAAGTGAAATACACCATATTTAATTGTACTTTAGACAAAAATATATATTTTTCTAATACCCATAGTACTTCGGCTACGAGTACTTATAGCGCGATTGACCTTTACTGAGGGAAGATACTGGTGAATGTTGGCCTAGGATTAATTGGTGGAAGAAAGAAAATCACCACACTCGAAAGTGCAAGATGGTGTAAACTTTTAAAAGGCCTTGTCCTCATTGGTACAAACTTTTTAAAGGCCATGCAATCAAAAGGATAAACTATTTGAACAAGTGCAAGAGGGTTCGAGAAAAGATGTTAAATGCGCATTTGGTGTTCTCCAACTAAGGTTCACCTTCATTCATACGCCAGGAAAACTTTAAGTAAGGATATATTAAATGTGATTACGCAGTCGTGCTTTATAATGCATAATATGATTGTTGAAGACGAGAGTCATGGTTATGGTTGGAGAGAAGAATATGATTTCCCGCGTAACCCAAACTCCATTGAAGAACATTATGCGATTGAGGTGAGGACAATGAACATAAGAGATAAAAGGGTTCATATAAAGCTTCATGCAGACCTTGTTGAACATATTTGGGAACACCTTGAAAATAACAACGTGCGATTGTATCCCATTTAAGTTTATTGTGTGGTTTTATTATGTTGTCATCTTTAGTATCAATGTTGCGATCTTTTAATGTTTGAAAGAACTACATCGTCGATTTAAGTTGTGTTTTTCTATGCATGGAAATTTAAAGCAAATTCATTTTACCATAATAATGAGAAATATAACGATATAGGACAAATAATAAAAAGATATAATAAGTTACATACTGAAAACCCTTTTAATTTAAAATCCAGGATGGCATCCATGTAGTGGATAATTTGGAAAGTTAGATTGTCCAGGTCGGGCCCGAGTTTTGTTAAGTATATTGGCCAATAGGTTTTCATGATACTCCCTCTGGGATGGATTCATGTGTGAGGTGTCGGTGCTCATAATTTACTGTTTGAGCAATATATATTCTTGATTGACTTACCTCTTCAATGCTGTTAGTGTACGTTTGCTAATTTTCAAACTACGCTCCTTAATATGTAGTGAGTTTTTTACCCCCTCTTCGGCCTTTTTTCTCGTATACGCTCAGCCTGACAAGACCTCTCGAATGAATCATTAAACCCGAAACAACTTCTGAGTATTTCTCCGTTCACCTCAATGCTTGTAGCCTTCAACTTTTCGTTAGCCCGTTGCTTAATTTCTTTCTTTTTCGATGGTATAGGATAACATCTTTCGATATCAACACATGCCTCATCTTCCAAATTAACTGAGGTACCACTAACATTTGGGATTCCATGACTTTCTATCAAACCAGTCTGTGGTGAATCGAATTGAAATTAACGGTAGTATAAACAAAATTGTAAAATTTGAAATTTGTGGAGTTCTTTTAAAATCTAGTAACAAGATTCATAGTTAAACGATTTACCCTTATTTTCTCATTGAAATTCTATAAGATCCTTAGAAACCTAAAATAAAATACCGTATTAGTTTTATTATTTCATTAGCAACATAATTTACTCAAAACATACTTCTAAACTTATTAAAAAAATTAGAGTGAACTTACGCAATATTTGTTCACACTGTCACTGCCCCAACATGTTAATGACGTTTCTTTCAATTTAGAAACATAACATACAACACTACAAGTTGTTGAATCGTGTTTGTAGGATGGATCTCGTCCGATGTTGACTGACGCACTGTGATGAATTATATTCTTCGACGACTGTATCTTAAAACATTGTGTCAATTCAGTTATTTTCTCACATACCATCAATTGTTTGTTTAACAAAAATGGTGCATAATGCTTCGTCCTTGTGTTGAGACAAGTTTTGACGAGTCATTGTGAAAGAACGGAAAATGATTATACAAATGAATATTAATTTTTTAGACATTTTTTGGTCATAACAATAATATATATATATATATATATATATATATTATTGTTATTACCAAAAAACGTCTAAAAATTTGTACAAAAAAATTGATTTTTGAATTTGTACAAACAAATTTAATTAGAAGTGTGTTGATTTTAAGAGTTGGATAAATGGTAAAAAAAATTGATTAGGATTCAACTTATATTTATATAAAAAAAATATCGCCATTGGTGTTTAAACAAAAAATAAAATTGTTGGGGTACAAATCTAATTAAACAAAAGTCTTAAATTTCTTTGCTAAAGATGATGTTCCATTTAAGGACTTATTTTTTAATTGGTGACTTCCACGACGCGAGAGCTAAAGTTAAACTTTCAATATATTTTTGAAAGAGAGATTGTAAGGGTGGACATAAAATATTCCTAACCAAGCTAAGCCGTTTTCTGATATAAGGGATAAAAATGTTATGTGACATACAAATAAAAAAGAAAAGCAAAAAGAAATGTATAATGAAAATATTACAACTTCAATCCAAGAATGAGAGAGACGAGGGAAGATTCAAGAATTAGAGTGAGAAGACCGTTTAACTACTCCAACTCCAAACTAACTTGTCTAACCAATGTCTAACCTAATTACACAAATGCACTCTCATTACATTTCCTTTGAATTACACTTGCATCTTGCTCCCCTCTTTTAACACCACCTTTATTACACACTCTCTTACTCTTAATTAATAAAACTCATAATTAATCATTTTTACTCTCCATTCCGAATGATAGAAGGATCGTTTAAAACTGGATTGGTGTGACAACTCGGTCACCGAAATAAGGGGTGGCCAGTCCGATACTCCAATAATAAGGGAATCATGGATGGATCATTCTCAGCATCACAATAATACAATAAGTATACAGGATAACCACCCAATATTTCAGAAAACGGGTTGCCAATTTTTTTTGTTTTATTAGATAAGGAAAGAGTTTAAACAACCCATTTTGAAAAGAAAGTGGAAACCCAAAAGGCTTATATTCATCCACAACAAATATACAATAAGGGGACCGAATATGCTGTCGGTCAACAGTCACTTACAACGTAATGTAACAGCTTAATTAGGTTACATAATACATTACAATAAGAAAATACAAAAGCTTGGGCCACACGCCCGAGTAAATGACCCGATCATAACTAGAGTACAAAAATGACGGCGTCTATAACAAAGTGTCCCATAATATCCGCAAAGTATCACGGCTCCCTAAAAACACCGGAATAGGAAAAATCAGTACGGGCGTCCTTGCGGCGGAGGACCTGAGCGAATACAGGATTCATGCACAACAAGAAATATGAACGGGTCAGGGCCCGATTTTATATGATCACCAGATGAATAAAAATATGACAGTTATGAACAGTTAATCATGAATGATAAATATGAGAATCTATCAACATAATCTCAAAGCATAAACTAAAACAGTTTAAATGATTATACCATTTATTTAGTTATACAAGGGAACATAAATAAGCATCATTAATTAAAAGCCTTCATCATTTTACGCTGTTTCATTTCATCTTTCCATTCCTTATCAGGAATATAATTACTATCATATGCTCTTTGTGGCATTTATCATACATCAAGTCCCACTTGATTAAGAATTGTTATATTCATATACATATAACGATTCTAAGACTGTCCCTCCGGGTTTTCCCACTGGACACGCCCCTAAATGACTATCATCTTTCAGGGCCTATCAACCAAGACAACTTGGGCACCTATCGCGACGTCGGAAAGTGGCCATATGCCTGCGGGAGAGTCATAACCACACCCGAAATTACCTCACCATCGCAGAAAACATATATAATAATCGATCATATGGTCGAGGACTATAGTCTCCCTGCATTCAATAGTCAGGGGACATCACCTCATGCGCGTACTTCCCCTATGATAGCATTTAGAGAGGTGTGTTTAAGCAAATTATCACTTACCACATTCATGATTAAGTAAACTATCATTTACCGTAATCATTACCATTTCCATTTCTTTTTCATTTGCCATGTTCATGTTCATTTAATGGATATATCATATTTTATCCGGAGCCATATGTAAATCGCCTCATCATTACAACCTCAATGAATGAATAATTTCTCGATTCATTCTCCAAACATTTTAGGGTATTATTATAACCCACCATGATTAACATACCTCAATTGAGCTTCTAAAGTATCCCAATATGACCTGTAAGTTGCCCCTATAGCGAATCGATTCGCTAGGGGCGAATCGATTCGCCCAGCCCAGAATTGCCTAATTCGGCTATGGAGTCTTGGACTCCAAACTTCCACCCAACTCATTCCTACCCAAACCATGATCATTTATTTCAACCAACTACTCATAAATGCATCTAGCAACTATAATTTACACCAATAAACATCTAAATCAACTTTCAAGGGTTCAAAACCTACAAATCCATTTAAAGCCCTAAAATTGTTAAACCAAAATCAATCCACAACAATCCATACAAATTATTCATCTTAGATCACATATTATCAAGTAGAAAACTTGCCTTGAGCTTCAAATCTCAGATTTTCTTGTGGTAGCAACAATCCAAGCTTCAATCCCTCTCTTTTCTTCTTTTTTCTCCTCTTTTCTCCTCAATTCTCCTCCTCTCTCTAACTCTCTAGGTTAGTAAGTATACACTTAAGAAATGAAATGAGGTGCAAGACTAAATTGTGGATTTAGTCTAAAATTCCTAAATTAAATGGTTAATACCACATTAAAATGATTCACAACTACACATTTAAGTTAAAACCAGTCAAAACTGCCCGAAACATAAAAATACAATATGGCACCTATTTTGACTATCTCGCACATTTCGGGACTAACTACGCCCTCTAAATTGGCATCCGACAATTTTATAAATCATTTCAAGTACCAATTTCATTTAAACCATAAATGTCATTCAAAGCATATGACACTTTAAAACGCACATGATGATATTTACATACACATACAGTAAATATGCAACAATCTTAGTAAATATGCTCCATTAACTCATTTAGTTCATATTTGCTCCATCATCCGTATTTTATATAATTACTTCATGCAGTAAATTAATATAAAATAAGTCTCTCAAAAGCGAGGGTTGTTACAATTGGTTTGCCCGACCACTCCCATTTTTCCCTCTCGATCATGCTTCTGAAGCCAAAAAATCATGTAGTTAGCAATTTTAGGCAAAATATAATCATCTATGGTCTACCATTTGGGCTCTTATTGTATCACGTAGTGAAAGAGAAAGATCTTTATGGGGAAATCACCATAACTGAGGACGAAAATGGAATAATAAAGTGCAAGAAGAGCACTATTTATGTTTTTGCAAAGTTAAAGAGGGTTAAGAAAAACAATTTCGTTAGAACAACCCGGTTTGGAAAATGAGATGGACACACTAAGGGTATATAAAATAGGAGTTGTGAAATTATTGGATCACGCATGAGTATTCACTTGTTTTGAGTTTAATCATGGGGTTAGTTTGCAGATGAATGATCATTGGATCATGCATGAGTACTCATACATGTGTTTTTTATTTATACAAGAAAATGACCCATTAAAATAATACCACCCAACTCACATGATTTTTATTTTTTATACTTGTTTAAGCACAACAAAACATGAGTTCACTAACACGATTCAGAATTTTGACACAACACGACTTTATCGACCGACACAAACCTAAAGCGACTTTATCTCAAAAAGTTTCGATAAGGACAAGATATATTGTGTCAATTTTGAATAAGTTTTGTGTCATTTTGTATCTTGTTATTGTCTCATTTTAAAATTACTACCCCCTTGTTATTATATGTACGTGTGAATATCATTGTTAACGATTGTTTGATGTTACATAGTGTAAAAGGGTGCAACTATAACTCTACGTGAATATAATAGTAACGAACTTAGTAACAAAAATTTTATCATTAATATTTGATCAGATTAATGAAAGTGATAGAACTAAATGTATTTAAGTTAATACAAATGAAAGTAGTTTATTTAATAATAACTAACAGTGAAGCCATTTATGTGAAATAACTATTTGTGTCTACCCATTGCTTTTTTAGGTCCAAATTCGTTAAAAGATAATAAATAAATAAATACTTTGTATTGAAAATAAATCGGTCATCTTGCTCTTTATGCATTGTTAGATATAGAAATTCCCTAAGCTTTTATTCGTGTGAGATTTGAGATGAATTTAGTTTAACATTTGAGTATGGTGGCAAGGTGGATCGTTCATATATGTTCGAGTAGTTCCATTTCATGTTTGTGTAACTATAGAAAATCCTAACCAAATATGTTTAATTAATCTTGTCAAATGACTTAACACTTAATTGACTTGTGTGTTAATCGTGTCGTGTTCAAATTGATACAAGTTTCATGTTAAACAAGATACGAAACTTTTATTGTCATTTCTCTCAATTGATCACACGATGCATTGAACAAACATAAACTAAATCATTTTCTTTTAAATGATAGCAACAATTAATTAAATGTCATCAATTTTTCAGTGACTTTAATATATTAGTTAATCGAGATATATAAATAGTCATTGCATTCCTTATAAAATGTTCGTTAAGCGAGATTATTTGTATCGTTTTTGTGTTATGTGTGTTTAGCTCTAACCCATCTCATTTATTATTCATCAAGTTGTGATTTTAGGTTCGTTTAAAGTAATGGTCAACCCCAATACGCTAACTTCGTATTGAGTTCTAATCGTGTTAATTGTGACCTGTCTAAATTGTAATCCCTACATTTGAGGCACCTCACGAGTTACAACCACCACAATACAATTATAATGGCATTATATAAATATATGTTAAATTTAAAAGTCAAAATTTATTTAAATTCATTTTATTTATTATTAGAAATATTTGATTTCTTTCCAATCCCATTGCTACCGATCTAATGTATCATTCTAAAACTTTGCGTTCATTGAATACTTCTATTCAATACTGAATTTTTAATATCTTAATCAAATATCTAGATGGGAAAAGAAATAAATTTCGAACAACGAATTTTATGAATGACCTAATTTGGAATTTTGATTTCATTATGTCATGTCAATTTTCATAATCAAACCATTGTTATTCTCTAAATCATAGCAAACAAACATTAAATTTAATAGTTTTTTCTTAAAAAATATGTTAACACATTTTTAGAGATATTATATGGTACCATACTCTCTCTCTCTCTCTCTCTCTCTCTCTCTCTCTCTCTCTCTCTCGTGCGTACACACACACTTTTCCACAATCTTTATGGGGTTTATATGATAAAGATTTATTTGGATATTAGATCTTATTGCAAATGAGTAATTTTAAAAGTACCCATTTTTCCTGTGACCCCCAAATAAAAAAATATAATGTTTAAATTAGTCATATGGTACGAGTGATTAAATTTTGGAGGGCGTTAACAACATCCATTGGAATTTCATTATAACTCTTTACCTGGGACCCTTGAATATAATCATTAAGTTTAAGATCTTCACTTTCTTAGATGCAATTTTTCCCACGTAATGAACAAAGTTGTTGACCTCTATATATTACATGTCTTTTGCCTTACAGAGCAATGCCCACTATTATGTCATTTGCAAGATACAAATAGATGACTTCAAGTTATTGAAAGAAGGACCTTCAATTTCAAGAATTTCACAATGACACCCAATGTTGTTACAAATTACATAACTAAGCAATCTCTTCAATTTCCATGCCAAATATGAGATTTGATGGAAGAGGGACAATTTCACAAATATTCACATCAAACAACATACTTGATTAAAGATGTTCAAGATTATGGTTGGAAAGATTAGCTAGACATTGATGTAGATTGGCATAAAGATCGAAATCCAATGGGATTGAAGGAAATAATGGATACCTACTATGATGATAAAATTATTCTGAGAGAATATATCTAGTTTTTCATTTGTGTGCAAAGTTATAACAACTCAATGAATTGTATTTTAAGATCCTCTATTTCAATAACCATGCCAACCAAGAGATTTAATGGAAGATGCTCAATATCAACAATCAAATTAATTTTATGATTATACAATCCAATAATTTCTTCAATTCCTATGTCAATCAAGATATTTGATGGGAGCGGGACAATTCCTCCAATATCCATGTCAAACATCAGACTTCATTATAGATGCTAGAGATTATGATTGGGATGATCGGCTAGACATTGATGTGGATTGGCTTAAAGACCCAAATCCACTGGGATTGAAGGAAATAGTGGATATCTATCACGGTGATATTATTACTTGAGAGAATATTTCTAGTTTTCCATTTGCATGCCAAGATATAACGTAGTCATCTAAATCTAATATATAAAACAGTGTCTCCTTTTGAAAATGAGACACGTGGCATAACAGTTGTATATTTACTAACAACCGATGTGATTCGCCTGCTTCCAAAATAACTATTAGAATTAGTAGAAGATGACTCCAAATCGACAGTTGACGCTTTCAAAACAACTATTAGAATTTAACGCACTATCAATATATATGGTTTTCTGCTCAGAGAATTTCCAAGCAACCTTTCTTTCCCCTTTGAAACATATTACCCACCTCTTCACTGGGTATTTAACCCTCCTCCTACTCTTATGGGCTTCCGCATGCTTGATTTCCGTCCTGAAGGAGTGGGGTAAAGATACTGTTGCTTTGGTTCGATTTATCATGTGTATATTTGGATTTGAACTCCTGTTTTGGTTTATATGTTTGCTTAGATTTGGTAATTTGGGGGTTTTCTTTCGATTTTATGGGGAGACGATTGTATTTGGGTGCGGTTTCTTTTTGGGGCCTGGGTCTCTTTGGTGGATAGTAATTGTCGATTGGTTTGGTATTTGTAGTGCTACGTATAGGTAGTTGCTCTAGTTGTCTCACACATAGCCTTACTTTTGCTGTTGTAATTGGACAAGTGGCTTAGCCACTTTCATTAATTAAATCATCTTCAACTGACGTTTAAAAGAAAAAAACTTTCTCTATTTTTATTAGTATTATATATATATATATATATATATATATATATATATATATATATATATTGATATGGAAAATATAGCACCCTGTCACGGACGTTACTCAGGCATGCACAGAAGTTTATAGGCCGCGGCCCTATTCAGCAAAGGGCGCGGCCTTACTCAGTACAGGGTGCGACCCTACTTAACAAAGGGTGCGGCCCTACTCAACACAGGGTGCAACACTCACAACTTCAACCTCATACAGGATGCAGCCTTATACTACACAGGGTGCGGCACCCACAACTCTAGCCTCACTAACAGGGTGCGGCCTTCTCGCTCACAACTCCAGTACAGGGTGCGGCACATACCACTTGGCCTTACATATAGGCCTCAGCCCTTATACTACACAGGGTGTGGAACCCACAACTCTAGCCTCACTAACAGGGTGCGTCCTTCTCGCTCACAGCTCCAGTACAGGGTGCAACACATACCACTTGGCCTTACATACAGGCCTCAGCCTTATACTACACAGGGTGCGGCACCCACAACTTCAACCTCATACAGGATGCATCCTTATGCTATGCAGGGTGCGGTACCCATGACTTCAGCCTCATATACAGGATGCAACCTTATGCTATACAGACCGCAACCTTATACTACAGGGTGCGACACCCACAACTTTAGCCTCATGCCGGAAGCAGCCTTCTGTTACGCTGGATGCAGCCTTATACTATGCACGATGCGGCACTTAATATGCCTGCCTAACAGGCTGCATCCCTCTCATTGACAGCTACTCCAGACTTGATATATGTCACATGCTCAGGGCACGTGACACAACTCACATACCTCCTATAAATAAAGGTCCACACCTCGAGATAAAGGGGATTCACCTCACCCAAGAAGATTCAACAATACCTGGTGAAGCCTTGCCAAATTCTCTCTGCACAACCTCAACATACAGCTTGGGGTCTACTCACCTACATTGTAGTCATATCTCTGGCACTCCCGGAACCGCTACAGTCATGTATTCTTCTCTCTCATCTATCTTGTATGCCTCTAATGGCATTGTAAACTTGTACTACAATATGAATATAATGAGAGTAGAGTACCAAAGTGGACGTAGGCTCATTTTTATAGCCGAACCACTCTATATCTTGTGTTCATGTCTCCTTACTTGCTTTACTTGTTTATTACACACTTTACACTTGACTTGTTGATACGAGAGCGACTAGTGGACGACTAGTGTGTGTGTACATATATATATATATATATATATATATGGGCATTCTTTATGTTTAGAAATGCCGAATTTCTTTGTTCACAAAAGGAGAGGTAGAGTATTTTTTGTTTGGTTAATGAGGAGTAAACAGTTGAATGGAGATTTTTTTAAGTAGATTTCTTTTGAATTTAGTTTCATTCATCCATAAATATAATGTTTGTTTATTATTAATATAGTATTTTTAAAGTTTAATTTTTTATATTCCACTAAAGAAAATTTTAGTTCTTAATGAAGATCTATTTTACATTTAGTAATGTCATTTATACGTATAATAAAATGGTACATTGAATAAGAAGATGCGTATTATATGATACCAACTTGATATGTTTCAATGCATATATGTTATTTTTTTAATAATTTTTTTTATTCAAAATGTGAAAAGACTATTTCTTATAAAATAATTAAGTGGGGTTTCATTATCATTTTAAAATTATTCATTTTCTTTCATAATGCACGTTGATGCAAAAAACTAGACTATGCCTAATTGATTGATCATAGATAAATAAATAAAAACAAATAAGACAAAGAGATTTTTAAAGTGGTTCGGCTCAATGGAAAAGCCTACGTCCACTGTTATGTATTAACTGCCTTGATTTGTTTTTCGATCACTTGCAATGAGGGTGATACAATGTATTTATAGCCCAAGAGGGGTGTTGATAGTTTTCATGTGAAAGGATGGAATGCCTTAATTTGTTAGGCATTTACGTCAATACACAATGAGAATTAAATATAAGATTGTTGTCACTTCACTGGCTATACAGGTTGTAAGATTGACGTCGCTTCGTTGGCTATACAAGCTAGATTTCTGATCGTTGATCGGACTGCCCAGTTGGTCGGGCTTACATGTTGGTAGGGCTTCTTTGTTCATCGGGCTTTTATATTATTCTGACTTGGACTTGTGTCCCATTGGATGACACGTGATGGCTTGTAATTGGTCCACATAAGGTGGTAAATTCTGGTATCAACAGAAGCCCCCAATGTTTCATACTTGAAGCTGATGCAAAAGTGTGGAATATTATGCTTTAACAGTAGTTCGTGTTGCTTGGTCGGCTGCAGACCTTCCAGACTTGTGAAATTTATCCACTTAATTGAAAATTTTTTAGCGCAAATGGCAGTTTTGTAAATATTTCAAATTTTAGTGAACATTTCAGGGGTATCTTCGTCTTTTCTCTTGTTAGCTATCGTAAACTCAACCCCCGTTCACTTTAATCATTACTTTTCTCAGTTTCCGAGGCGACTTATAAAAAGAGTGGTAAAACTTCTATCGTTTTCTATCTCTCATTTCTGATTCTGCTGCTATATTCTTTGAACTTTCATGCGATCGTTTTCTTTTATGTTCTTCAGTTCTTACTGAATACTTAAATCCTTGTAAGAACTTTTCTCTTTTCTTGTTTGCTTCTTCATCATGATTTGTTCTATTGTGTCACTTGATAAGTTCAGGAATGACTTTAACATTCCTTATTCAGTTGTACTAAAATATCCCACTTTTCCTTTTGATTTTTTATCTCTTGTCGAGGGCCATTGTTTCCCTTCATATTTAATGTTGAGTGTGGTTTCAAATTTCCTCCCAATCCCCTGTGTCTCTGGAGTTTTGTCAGTATTTTGTTGTTGTACCTGCAAGGATAACTACTAAGACGTGGAGAGTAGTGAAAGGAGTATATAGGTTAAATAAAATCTATGGAACCCATCTAGGGATTCCAGAGATAATGTTTTGTTATAAATGGGTAACTAATGGTACCACTTATTATTCGAAAACTATGGCATTCAGTAAAGCTTTAGTCGTTAACCTCCCTGATTCTAATATGGATTATTTTGATCACGAAGTAGTTGTAAAAAATTGGCAACATGCTCCCTTAGATGGAGGTGCTAAATATCAAAGACCTAGATGTCCTCTCTTTGGCAACGAGATAGGTTATTCCGTGTTTTAATAATTTTTCCCTGTTTATATTTGATAAAATGTCACACTGACTGTTGCTTTGTAAATTTAATTGCAGTTAACCGGAAGAGAAAATCCCCCAAAGAGAGTGAAGTATATTTGAAAGAATAGAAGTTCATTTGGGGACTTCATAAGACGGTTGTTGAGGAGCACATTAGGTCTGGTTCTTATTTGATCCAATACATAAATACCATTTCTTCCTTCGTTGCCCGACCTACTGCTCCTCCTTCTCTGGTGATTGATCTTAAACAGGAAGCTATTGTTGATTCAGACACTCCTCTTTCTGATATCATGAAGAAGAGAAAGTTTCCTGATCTTTTTAGTGGTAGCACTTCTGGGTCCCAAAAACCTGCTGAAGGGATGTCATGAAAGAGCCCCCAAAGACCCGGCTCCCAAAGATGCAACTCCCAAAGATGATTCACCTCCTTTGAGAAGACTAAGAAGAGTGCTTGCAGAGAAGCCAATCGATCAGGTAACCGATCAATAGACCTTGATCGAAGTACCTTCTTTTGAGGCTGGTCCTCCAGCAGTTATTACTTTTAGTTTGGCCAGGAGGTTGATCAAGTTTAGTACTCTTCTAGACCACAGGGGAGTGGATGTCATGTTGCCCTAAGTAAAGGTTTCTGAATTGGCTGCTCAGAGCCTTGCATCAGTAAGTGATTCCCATCTTGTTGGTTCTACTATCTTTTACATTTCTCATATACTAACTTAATCTTTTTCTCTTGTAGATCTCAGTACATTTTAATATTATGCTGGTGAAGGATGATGCAATTAGTGCTTCTTCAAATGATGTAGAGGAATCTTTGGCTAGCTTGAAGAAATCTTTTCTCTCATCTCAGTAAGCCTTAGAGACTGAGAAAAGTACTTGGGCAGATAAATTGAAGATAACTGAAACTGCTCGATAGACGTCTGATAAAAATACCCTTGAAGCTGAGCGCAAGGCAAAGGAGGCTAAGCGCAGGGCTGAGATTGCTGAGGAGCTTGTGACCTCTAAAAGGACTAAGAGAAAGTCTACTGTAAAGGCATCCTTTAGTGCTGGTTGGGATAATGGATGGAATAAAGCCATTTATGTTGCCTCTGCTTAGATTGAGTATGCAAAACAAAAATATTTCAGAGATAGTTGGGTTGCCTTCCTTCAGGAGCTGAACACTATTAAAGACTCTAAACTTTTTCAGAGATATACTCATGGTCCTCCTCCTGTCATTGAAGATGAGATTAAAGACAAAGTTGGTTCTGGAGAGTCTTCTCTGGTGGTTGACTCTGCTGTCGATCAACCTAAGATCACTGAGTCTTCTCTTCCTCCAACTGAGCAAACCGAGCAACTCCAGTCTATAGCCCCTTCTTTTGAGCAGGATAAGAAGGTTGAGAATGATAAGGATAAGTTGTAAAGTTGTTCGGTATTTGCCCATTTTTTTTATTGTACTTGAACTCTTCATTATCAATAAAAGAAACCTTTTGTTCCTTTTTGTGTCTTATTGATTATTCCTGTTCTTCATTCTTGTTACCGATTGGTGGTCATTTCTTCTTGCTAGTTTATAGTGAAGATTGAACAACTGTCTTCCAATGATACCGAGGTACTGAGAAAGTGCAATACTTTTTTTCAAAGCAAGTCATATAGACTTATTGGAGGAAGAAATTATTAAGTTTCTTGGTGATGATGCATCAGAGAAGGCCAAAGAAGCCTAAAAGTATTTGAGTACTTACTTGATCAGGCAGTAGCAAATAATGCTTCCTATTATAAGATGATAGAAGAACTTCAAGAGCATCATAAAGAATCCACTGCGTTGTTGCCCCAGTGCTATGAGAAGAAATATCAAAGCTTAAGTGTAGGTTAGGGTTTTGATAACTTTCTTTCTGTTTATAATAAAAGGAAGCTTTACTTAAGCTTAAAGTTGAAGAAACTAGGACAGTTGCCAAACTTCTGGAAGAGGAGAATAATAATTTGAGGGATGAAGTGAATATTTTAAAGAATAATAATTTGAGGGATGAAGTGAATCTTTTAAAGTATGCCTCTGGGGATGTTATTGCTACAACTAATGAGGGGTACTCTTTCTTAGAGGCTGAAAATTCAACATTAAGGGATGAGTTGGAAGCCTTAAAAAAATTAAGCTTGCACCCTCTTCCTGAGAAAGAAATAAGCCTGGACGAGGAACCACAAAAGAAATTAGGACTCAATGGTCCCTTGCCAATCAAGATGCACAGTTAAAATCTAAAGATTGGGCTATTAATGAGATGTCCCAGAAGCTGCAGACCTTGTCTGAACAACTATCCACTCAATATTCCCAATTACAAGCTAATGATGGAATATTGAAGAAATTGCAATCTCAAGTTAATAAATTAACCTTTTAATTCCATAAGCAACCAAGGGAGGTTTGGATGGATGGGTATAATGAAGCTTTTGTGCATCTTGATGATAGACTCCAACAGTCTAATAATGAGTTCTATACATGGGGTTGGATGAACGCTTTGACCGTGATGAAGATGGATCGAAACAATTCACTGTGGGATTAGTATGACCCTAGCTTGCTTGAGCTTGATAATCATCCTTTCAAGTTAGATGTCAACTGTATTCTTGTTCATCGTATTCCTCAATGCTTGATTTTGAAATACCTAGGAGATTACGATCTGTATGATGAACTAGAGATCGTTCGACCTCCACATCTACTTGATCGTCCTAGTAGCAAAAATACCGGGATGCTTCAGGATTTTAACTTCATCAACTTTCCTTATACTTTGGATGATCCTCCAGCTGGCATGGATCCTGTTTCTAAGGCTGAAGGAAAATGCCCTGTAGAATAAGGATTTGTATTTTGTTTCTGCATTTTAAGAAACAACATGTAATCATTTAATTGAAATAATGAAAAGATTATTTTATCAATCTTTGATTGTGAATAGATCAATTTTTAGTCAATCTCTGTATATAAATGTCTTTTTAGTCTTTGACTGTGAATGGATCAAATTTTAGTCAATCTCTAATCTTGGATTAACGATTTGTTAATCTGTAGTTTTTCACCAGTTCTATTGATACTCTTAAGATTATCCTAGGTATCGTACCAATTACCAATGCATCACCATGGTTCTACTAATGTACCTAAAGTTTTAGGTAATTTCATTAGTTACCTTGGTTCCCAGGCGTGAGTGGAACATTTGTCCATCTTTTAGACCAGTTTAGATGAAAATTATTCATTCGGGTCTTCGTTAACCAAGCATTTGGGACTTATAATTTTGCCTTGCATGGTTTTTTATGTATTGACAACCAAATTTGTTGGTGCCTTTATTGATACCGACCAATATTCCGTTGGTGGTTTTTGTTGACAACTAACATTATTGGTGCCTTTGTTGATGCTTACCAACATTGTTGGTGTTTTTGTTGACGCATTTGCAGTGTAGTGCATATCACTAGTACTCCAAAAAAATAACAATTTTGGGGAAATCATAGTCTTATTAACATTTGAAATGAACTGAGTACAACATAACTACATCTCTGATAATATTTCATCAGGTGTTCTGCATTCCAGAGATTCTTGAATTCTTCACCTTCCAAAGTCTCAATTCGATATGTGCCTGGTCGGATAACTATTGTAATGCGATAAGGCCCGTGCTAATTGGCTTCAAGCTTATTGTTATTCTGAATCACCTTTTTCAAAACATAATCACCTTCTTTTAAGTTGCTTGACTTCACCCTTTTATTGTAGAAACTTTCAGTCCGTTGTTGATAGGCTGCATTCCTTAAAGCTGCATCTTCACGTACTTCTTCTAGTATGTTTAAGTACAGCCTTCTCATCAAATCACTAACTAGGGTATTGAAGTTAAGAATTCTGTGAGTAGGTAAGCCTAACTTGCCAGGAATGGCGGCTCCAATTCCAAATGCTAACATGTAAGGAGTTTCTCCAGTAGTTGTTCAATGGGTTGTTTGGTAAGCTCATAAGACAAAATGCAGTTCATTGATCCAATTCCCTTTAGCATTTTCCAACATTTTCTTCAACCCGTTAAACAAAGTTCTATTCGTTACCTTTGTTTAGCCATTGCTTTGAGGGTGTCGAGGAGCAGAGTGGATTTTTTGGACATTAGATTGGGCACAATAAGCAGCAAATTCGTCGTTGTCAAATTGTGTTCCATGATCAGTGATAAAGGCGTAGGGCAAGCCATACCTTAATATGATATTCTTCCAAATAAACTGATAAACCTTTCATAGGACATATCGATCAAGGGTTCAACTTCCACCCATTTAGTGAAGTAATCAACAACTACCACTAGATACTTGAACCTTCCTCGGGTGGTCGGCAAAGGCCCAACCAAGTCAATTTCCCACATAGTAAAAGGCCAAGGTTTAGTGATTGGTGTTAAGAGATATTGTGGAGTCTTACGTATGCTGAAAAACCTCTGGCATTTATTGTAACACCCCGTATTTCTGAGCATTTAATATTTAATTAATTCGGGAAATTTTTAAATTACTTGTGTGTCATAATTTAATTGAATTAGTTATGTTAATATTTATTTAAATATTAATCGAAGAGAAGATGGTTAATATTTACGTAAATTAAATTACTAAGTGAATAGTAATAATTTATTTACGCCATAACGTGTATAAGTGACGTGACATTAATTTATCTCAGCCAGAAGTCAGATATAGACTAAGTTGGGTGTGAGATAGGGACTTTTTATAAATTAATTCGGATGTCAATTCTGAGTGCACGGTTGAGTCTGGATGGGCTGAGATAGTCGAAAAGTGTACCCGGGGGTGGTAAATGGGTCTTTTTTTTTTTGGGGGGGGGGGGGAGGGGGGGGGGATAACCGAGCCCACTCGAGGGTATTTGGGTCGTTTTAATTAGACCCATATGATTAAAAACGGGATTTGGAGATAAAAACCTAAGTTTTGGAGTTGTGGGCAGCGATAACTCATTTGGGGGAAATTTGAGAACATAAGGAACAAAGAGGGAGGACTCTTGAGAGCCAAAGAGGAAGATCAAGGAAGGTGTTCTTCATCACACAACGATCTCTACACCAAAGGATAATCAGACACTACAAATTTATAAGGCAAGTGGTTAAATTGCTTAAATATAAATTGGTGTTATTCAATTCATATCATAGTAGGAGTTATACAAATGATTTTGGGATTGCGTTAGTACAAATTGAATTTTGATTTGGGGAAGTTACAAATCAAGTTATTGGGACTGGTTTTGATTCGTAAGGATTTTAGTGGATAATTCTGGATAAATATCTTCACACAAGCTGTTAATGGCGATTCTGTCGGCGAAGCCCTCTAGAAAATAGCGTTTTCTAACTTTCGTTCTCTAATATGCTCTTTCCAAAACGGCCCCAAAATGCCCCAAAACGTCATTTTAAAAATCTGGGCAGATTGAGTAAATTGAAAATCTCATATTAATAATTGTGCAAACTTTATTGAGGAGAACTTTGAATAATTAATTGGGGATATTGTATTATGGACCAAGGGGGTGTCTGGATATTTTGGTTGAGTGATGCCATGATAATAGATTAATTAATGGGGGATTTATTAATTAAAGCTTATAGCTAGAATAATTTATTATAGGATGATATAATAAATTATTAAATATTATTTAATTAGGAGTGTTCTCTTTATAATGGAATTTTGAGGAGTGCATTCTAAGAGATGGAAATTCGGGTCAGGTGAGAGAGTGCGGGTACATTGGTTGTGTGACACCAGGGATATATTAAATTAATTAATGAGTATATTAATTAAATTAGAGTCGGACCTTAGACTCGGGGAAATATTAAGTTAATTAATGGGCATATTAATGAAATTAGAGTCGGACCATAGACTCGGAAAAATATTAACTTAATTAATGGGTAAATTAATTAAATTGGAGTCGGACCATAGACTCGGGAATATGTTGGCTAGTGTTATGGACTTTGTACACGGTAAAGCCGGGATTAAATTTTATTTATATATATACATATATATATACGGTGGTGTGATAGTATATATATATTGTGTGCTCATAAATACCGGTGGCTAGGTATTTATTTAGAATTATATGCTCTAGTGCTATCAGGGGAGGTTGCGCGATGTGGGTGAATCCCCTAGCTTGAGGAGTAGGACGAGTATATCCCCAGGTCAAAACGTCCAAATAGAGGTGGGCAATGAGATGATTGTCTTCACACTCGGGGGAATATGACCGCCTCCAATACGTTTATATTTCTATGTTCTGATTCGACAGTGGCTAGCTGTCTCAGAAATCCAGGTGGGACTGAGTAGACCTGGGAAGATAGCACTTTAGAGAATGCATCCGATGAGGTATTACTCGGAAGGATGGTTTTGATTATATTCAACATATGTATAATTGTGGGATATAGTTCTACGTATATAATGGTGTAGATAATTATATACGGGTAATTAAATATATGAAGAGAATTTGTATTACTTATATAACTAGTGAATGTTATATGGCTTTTAAGAGCGGTTTTACTTATATTCAACATATGTATAATTTTGGAATATAGTTCTACGTATATAATGGAGTAGATAATTATATACGGGTAATTAAATACATGAAGTGAATTTGTATTACTTATATAACTAGTGAATGTTATATGACTTTTAAGAAATGATTAATTAAGTTAATGCGATAAATAACTTACGAAGTAAAGATTCAAATTACTCGGGTTAGAGTAGAGTTCAAGGACTTCCATGACAAGGCTAGTTAGACGGGGTGGTGTAACTAGGAGGGTCAGGAAGAAAGCGTTAGTTGTGCACTTTAGAGGAGGGGTGAGATGTATCTCAAGGGAGTGCGACACTAACTTAAATATGAAGAGCATTCATAAATTTTAATTGTTGCATTTTAATTCACTTGTAAAATATTTTCAAAAGGACTTTTGGCTCTGACCCATACTTGCAAAATATTTTCGAAGCCTTTTAGGTATCCAGTCACAGGGATGCCAAACTTGAAGATCTGTTCCAGGGATGCGTAGCTGCAAGAGGTGTGGACGTTACAGGATTTGGACATAGACGCTTCAGTCATTTCATTCCTAGAGTGGAATGCAACTTGGTATTTCTTTCGGGCATGTTACCCCAACTATTATCATTTCAGTCGAACTTTGTACTGGTTACTATTCTTTGTTGAATTATATTAGTGGATGTTGATTTTTCTGCCGATGGTTTATTCGGCCGGTCATTTATTGATTTATTCAGTGTTGCTTTAGATTCATGGTTTATGTGAATCGTTCGTATTGATATCTATATGGTTGTTGTTGTTAAATAAAAAGATTAAAATTTTGACATCTGCTTTTGAATACTAGGTGGTTAGTAAGTTTTAAAATGTTTTCGATAGTGATGCTAAGAATGAACCAGATGAGATTCCTGTTTTAATTTGATATAGGACTGATCACCCGGTATTTTATTGGGCGGGGTGTCACTGATGGTATCATAGCATCATGTTCTAGTGTCCTTAGGATCTGTGCGGCATTTCATGTTTCAACTTAGCGTTCTTTGATGTAGAGCCTTATGATAGGACTGGTGTATTCCTCTATGTATGCGAGTTCGTTCTCTTACTATCAAGTATAGTGAGGTGATTCATACACGAGTTCGATTGGGATTTGTATACCGAACATTCTTTGGGA
The DNA here is from genome assembly GCA_949130495.1 of Sambucus nigra. Taxonomy (NCBI): domain Eukaryota; kingdom Viridiplantae; phylum Streptophyta; class Magnoliopsida; order Dipsacales; family Adoxaceae; genus Sambucus; species Sambucus nigra. The sequence goes on from OX422210.1 coordinate 714,006,128, forward strand.
CGACTGACGAGGGTCATAGGAGAATTATAGGAGGAGAGGCTCAACAGAAGACATAGGGTATTTTGGAAATGGTGATCGTGATAAGAATCACCTTGATTGTTGTTCAGGCCAGTGGGGATAGAATAATCACCCGAGAGCGATAGTCTCCCAAAGCACTATTGTAGATAACGGTGGTACAATTTCAGTCTCACCCAACGTAGTCAGCAAATGGTGGGGAAAGTGTGGAAGGACCCTTTTGGAAGGGCTATATATAAGGATTCAAGTATCAGAGTAGCGCGATAAGTCAATGGGAGTAAATAACCCAAAGATAATTGTGTAGGGTGGTGTGCGGTGGCACCCATGACTAAATTTAAAATATTTTTTTGGCACAATGAGGCGGTGTTGTAGTGGTAGGAGTCAGTCACCACAACCATGGAGAAATACCATAAATAATAATAAATTTAGGGTGCGATTTGACCGCAAATCTTCGCATCATTCGTTTGAACCGGTAGGCAAAGGAGATTTTAGTACTTACTTCAGAAGGGTCGGACAGTGGCCAAACATAAGGCAAAGTTGAATTATGCAACAAACTTTGTACCCAATGAGGTGGATGCGGAGGTCAATAAGGGGTCCATGAGTTAATAATTAACTCGTGGGTATTACACAAGCGTGGATGGAAAACTCCGGCTAGGATGATTGGGGCTATAGTCATCAAGGTAGTATGTTTTCGATTTGATATCAATACTTCTGTGAGAAGGAAGCCAAGGGAGGTGGAATATCTGACCAAAAGGCTAGATCGTATTTAGCAGTGCTAGTGAGGCACCACAAGGGGATACCCAGTAAAGGAACCCATTTATATGATTTAGATCGGTGAAATTCCTACCGAGTGAAGGTGGATTCAATCAGGGTCGTCGAGGCCAGCAACAAGTCCTAAGGGGCCAGCGAAGCCAAAGGGACAACGGGGGTAGCAATTAGGGTAAATTATACTAAGTACGCGAGAAGGACAACCCCCACATGGCCAGTGAGGCCAGAGATAGGGAATTGACACAGGGAAGTGTCTTATTTGTGGAAAGTAGGACCACAAAAATTGATTATGTCCACAGTGAATCAGGGGATAGGAGTGGGATGCCTAGTAAGGACAATAATTATGAAGTTTTGGTTCGGTTGGATGAGAATATTATGTCCATGAACCATTTGGGACACTGGTGTATAGGCGAGTGGAAGTATGAGTTTTATCCTTGGATAGATGGGGTGAACTTTTTGACACGAGTGGTCACAGTATTCTTCTTAACACTATATTCGCAAGGGAGATGAGTTTAGTGGGTGTATCGTAGTGTTACTATCAAGTATATGTTTACTATGGGGTAACGGGGATCTCTTTTGTTTTACCTGCAGAGGAGCAGGTGTGAACACTGAGAGGGTATATTTTATAAGGTTAACTCATTTTGAGAAGTGCTATGCGAGCATAATTTTTTCCTGGGTACAGATTGGTTAGCGACGGGTAAGCGATAGTGGGAGGTTACAACACGACTATCATGTTCTCTATTCCAGGGCAGGATGTGTATTCTTTGCGAGGTTCCACCCGAAAGAAGGTTGGGCTCGAGGAAATATTTTATAAAATAGACTTCAGAGGGTAGGGTTGTCTAATATATTATATTCCAGTGCGTAAGGATTTTTACTGATGTGATTCGTGGCATGGCAGATTGACCATGGAGAAAAGAGATTTAGCTCGTCAGTGACTTAGCGCTGAGGACTTAGTGATAGTGTGAGAGAGGAATTATATAACTCCTTTAGAGATGCGGGAGTCGACAATTAGACCTTTGAGTACAGGGACAGAGTTTTGGGTGTCCCGATTATATGCTCGGGTCTACGAAAATTAATGAACGACAATGCTAGTGTTTAATGCATTGAGGAAAGTTTTTTTTGGGCTTTGTTGTGAAATGTTATGCGCATAAGCCTTAATAAACGTCAGTAGTGGAAAGACGTTATATGATGCTAGGACACCAGTTTAAAGGGTGATTTTTGAACATGTGGAATTACACTTTGAGGTGAAAGCTATTACGCTATAAGACCAGTATAGCCGAGTAGTGCTGCGAAAGAAGCACTAAGAAAACTTTTGCACCGCAAGTTAATGGGCGGGGCAATATCGAGAAGATTAAATTGCGATTTGGGAAAATATCGAATGTAATCATATAATATAATGTGATCTGTAGGATAACCTTAAAAAAAAATTACGTATGTGACATCTGTTATGTTGTACAAATATGCATGGGATTTAGGGTGTATGGGCGCCCTGGTTAGTGTGATTTCAGAGTCGTCTTAAATAAAGGGATGTGTGAATGAACATATTGAATGTATGCCTATAGGACAGTAAGAAAATAAGTGGGAAAGTGCAGTGAACTGAAATTCGTTTGAAAGAGGAAATAATTCAACTATATGCGTATCAAGATGAACTATCTCCACCGTAAGGAGTGTAAAGACGGTGGAGGCGCATCAAACAAAATATCTTAAGGAAAGAAAGAAGTCACGTTTCTGGTAAAATAGAAAAGAGTATCACTTAGTTATATGCTTAGAGTGGTCTTACGCATAGACAAGGTGTAGATTCCTATCTAACGAAAATTGTACAAGGAATATAGTTCTTGAGCATGGGAATTGGTGTTGAGTGAGAAATATTGAATTTGTCTCCTGATAAACCATTTATGAATGGGGAAAAGGTTTATTTGAGGGTATCAACCAAGAAGTTTTTGAAATTTTATGGTTCCAAAGATGGAATTAATGCTCAGGTTGGTAAACATCGTGGAAGGGTCAAGGTTTCCATCGGGTTGTTGAATGGATTGACCTGAACATGAATTGTTGTTTCGGAAAGGGTTATACTATCGAGTAGTATGCCCAACTTTACTATTAATGGGAAGGAGTGAAATAGAACAAGGTGTCGTTCAATATTGTTGGGAATTTGGGTGAGAACTTTCAGTCCTACCTCTGGTAAAAAGTGTTAGGAGTTGATAGGGACAGAGTTACATATTGGGTTAAACGTGTCGCCCATAAGTTGATGGGTAGACGCGAAGCGAGGATTATGCATTCCAGATTTTGGGTAATTCGGGAGTAGTAATTACCACAAGTAGAGTTACGTGTGATGACTCGTAATAGTTTAGTATCTATGTGACACCTTGTGAGACTTTATGGGAAATGTTTCATTATCCACCTTTGGTTGATAAGAGGTGGGGGAATAACAAGCTGCTAGGACCCGAAATGGGTTATATGGTCCCGCAGCGGGAATTGAGTAAGTTGTATCCTTTCGTATAGTTTAGGGATGTAAGGAGGGGAATTTCCTAATGTAGAGATAGTGGAGTCGGAGGAGATGGGCTCATCTTTTGGGGCACTATGTTGTCAGGGGCCATCGAGTTAAAGATTTTTTACCAAGTATTGGTTCGGGCGTCTTCTATGAAAGTAGTGGTGAAGTTCGATAAGAAACAGAAGCTAGCATTGAGGTATGTGGGTACTTTCCCTATCTTTGAGAGGGTGGGACCATTGGCTTATCGACTGGGTTTTCCAGAACATCTTCAATGGATACGTGATGTGTCCCACGTGGCATAGCTGGAGAGATACAGGAGGAACGATAGGGATTTTTTGGGCATGTTCCACTCGAGGAGAATGACTTGCATTAAGACACCTCATATGAGGAGAGACAAGTAGCTATGTGAGCGCAAGATGTAGTCTAAGGTAGTACTACCAGTTAGAGTATAGTGGAGTGGGGTCATCACAGTATTTATGAGTATACGTGGGAGCGGGAGTAGGATATGTGAGAGAAGTATCTAGAGTTATTCGCTGCAGTTATGACCAAATTTCGGGGATGAAATTCCTTTGTAGGGGGGGGGGGGGGGGAGAATATGTAACACCCCGTATTTCTATGCATTTAATATTTAATTAATTCCGAAAATTTTTAAATTACTTGTGTGTCGTAATTTAATTGAATTAGTTATGTTAATATTTATTTAAATATTAATTGGAGAGAAGATGGTTAATATTTACGAAAATTAAATTACTAAATGAATAGTAATAATATATTTACGTCATAACATGTATAAGATACATGACATTTATTTATCTCAGCTAGAAGTTGGATATAGACTAAGTTGGGTGTGAGATATGGACTTTTTATAAATTAATTCGGATATCAATTCTGAGTGTACGGTTGAGTCCGGATGGGCTGAGATAGTCGAAAAAGTGTACTCGGGGGTGGTAAATAGGTCACGAAATATTTTTGGGCATAACCGAGCCCACTCGGGGGTATTTGGGCCATTTTAATTAACCCATATGATTAAAAACGGGATTTGGAGATAAAAAACCAAAGTTTTGGAGTTGTGGGCAACCATAACTCATTTGGGAGAAATTTGAGCACATAAGGTACAAAGAGGGAGGACTCTTGAGAGCCAAAGAGGAAGATCAAGGAAGGTGTTCTTCATCACACAACGATTTCTACACCAAAGGATAATGAGACACTACGAATTTATAAGGCAAGTGGTTAAATTGCTTCAATGTAAATTGGTGAAATTCAATTCATAACATAGTAGGTGGTATACAAATGATTTTTGGATTAGGTTAATACAAATTGGGTTTTGATTTGGGGAAGTTACAAATCAAGTTATTGGGACTGATTTTGATTCGTAAGGATTTTAGTGGATAATTCTGGGTAAAAAAAATTCACACAAGCTGTTAATGGTGATTCTGTCCGCTAAACCCTCTAGAAAATGGCGTTTTCTACCTTTCCTTCTCTAATACGCTTTTTCCAAAACGGCCCCAAAATGCCCCAAAACGACAGTTTAAAAATCTGGCCAGATTGAGTAAATTGAAAACCTCAGATTAATAATTGTGCAAAGTTTATTGAGGAGAAATTTGAATAATTAATTGGGGATATTGCATTATGGAGCAAGGGAGTGTCCGAATATTTTGGTTGAGTGATGACATGATAATAGATTAATTATTGGGGGATTAATTAATTAAAGCTTATCGCTGGAATAATTTATTATAGGATGATATAATAAATTGTTAAATATTATTTAATTAAGAGTGTTCTCTTTATAATGGAATTTTGAGGAGTACGTTCTAAGAGACGAAAATTCGGGTCAGGTGAGCGAGTCCGGGTACATTGGTTGTGTGACACCAGGGAGATATTAAATTAATTAATGAGTATATTAATTAAATTAGAGTCGGACCATAGACTCGGGAAGATGTTAAGTTAATTAATTGGCATATTAATGAAATTAGAGTCGGACCATAGACTCGGGGAAATATTAACTTAATTAATGAGTAAATTAATTAAATTGGAGTTGGACCATAGACTCGGGAATATGTTGGCTAGCGTTATGGACTTTGTAAACGGTAAAGCCGAGATTAAATTTTATTTATATATATACATATATATACGGTAGTGTGATAGTATATATATGTTGTGTGCTCATAAATATCGGTGGTTAGGTATTTATTTAGAATTATATGCTCTAGTACTATCGGGGGAGGTTGCGATATGTGGGTGGATCCCCTAACTTGAGGAGTAGGTCGAGTATATCTCCAGGTCATAGCGTCCAAATAAAGGTGGGCATTGAAATGATTGTTTTCCCACTCGGGGGAATATGACCGCCTTCAATATAATATCTATATTTAAAAACAGAGGCTCTCGCATGTTTTGTGACACGTGTCACCTAATAAATGTAGTTCCTCAAATCTAAGCCTCCTGATTTAGCCACCCTCCATTAACGTTCGTTTCCTCTCCTCTACAACTCTCCATCTTCCACAAAATTTAAAGAGTCACACTCTGAAGCGACATCCATGACCAACTCTTCATTGCTCCTTTTTATAGGATGGTTTGTTTTGTTGGTGTATTGAACTATTTACCTCTTTCATAAGATGGCCTACGTCAAGGAAATATAGCACTTGGAGGTAGATCCCTTTTTTCTGGTGTGGGTTCCTTTTGTAAGATGCCCTTCAATTCTATTTCGTTGCAGTATAATGAGAAGTTTTGTATATTTTTATAATTTATAACAGGGTTCCAATGGATGAGTTGTCCATTTAACTTTTTCCTTTCTTTGTACTGATATTTGGTTCTAGATGTTAGTTTCCCTTTTTGTCTTATATTGTGTTGTATATGTAGTGTTTGGTGAAGTGCCTCACAGAAGTAGGGATATGAAAATCTTCTAGGAACTCTATAAAAACCCAATTGTAATATTGTGTGATACATGTGTTTCTCTAAGTATTTAATAGTCTACATTTTTTATTTCATAAGTGTTTAATAGTCTACAAAAAAATCTTTTTTTCATCTAAAAAAATGTTTCTCTAAGTATCAACTCTGGATTTCATAAGATTACGGTACCTAGCAAATTGAAAAAGTACAAACTTTATTGCCAACCCATCTAATTGTTCTTTTTTCCCTTAATTACGCAATTTATCTTGGTTGTATTGGGACCATTATTTATTTATTTAGTTTTATTTTCTTTACACAATTATGTAGCAATTTTTGGCTCCATTTGTTAGACTTTCCTTTAATTTTGTGATGTACATCAATTGGTTGCCACTTGGATGGAGCAAAAGAGTAAAATTTGATGAATTTCACGTGTGATTTATGCTTCTTTTAATCATGGCACTTACTCATTAGATACCTAAAGAATAAAATTTAATGAATAATTATTTTTTGTGATCACTTGAAGAACTTTTTATGATACATTGTTAACTTCATCAGTGAATTTTCATTTTTATTTTTTAGTATATGGTAAATTTTCTAGGGTGGATCTACAGTTTTCCCCCCACATTTTGGCCATCTTGAGGTGGTCAAACCTTGCATGTGTGGGTTGATTTTTTGGAGACTGAACTTTTTGAGTAGCTTATCTAATTTCTTGAGTTTATGGGGCTGCCATCATGGGTGAAAAATTGCTCTTGGGTGAAAATACTGTCATTATTTCCCCGTCGTAATTCACATTTGAGTCTAGATCCATAGCCAATTGAGTCCCTATCCTAAATTTTGTAAGTTTGATTGAAAATAGATATTTTTTTGTTCTCCCAAAATAGTATTTGATTGTATGTATTTTGTGTAAATATTGAATTTCAAATCCAAGTAAATAGTTTATATTGTTTCATAACATAGTATTTCATAGGCAAGGCAAGTGATATGAACCTTAGCATGCTAAACTTCAAGGTCAAACCATATGTCCTGTGTAATTCGACTATATCCCTCCACCTAACTATTCAATTGCGTCATCACTATGCATTTTGTGTGGTAAGTCTGATTAATATGGAAGGAACATGGAGACCCACATTTAAGAACTAATATTAGAATTTCCATGTGAGGTATATTTATAATCAAATATATTAAGGCTATATTCGTTGGACAGTTGTCATTTTTCTCCTCTATCTGGACATAATATAATATAATATTTGGATTTTTGGATTGGGCTTACTATTGTAGGAGCATAATTACTTATTGAAATAAGTGTTTCTACATCTGTGAATTAGAGGAGTTCCACAGAATGAGTGACATCACAAAATATGGGATGGAAGAATAATCTATAGAACTCATATTTGGTGATATTCTAGGTGACCACCTTAAGGACATTGAGACAGATTGAATTAAACCTATTGTTTATTGGTTTGTTGGAAATACAAACAATTATATTGAGGCACCTTAATTCATGGGAGTTGCCTATATAAAGGACCTTATTAACTCACATATTTTTTTTATTGAACTGCACGAGGGATTTGTGACAAAATCTTTTGAATTGAAATACATATATTCCTTTTTTTGTAATATCGTTTGCGTTGCATTGTATACCAAGAATTTTAAAATGCCCACGCATCGCACGGGGCTAAAAACTAGTATGTTTATATTTTTATGTTCTGATTCAGCGGTGGCTAGCTGTCTCAGAAATCCAGGTGGGACTGAATAGACCTTGGAAGATAGTTTTTTAGAAAATGCATCCGATGAGATATTACTCGAAAGGATAGTTTTAATTATATTCAACATATGTATAATTATGGGATATAGTTCTACATATATAATGGAGTAGATAATTATATACGGGTAATTAAATACATGAAGAGAATTTGTATTACTTATATAATTAGTGAATGTTATATGGCTTTTAAGAGCGATTTTACTTATATTCAACATATGTATAATTGTGGAATTTAGTTCTACGTATATAATGGAGTAGATAATTATATACGGGTAATTAAATACATGAAGAGAATTTGTAATACTTATATAACTAGTGAATGTTATATGACTTTTAAGAAATGATTAATTAAGTTAATGCGATAAATAACTTACAAAGTAAAGATTCAAATTACTCGGGTTAGAGTAGAGTTAAAGGAGTTTCATGACAAGGCTAGTTACACGGGGTGGTGTAACTAGGAGAGTCAGGAAGAAAGTATTAGGTGTGCACTTTAGAGTAGGGGTGAGATGTATCTCAAGGGAGTGCGACACTAACTTAAATATGAAAAACATTCATAAATTTTAATTGTTGCATTTTAATTCACTTGTAAAATATTTTCAAAAGGACTTTGGGCTCTGACCCATACCTGCAAAATATTTTCAAAACCTTTTAGGTATCCAGTCACAGAGATGCCAAACTTGAAGATCTATTCCAGGGATGCGTAGCTGTCACAGGTATGAATGTTGTAGGATTTGGACATAGACGCTTCAGTCATTTCATTCCTAGAGTATGATGCAGCTTGGTATTTCTTTCTAGCATGTTGCCCCAACAATTTTCATTTCAGTCGAACTTTGTACTGGTTACTATTATTTATTGGATTATATTAGTAGATGTTGATTTTCTACCGATGGTTTATTCGGTCGGTCATTTATTGATTTATTCAGTATTGCTTTAGATTCATGGTTTATGTGAATGGTTCGTATTGATATTTATATGGTTGTTGTTGTTAAATAAAAAGATTAAAATTTTGACATCAAATTTTTAATACTAGGTGGTTAGTAAGTTTTAAAAAGTTTTCGACAGTGATACTAAGAAGGAACCAGATGAGATTCCTGTTTTAATTTGATATAGGACTGATCACCCGGTATTTTATTGGGCGGGGTGTCACATTTATCACACTTCTTGGCAAAAACTGCACAATCTACTTGAATAATTAGCCAGTAGTACCCGTGTGTGTTATTTCTTCGCAACAAAGTTCTCCCTGATATATGGGCTCTACAGGATCCTTCATGGATTTCCTTAATCAAATCTTTTACTTCAGCTGGATGCACACAGCGTTGAAGACCAGCAGTCATTCCTCTTCTATACACCATTGTCTAGCACATATCTCGCAGCTTTGTATTTCAACTTCTTGGCTTCAAGTAGGTCGGCCGGTAGAATTTCATCTTCAATATAAGCTCTTATGGGATCCATCCAAGATGGCCCCATATCAACTGCAATAAAATTAACCATTATATCTTCATCAATGCTCCTATTAGCAAGTAGCTCAATAGGAATAGTTCTTCTCAATGGCTTCATCCGTCTACTAGCCTCAATTAAGGCCAATGCTAACTTCTCCAGCCTGGGATATCTGATTTCTACTCCTCGAAAAGCTTTGATAGTGTAATAAACTGGATTTTGAACTCCATTCACTTCCCTAATCAAGGCAAGCTAACATCTAATTCAGAAACTTCCAAGTACAAATAAAAATATTCTCCCAACACTGATCAGGATAGTAATAGGGGTGCTCCCAGGTAATTCTTCAATTCCAGGAAGGATTTTTCACACTTTTCGTTCCATTCAAAGGTTTTTTTGAGTACCTTAAAGAATGGTAAACATTTGTCTGTTACTCGGGACATAAATTTGTTGAGTGATGCTATACGCCCTGTTAGCATTTGAACATCATTTTTACTGGTCAGGGACTGCATTTCTATCAAAGCTTTAATTTTATCTGGATTAGATTCAATGCCCCTTTGATTTACTATATACCCGAGGAACTTTTCTTCCTGAATTCCGAAGACGTATTTGGTCGGGTTTTACTTCATCTGGTGCTTTTCTAATTAATTAAACATCTTGCTGCCGTCAGAAATATGATCAGGAGCTTTTTACTCTTTGTCAGCATATCATTAACATACACCTCCATGTTCTTTCCTATATGTTCCTCAAATACTTTGTTCACCAGTCTCTGATAAGTGGCACCGATATTTTTTTGGATCAAATGGCATAACATTATAGCAATAAGTTCCTTGTGGGTAATAAAGAAAGTACTTTCTTTGTCTTCTGGCTTCATTTTGATCTGGTTATAAACAGAATATGTATCCATAAAACTCATCAACTCATGCCCCAAAGTAGCGTCCACCAATTGATCAATTCGTGGAAAAAGAAAATTATCCTTTGGGCACGCTTTGTTCAAGTCAATAAAATTCACACACATCCACCACTTATTATTTTTATTTTTGACTATAACTACATTGGCTAACCAGTTCGGGTATCTCACGTCTTCAATAAAGGAAGCCTTTTGAAGCGTCTCCACTTCTTCTTGTATAGTTTGGTTCTTCTCCAGGCTAAAAAATCTTCTTCGTTGCTTTACAGGTTTAACCTCTTTATTAACATTAAGCTCATGGCACAGGAAATTTGGGTCTATGTCAGGCATATCTTCATGGCTCCATACAAACACCTACTTTCTTTATCTCAAGAAAGCTACCAATTCCTGTTTAAGAACAAGATCCAGTGACGCTCCTATTTGACTTATTTGCTCTGGTTTATCATCGTCCAAAATAATGCTTTTTGTTGCCTCCATCAGCTGGCCTTTTACGATCTTAGATTCATCTCTTAAATAAAAGGTTTTAAGCTCAGATTCGTTATTCGGCTCAGATATATCCACTTGATAAGTAGTTGTTTTCCTTTTTACTTCTAGCTTATCTTCCTCCTCGATATATGAATAGTATCATTCTCGAGCTACTTTCTGATCTCCTTTTACTATACTAACTCCAAAGTTGGTCCGAAATTTCAGGCATTGATGAACAGTAGAATGTATAATTTTAAACTTCTTCAGACCTACTCTTCCCATGATCATGTTGTAGGCAGAATGAACATTTTTATTCATTATAAAGAATCTCACTTTCTCTGTCCTACTCGCCGGCCATGTACCGATAAACACATCCAACTTGATTATTCCCAATGGGAATACTTTCTTACCAGATAATCTAATGAGTGGCCTGTGGTAAGGCTCGAGTTGGCTGAGTTTTAAACCCAAACTATCAAAATGGGGGTAGAACATAATGTCCATCGAACTGCTATTATCCACTAATGTCCTTGCTACCAGTACATCTTTCATCGTAACTCTGATCATTAAAGGATCATTATGAGGATATAATACTCCGGATAGATCGTTCTCGTAAAAGTCAATTACGAGCTTATCCTTATTAACTTTCTTTGGTCGGTCTTCCTCGGTGAGGTTGATTCACTGGATATAGGAACAAGATTAAGCCTCATTGAGGTAAGCCTTCCTTCCAGCTGTGCGATCTCCTCTTCCTGCATCCCTACTTGTAATCATATGGCAATCAAAAGATCCAAAACTTAGTATGAATACCTTGCGTTCAGGTTACCTAGGCTTCTTGGGAAGATCAGGATCGTCTTTCGGATCATCTTCATGGTTCCTCTTCTTATCTTCTCTAGGCTTAATAGGTGATTTAGATCTCTATCGACCTCTACATTCAGCTCTTCCACCAACCTATCGATCAATAAATATTTCTAATTTTTCTCTTCGAATGAGTACCTATAACTCATTCTGGAGAGCAATACACCGATTGGTCGTGTGACCATGATATTTGTGAAAGTCATAATACCTGGCCTTGTCCCCCTTATCAGTAGGTGACCTTATTTTTTCAGGTAAACTTAAATCGTTATTGTGCTCGATTTCATCCAAAACATAATTTATATCCACCGTTAAGGGAATGTAATTGGTAAATTTTTTGAGCCGATCAAGGCTTTCTTTTACTTTCGAACTCTTGTGCTCATTTTGATTCTCGTGCTCCTTCTTATCCAACTTCCCATTTATCTTCGCTTCTGCCTTTACATCTGAATTCTTCTTAGCAGCGATAGCTTCCTCGGCGTTCATAATCTTCACTACTTTGGCCATTAATTATTTCATAGTCTTGAGGGGATCTTTAGCCAAAGTATAGTATAGTTTGTCGGGGAGCAAACCACTCATGAGGGAAATGATTACAGTCTTTTCTTCGTAATTAATGACTCCTAATTTCTCGTTGTTGAAACGAGTGATATAATCCCTAGTACTTTCTCCCACCTTCTGTCTCACACTAAGAAAATGAGCTACTCACTTCATTGGTTTGGCTCCAAAGAAAAAATTACCAATTAATAGCTCAACGAGTTATTGGAAGCAAGAAATCCGCCCCTGAGGAAGACTATTATACCAAATTTGAGCAGATCCAATGATTGTTCCTAAGAATACCCTGCATCTCATCTCATTAGGAACAACATAGATATCAGTTGATGCTTGGTATTATTCTATATGAAGAACTGAATTAGTCTTTCCATCATACTTAGGAGTGACCATTAGGGCTTTGCACTTGGTCGGCGTGGGGTAACCTACAATGGTTTGCACAAAGGGATATCCCTTAATAAAACTTCTTTGGAGAGGATTCTTGACCTTAGCCATTTCTCTCAACCTATCTTCCAAACGCTGAATGGAACCCTTTAAAGCATTACTGCCAGCACCAGATCTATGGGTGGAAGCTCTTTTATTCCAACCAACTAATTATGATGAGATTTCCTCTTGTGAACCCTCTTTTTGAATGGATGGAACAGTTCGTTAGATGTTCAATCTAGATTGGACTGAACCTTCTCTCAAGTCACTTGATCGTCGAGTATTTCTCGACGCAACCTAAAGGGAATTTCCCTTGGGTCCCAAACGATCGAAAGGAGAGGCCTTACTTAGTCTTTCTAAGGCTCTCAATCTTTTTAGGATAAGTTACTGTCCATCAGAGGAATTAGTAATCCTGATATAAGAAATTTCTCCACGAAGGTACGAAAGATCCCTTAAAATTATAGAATGGCTATGCCCAACACTCTTTATTGGTAGTGGTGGCATACTCCTTTGATTGAATTGTGTAGGAACTCTGGCTTGAAGAGTTTGGGACAATTGTCTTATTGTATCCAACATAGCCTCTTGACCTTTAGCCAGGTTAGCCAAAATTCCAGTTAAATCGTTGTTATTTGGAGGGGCATAAGGGTTAGGCGGAATTCTCTCATTTCTGGTACTTGATTTAGGAATTTCATCCATGGATGATGAATTAGTGAAAATGTTTAGCAATGCGTTCCCACAGACGACGCTAATCTGTTGATGCAAAAAACTAGACTAGGGTTTAAACAAATCAGATTAGAATTTACAATATTTACACAAACACAAAGTGACACAAACACAAACACAAACACAATATTTGTAGAAAAACGTGTTGTGTTCAAATTGACAGACATTTTTCTGCAATCATTATAGGGTTTTATATGATAAAGATTTATTTGGATATTAGACTACTTGTTGCAATTGAGTTATTTTAAAAGTACCCATTTTTTTCCGTGTCACCCCCACCCCCAACGAAAAAATAATGTAACAATGTTTAAATTAGTCATATGGTACTAGTGATTAAATTTTTCCTGGCATTAACAACATCCATTGTAATTCATTTCTAACTATTTACTAAGAATTATTGAATACAGTCATTACATTCAAGCTAGCGCTTTATATTCTTAGTTACAAATTAACCACTAATGTTTGGATTATTATACTACAAGTTTAATTTCTCATATGTACTTGAACAAAGTTGTTGACCTCGATATATTACATGTCTTTTTCCTTACAAAGTAATGCCCACGATTATGTCATTTACAAGATACAAAGAGATCATTTAATGTTGTTAAGGGACGAATCTTCACTATCTAGAAATTCAAAATAACAACCCAATGAAGCTACAAATTACACAAGCGAGCAATCTCTTCAGTATCTATTCCAACCAAGAGATTTGATGGAAAATGGTCAAGCTCAACAATCAAAAGATTTTCATGATTATACAACCACACAATTTCTTCAGTATCCATGTCGACTAAGAGAATTGATGGAAAGTGGTCAAGCTCAATAATCAAATGATTTTCATAATTGTACAACCAAGCTCAACCAAGAGATTTTATGCAAAGGGACGCAATTCATCCAATATCCATGTCCAATATAAGACTTAATTTAAGATGCTCAAGATTATGGTTAGGATGATTGGCTAGACATCTATATAGGTTGGATTAAAGACTCAAATCCAGTGGGATTGAAGGAAATAATGGATACCTAATATGAAGATATTATTACTTTTAAATAAGAAGCTACTCGAGTTCGGCTCGTGTTCATTCAGGAAATAGCTCGTTTGAGACATGATCATAAAATAAATAAAAATAAACAAGTCAAGCTTGAATAAAAATTTAAGTTCGTTATCTTTTTGAGCTCGACTTGGGTCAGCCACTAATATCGTATAAAATAATCAGGCTACTCGAGCTCGGCTCGTATTCGTTTGCTTAAAAAGTTATTCGGGCTCAGATCGTAAGATAATGAACAAAGCTTGAACATATTTTTAGGATCCTTTGCATTTACAAACCAATCTTGACCAACCTTAAGCTCGGATCGAATTGAATCATTTTGACCCTTACTCATGCACAACATCACAAAACCTACCTACAACTCATACCATTATTCCCTCTCACCCATTCCCTGCCCACGAATCCACAACACCTACTCGCTCTCCTCTTCGTAAACTTCTATCGTGTCCCTCATTTCTAGCATCAAACCCAAACAACCCACGCACTCCCCTTCATTTTCTCACATTCCTTTAAAACCCATCGAACACTCCTTTTCAGCCATCACACACCTCACGTGTTGTATATTTCCCCTCAACACTCTTGTTGCCCAAGAAATTCATTTCCAAACTTTTTTGCCTCTCCAAAATACTCCCATGTTATTTTCACTTTGCTTATATATATATTGAAGAATAGAGTCATTTTAAAAGGGGGGGTTGGGGGGGCTAATTCATAAGTAACAGAGATTAAAATATACAGAGAAGTTCTAGGTTAGTAGTTTTTTTTAAAGTTTCATATTGTAGAGAGTTTGAGACACAATTTGAGAGAATCATATAGTGAATTTAAGCCTTGTAAAACAGATTGTTGGAGGATTTTATAAAAACATGGAGTTGTTAATATCAATTGAAAAGATTCGTTTACATATTTTCTCTCCTTCTATTACATTTCTGTTTGTGAAATTAATTTTGCATTATTGATCTTATTTTACTCTTATGCAAGGTTAATTCCCCATTCAAGGGATGAAATGAACCTCGATGGATTTAATTATTTTAGTTTAGTAATTTCCCTTATTTAGTTATACTCTTTTGATTATTAATTTTAAGTTTCTACACCAATTCATGCATTAAGAAATGATGACTCGTCTTTCAGAAATGTTTGAGAGTTATGTACAATAGTTCATTGAGAATAAAATTTGAGATAGGATTTTCTTAGGATTTAATATAACTTTATAGAACTCTAAATATTTTTGTTGATCACTTTAATCAGTTTTCTGAATTTTCCATAGCAGACGATTCATTTAATTATTTCTCTTGTTTATTTAGAGAAGAGTTTGCATGCATTTGAATATAATTTTCTAAAATGATGTCTCTTCAAACCATTTGTGTAATGAGAATTAACTTAAAATTTATACAGATGTTTTGGAGTGTAATTGCATTAAAAATGTCTAAACTAGTATAATTTATGAAATGGAGGAGGATTTTCATTCCTTAGTTCTTCTTATATTATTTGCCTCATATTTCTCCCATTTGCATTTACTTATTATTCAGTTTACTTTAAAAATTAATACACTTAGTTAAGTAAAAATTCAATGAGAAATCATTTTCAAACACATTAAAATGTATTTACACTCGTCATCACCATTTGAACCCTACTCTTTAAATTGGATTGACATCCCTTCGTACCTCAATACAAGTTATTATTATTTCATATGTAAAATCAAGCAAACTTCATTGATAGTCTTTCAAAAATGACACATACCAAAGAGTTTTTCCATTAGAAGACGACGATAAACTGATCCAAATATGATCAAAACACTTGGTTCATCAAATATATGGACACGATGTGGTCTGACCAAATTGCATAACCCTGGAATCATATGAATCGTAATGAGTAAAAAGGAAATTTTGGTATGTCGTCCTCTCATACCGTAAACTGATGGTACCCTGAACATAAATCAATCTTTGAAAATAAAGAAGCATTTCGTGACTGGGCAAACAAGTCATTGGTTCTTGGTAAAGGGTAATTGTTCCTACCCGTTACCTTATTCAACTCACAGTGGAAGCTACCGTTTACTTGGGCAGGGAGTATTTGGTACTAACAGAGCACCCTTACTAATAATGGATGAAGGGAAAAGTGAACTCCCCCTCCAATATAGCTACTATCAGAAAGGAAACTTACCAGGGGAAGATCAATAATGTCTTCTTCATATGGAGAACCCAAAGATTGACGCTATCATATCGACTACAAAACTCTCGAAAGTCGTCAGTAGATAAGATATCATATTTTCTAATATGCCTGGACTTGGTGGGAAAAATAGAGAAGATGATGAAGAACATATATGAAAACTCATGGGAAGCTAGACACACACACACACACACACAGAGAGAGAGAGAGAGAGAGAGAGAGAGAGAGGGAAAAAACAAAAGTACCTTAGCGTATGGAAAAAGTGCCAAGGTATAAGGCTTGGGAGCCCTCATACCTTTTGATTACCCGTCTTCTCAACTGCCGCTGCAATGCTTAAGGAGATGTACTCTGCGCTCAAACCATCATTACTCTGAATGATGGTGCTGGACACATAACTTAGGGGTTAGAATAGTTTTGAGTTAACTGCTCGGGTAATTCCCCACACATTCCCAAATACAAGCGTATGGAAAACACAACCGCGGGTTACATAAACATGTGGCAAGTAAATAGATAAATGTTTTTGGCCAATTATCATGAACAATCAATCACACGTACAAAATACAAGTCATAACTCATTGACGTATTTGACCGATCATCTCAATGTTGGGGGCAAATAAATGAAATAAATTAACCATGCCACATGGCTGAATACATGGCATATCATATGAGCGGCGTGCAAAGGCAATCGGCCTGGATAAACACGGATTTTAAGATATAAGATCAAATCTTAAATATCACGTCAACTAAGGAGGGCTAATCGAATTACCTTTTGTGAACAAGTTTTTAATGTCTAGTCAAGATAATTATCTGGAAGAATAGAAACGTAGGACACTCAAGTCCATAAATAAGAGCGATATGTCTCATACTAGGGGTAATAATAAATAACACATAAAGACTTGGACTCATATTTAGCAACTCTAGCATTCCAGTTATTATCATCCCCATTATAATAAAAACTCTTCCCCCTTTTTATTGTGGAAGTAGGTCGATCCGACGGCAGAACCAGATACACAATCTCTTGATCTTTGTTCTGCATTCGTAGTATTCTTATGGCAATTTTGTAAATTTAATATTCGTTGTGGGAAGATCTCATATCGTAAACATATCCTTATATAAACGTGACTATATACATATCCTATTATAAGGCACACTAAACAACCCTCACGCATCGTGCAAAACTAATAAACTTGCACTACAAGAAAAATGGTCATTTATGTCAGCTTTAAAATTAACATATGTCAGTTAAAGTTTAAATTACATAAATATTTATATTTATGGCAGTTTTAATTTAATAGTTAATTTTTATCTCAGTTATAATAAATTTGGTATAAAAAAAGAATTATTTATGCCACGTTTCTTTAGAATTGTGATTTACCCTCTTTAGTTTTATCCTTCTCAAATCTAAAACTGAGATAAATGAAAAATAAGGGGCGCGCTCCTTTCCCGCTACACTGAAAAATTTAGGGGAAAAGTGACATAGTGAAAGAAAAAAGCGGGCTCTTACCTTTCTTCAACTCTCTCACACCCCAACTCTCCCGCTCTCTCTTCCATCCCTCGTTCTCTATCTCCCCAAAACAGGCGGCGTTGTTATGTTCATTGTATAACTTTGTCTATGTAGAAGCATAAACAGGTAAGAAATCAAATGACCTATTGTTCATTGTATAGAGTTGCTATGGTTTATATATGTGGATTTGCTCTATTATGTTCTTTCTTTATTTTGCTGAAGTTATATAGTTACTAGGGTTTTCTGCAAATAATTTTGTGCGATATGGAGTTTCTGCAAATAATTTTGTGCGATTTGTTTATATCTAATTGAACTTGCATTTACACTAGGGATTTCTTTGATTTATTGATATCAGTAAAGACTGTGGCTCGATTTGTGCGATTTTATATTTTTCTTTATCTACATCTACAAGAATATTGCACACGTGTTTTCTGGATATATTAGTAAGGGTTCAAAATTTTTGGACCATATAAACAACACACATTTTTGTATGTGTGTGTGTGTGATTTTAAATAACAATTTATTACTATTATGAGTTTTTCTCTAGTTTAAAGAAGTAATTACCTCTATTTGTGGAAGGGTAACACAACCCAAATTTAAATGAAATAATCATGGGTTTGTTTGGCCTTTGCTTTTCCATGTACTAATTTGGTCTCTCTCTAATTTGTTGTTGTTTTGTTTCTTTGGTTTTTAAGATATCCCAGGTATGACCCCTACAATTTGTGTTTTAACTTTTATGATTTTTCAGTTCAATGAATTATTCATGTTTACATTTTGTGTTTATTTTACTTTTGAAGATGCTTTGGTGTTTAGTTTTCACATTGGAGTTCAATGGTATTCACATTAGTAGACCACTGTAAGTTTGCATATGCAATTTGTTAGTTTTTTATGACTACTCATCCTCTCTTCAATCATTTTTATATAAAATTTGTATGGATATGATACCTTCTTAACTATACAAACAAACATGTCTCTTAAATTTTGGGGAC
Organism: Sambucus nigra; assembly: GCA_949130495.1. Taxonomy (NCBI): domain Eukaryota; kingdom Viridiplantae; phylum Streptophyta; class Magnoliopsida; order Dipsacales; family Adoxaceae; genus Sambucus; species Sambucus nigra. The sequence goes on from OX422210.1 coordinate 714,025,099, forward strand.
TAAAATTTTGTTGTGTTTGAACTATGTTTGAACTATTATTCAAGTAATATTCTAGTATTAAGTTGCAACTCTTGATTTCACGTTATAATATGAAATTCAACTTTTACTTGGAAATTTCTTGTTAGAAACTTAGGTTAATACAAAAACAATCGGATCGGGTATTACTTAGATGTGAAACTTCTAGACCTATTTGGTATACATTTTATTTCTCCCATGTTCAATTAGCATTAGATAGATGCTTAGATAAATTGATAATTCATTTTGACCCGTAAGCTGACAGTGTGAGGCAAAGTGCCCTGTTTAAGGGAATAACAATTCAATCTCTTTAAGGGAATTACAATTCAATCAAAATAAACCTTATGTTTAATTTGTTTTAAAATAATAATATTCATCATCACCTAGAAACCATGGTACTCTAGCTTTGGGGGTCTCCGTTGTTGCAAAGAAGAGGACTTTGATCCCACTATATAAAGTTATTTTTAAAACGGGTTGAACAATTGCTAACCGTTAATATGTAGTCAAGTATGAAGAATTGAATCATTCGGTATATGAAAAAACATATTCTCAATATCGTTGTTGTTGAATTTCTCCTTTCATTCTGGGTGTTTGTATATTTTTACTATTTGTTTATCAGTTTGGGCTTTACTCCTTGGTAATCATTTAAGTCTATTTTATTGATCTATTGTTGTAAGTTAAAAAGAACAATCATTTATTTATAATTTATGCGTTTAAACTGGTATTAAAATACGTGTGTAACTGCTAGCTTTTTGTATTTGATTGGTGTTCTTAAATTATGGTACGACATATAAAAAGACAACAACTTTAAGAGAAATATAGAATTATAAAGCAATGTATCTCGCTATCTGTATTTATCGTTCTGTAAATCATAATCTCTCTGCAGTCCAATACACTTCGGCGAGTCCACAACTTCGTTTCTTTGGGTTGTACTATTCACCGTTTGTAGCGTTCATTGCCTATCACAAATCTCTCTAACATTTTACCGTTCATTTTTTATACATTCCCGATTTGTAGTTTCTCAGAGCTCATCTCCATTGTTTATTTTTATCTCTATTTAATTAAATTCGTAATTTATCTAAAATATTTTGTGGTTTCTTGAAGGTAAATATTACTTCATATCTTTGCACACCTTACTGCAGGTGTTAGTGGTCTAGAAACTTCCCCTTTATGTGGTCGAAGACAAAAAACAATAAGGCTACTAGAGACAATGATGACTTGGACTTCTTCTCTTAAAGAAGTAGTTATGGTATTATTTCAATCTTTATTGATGCTTTCCTATCTTATATACCTTAAGTCCGTTGCTTCTTTGAGGGCTTTCATCCCTCAAAGGAATGTTTTTCATAAATGTTTTTAGTATGTTTATTCAATTAAAGGACATCCTTATCCGATGTATTAAGTAATTTTATCATGAAATGATGGATATGCTTATAAATATTGCTCACTCAAATACTTTAGTACATTGTGGAGGATGGTGCAATTACGGTACGACGTGTTCGGAAAGAGGAATTGCTCCCTGTTGCTAAGGCTACATGTGCCTCTGTGGTATGTTTCTTCACTTGATAGTCAAAATTATATGGATGTTTGTTTGTTTCAGTGTTCTTTTGAATATTATCTTATATTTATTTTAAGATTGGTGACAATATCCCCTGGAATCACGTTTTGCCTCCTTTTAAGGATTTTTCATGCAGAATGGTATGTTATATATTGGATCTAAATTGATTATGATTATTCGCCTAATAAAACGAATCGGATGCTCTGCCTAGCATTGAAGTTGATATCTCATTCAAAACAGATGGGATATAAATTTCATCTAGGTTTGGTCATTTTAGTGTCTCCCCATTTTGATATGGAAGATTTCAAGGGGACATGCTTCATCTCTATAGGAATACTCTCTTTCTCTTTGCTTTCGTATCAAAGAAACTGATCACTTTCTTCTCCTCCATCAAGAAGCTCCAACGTTCGTTGAGCAGGTTATGCAACCTTATTTGTGTTCTTCTTTTTGTTTCATTAGATAAATTTGATTTATTTTTCAATCAATACATTATATCTTTTCATTTTCATTCATGTGTCCTGGACTCTTTTTTTTACAGGACTAATGGTTTTGTTGTTCCAAAATACAGAGGATTTGGAAGGGGCTTGTCGAGATAAACATTGGAATGTTGCTTCATCCAGAATGCAACATCCAGAAGCCGACCAGGTAGATAGTCTTGCTTATTATTAATTGATAACATATTCAAACTAGAAGACTTAAAAAAACTTCTATATAATCATCTCAAGAAATAATTTGGGTTTAGTAACGTAAACAAGTTCACGTCAATATTAACAAACGCAAGAATGTGGCATATATTTTGACTGGGGATTTCCCAAACCCCTAATGGTCCTATATAATAACTTAATTTTCATAAGCTTGAAAACTCACTCCTTAGATTATAACAAGCATGCACTTGCAATTTCTTTTTCGATATGGAGAATAAGTTGAAATGTTGTATAGTCTTTTGTATCAGTTATTTGATTTATACATGTCTTATTCAATTTTTTTAAGCATGCCTTTATTACATAATCCACTTCCTCCATCAAATTGAACTCTCCTAACCACTTGGCCGTTTGTCATCCAATGCTCAAGGATTCTGCAATGTGATGGGCATTTTAGGGTAAGTTTTTTATCCAACCTATTGCTCAAAACTAATTTCGGCGTGGGTTAATCTCGAGTATTATATGCTTCTCTCTCTCTCTCTCTCTATATATATATATATATATATATATATATAATAATTATGGAGTTAACATCTATGCTGCTGTTATAATAATTATGCTGATGTGCTGATCGTTATATATTTTTTATCATTATACATTTTTTGCCTTTACGGGTAATTGGTATTGTTTTTATGAATTATTAGTTTTTTTTGTTGGATAATTTGATATTTTTTAAACAGGGTGGATAGTCCTGTAAAAAAAGAAAACTCTACCCGAAATTTTTAAAGTTTTTACAATTGTTTGTGTTGTGTAAAAAATCTTTTTGTCTAGTGATGATACTTCCAAATAACTGTATTTTTTTATGCCGTAAAGATAATTTCTTGAGATGATTGTGTTTTGATGAAAACTATGTTGATTATATTTGATTCCAGGGTTACTCATTCTGGGTTAGATAGCGTCGAGAACAAACTTGATCAAGTATTACGTTCGATAACGTTCCATCTTGAGTATTGTTTTGGATTGTAAATCTTATGATGTAGTTCGCAATGCTAGTTTTTGGATATTGTGATGTATCATCACTATTTTTAGGATATTATCACGTAGATAACAAAACGTTAGCTAGTTTTTGGATATCATCACGTAGCTCACACACTAGCTAGTTTTTGGATATAATGTAGCTCACATCAATTTTTTTATGGTAAATATATTAATGTATATCAAGTTAGTGATATTTATGACCTTGCTTATTATTTATTTACAAGGGTTGATTTAACCTCAAATAATAGTTCTCTATTGATGGAGTAATGATTTTTTTTTGTAATTTTTTTTATTAACATTTATGTAGTTTTGAAAAAACTCTCATAAAAGTACTAAAACTGAGATAAATGTGATTTAATTATGTCAGTTTTTCATTAAAATGTGATTAAAAAATGTTGAATACCGTAGTTTTTATGTGTGTTTTTAAAAACTGAGATAAATGTGATTTTATTTATTTCAGTTTTATGAACATTTATGTCAGGGCTTTATATGTCATATTTTGAAAAATTCCATAAATCACTATTTTTCTTGTAGTATTGTTTAAGGATTAACTCTTCGATCAATATCTGGAAGCATCTACAATATTCTAGAGCTTTGCATAATACTATATGTATAAATCAAGCAAAATAGACAGTTTTCATGTGTAACATTCAATGATGGATATCTAAATTAAAAAAGTGGATAGTAATGATAATAAAAAACTAAATATACACAAGTGCGCACTCAAGCACACATTTGTATATATATAGGTCGTCGTGCATGCGAACATGAGATAATACACACTATTTTTCAAAAATAGTAAGAATTTAATGTTTTTATGATTATTTAGATAATCGATGTACTAAAAATTTCAATTTATGTGTGGGGAAATATTCAATTAAAAAAATTGATCGACATTGAAATATTTAAAATTATGGCGGATGCAAAAATTTCCATTCATTTTCGAAATATTCGCGAAAAATATGGGAACTCTCCCGATGTTAGAATGGAGCAGTTTATATTAGAAAACAAGAAAATCGTAGATGCTTGTGTTGATGAAATCAAGATGAATTTTAACCATCCGTAAACTCGTGCGAAGACCCAAAAGGATATGTGATGTTCTTTATTTTTCAATTTGGGCTTTCCAATGTATACCTTGGTGGTGGGCTCATTCATCCGTTATTTTACATTATTTATATATTATCCGCTCTCACGAAGAAATTGTTTAAAAATAATTCAATCTAAAGTGGTTGAGTTGATAATCAAAATTTTCAGTGATCAAAATTGCACAATCATCGCTATTTAGAAATAGTAAAAACTTGAATTTTTTATTTTTATTTAAATGATTTCATCACTATGAAAAGTATGTACAACAAAAAATAATAAATTCTATTTTAATGTATTTTTTAATAAAGGTAGTATTGGAGCAATTATATATGAGGTATTTTTTATTTCTACGGTGTTTGGGGTACAAACGTTAGACGGCGCAGACAAATATTTAAAAATTAAAAAAAACGTATTTTTTTTAGAAACCTTTATGGTATATGATCTCAACTGCACAAAAAATCATCAAAAAATTTAGTTTTTTACTAGGTTTCAAAAATGCTATAGACAAGACATGTATACAAGAGATATGTTCTTGTATTAAATAATCATTGGCAGGAATGTACATGAAATCAACGGAAATAGACACGATAATTGGGCTTATATTGTTTATACGAAGTCAAGTAATATTGTGCTCGTGTTAAAATAACAACTTGTGTTAAACACGTTCTTGTGCTTTTATTCATGTTATGATGCCTTGTTAGGTTTAAAGAGATCTAGAAATAATAATTGTGTGAATTATGTCATGCCATTGTTTGTTTAAATGGGTCTTGTTATGTCTAGTAAAAAAAAACTACAAAATTGTATCACGTCGTGTTCGTCTTTTAATGGATCTTGTAAAGTTATGTTGCGTTCCGCAAAAAGATAACCGAAAAATATGATTTACAATCTATTATAAATATTTTTTAAAAGCATTGGATTGGTGGGGTACCCAAAAGAAAATTACATGATTTTTTCTTAAAGATTTCCATCTATTTCATTTTAATGGAGTTCTTGAAATAGATACTGTGTATTTATCCAAAAAAAATGATATAGCGTCAAACGTTTGTTTAGGAGGGCATATGTGTTGACTCATTTAAAGAGAGTTAACATAACCCTACAATGAAAGAAGAATGACTCATCAATAATTTTCAATTTTTTAATGAGTTGTCAGTAGCTAAACTAATCACATTACGGGTCAACAAATTTGGACTACTTAAGTTACAAATGGAAGAATCTATCTTAGTTTATCACTTCAGTGATATACGAAGAAGCTGCCTAATTCGATTCCTAATAGGTTTTCATGAACGAACGTCTATAAAAATCCCACAAGTTTTACCCTAAGCCTCTTAAACAAACAAACAAAACATCCGCCATTACACGTGAGAGCTGAAGTTCAACTTTTAATAGGTTTTACCTACACAAATCTTTGATACATATATATATATATTTGAGAGAGTATGGGTGGATATAAACTACCAATAGGGTTTCGTTTCAAACCCACGGAAGAAGAACTGATTAACGTCTATTTGTTAAGAAAAGTGAAGGGTGAGCCATTGGCATGCGATGTGGTAAAAGAGAAAGATCTTTATGGTGAAAATGCAAACCCTTGGGAAATATTTAGTGAGAATGGGGACCCCTGGGAGACTACCATAATTGAGGGCGAAAATGGCAAAATTAAGAGCAAGAAGAGTACTATTTATGTTTTTACAAAGTTGAAGAGGGGTGGAAAAAAGAATTTTGTTAGAACAGCCGGGTGTGGAAAATGGGATGGCCAAACTAAGGGTAAAGAAATTAAAAACAGTGATAATGAAATTATTGGGTCTAAAAAGATGTTGAATTTTGAGTTAAATCCGGGGGTGAGTTTGAAGATGAATGGTCATTGGATCATGCATGAGTATTCACTTGCTGGAGATAGAGCTGCAAGTCTTTCTTCTTTAATATTTCTTCATTCTTTAACAACTGTTAAGATTTTATACAACGGTTATGTGTTTTTTTTATAGGGGAATCGAAGTCCCTAATATATGTGTTATATCAATATATGTCTAGAGGATCCTAAACATATAGGTTATTAAAAAGGGTTAGCGGACCATGTAAATTTTTTTTGAATTGAGACATCTCACCACCACCACCATTTGTTTCACAATTATCTTCATTATATACGGTTAAATAAATAATTTCGAGTTTCTTAACTAAATACCTAGACGGGAAAAAGAAATGTCCCAAACAACGATTTTTCTGAACTCGGTAATTTAAAATTATTGTTTTTTGGTATCTATTTCACGGTAACTTCAAGTTTAAGTTAAATAATGAAAATACGATCAACTCCAAAAAAAATATGTTTTCCGAAATAAATGGGGAGGTAGGATAATAGGTTGAAATACTGAAAAAATAAAGCTAAAAGTGAAAAAAATTCCTAACGAAATTTAGGCATTAAGCACACAAAAAGTCAGAAAAATATGGATTGTTTCGTATTTTTGAAAGAAAATTATGCATTCCATCATTTATTTGGAATTGTTGAATATAACTTATTCTCTATTGCTACATGTTGACGTTAACTACTAATGCGTGATGATTATATTACTTTTTTTTTTTATTTCAATAAATAATATATGTTTTACATTTCCTTGAACAAAATTCGTAACCTCATTTTTTTTATATCTCTTGTGCCTCACAGAACAATGCCCACAATTATGTTATTTGCAAGATACAAAGAGATGACTTAAAGTTGTTGAAGGAAGGACCTTCAATTTCAAGAACTTCAGAACAGCATCCCAATGTTGAAGATGCTCAAGAATATATTTGAGATGATTTCCTAGAAATTGATGTAGATTGGCTTAATGAGTCACATCCACCTGATTGAAGGAAATGTGCTATGACTATATTATTGCTATTTCAAAAAAAAAATCTAGTTTTTCATTTGTGTGCAAAGATATATCTCATTGAATTGTATTTTAACATCCTCGATTTTAATATATAGTATTTCATTTTTTTTGTAATAAGTATTAACCTTTTTATTTCGTTAATATAGATTGGATTATGCAATATTATAAATTCCACTTTTTTCTAATAAAATGTGTATTTTTTATAACATGACAAAAGCCTTAGATTGTGTTTTATCCATTTAATGTCTAGACATGACCCACTCTGGTATGCCCTAGCGGTAAGGACGGACTTGAAACTGTGTGGTTAGGCGCACGATGCTAGGTTCAATTCCCCACTGGTAAGCCAGTATTTAAGCGGGGTGCGTGTGGGAGGTGAGTCTTGTGCAGTATCCCCTATTTAGCGTGCACGAAAGAGTACAAAGGACTCGTTCATGCCGAGGTCAGAGTTATAAAAAAAAGTGTCTAGACATGAATAATATCGTCCGTAGTTGTTTTGTCATTCCTCTCTCTAGTAATAAGTTGTTGGTGAAGATCCTTTGGTGGCATACAAAAGTTTTAAATTTTTGTTGCACCTAGAGAGCCCAAAAAAGGCCCCAATAGAGCTTGTTATTAATTTTTTTCTTCATAATAGATAAATACATAAGTTTACCAGTATATTGTCTTCAACTAACAAGTACCAATGCAACAACGCATGCTGAGTCAGAAGAACACTTCAAAGTCTACCACACAAAAGAGCACAAAAAACACACTGCCAATATCTCATGCATTTTCCACATATTAGGTGGTAAAGCCCCCTCGATTTTAAATCTTGCGATTTATCATATTTTTCACTTAACAAATCAATCGTAGGCTCTAAATTTTTTTTAACTATAAGAACTACTAAACTAGTTAAAACTTTTAATTAGCTGTACATGAGATTCCATTATAAAGACTACTGGAATATTAAAAAATGGGAAGTGTAAAATACTCGAAAGAACCTGACTCAAAATTTTATAACTTGTTATACTTAAGTAAAGTGAGGATAAGTGATGTGTGTTCTATGATGTGTTAAGTGAATTATGTTAGAGATCCTCACCGTTATAAAATATAACTATAATTAAAAAATGGTTAAAAAATTTCATTGCATGTATACTTATCTTCCTATTGTAACATATAATTTTAGCCACATTCCGACAACAAAAAAAAAATTTAATGTTAAAACTAACACATAGCTACTCAATGTTTACATGAGGTCTTTATGTTATACTTGGGCAGTGGAAGATGATGAAAAAAGTAATAGCTATATATTAGTGGGATTATTTTTGGGTATAGCTATTCCCACTCCAATCCATTACCAAGGCACTCCAAAGTTTTGTAGAATGACAAAATAACCCTCATTACATTTGCCAAAAAGAAAATGCATCCAATATTACATCAGTTGTATCCAAACAAAATAAGAGTCCATCAATCCAATATTTGTCAAAAAAATGCAAAGAACATGAAGATAATACTTCCTCGCAACATAGGATGGACTCAATTTTTGCAAAGATCAAAATAACATCATTTCTATCCCAAAAAATTACAATTTCCACTTAAATAGCTGCCAAAAAAATCTGTACAAGAAATGTTACTTCCTCTTGCACGAAATACAAAATTTCCTCATCAAGCTTGCACAAATGAACCTTTGAAAAGTTAAAAAAAACTATATCAATTGTCTGGAAAAAAAAATAGCATTTAACAATCCAATATTTGTCAAAAAAAATCTGCAAAAAAATATTACTTCGCAAAAATCTGCACAAAAATATTACTTCTCCACAAAAATCTACACAAAATCAGCCATGTTCACAGCCTTTCCAATTCCAAAATATGCACAAAAATATACTATATAAATTTCAAAACCTTCACACACAAAAATTCTGTACAAAAACTATATAAATTCCCAAAATCTCCATAAAAAATCTGCATAAAAACTAACCCGGCTATCATTGAAGTTAATGTTCTCAGCCTTATTCACACAAGTGCGACTGTTATGTCCAATACTTTGACAAACACTACATTTTCTAGACTTTTCAATAATCTCAAACGCAGAGGGATCACGACTTGTGGAGCAAATTCCCTTTCTTTTTTTTTAACCTAACGAGCGTCCTTTATGAGGTTGAATCCTTGGTTCGGTAATGGAAGGATATGGAGAATCAATTAGTTGAGCAATTTGTTTTCAGCTATCTTCCCGTAGAGTGAGCGGAATTTTTAAATACTTATTATGGAATTCATTAAGAAGACCTTCAATTTTATCTTCATGGCCAATTGATACATGCTCAAAACTATTTGGTGATCTTATATCAATTCTCCATTATGGATGTATATCGTTAAGCCATAAAATTATTTGATTGTGATTTCTCATCATGTGTGCGCATGGCAAACCCATTGTCTTTGTGAAATGACCTATGCATATACCCATGAATGAATTAGATTTTGATAACACAAATTATTTGAAAATCTGTCGAAGTGCAAAGCCAAAAACATTAGTAGCAAGTTCCTTAAAAAGAGGCTCGTGAAATTTATGTGGAACACGAATCTTTTCACTAGCAAGCTGCGTTTTAATTTCCTTGTACTGATTTTCGATGGCAAGACAAATTTTTTCTTTCACTTCAAGTAAATTTTCAATTGAAACGTGGAGATATTTCTTGATCATTGCATGTGCACCTTCAACCTGTGAAGTTACACGGTTCCCAAAGTGTGCGTAATTTCCTGTCCATGCATGTACGAATCTCTCTTTGAAAGGAATCCATGTATTTCTTATGTAATTGAGGACATATTCCTTCTCTTCATATTGAACTTCAAGAATATGCCAAGATTCTTCAAAACTCGATTCATTCGCGGATTCTACGAAATTAGTCCAACTCAATATAAATGCATCACAATCTTCATTTTTATCGAATGCTTGCTTACATTTGGCAAGAATATTTTTCTCAATATGCCATAAATATAAAAGATGTTCGATTCTTGGAAAAATAACTTGAATATCATTCATCAAAGCTAACTCTCTATCTGTCACAATTGCCAAAGGTTGTTGATCAACACCCAAAAATTTTTGGAACCTTTCTAATGCCCACACATAGTATTCTTCTTCCTCTTTTTGCATAAAGGCAAAACAAGAGCAAAATGATGTGTTGAAACTAGTAACTCCAACTATATGAAATAATGGCATCCTATATTTATTTGTCTTAGATGTACAATCCCTCACAAAAATATTGCATTAGCTTTTACTTAACGCAATTGAATTAGGACGTGCAAAAAATATATGAGTTAAATGACTATACGTCCCTCTTCATATCAAAAATAAAATCACATTGGTAAAATTCTTTAAATAGTTCTTGAAGAGTGGTATGATCCAAGAGAGTTTCTTTAATGATCTTTGCCCTTGCATTATAAACCGTCCTTGATACTGCTTGGATATTTAGATTATTTTATCAAAGTGCATAAAGTATTTGACGTGATTGTATACTGGACAAAGTCATCTCTTTGATACACAAAATTTCTTCCTCCGAAAAACGACGTCAAGATGGATGTGCGGACATATCAACAGAAAGCTCGTGATTGTGGGATACATTTTTTATTTCCACTTGCCAAGTTCCATCTTTTTTACTTTTTCCCCAAATCTCAAATGGATAATTTATAAGACGAGATGCGATTGCTCTTTTTCGTTGATCCATTGGAACACTAATGCCATGATATTTTCCGCCTCTATCACAACCAATAATAACATAACAGTTTTTTTTGGATTTTTTTAATTGTAGTAGAATATCTTTGATTTAAGGCCACATTACGAACACTACAAAGCAACTCTTCTCTGTTTGAAAATTTATCGATCACCAAATAGAGTTGTTTTTAGGACTCAACAATTTCGACATGATCAATTTTACCCTTTATTTCTGTTATTTTATCACCTGCTATATTTTCATGTGTTGAAAATGAACATTAGCTATATCAACATAAAATAAAATTAAAAATCAACATTAGTTATAGAAATATTTTGTTGAACTAAAAAGATTATATCAAATAACAAAATTCACACTAATTAATCATTAGTTATAGAAATATTTTTTCAACCCTAAATATAGTTAATCAAAATCATTAGACCATAATATTTACAATGAACTAATCAATAGATACAAATAATTTTTTTACCAATTATATTTTATAAATATGTAAAAGAGATAGAAGAATAAATTACCTGAGCTATTGGAGTTTAAGTGTGATGAGTTGTATATCTCTAAGATTTCTTCAATACCCTTTGTGCTTGTGAAATTAATTATTTCATCCAACTCGATTAAATCTTTGTGACTAAGAGTGGTTATTTCTCCCCATTCAAACTCTTGTTCATCTGATATCATCATCTCTAAAGAGGAAATGAAAATGATTTGGATAGAAGAAAATGGAAGTATTTGGCGGAAGTATTTTAGGAGCTGAAGACATAAGAGTTGAAACTTTGGTAAATAGCTTTAAGGGCTTAAGGGCTTTGAGGGCTCTTTTGTCATTCCAAAATATTTTGGAGCAGCTATAGCTCTACCCTTATTTTTTTCCTGCAATGTCTAGATAGTTTTCTTTGCCTTTTGATGTATGCGCAAGTATACTGTACTTTATGAAAATACTCACTTATTTGCATACATTAAAAGTTACTAGTAAACATAGTTTTATCTTCAAATTTACATACATCAAAAGTTATTAGTAAACATAGTTTATCTTCAAATATTATACTTCTACATAGTACAATACTTGAATATATTTTTTTACTTAAAATACCTTTATTTATTTAGTTTTATTAAATAAGTTTTAAAATATATGTGTGACACCTCATAAAATCTAAGCTAAATTGATCAAGTTTTAAATAAATAAAATACGAGACAAAACAATTTGGTATCATTCTGAGCACGACTCTAAATAAAACTAAATGTAAAAATAAATAACTCAACATAATAGAATTGAACCACAAAGTCTCTAATTCCAAACCAACCAACAGTAATAAAATCATTGCAAAGCTACAACTGTCTCACAATAAAATATCATATGAAATGTAATACCAATACCAACTGACTACTACAAAACATAATTTCGACAAGATAGATAGGTAGACATTACTAAAATAATGAGCATGTAGGCTCGGCACCTACATCCAATCTGAGCAGCAACTAAAATGAGGATAAGACCTAATTAGAGGTGAGGCTGCACTGATGATCTATGTCCTAAAAAGATAATTCAACAATGTTAACACCAAGTTTACGAAGAGTAAAATTATAGCTGATTTTGAGCTATAGTATAACTACGCACCTTCCTCACATATTTTAATTACTTTTAAATTATCACAACCAAAACAATCTTAAATATCCCATGATTACATATTATTCATCTCAATTGGATATGAGTAAAGGTTCCATTATAAATGATTATATACATCACAGTATATGAGCTGTGAGGGAATTATCCGGGCAATCCGAGTTATTGGGATTGGGGGATACCTTTTCGGTAGCAAAAATAAATATCACGACTTAAGATATAAGAACAAAGGGGAGTTTGATCAACGGGAGTCTGGTGGAAAATTTTAGTTCGATTAAGTTGCAGCTACATCTAGAGATATTAGAGTCCTTGTAATACCCGTGCCTAATTTTTTATTATTTTTCCCATGTAAATTGTAATAATATAAAACCCTTGCGATTTGGATCATCAGTATGGGATTTTATCTATATGATTGATTTTTGTTTGGCCTTGATAGTAATTTTTATAAGTTTGTGGATAAAATTGAAGATTTTAGGAATCTGGAAAGATCGAACGAACTTTAAAGTCGTTCAAACGAGATCCCTTTTTCATTCGAACGAAAATTAGATTGGTTCAAAGAAAAATGAAATGTCGTTCGAAGTTGGGCTCTAATGAGATGTCCCTGTATAAGGATTTCCTACCTCGTTATAAGGTCGTTCGATGGGAGATCGAACGAGATTGAGATCTCATTTGAATGAGGTCCCATTCTGGTTCAAATGATTTGCTCATAATTTTTAAAATTGATTTTCCTTTGGTGTTGTCTTGTTTTGGACTGTTGGATCGATGACATGTTAACCCCCAGATTTCCCAAAATTGGGATTTTAGTGTTGGGGTGTGTTTTTTTTATAGTTTTGTTAGGGATTATGTGGGTTTATTTAAGTGTAAAGGGGAGAGAGGTGGGGAGGTCTCACCCCCACCATTTTCAGATTGTTTTCCCTCTCTGTCTAGCTTTTGGGAGATATTTCCTACTCCCACCACCACAAACCACCATAGACCACCATGTATATACCTTATGCCACCACATTTTAGATTTATTCCACCATATTTAAGTCCAATACACCCATTTCCTCCATGGTTAAACCAAGCTACGGATTTATGGAGTTGTTGTGTGTCGGGGGGGGGGAAGAAAAAGAAGTTGGACTTTATGAGTTTTGAAGGGGGATTTGTTTGGAACCTACTTGTCGAGATAGAAAACCTCCTTGAGGTCACCTTAGGAGGTGGGGTGGGGGGCTGCCATCACCTTCTTTCTCATCCAACCATTTTTGCAACTTCATTTTAGGTGAAAAAACTCTACTCTTAGTTTAAGACTATATGTTACATATTAGTAGCCTTATAGCTAGAATTGTTAGAGTAGAATTCATATATGAGTTAAGAAGATGATTTCTTAAGGTTTGCGTATATGGTTTATAAATGATTTCAAAAGTTTTGAGAAAAATACTATGATTCAAGAAATCTTAACATTTAAACATTTTGTGGAATAAAATGTTTGAAATAATATTTGTTTGTTGAAAATATGTATGGGCAAATGCCTAAAGGCTTTCTTGTAAAAATTGGTATTTATTTAGGCGGATTAAAAAGAAATTTCAATAATGTTGAATAAATGATGTATTTCAAGAACTTTGGTATTAAATATTTTGTGAATAAATGTTTTGAAAATAATATTGATTTTGTGAACTAAATTCCAAAGCTTCTTGAAAAAATGAGATTTTGTAAAGATTGGATATTTGTTTAAGCTTTGAAGATTAAAAATCTTCTTTAGTCTTGAAAAGTGTATATTTTACAAAAAATATGAAATTTCTAAAATAAATCGTATTTTAGGCCCATTTAATAGGATTTTAGACTTATAATCCACCTTCTCATTCATATAAACTTGTAGTATTTTGATAATGAATACATATAAATAAGTTTAATGAGGGTTTTATTGGGTTTAAACTTGAAATAAAGAAAACTGAAATTTCAGTCCTTAAAGTGTGTGAAAAAGTGTTGAAATGGGTGTGAGGTTTCAAAACTACATGTAATAATAAAGAAAATGGTATTTTTCTTATAAAGTATTCTTTAGATGTTCAATGATTTCTTAGAAAAGAAAGTACTGAGATAAGAAGATTTTCAACTCGAGAAGTATGATAATCCAAAGTGTTAAATAAGTGTTAATGAATTAAAATCACGTAAGAAGTTAGTATGGGTAACTTAACAATGTTTTGGAGAATAACACTTATAAAAATGGAGAAAATGACAAGTTTGGAAAAAAAATGTAAAATGGTAATTTTACATAAAGTGAAACATTTTTATGCAATAAAAATGTCGGGAAAGGATGTTACACAAAATGGTCATAAATGAACATGATTTTGGAATAAAATCAATGCTAAGGTATAAAGTCTAAGAAATGATGATTTCAAAAGTGTAACACAAGTTGGGGTGAAACCCTGATTTTTGGCTTCAGTCAAAAAAAGGGAAAATAGAATAATGTGTATATTTATAAAATGTTAAAACACATAAATAAGGACTCAAATAACAATGATAATAGTTAAGGAGGGTTCGGAGCCCTAGGGTGAAAGACTCAAAACTACTGGCCAAAGCTTAAGGTAGCATAGCTAACGGTGAGAAGCTCCGAGAAAAGATAATGAAAATGGAACATGTCAAGAAATGGATTGTGTAATGAATATGTAAAAATATAACCTAACTTGAATGATTTAATAATTGTTCCACTAATGGATAAAGTGGACAAGATATGTGAAAGTGAATTAATGTCCATAAATTAAAGGAACGGTAAAGTGTGTTGGTCAAATGGGTAGTTAAGCAACCTAAAGAGGTTTAACCTATAATTAATACAAGGGTGTGCTTATGAAAGGTTTACGAAAGAAAAATAAGTATTTTATAACACGGTGTTTACATGTGTTGGAAGGGTGATTTTCAATTAAATTACTAACGCGAATCGGTATGAATAAAAAGATGATTCCGGTAAAAGAAATGATTTTCCTTAAACAAAGTGTAATTGTTTAAAGTATTTATCCGGGTGTGTTAAATCAAGAAATAATTGTTGAGTTAATTAAAAGTGAGTTATTTTATAAGATTAAGGTGAATTAATCGGGATAAGTGACGTTTTGAAATAAAATTGGTTTCATACAATAAAGTGTGTGTATATATATATATAAGGTAGTTGCATGTGCACATAGATATAACATTTTAGAATCTTTTTTGTTGTCGTTCGATTCTACACTACATTATTGTGTATTTTTCACTAGGCATTCGGCTCATTTCCTCGTCTTTGTTACGACGGGTTGTTTTGAGAGCGTTATGAAAGTAAGTATCCTCTTTTTATTTTATGTTACTAGCTCTATATGCTTGGATTATGGGGACGCTTTCCATGGTTCCCTCGCCTAGTTTGATTTAAATTGGGATCGCATGCTAAAGAAGTTAAACATTAATTAAATAAAACTAGATCAACAATATTATATACATTGTTCCATTTTACTTCACACCTAACTCTCGGTTCCAACCGGATTGACCCCAAGTAACCCATAAATCCGAGTCGGGGCGTTATTATCCTACATGGCTCATCCACCCTCGATTCCCAATAAATATAACTTACACCCCTAGGAAAAGGGGCATATAATTCTTTTTATTGTGAAATAATTAATAAGAAAGAGATAAACACCTCGTGGATGTAGGCACGTTGATGAACTATGTATGTTCTTTTATTATGTGATTGTGTGATTTGTTTTCCTTATTCAGTTTTTAGTTGTCTGGACTTACTATTTGTAAGATTTTAGCACTTATAATTGGTGTCGTTTGTAGGAATCGAGTTTATTTTCCTAACCTAATTAGAACCAACAAACAAACATGTCTCACCCACACAGTGCACCTCCGTCATGCAATGGAAATCATAAGAATGAGCCTCCAGCACCTAGATTGAGGTCAGAGATCCCCCCCCCCCCCAGGAGTTGTAATGCTCATAATGCACATTATCACCCTCATAAGGAACATTCTGATCAGAGAAATGAGCAACATAAATCTACCCAAATATCACGGTTGGTCAACGCATACAAATAATGGCTCTATCAGCAAGATGAGGACACACGTCTCCAAGAAGAGGAGAACGTGTGTCTATAGTGCCGTCGAGAAACGGTGGATCAAGAGATCCATGGAGATAAATGCAAGAGCCATGGACTAACCTCTACCCCTTCAGGTAGGGCTGTCAATGGATCGGGTTTGGACCCGGACCCGATTCGAATTAACGGATCTGAGCAAAATTTATAGACCCGATTATCCGATTACCCGACTACCCGATTAGTTAATGGACCAGATCTGGATATGCATGACTCCGATCCGATAAGGACCCGACATGAATGTGTATATATATAATATAATAAATATATATTTATATATCATATTATATATAAATTATAATAACTATACATATAAACTATAATTACAGTTAACTATATATAAAAACTAACTAACTATATATATAAACTAACTTATATAATATAATAACAGTTAACTATATATATAAAGTAACTAACTATATATAGTTATATAACTGTTAACTATATATATATATGAACTTACTAACTGTTATATATATATATATATATATATATATAAGTATAACTGTTATAAGTTAAGTCATATATATATAGTTACAGGTATTCGGGTCGGGTCTCCGGGTCCTTGACGAATCCGGGTCTGGATCCATTTTCTGAGACCCGACGGGTAATCGGGTAAGACCCGATCCGCTAAAAAAATACCTAGATCTGATCTGGATATACCCTTACCCGATCCAGACCCGATCCGTTTACACCCCTACCTTCAGACGGGTAAAATTCATCGCTAAGGAATGAGTTCATGTCATGATCAAGAGGACTCCGTGGACGAGAGTCCCCCAACGAGACAAGATCGGGAGGGAGAACATTGCAGGTACGACATCTGCGATCTCATTACGAAAAACATGGACCAATGCCTCTTAGTTATCGGGCTAGATCCACCAAAGAACTGGATAGTAGGTCCCTTACCAGTCTGATGAAGTCCCCTTTTTCAAGGGCGAATGAATAACTAAAACAGCCCAGAAGTTTGAAACTCCTAGGTTCAAAATCTATGATGGAAATACCAACCCCGTTAACAATGTTCGTCAGTATAGGAAGGTTATAACCCCGGGGAACAATAATGATAGTCTCATGCGCCATATATTCTCTTCCATCTTGGGGGATATCGCACATAAATGGGTTAAAAAGATACTATACAGTTCGGTAAACAACTTTAAGAAGCTCGCAGAAGCCACTACTGCTCGGTTCATTACTAGTAGTGCCCATCCCAAAAGAATCTATTATCTCCTCGTAAAAGGAAAAGTCCCTAAAACACTTTACATGAATTGTGGGGACCTAAATAATTAATTAAGCCTAATTGAAGGTTGGCCTAGTAGAGTATGGCGCATGCTCAACCCAACTTCTCAATTAAATAAGCAAGCACATTTATCACGTGGATAAATATGAACATTTACTATATCAACCTTTATAATCTCAATTGGTTACCAACAATCTTGGATGAGATATTCAGGAATCACCACACGAGCCAATAACAAGATGGGGGAGTTCCTTGTACAACTCAACCACTTTGCACCAATATATATGTAATGTTCACCCTAAGGTCAAGGGGGATGTAATTTCAGAACTTGAGGGAACTCAATAGAAAAATCGTAACATTTTCGTGGACAAAGGCAATCGAACCACGTATATCTTGGGTTGTATGATTGGCATTTCTTTATTTTCATTCTTTAGTTGATTTTTGGATCCATTTAATTATGATTAATTGGCACTCATAATTGGCGTCCTCAGTGAGAATGATTTTCTTCTCCATGAAAGTAATTCTTATATGGAACAACCATGATGTCTCAATAACCAAACAATGCTACAAATAGTGCACCGAACAGTGAACCCAAACCTAGATATCTGCGAACTGATTTAGCTCCACTAAGAGTTAGGTCCAAAGTTCACTAAGAAAATCCAAGGTTTCATTCAGATTGATAGCCTTTCGAACATAGTCACCAACCGCCCAAGTCTACCCAAATCTCACGGTTGGTCGACGCTTATGACTCTAATAGCGGGAGGAGGAGGCCCACCTGCAGATGGAAGAAATTTCTCGTCTTCAATGACGACTAGAAGAAATGGAGAAAGATCTCTATCATGATCGTAAACTTTGTGCTCGAACACCCAGCCCTCAAGAGAGCAGGACTCGCAGTAGAGAAATGAGTGTCAAGCATAACCAGGAACATTCAAATCATGGAAGTCATCAAACCAAGCGCCACAGCGATAATGAATGCCAAAAAAATGACATATAAAGTCTGGTTCGAAAGGAGATGGACAACACCCTACTAATCGAGGGGAAACATCTACAAAGGATCTTGAAAGGAGAGTTATCATCACTAAGGTGCAGTCTCCTTTTTTAAGAACCATCATAGAAGAGGAACCCCCAAAGAAGTTTGCAAGCCCCCGATTCAAGATCTACGATGGTAAGGTTGATCCTATCGACCATGTTAGGGAGTAAAGACAGGCCTCATAATGGCTCGCTCATGTGTCGTATTTTCCCTTTTAGTCTAGGCGATGTCGCCCAAAAATAGTTTGAAAGATTGCCTCATATGTTCATTAAGAGCTTCAAGGTGCTCACTGAATGCTTCAACATTTGATTTATCACCAATGGTGCTCATCTCAAGAGAATAGATTCACTACATACAATGAGGAAGAAGATGCGGGAGTCTCTGTACAAGTACTCCAAGCGCTATTGGGAAGTTTTCAAAGAAGTGGAGGACTTCTCAGAGTAGGTTACCATAACATCCTTCAAAATAAATCTACCCCTACATCCATGTTGTATCAATACCTTAATAAAAAAGAAGTTGATATAATTGATTATCTCATGTCACGAATTGAGAAATACGCCATGGTAAAGGACGTGGTCCACGTCAGTCATTCTGCGACTGGTCGCGCCAAGGAAAATAAAGAGGGTGAGAAAGAGAGTAATATCAATAAAGGGAACAAAAAATATAACGATACAGGAATGTGGGCAAAGAAGATTCCTTTAATGCAGTCAATACATTTTTTAAGGACCTAATCTACAAGATCCTGGAAAAAATCAAAGATCAACAATTTATTAAGTGGACAAAGAAGATGGGGGAGATAAAAAGGAACAACACGCCACGATGCACGTTCCACAAAGGAGGAGGCCACAACGCTAAAAACTGTAAGGTGTTCAAAGCCCATCTAGAGGACTTAGCCCAAGTAGGACACTTAAACGAGTTTAACAATAAGAAGTTTGATCAGGTCGTAACCAATAACGACCAGAAATAAGATAATGTTTAAGATGAGGATGGGGGACATGAGTTTGTCGTCAAACATGGAGCGTCTGACCTCAAAAAGATTCAAGGGAATGTTTTTCGGATGTAGCTCAAGAAAGTTATAACTATGATGGAAGCTTTTCAAATTGATCCCACCAAAATCCAGGTTAGCAAACATCGATGACCAAATAACGTCTACTACAATAAGCACATCATCTTTGCGGACGATGACTTGGTCAGGATACGAACCCCATACCACTACGTACTAGTAATCACTAACTAGGAAGTGAAAAAATTACTAGTACATCAAGAGAGTTATTCAAAGATGATGTACCTGTAGCTCTTTCACAAACTCAAGCTGATGGTGTCCGACCTCAAGAAGGTAATTATTACTTTTCAGGGAGAAGGAGGATGCTGTTAGGTAAGGTGGTTCTGCCAGTGAGGGTAGGGAATATTTTAAATAATATCAAGTTTTTAGTGGTTGATATTGATTCTCCCTATCATGCCATTATTGGCAGAGGATGGATTTATGAGAGAATTCCCTTCCACCTACCATCAAAAGCTCAAGTGCATTACTAATAGAGGCATAATAGAGATCAGAGGAGATCAAGCAGTTGCTCAGAAGTGTTATATCGTCGCCATTAGGCCAAAACATAAGAAGAAGAAAGATAAAGAAGTTATACTCGAGGCACCCAGGATGGGGCTACTCCATCAAAATACCAATTACGGTATGGATGACTTGGGTTGGAGGAGACTAGGCTCCACCCCACGAACAAGTTCATTGAAGACCTGAAAGAGGTGATTTTTTTTCAGACCAGACCAAAGAAATTTTTTTTGATTAGGAAAATTATGATTGACGTTAAAAGGAAGGAGTTGATCACCTTCCTAAGGAAGAGGTTGGATGTGTTTGCGTGGGAATCATACGACATGTCGGTAATAGATCCCATAGTTGCTTGTCATTGAATCCATGTGGATTCCACATTCAATTCGATCGCCCAAAAATCTCACCGAATAGTCCCGAATAAGTCAAAGGCACTAAGGAAGGAAGTAGGAGAAATTTTTAAGGCAAGGTCCATTAGAGAAGTTAAATTCCCAAAGTAGCTTTCAAATGCGGTCATGGTTCGTAAGAGAAATAGGAGCTAGATGGTCTACATAGACTTCACCGACCTCAATAGGACCTATCCTAACGATAGATTCCCTTTACCAAAGATAAACCAACTGGTCGATGCAATAGCACTCACGAGCAGATGATCTTCTTGAATGCTTATTCTGGATATTATCAAATCCCTTTGTTCGGTCCCGACCCAGACAAAACTTCATTTATCACACCAGATGGTCTGTAGTGCTACAAGTTCATGCCGTTCAGACTCAAGAATACTGGAGTTACATATCAGAGGTTAGTCACAACGATGTTCCAACACCATATGGGGGAGACTATAGAGGTGTACATCGATGACTTGCATGTTAAAATATAGAGAAAAAATTACCATCTCCAAAACTTGGCCAACACCTTCGAAATCCTCAGGAGCTACCAAATGAAACTTAATGCTAGGAAGTGTTCATTTGGAGTCCAATTAGGAAAGTTTATGTGTTATTTTGTCAGCAAGAGGGGGGTTAAAGATAATCCAGATATGATAGGTGCTATTAGCAAAGTCCAGCCACCAAAGATAGTATGTGAGGTCCAAATGCTCACTGGAATGCTCGCAGCACTCAATCGTTTTATTTTAAAATTATTTGAGCGCTCCCGACTGTTCTTCCAGTTGCTAAAAAAAGAGAAGGGCCTAACCTAAAATGACGAGTGATACAAGAAGTATTACCTCAAAAAGCTTCCACTATTGGCGATTCCCAATCAGGGGGATCCTCTTTATCTTTATCTCGCATTATCAATCCATGCAGTCACTTCGGCCTTGGTTTGTAAGAGGGAAGCTAATCAGTTTCCTATCTACTATGATAGCAAGACACTCTTGGATGTCGTGCGATGCTACCTTACTTTGGAAAAATTATTATATGCTTTGGTAATCACTTCACGAAAGTTAAAGCATTATTTTAAAGCCCATTCCACTATTGTGATTACTTCCTTCCCCCTTAAAGTTGTCCTTCACAAAGTTGACCTCTCTAAATGGATGTCAAAATGGTTATTCAAGCTTGGGAGGTTAGATATTCACTTTTAACCAAGGATATTAATCAAAGGTAAAGTTTTGGACAACTATATCACAAAATTCACTGGAGAAGGCCCCATCGACCAATAGTTTGCCGATCACATAGAGTTGCACGAATAGTCCTAAGGCGAAAGTTGGACATTGTATATCGACGGTGTCTTTATTTCAAAAGGGGCAGGAGTGGGAATCATCCTTATTACTTTGGAGGATTCCATGATTGAACCGATCAGGCTGGGATTTGAAGCCTCCAATAACGAGGTTGAATATGAGGTGCTCATCACTGGACTTCGTAATGCATGTTTGCTGGGGAAAAAACCTTAATGTTTGTTGCGACTTTAAATTGTTGTCCAACCAAGTCAGTGGGGATTTCAATGCTAAAGATTATAGGATAGTAGATTACCTCACAATTATACACGATCTAGTTATGAAATTTAAAGTTCACGTTCAATAGTTACCATGGGGGCATAACAGTCATGAAGATGTCTTAGCAGCCCTAATATTGATAGTAGACTCAAATCTCAGGAGAACCATCGAAGTTTAATTCCTCTCCAATCCTAATATTTATAAGAAAACAGTCCCCGAGCACATCCTCTCTATAGATAAAGTCCCCATTTGGATGGACAACATCATTGAATACTTGAAGAATGAGACACTATTTGGCGATAAAAAATTAGCCCATCAGGTCAGAGTCAAAGCTGCATATTTTTTACAGTCTATCCTACACAAGCCCCTACCTTCAGTGCGTACATCCCAAAGATGTCAAATAAGTTCTCTATGAACTTCATGCTGAAATATGTGGAAATCGCACAGGAGGAAGATCCCTAGCATTCGAAACAATCAAAGAAGGCTATTATGGTCGTATATAGGCAATTATTTATGTTTGAAAATGCGAGAAGTGCTAAAAATTCTCTCTCATAGTTTATCAGTCAGCTAATGATTTGAGCCCTTTAACTAGCCTGTGACCATTTTCATAATAGGGATTGGACATCGTGACACCACTACCTACTATACATGGGAATCGCAAGTACTTGTTGTTCAACACAGACTATTTCACCAAGTGGGTAGAAGTAGAACCACTGATCAATATCAGGGATGCCGACATGATAATATTCATTAGGAGAAAGATCATAAAACGCTTTGGGGTACCAAAAACAATCATAACCGAAAATGGCATACAGTTCGAGAGTTGTCTTTTTTAGAATTTCTACAATGAGCATGGAATCAAGCACCACTTTAGTTCAGTGGCGTACCCTATAAGAAACAGTCAAGCAGAAGCTTCTAATAAAATTATGCTCGATGGCCTTAAAAAGAGGCTGAAAAGAGCTAAAGGCGCTTGGGTGGGCGAGCTTCCTCATATTCTCTAGACGTATCGTACCACTCCCAGGATACCCATCGAGGAAATGCACTTCACACTTACTAATGGAATGAAAGTTATTATACCACTTGAAGCTGCTCTTCCGACCATTAGAACAAAAATGCCCGATAAGGGCTGAACGACGAGGCCCTTCATGCTTAACTTAACCTAACCTAAGAGAGAAGAGAGAAAGCCATGATAAACTGGCATCATATCAGCAACAACTAGCAAAGTAGTGCAATAAAGGGGTTAATTCAAGAATATTCCAGGTAGAAGATTACATTATAAGGAAAGTTCTCGACAATGCTGTAAGGTCGTTGGATGACTAACTGGGGCCCAACTGGAGGGACCATTTAAAGTAATCAGAGACGATCTACGAGGAGCTTATCACTTGGAAATAATGGAGGGCAGAGAGATACCAAGAGGGTGGAATGCGCCCAATCTTAAGAAGTCCTACTTTTAGTCCTTTTATGTCATAGCACATTAGTTTATGCAAATTGAGCGTGTAATGCGAACAATCTCAAGAAGTTATACTTTTAGTCTTCATATGTCCCAACACATTAGTATATGTAAACTTTATTTTTAAACTTATGTTTCTCGCAGTTTTATTTCAGTTATGAATAAATAAAGGTCATTTACTCCTTATTTGCTCAAAATTTCTTAAGTTATTCGGTTAATTTACATTGTTTCCTAAATATCTGGCTCACAGTTGGTATTTAATCTGTGAAAAATGTTGATCAAATGATTAGACTTTAGTTTAATTATAGTGGCAGTCCTTGTCATTACAATTAAAACTAAAGTCCATAGGTCCTTATCATAACCAACACATGCGACCTCATGACTTACCCAGGCAAAAAAAAAGCCCTACGAGGGATCCCTAGGTAATAAACCATCTTTATTTGGTTGACTAAAATCCTAAATGGATGGACTACCCATAAACTAGCTGTATTTTTGCCAATGTCTTTCCT
Organism: Sambucus nigra; assembly: GCA_949130495.1. Lineage (NCBI taxonomy): Eukaryota > Viridiplantae > Streptophyta > Magnoliopsida > Dipsacales > Adoxaceae > Sambucus > Sambucus nigra. The sequence continues at coordinate 714,049,392 of OX422210.1, forward strand.
AGGCCGAAGAGAGTGTGACGACACGACCTAAAAGGTAAAGAAATGGACTAACACGTGCAAAGGCATATTGGACTGTAAAAATGCAAAAAGTAATTGGTATTAATCTTATTCATTCAAAAAAATCCCGATTACAAAGCGCACAAATTACATAACAAAAAATTACAAAAATATTTATAATAATTTATGGTCGACGAGATAAGAATTGTTCGATCTTCTTCCTCCGACCATCATTAGGGTTTGTATTGTACTCGTCATCATTGTTATGACAATCTAGGTAACTCTCAACTAGTGGAGAAGGAATGGCATCTATTGGGAGTGAAGTTTCATCCCGACCAAAGGGATGTCGGTTGACACTGGGCAATTAATTTGGTACATATACCAAAGTTGAGTCCTGGGGTACTTTGACAACTTTGAGGGAATTCATTCACCCGTGCTAGTAGGCAATGCCCCGAGCTTCATGTATTTGTGCTGGGTATCTTGCCTCCACTCATCACAGCCACATGACCACGCTTATCGGGAATTCATTCCGAATAAATAATAAAGCTTCTTCACGTCGCGACTTAGGCCCATCACCTTGACGTTGCTCTTTTAAATTTCCTCTTAAGACTCATCTAGTTTCTTCTTCAGTTCATTATTTTCTTACTGAACTAGGGCATCAGCAGCTCCAACATCCTTGAACTCAGACAAATGCCCTTTCAAGTCATCAATATCCTTTTGGAGAGAAGAACTTATATCCTCCAATTCCTTCTGGTTGTCCTTCATTTTGGCGACCAAAGTGGACAGTTCTTATAGGCTTCGGTCCTTTTCCTCAGTGCTTTACAGGCAGTCAAAAATGATCGATGGGTTTGCTCGCTTATACCATGCCCAAGCACGTCTTCCAAATTACTAGAAGAGGAATTTTATCTACAATATGCTACAATGTTAGAGTAAACATATAATAGTTAATCAAAAATATAAAATGGCATACTCAAGTAAATGAAAATGCAGTTCTATTAACAAAACAAGGACTAGGCAGAGCTATTACATTCAAAGGAAAAAAAGAGTACAAAGCATGAGCAAATAAATAAAGAAAAAACCCTAGAGCTACGAGCTTCACTCCTTCACCTGCTCCTACATTTCAATCTCTTTTCCCTTGGGTTCCATCTCCTTCTCCTTGGAGTCCACCTCTTTTCCCTTGGGAGACACATATTTTTCCTTGGTAGCAGGATCCTTGTTAACAGTAGGAGGGAGATTTGGCTCATGCTGATGAAATTACTTAGACTTTAAAGGAACTCCCACCTCTATTAAGGCTTAATCCTAGTATTTTTTTAAGCTCGCATGCCTTGCATAGGCGATTTGGATTTTGGCAGTATCATATGCCTCAAACCATCCTTCCTCAGAGCTGGCATCCTGAATAGCAGGGATCTCGCTCACTTCGATGGTCAATCATAAATTCTCTGTTTCTAGAAGTTCCTTCTTCACTTTCATCAGGTCATTCACAGTCTTGAGCGAGATCATGGCCTCAGTTGTGGTCTTCTTCTCTTGCTCGTACACTTTTTGGGCATTGACCATGGCCTCTTAAGATTTTTAGAGGGCATCTGCTAATTGGTCATTCTTTTTGGACTGTTCGACTTGACCATCCAAAAGTGTATCAAACTTTACCAAAAACTGAAAGATAATAAAAAAGAAAGTGTTACATGATCGGACAAGTCTTGATCTAACAAGTCAAATAGAGAAGTAAGGAAAATATTCTCACCAAGTCCAGAGTTTGTGAAGGACGTAGGGGCAGTTAATCGGGTCCCAGCATTTCCATCCACTTACGATCTCTAGTGAGAACTACCCCCTCAGCAGGCTTGGGGAAAGAGATGGATTGAAGGCCATAGACTAGGCCCAAAGAGTATTGAGGAGAGGAGAAGGAACATTATTTTTCTTCGAAAGGGCAGTTTGGGTCTTCTTCTTCCCCTCCTCCTTTCTTTTCCTTTTTCTCCTCTTCCTTTTTCACTTTCTTTTCGGCGGTCAGACTTAAGTCACCAAATTTGGAGGATTCACCCTCCATCCCTTTTAGAACTTGTACCTAGAATATAAAAGGACATCTTCATCATCTTCATTATTAATAAGAAGGACACTCTTCTTAATAGGGGCCATTGATTCCTCCTCCTCTAGTTAGATATACCCAACATCTAGCATTTATAAAGAAAAAGAAGTTTCCTCAACTGGAAGAGGAAGATCAGGTATGTCATCCATAGGTAGAGCAGTAAAACTGGTGGTGGTGTTGGTATACTCAACAAGAGGGCCACCGATCTGGGATACTCACCGTCGGGCAAATAATATTTTACCCTCCAAGATTTTAAAAGGTTAGCAACTATAATGTCTTTGAGGGAGGACTTCTTATATTTCTTGTGACCTATTCATGGACAACAGAAAAATAAAATCAATAGCAACAGATCTTATGATAAAATAATAAGAAAATTAGAAAACCAGATGTTAACCTATGTGATCATACCCCCAGTTAGGGCACAGATACCTTTTGTACTCCTTGACCTCGGGGAGCGATGGATGTTGCCAATTTTTAGCAATGGACCCTTATTCCCAATATCCCTTATTAGAATTAGGGAGGTTAATAACCAACACCCTGTTGGCCTTCCTTACCTTTAGATAGTAGAGGCCATCAGTAGTGTGAGGCCAGGTTTAGTAAAACCTGATCTCTGGGAGGCCCAAATTGGTCCCATATAATTTATTAATATGATTGATCCCATTAACTATTCTCCAAATGTTTGGATAACACTGGGCAGAGACTAGCCCAAAGAAATAAAAAAAATCCAAATATATAGGATTTGGGGGAAATGTCAGACCCCCTTAGACCACAGCTAAGGTGTGAATCCAGTGCCCCCCTTCGATGTACCTAACATCTTGGGGCATGGGAGCACAGTCGATCTCCACCCAAGAGAGAATGGAATAAGTTTTCCTAAAATCTTTTACAATATTCCCATGAATAGTCGACATAATTGGGAGGGATAAAACTATCACTATTGAAGACAAACATAATAAAGAAGAAGAAGGAGGAGGAGGAAACTGCGCAAATAAGAAGTGAAGATAATAATTTATAAAGATGGAGAAATGCAAAGGAGTAAGCTCTGAGGATTTTTATAAGGAGAATATCAAAGGCAAAGTGGCAGTTTTGTGTGTACCAACTCTGTTTGAATTCTCGTTCATAATCATAAGACACGACACCCGATATGGATTTTGATGCTTCACCTACTGCTCAAACGAGCATACCCTCGATACTTCAGTGTAATCATAAGACTGACATGCCGGTTCAAATTCATCAACAAGGTTCAAAATTTATTGGGCCCAAGACAGGAATAAAATCTATTGGACCAATAAATCTCAACCCATAGATTTTAAGGGAAATTATGGGGACCTAAATAATTAATTAGGCCCAATTGAAGGCTGGCCAACTAGGCCCAACAGAGTATGGGGCATGCTCGGCCCAACTTCTCAACTAAATAAGCAAGAATATTTGTCATGTGTATAAATACGAACATTTACCATGTCAACCTTGATAAGCTCAATCAGTTACCAACAATCTCGTATGAGATATTTAGAAATCACCACGTGAGCCAATAATAAGCTAGGGGAGTTACTTGTACAAATCTACCACTTTGCACCACTATAAATAGAACCCTCACCCTAGGGTTAAGGGGGATGTAATTTCATAACTTGAGAGAACTTAATAGAAGAATAGTAACCTCTCTGTGGATAGAGGCAATTTACGGAACCACGTATATCTTGTGTTGTGTAATGGCATCTATTTATTTTTTTTCTTTAATTTATTTCTAGATCCATTTCATTGTGATTTATTTGCACTCTTAGAAATACACTAGTAGATACTAGGAAACTTTATAATGAAGTTAAAAATTTCTCTGAATAGGTGTTTGTGGCCCCGTCCAAGATCAAATTACCAAGCAACTCTATGTAGCATCAGTCTCTCACTAAGAAGGCGGTGAACACCATTGATGATCTCATATCATGTATAGAGAAGTATGCAAAGGTGGTAGTTGTAGTCACTAGAACATAAAATTATAACAGTTTCTCAAAGACAAAAAAGAACGGTGATAAAGAAAATGCCCCCAAGAAGGGGGTAAGAAACATAATAGAAGGTTAAAGAATGGACACAATGCAAATAGCGCCAAGGCTTTCTAGGAAATTAACATTATTTTCAAGGATATAATTAACAATATCTAGAGTAAATTCAAGGATCAATAATTCCTTAAGTGACCAAAGATAATGGGTGCAATTTATTGAAAAGAAATAACACACTTAAGTTCACTTTTCACAAAGGGCATGGGCGTAAAATAGAGAATTGCAAGTCCCTCAACTTTCATTTAGAAGAGCTTCCCAAGTTAAACACTTGAGTTAGTATATGAAGGAAGAAGGAACCAAAGCCATCATATATGTGGACCCACAACCCAATAATCTCCTTGAAGATGATGAGATACGGTATGAGTTCGAGGTCATCCACTATGCTTCAAGCGTAGATGTCGACCAAAAGCTTGAAAATATCATAGAAGATGATGAGATTAGGCATAAGTTTATGGTCATCCACGGTGCCTCAAGACCAAAGAAGATTCAAGAAACTCCATTTGAATAGAACTGAAAAAAGTCACCACAATGATGGATGCATTCCAGATCGAGCCTGTCAATAGTCCAGTATGCAAACATCGATGTTTAAAAGAAATTATTTGTAATAAGCAGATAGTCTTCACGGAGGATGATTCAATCGGATTTAGGAATACGCATCATCATACATTAGTAATATCACTTAGGATTGAAAATGGGATGTGGATATATAGGGACAAATTTCAAATTGAGCCAATTTGTAAGTGTTGGCTTAGTTCTGAACAAAACTAATTGAGTTATACTCTACACCAAAAAGGCTAAATTATCATCTTTGAGCCGGTGAGCTGTGTCACGGTCATTGACCGTGATAAAAAAACATGCATTTTTTGTCACAGTCATTGAAGTCTGTGACAACAGTTTGTCGAGGTCATTGACCGTGACAAGTACAATTGTCACGGACGTGTCACGGTCAATGACCGTGACAAGTTTAAAGAGTTGTCACGGTCAAAAACCTTGACAGGTCCGTGACAACTCTTAGAATTAAAACCCTATGCGCCTTTTTCTCATCGTTTCCTTTCCCTCCGTTGTCTCTCTCTTCTAGGTCGAGCATCTCTCTCTCTCTCTCTCTCTCTCTCTCTCTCTCTCTTTTGAATGTGTGTAGAACTACGTGTGTACAGGTGAGTGGGTGTGTCTGCGTGTGTGTGTAGGTGTGTGGGGGTGTCGGGCAGTGGGGGCCGAGGGGGGGCAGTGGTGGGGCGGGGGGGAGTGATGGGGGAAGGAGGGGTTGTATAGGTGTGGGAAGATGGGGGGGAGGGGGAAGGGGGTGAGTGGGGGGAAGGGGGAGTGATGGGGGTAGGTGGTGGGGGCAGGGAGTGGGGGTAGGGGTGTTTGGGTGTGTGTATAGGTGTTGCTTGATATTAAATTGCATTGGAATTAATATTGATATTCAATTGCATTGGTATTGAAATTTTTATATTAAATTGAATTGAATTACGTTGCGTTGAGTTGAACAAGATGGATTAATTGCACACATAGATATTTCAATTCTTGCCATACTTTCTCATATTAAATCCTAAATAAATTGCCTTAACAACTACCTCATCTAAATGTAAGGGTATCGCACCGGGGGGGGGGGGGGGGTCATTGTTTGGATTTCACTTCGGTTAGACATTCCACGCACAAAGTTTATGTCACACCCCACCTAATTAAATACCGGGCGATCACTCCTTTATTAAATTAAAATCAAGGTGAACAGTCAGTCCATTCTTAGCATCACTGTCGTAAAAGTAACTTTTCAAATATAAACACCCTAAATAATTAAGATAAGTGTCAAAACCATTTTTAGACATTACTTTCCAAATTTTAATTTTATAAACCAACATTTAAAACTTTACATAATTCACAATCTAAATAATCACACAACGATTATCCGGTAACTTATAATTCCAAAACATTCAACAAATAAATCCCAACATTAAAACTTAAAGGAAAACATTCTGACAGTAATACAAATTCAAAGTGTAAATACTGGAAATAAATGAATTACAATATCCAACAAAACGACTGAGTAATGGAAAAGGGAGGCACATGCCCAACTGATAAAGTAAATGCTAGGAGTGGAATCAATAAATGAGGTCGTCTAGGAAAGAAACTTGCAACTCCCACCTAAGCTGCAGCGCATTCCTTCCAAAGGATCCCATGCAAGACGCCCCTGTGGCTGGGCACCTGTAATATATATATATATATATATATATATATATATACAAGAGAGAAAAGAAAAGGAAAATGGGTCAGAGCCCGATTGTAAAAACGATTTAAAATTTGTTTAGCAAGTATTTAAAATGTTTGCTGGCCAATGCAACAACATATTAGTGCGACACTCCCTTGAGAAATTCTCACCTCTCTTCTAATGTGCACGCCTATCGTACTAACCTTCCCAACGGTTTAACTTATCTTGTCTTATGTTGCTCGTAAGATTTAAACTGACAATTTCAACTGTTTAAGAGGTTCATTTCATTTAACAACATAGTTCTCATTTCACCTTATTTACTAATAAAGTCTCTCAGCAATATATTATACTTTTCAAACACTTATTCCCAAATTGAAATAATTATTCATATCTTACTTACCATAAACACAGTAGGTAGTTCCTAAATTCTAGAATTTAATATATATATTAAATACTCATATGATATATATATATGTTATAACGGCACCCAACATAATAATTATGGTGCGGGCATACTCTCCTATCCAATCCCCGTATCACTCGTACGAAGGCAAATACAAGTTCAGAATCACTCTTGAACTGTACTAACACAAACCCAAACAATATTGAGGCGAAGCATAGATTCCAGGTCTATAAGAGGTCAGTACATGCCCTCACGTCTCTGAGGACCGTCTGAACTATCGATTCGATAGCCTGTACCGAAGGATTTCTATCTTCTAAGGTACGAGTCAATATCCCCCATAAAGGTCCCATCGAGATAAGACTGTCCCAGCGCGATAACCTCAGGGATAGCAAGTAGTGCGAGCATGATTTTTACACGTATATAGTATATGCATAAACACAGTCATTTAAATATACTACTATTACCATATCAAATTTAGGTGCATCTCATAACCCATAATTATGACATTTGTCCGTATTATTCGTTATTTAGTTATTACGTGTAACGGTTGCCTCTTATCTTAATTTGTGGGATTATTCCAAATTGTCAAGTGACACTCGTGGATTCCTATACTCCCAAGTGAAATTTCAGTAGTTACTCATTTATTTTCCAACGTTACTATCTTACGCGTCTCTTTCTTTAATACATAGTTCCATCGTCCCTTTTATGTAAACATCCCCAAAAATGTAAATCTCGTCTTACATTAAAGATTTCATATTTTTAATAAGTCCTACTGGTCTTCTTTATCTCCCAAAATATTTTAATAAGGATGTCCAAGGATTATTACTCATTTAAATTGAATTCAGCTATTTAAAAGGGGAAATATGAGTCTGCCAGGAGGGGTCGATCGATCGAGGGCAGGTGTTCGATCGATCGAACCATCGATCGATCGATGATCAATGATCGATCGATCGATCAAGCAGGTATGGCTAATTCTGTAGAAATCCAGTTACGGGTTCTATCATCCAACCTCGTCCAAATCCAGATTTTTAACACCCAAACTCTCAGAAATTTGTACTACAACCATTATAAACCCAAACTAGCAATCTTCTACGTAAAACATGTGAATTTTCATCAATATCCATGAATTAAAAGGCCAAAACTTATATAAATCTCATGAACCCTAGAAATTTCTTTAACTTAGTTCTAATCAACCTTTTTCCATAATTTCTACTTCTAATCCATCACAAATCCGTGGTTCAACCTCTACATATGAAGGGGATTTCCAGATTATCATTTATATCATTACTACATGCAATTTTTCTATCTCCAACATGGGTTTTCTTCTATGAAACGCATCCTAATCAACCCTAGACTAACATGAATGATGCACTAACGAAATTAAGCAAGATAAATACTTGCCTGGGGATTTTTTGGTCTCTAATTTGTGCTGAAATCAGTGTGGTTAAGATCCTTGCGACGTGATCTATCGTTTGGCGGCGCAAACAGAGGAGTTTTCGGCCTAGAACTCCTTGGTAACCTCTTCCTTTCCTTCTCCAATGTCCGTCACTAGGTTTTAATTGTGTTAACCCTAGAAGACAACTCTAGGCATCTGATATAACCCGTGAAAATTCGTGGGTTTAATTACCCAAAATTACAAAATGTCCAAAATGCCCTCCCGGGGTACTAATTAAGCCTAAAAACGCCCCGAGACCCAAACTAAACTCACGGGTACACTTTTATGTCAGAACACTTTGGCGCACTCAAAATGACCATACGAGCAACTTATAATTTATTCACTTTTTATTAATTGATATTTAGTCCCGACACGACACAGGCGCGTCCCGACTTAAATTTCCAAAATTGTCATTTTATTCACTCGTGACAGTTAATAGAACCAATATCATATATTACTTTGCTCATTAGTAATATTCAACAAGTTTCCCATACTTACTAACTCACATCACGTTAGTAATTATAAAAAAAACAATTAATTTCCGAATTTATATTAAATTAATATCTCACATTAAATTTTATAAATCCCAAAATTTAGAAAGCATAAAAATACGGGGTATTACATACTTCCCCCCAATAATAGAATTTCGTCCCGAAATTAGGAAAAAAAGGTATACCTGGTAAGAATAAATCTGGGTATCTCTCGCGCATATCTGCCTCGCGCTCCCAGGTGGATTCCTCCACATTATGATGCTCCCAATGGACCCGTACAAGCGGAACTACCTTTGACCTCAATCTCCTCTCGCTATGGTCTAGGATAGCCACTGGTCTCTCCTCGTAAGAGCTGTCAGGCTGTAAGTCTATCTCTTCTATCGCGATGTGGGTGTGGGCCATATCATCCCGAAGGTATCGTCTTAACAACGAGATGTGGAATACATCGTGGATGCGATGGAGATGCTCTGGCAGTCCCAATCTGTATGCCACCGCCCCAATCCTCTTTATAATGGGAAGTGGTCCCACATATCTCGGGGCCAATTTCCCTTTCTTCCCGAACCTCATCACTCCTTTCATAGGAGATACACATAGTAATACTTGGTCCCCCATATTAAACTCCCGAAAGAATCGTTTTGCATCGGCATAACTTTTCTGCCTGTCCTGGGCTACTCGAATGCGACTCCTAATAATATCAATCCTCGCGGAGGTTTCCTGAATCACCTCTGGTCCGAGCAACTTGTTATCCCCCACCTCTAGCCAACACGTTGGGGAACGACAAGGCCTGCCATAGAAAGCCTCAAATGGAGCCATGCCAATCGTGAACTGATAAGAGTTATTATAAGTGAACTCTACCAGCGGAAGATGTGGCTCCCAACCTCCTCCAAAGTCAAGGACACGCATGCTTAGCATTTCCTCCAACATCTGATTAGTACGCTATGTTTGTCCATCTGTCTGCGGGTGATAAGCTGAACTCAACCTCAACTCTGTACCCATGGCCTCCTGAAAGCTCTCCCAGAAACACGACAAGAAAATATTATCTCAATCTGACACAATATTCAGGGGCACCCCATGCAATATGACAATCTCGGTAATGAACAACTGAGCATACTGACTCATGGTATAGTCTGTTCACACCGGAAGAAAATGAGCCACCTCGGTCAAACGGTCCACAATCACCCAGATGGAATTATGGCCCGCTGTGATGTAGGCAACCCTGTGATAAAATCCATGGAAATACTCTCCCACTTCCATGCGGGTATTTCCAATGGCTGAAACAACCTTGACGGTTTCTGATGGTCCACCTTTACCAGCTGGCAGGTAGAACATTTGGACACGAACTCCGTAATGTCCTTTTTCATTCCACTCCACCAGTATTGTCGTCTCATATCCTGGTACATCTTATCTCCTCCAGGATGTACCGTAAATCGGGACCCGTGAGACTGGGTCATCATTGCATGACGCAAATATGCCCCTTCTGGTACCACCAATCTCCCATTAAACCTCAAACCCCCATCAGAACTAATAGAATAGGACTCGGCACCATCTGCTAAAAGTCGTACAATATGCTCTTGGCAAAATGGGTCTGCGGTCTGTGCCTGTATCACCCTCATAACAATCTCGGGTGTCACTGTCATGACAGATATGAAGGAACGGGCTACTGCATCCTGGTGACCCAACTCTTTCAACTTTTCCTTCCAGACGTCCGCTACATCGTCTATCGGTCTACGGCTCAACGCACCAGCAACTACGTTGGCCTTCCTCGGATGGTACTGTATGTCGAACTGATAGTCCTTCACAAACTCTAACCACCTGCGCTGACGCATATACAACTCTCGCTGAGTGAACATGTACTGTAGTGACTTGTGGTCTGTGAACAAGTGAAATTTCTCTCCCAATAAATAGTGCCTCCAAATCCTCAATGCAAAAATGATCGCTGCCAACTCTAGGTCGTGTGTGGGGTAATTCTTCTCGTGCGGCTTAAGCTTGCGGAAGGAAAAATCTATAGCCTTCTCCTCCTGTTGAAGTACTACCCCAAGTCCCCATAAATAAGCATCGGTGTAAACGAGGTACTCCACGCCTGGCTTAGGTAAAGCAAGGACCGGTGCTGAAGTAAGCTTGTCTTTTAGTTCGTCGAAAGCCAATTGGCAAGCAGCATCCCAGACATATGGTACCCCCTTACGAGTCAGGTTCGTCAATGGACCCGCTATTTTGGAGAACCACCGAATGAATCTACTGTAGTATCCGGCTAATCCCAAGAAACTACGTACTTCTGTCGGTGTCGTGGGTTGTCCCCATTCCCTCACCGCTGACACTTTACTCGGGTCAACTGCTATCCCCTGTTCAGAAACAACATGCCCCAATAATGTACTTTTTGCAACCAGAACCCTCACTTCTCGTGCTTAGCATACAGTTGATGCTCTCGTAGAGTCTGAAGAACCTGCCTCAAGTGCTCGGCATGCTCCTCCTCGGAGTGTGAATATATCAGAATGTCATATATAAAAATGATGACAAACTGATCCAAAAACTCTCTGAACACTCGATTCATCAAGTCCATGAATACGGCTGGAGCATTTGTGAGTCCAAATGGCATCACTCTGAACTCATAGGACCCATATCTCATCAAGAAAGAAGTCTTTGAAACATCCTGCTCCCTAATACGTAGCTGATGGTACCCTGATCTCAGATCTATCTTCGAAAAGAAAGTTACTCCCCTCAGCTGGTCGAACAGATCATCGATTCAAGGCAACATATACTTGTTCCGTATCGTGACCTTGTTCAGCTCCCGGTAGTCCACACATAGCCTCAGTGAACCATCTATCTTTTTCACAAACAAAACTAGAGCGCCCCAAGGTGAGGTACTTGACGCGACTGAAAATGTATCTCAGAAGTGCGTTCACTCTAGGCTCAAGTGTAAGCCTGTCGCTCAAGTAATAATCCCAGTAAGTCGGGTATCGATCCTCAGGGAAAAAGGACAACGGAGTTGTGACGACGGTAAAAGACGGAGGAACCCTAACTTTGACACTAAGAAGAAAAAGAAAATTTGATTTGGTTTTTAGATTGATTACAGCTAAATGCAATAATGAGAATAAAAAAAGATGCAACTATACTAATCTACCTTACTTATGAGTGAAAAATAGTCCGAAACTTTTTATTTCAATGATGAGAAAAATAAGACGGGAATACAATCCCCCAACCCTAGTGTAGTGTGGATATAATACTAATCTTAAATTTATCTGATTGATTTGACCCAGAATTTAGTACTCCCAAGTATTATATATACGAGGTTCAAGCCCGCGTCATATCTAATCTGAGGATGAGTAAATCAGTATCGCGATAGTAGCACTCGAATTGCACTCTAAATCATCACGAGTACCCAGAGGCAAACGAGATATAAAGATCTACAATCGTTGTGCAACTATGCAATACGATAAAGGTCAATCATTAAATTTAGTGGATTAATTTTATACACACGCACTAACACATCAGGATGGGTTCATGCATCCCGGCCTTTGGAAATCTAGCCTAACATGTTGAAAAGAATGGAAACAAGGATTAATGTGCAGGAACTCATAATTACTCTAAGGAAAATAGTAATTAGATGCAGAAAAGAATTAGAACTAAAAATTACTCACTAAAATTATCCAAGCAATAAGTGAAACAATGAAAGAAACAGATACTCACAGAAATCACTGAATAAAATCTTCAATCCTTGAAATAAATCTGAAATTATTAACTAAGCTAGGGTTTCTATAAAAGAAGAGGAAAAACCTACTAATTCTCCATCCTCTAACAATACTAAATCGGGTCTTTTATAACCTACAACAATATCGGAAGTCAGCTGCACTAGGAGTCTTTTTAGGAAGAGAAAAGATTTTCAAATCTCGAAGACCGGACCCGTCCGGGGCTTAGGCGGACCTGTCTGCCCCCAAGGCGAATCGGTTCTTTTTATTTTGTGGTGGACCGGTCCGTGGGCGGACCGGTTCTTTTTATTTTTGCATTTTTCGGTTTGCATGCGATCTGGGGTCTTCTGGAGTTTGGCAAGGCGGACCGGTCCGGTGTAGTGGTGGACCGGTCCGGCTATTTGACTTTTTGGTTCCTCTTTGACTGCTCATAACTTTTGTTCCGGGATTCCGATTGAGGTGTCGTTTCTTCCTTTGTGCTTGTGATTGAGATGTCTTCAACTTTTCTCAAGGTACTTCATCCGAATTCCGGGTGGAAATTATGCTTTTGCCCTTGAGACTTTTCCTTCTTTCTTTCTTGATTCTACCGATTTCCTTCTTTCATTTCCTGACATCAAATACCTGCAAAATCACTACAAAATACCAGAAACTTGGTGTACTCATTAGGATCAGTCAGTAGCACAGTTATGAGATAAACCCAACTCAATTACGTTGTTCGAGGTGCTAAAAGTAACTAAATCAAGGGATAAATTAGGAAGAATTTATGCCTAATCTGTACTCCTCCGAATGAAGCCCTGACCTAACAGTTGCTCTATCTGATCTCGTAACTCTCACATCTCCGTCGGAGCCATACGGTATGGAGCTCGTGCTATAGGTAGAGTATCCGGTAATAAATCTATGACAAAGTCTATCTCTCGACTGGGGGGTAGGCCTGGTATTTCCTGAAATACATCGGAATACTCATGAACAATTGGGATCAAGTCTAAGGGAATCACAACCTCCTTAGAGGTATCCTCCTCTATGTAATACAAATGAGCGGTCGAGCCTCCCTCCGGGCGATGCATCGCCACTAGAAACATCTCTTTCCACGGAATGGCAAAGACAATACTCCCACCGAAACAATCTATCATGGCTCTGTAAGCTGGGAGCCAATCCATACCAATAATAACGTCATGCTCATGCATATCTAAGACTAACATGTCTGCTGGTAATACCAAGCTACCAATCTCTACCCTCACTCCCCGGCATATAAAGAAAATTAGCAATCCATTTCCCAATGGTGAGTCTACACATGTCACAATGCTCTCTGCTGTGGCTAATAACCCTAAGGCCTTTGCAAAATGGGTAGCTATAAAACAGTGTGTCGCCACAGTATCAAATAAAACCCGACCCATAGTACCATGGATAGGAAACGTACCCTCAATCACGGGTGGTGCCTGTGGAGCTGCTGCCTGGTGGATGTTATAGATACGTCTGTACTGTAGCTTCCCCTGCTGCACTGGAGCGACTGGAATGGCTGGTAGGGATGGTACCTGAGCTGGTGTTGGGAGCGCGGCTGGAAAAAGTGGCCTTCATGGCTTATTACGGGCACCCTGCTGCTGTGGGGCCCTATCACCCTCTGGACAATCCTGGCACTTATGTCCATGCTTTCCGCACACAAAACATTGGCCTCTGAAATTTCCTCCCCTCTGACCCTGCTGACCACGGCCCTGTTGACCGTTATCGCCCCGCCACTGGCCCTGTTGGCCCTGATGAAAATGCTATTGGCCCTGTTGGCCTTGCTGCTGACCCTGCTGCTGGCGATGTTGGCCTTGTTGGCCCTGCTGATTAGGCTGGCCCTACTGATTAGGCTGGCCCTGCTGACCCTGCTAAATCCCCCAAATCCCTGCCTAGAATCACCTGATCGGAACCGCTTGATAGGGTCCCCCTGATGGGAACTCTGCTCATGCTGACGAGTCTGCCCCTAATATGTTGGTGCTCCACTAGTGACACTACCCCCTGTCTTTCCCTGCCCTGTTGGCCGGACTCTCCTGCCCGTTTGCTTCCCTGCAGATGGAAGCGGTGATCCTGGCAGTGTAGTAAAGCAGCATTGAGTACATCTATGAAGGTACTCAGGGACAGGTTCCCTATAAGGTGCTGACGGATCCTCCAAGCTAACCCGTCCACAAATAATAGTATCTTCTTACCCTGAGTGGGTGCCTCATCTGGCACTATAGTGAGAAGTCTTGTGAACTCCTCTTCATACTCAGCAACAGTGGAATTTTCCTACTTCAAGTTCAGTAACTTTGGCCTCATCTCAGTTTACACGGTGGATGGAAAATACTTGCGGTCAAACCGCTCCCAGAATGACTGAATCGGAATAGTATCCCTCTCTTCCAAGGTGGTGGTGGACTCCCACCACTGCAAAGTGGCCCTCACTAGCTTAAATGAGGCCAACAACTGTTTCTGCACATCCGTGCACTCATACATACGCAGATGCCTCTGGATATCTTTCTTCCATTGGCTGACGATGATGATATCTGAACTACCCGAGAACTCAGGGGGATGCGCCTTCTGAAAGGCATCCCTAACCCACTCCCATGCTGGTGGAAATTGTGCAGGTACTGGCGCCACTGCCTGAATCTGGGGTGGAGCCTGCTGTACTACCGCCAACGCGACATTCACCGCCTGAGCAACAATAGCGGCTACCTCATTAGCATTCATCGTTCCCTAAGCCGGAGATGCTGGCTACTCGACTTGGGCACGCCTATCCTTTGGTGCACGTCTCGAAGGCATCTGAAATGTGAAGAAATTTATTAGTCTTACAGTTATTATCAAATCTCAAATAGTTGAAGACGTAATCGTAAAAGTAAGAATATAACAATCCTAAAATAGGGCTCTACAACAAAAACGTTAAACAGAAAGTGAAATAAGCCGTACAGATCCTAAGGACACTAGAACCTGATGCTCTGATACCACCTGTGACACCCCGCCTAATTAAATACCGGGCGATCACTCCTTTATTAAATTAAAATCAAGGTGAACAGTCGGTTCATTCTTAGCATCACTGTCA